>CM068552.1:24417062-25017062 GCA_035048495.1 Euptelea pleiosperma | reverse complement strand
GATATTTGGTCATGTCTTTTTGACTATTATACCTAGATGGTTCGACCTATACTTATATGCATGGGGATCCCACCCATGTGTCTTGGATCCCTCATAGGGTTCGGCCAAGTGTCTTGGATCCCTCTTTAGGGTTCGACCTTGTGTCATGGATCCCTCATAGGGTTCGGCCATGGTGTGTTGGATTGTCTTGTGATTTCCGCTTATATTATTCATCCGTGTTGATCGTGACCTTCGGTGATTGTTACATGTTATTCATGGTTAACCCTAATTCGTTCCCATATTATTACTCTTAATGATCATTGGTTCATTTTATATTTTTATTTAAATGTTAAATACATGTGTGCTTATGTCATGTAACCCTAGTACATCTTGTTGTCATACCATGATCATCACGTCATTTCATATAAGGGGTGCATAAGGGAACGGGGTTGAAGTATATTATATACGTTTATATTGGTTTTATCAATTAATCAGGGTTCGGTACCCTAGGGTGAAAGGCCCCAGACTTTATTATATCCTGCAGATGGGTCGATGAGACCGCTCCCAGTGCGGGAAGGAGATGGAGACCCTATGTGGTTATGGGTACTAGTTGCATTGGCATCCCTTACTCATCTGCATTCATCCTCATATTCATGCCATCTTTATTATACGATTGAGATGCATACCTTGATTAAAAAACTTGTATAGTATGATATCATACCATGCACACTGTTGTATTACTGGGCCTCGGCTCCCGGTGCTACACCGATACCATTTTCAGATTTTGAGGAGCCGGGTACGTGAGATGATTTTGAGACGAAAGACTCCGGTGCATTCGAGGAGATCGGCGAGGATTTGGGAGTCGATCCCACACTTTAGAAAGTTGTATTTGATTATTTTATAACATTATTTATTTATTTTCACGGGCATGTAAGCCTTTGATTGAGAGTATGTTCTCACTTCCATCTCTTCACATTTAGTTGATTGATTGAATTATTTGAATTATAAATTATTTAAATTATTTGTTTCCTACATCTACTCTTCTTTTTTTTCTTAGTGGGTTTTCGAATGAACCTTAGTAGTCTAATTGACCTAATTGGACCACTAGGGGACATTCATGGATCACCTCTGGGTTCGGGTACGGGTCGATCCACGGATTTTCGGGTCGTATTTGGGTATCCGGATTCGGGGCGTGACACGACTTCTCTCCCTGATTCGTTTGAGCATCTCGTTACAACGTTGCTATACGGGAAAGATACCATTGATTTGGTAGATGTTACAGCGGCTCTTCTGTCCGAAGAATATAGGAAGAAGACCCCTAGTAATAGCTCTCAGGCAGAAGGCCTGATGGTTAGGAGAAGATCAGAAAATAAAGAATATGGAGAAAGTAGTTCCAGATCGAAAGCCGGGAAAGAGGTGAAGTGTTATTTCTGTGAGAAGAACGGGCATTTTAAGAATTGTCCTAAACTCAAAGCAAAAGAAGAAAAGAAAAATAGAACCTTTAATGTTGCGAGTGTTGCTCAGGAGACTTCAGAAGACGATGAAAATGCATTGTTAGTAACGGATCAAAAACATCTTACGAGTGATTGTTGTGTCACGCCCCGAATCCGGATACCCAGATACGACCCAAAAATCCGTGGATCGACCCGTACCCGAACCCAGAGGTGATCCATGAATGTCCCCTAGTGGTCTAATTAGGTCAATTAGACTACTAACGTTCATTCGAAAACCCACTAAGTAAATAAAAAGGTCTAGATGTAGAAAATAATTAATTAAAATAATTCAAAAAAATCAAATAATTTAATCGCTCAAATAATATGGAGAGAAAGAGGTGAGAACATGCTCTCAATCAAAGGACTACATGCCCGTGAAAATAAATAAGCAATATTTTAGAACAATCGAAATAAAGTCTTTTAAAGTGTGGGATCGACTCCCAAATCCTCGTCGATCTCCTCGAGTACACCGGAGTCTTTCGCCTCAAAATCATCTCACGTATCCGACTCCTCAAAATCTGAAAATGGTATCGGTGTAGCACCGTGAGCTGAGGCCCAGTAATACAACAGTGTGCATGGTATGATATCAGACTATACAAGTTTTTAAATCAAGGTATGCATCTCAATCGTATAATAAGGATGACATGAATATGAGGGTGAATGTAAGTGAGTACGGGATGCAAATGCAACTAGTACCCATAACCACATAGGGTCTCCATCTCCTTCCCGCACTGGGAGCGGTCTCATTGACCCATCTGCAGGATATAATAACGTCTGGGGCCTTTCACCCTAGGGTACTGAACCCTAATTAATTGATAAAACCAATATAAACGTATATAATATACTTCAACCCCGTTTCCTTATGCACCCCTTATATCAAATGACGTGATGATCATGGTATGACAACAAGATAGTACTAGGGCTACATGGCATAAGCACACATGTATTTAACATTTAAATAAGAATATAAAATGAAACATGATCATCAAAAGTGATAACATGGGAACGAATTAGGGTTAATAATATGGGAACAAAGAGAAAGGAGAACCATCTAGAACTGATGACGGCATACGGTTAATAAGGTGGCAGGCAATGAGGACAGCATCACCCTAATAAGGCTTCAGGACATACATATGACACATAAGGGTACGGGCAACATCCAATAGATGACGGTGTTTACACTCCAAAACACCATTTTGTTCGGAGGTATGAGCACAAGTCTGATGGATCATGCCTCGATCAGAACAAAATGTCTAGACAGAGGCTTGCATGTATTCAAGAGCATTATCAAAACGAATTATTTTAATAGGTTGCCAAACTAAAAAGATATCTCATTATAAAACGTGGTAAAAATACAGGGTAATTCGGAGCGATCTTTTAACAAAAATAGTCATGCCATTCTAGAATAATCATCCACGAACACAACAAAATAAAACTAGATAAACTTTTATTCTTGAAAGACCCCAAAGATCCGTGCAGATTACATCAGAAGGACTAGACTTACGACTCTCAATACGACGTGGAAAAAAACTACGGTGATGCTTGCCTAACTGGCAGGCTTCACATTCTAAAGCAGACACTGGACTCAACTTGAGTATGACATGACGTAAATTAGACAATGAAAGATGGCTCAAACGAAAATGCCACTAAAATGGCCACATGGTTGCACTCATCACAGGTGCAGATGCAAACCGTCCTCTTCATGCCCCAAACCAATCACCTCCGTCTTGAGATCCTAAAAAACACAAAGTATGAAGGAAAGCTACTAAGCACTGTAAGGATTTAGTGAATTGACTAACAGATAACCAACTTAAATGGAAAGTCAGGAACAAGCAAAGTGGAGGACAAAGAAACATATGTAATAGGGTGAATATCACATTTCCTTACAACTTTACGAGTAGACCGATCAGCTAAAACAATATGAAATCTAATGGACTGAAAATTAGAAAAGATGGGCATTCACCCCTGTATTGATGACCCAGGAGGAAAGAGACTTGGCGGCCAAACATGCAGAATTATCTGTATTAGCCATAGTGGTTGTAGGCTGTGAAGAACTAGCGGTCAACGAATTCAAATTTTAAAGGAGTTGGCTAAGCTGAGTAATATACTCAGAAGGAACAACACTAGTGGATGCCTGAGTAGGTGGGTCGGTAGGTGGCTGAGAAGACTCATCGAACGCCTGATTGGCCCAAGTGGGCTTCCCCCACCTATCCCAACAATACTGCTCTGTATGTCGAGTAGCCACAAAATACGTACACTTCATCTCACCACCACGACCACCACAAGTACCATGGCCTCTAAAACCAATACGTCCACTACCACCACGACCACGGGGAGACTCAGAAACACTACTTGAAACCAATGCGGAAGATTCCTTGTGAAAAAAGTCACATTCCCAAGGAGGCACATTGAAGACAAGAGAAAGCATTGGCTGCAGTTGGAAGAGATTCACTAGCCAAAATATGGCCCCTAATCGAACTGTACTCAGGATTCAAGTTTGACAACAACAAGGCAACCTGAAATTCTTCCCGATATCGTTTCTACTGCTCCAGATCAGTGGTCAAAGGCTGATATTGTTGAGCGATTTATCTCCCTGCTTAATAGTAAACATCGACTCAAACAAGTCATAAATGCGGGAGACATTCCACTCATGAGAATACATCTCTCGAACTACAACCCAAATCTGCTTGGCTACCAAGATAGATAACGTTAGAAGAAACTGACGTTATAACCAAGGAGTTATTTACACACGGTCACTACTGAGTCCAGTTGTTTCTAATGTTCTCTGGGACTGTATGTTACAATAATAATTTTTTGGGTCCCGAACGGTACAATACGCATATCCGTGAATAGTATCCAAATATGTAAGAAAACCTTAACTTCTAAAAGTTCCCTGAATAGTCATAATTATAATAAACTACTCTTCAAAAGTTAATAATGAAAATTATATACGCAACAAGGGAAAAATAGTAAATTTCATATATATAGTGAAAGGCTAATCAGATACACACCATGTGTCCCTCTAATCATCTGAGGCCATTACAATAGGCTCCTTAGTAAAACTCCACGGGCCTCAGTAATCTCAATTTTGACAAGAGGAGACGCCCTTATAGTCGAAGGAGCAAAAGAAGAACCACCGCCAAGATTTTGTCTCCATTGGTCCTATTTCTGCATTTCCTCATGGATCCTCTCTTTACACTCAGCCTGCTACTTGACCTTCAGGGCATTGATCTAAACCATCTGCTTGTCATTCATCGCTTCAAGATGGGTCGTTTGGTCGACTTTGAGCTTAGACGACTTCCTTAATTGTACAACTGTGATAGGAGCCCTAAACCCTCATGCACTGTCTACCAAATATTCTCGAGTACCTATATGTGATGATCCTAGACAACAATAACTTTGAAGTTCACCGTTAATAACTCATACTAAGCTACCTCAAAATCCCCCAAAGTCTTTTAAACTCGGCCTCATCCTTTGCAAGCTTTTCTTCAACCTTCCAAAGCTTTTCTCAGCTCTTTGCACCTTGTTCTTGTGGTTTCGAAAGGCATTGGAAAATTTTGAACGCAGCTATTCATTTAAAAAGAAGAGAACTAAAACATTAGAGAACACGATATTATTGATGAGTTCAATGGTACAAGATAAGAAAAGGTCATACTTAATACCATATAATGGCCAAGTTCTCGACAACATATCTATTGAGCCTCTATTCGAATTATAGGTGTCAGAGGACATGCATACCTTACTTAACAAAATTTGGCAACTGCAGTGAAAGGAAAGCCTGAAGCGGTCTCTATATGATAGCTAACCCCTGTTAGAGAGTCAAGCACCCATACTTTTCGAGAAGTGGCAGGGGATCCTAATGAAGCTACCATGACTCTGACACACCATCAACCCTAGTATGTTATCAGGCTAAGGGCACCAACAAAAGCGTCAAACCCAACTTCAGTTGCCCAAGAGAAATACTTATCTCATCGGAAGACTCCCCAACTTCCTTTAATTCTTGCCAAAATGGAAATTTACATTTTTCTTAAACTATACCCATTACAAATTCAGTTAATATTGAAAAATCGCCAAAGTGCCACGACTTGCCTACAAAACAAAATGGAAGAAATAATTGAGGAGAATAATTGGATGCGGATGTCATCCAACTTCCTAGACCGATGCAGCAAACTAAAACTCTAATGAATATTCTAAGAGAATTTGCCCAACCCCCAACTTCTCACTAGAGTAAATTGGGAATATAAAAATATAAATGGAAACAAAAACCAATTGGAAGATTTCCATGTATCACGATTCTAATGGAGAGACTTTCCGTATATCAAAATGGAAGTCAAAATGGTGGTATGTTAACAGCCCCTCTAAATCTGACAATTGCCCGCCTGACTAAATTTGACGGCTTCTCGGACAGTCAAGACATCAAAAATCCCAACTACCCAAAAATCATATATATGTCAACCCAAGACCGAGTATAATAGAATTCTCACTCATACCCCTTTATCTAGATGAGGAAGCCCACATGATAAAAATATTAAATGCAAAATAGTAAGTCTTACACAATAAAAGATAAAATGAACTCAAAGTTAGTATGTCATGGTCGGCCGATGAATAAACCATATGTCCCGACTCCAACACCATATATGCACCATAAACAATTATGATTATCCAATAACGGCTGCAACTCAACCTTATTTGCAATCCAACATATAAGGAATATTAAGACCCATTTATGCCAAGTACAGAACATAGGCAAGTATGGTAAGATACTGACCACCTAATGTAAGAAACCGTCCACAATCCATTACACCATGATCAGAACATACCCTCATCCGAGAAACCAACACCTGTCCCATAACCACTACAACCTCCACAATCCGGGGAGGTCAACAAGTGTCAAGTAATTGTTGAAGATGGATCATTTTAGGCTATAAATGTTATTTCATTCCTTGTTAAGGTATGAATCCAACTCTTTTCGTTGGAAACCTGCATAATACCCAAGTCGACTAAACTTGAGTGTTTAGAGGGACCACACCATTAGAGCAAATCAACCAGTGATCAGAATCCGACTTTTTTTATTGAGACATGGAAATCCATATTGCTCAAATCTTTAACAGTTTCCTTCTTTTTCTTAATATTTTAATTTTTAAAATACATTAATATTTTTAATTACAAAAAATGCATTATACATGTACTCAAACAACTAAAAATTCATATAGTGGTTATAGACTTTATGTTTAACTCAAATGTCTTATTTTCTACTAATCTATTAATTCTCATACATCATTCATATCATATAGGTGCTATATATTTTAAATGCAAATTAAAAATATTTTTTTCTAGATAAAAATAATATGAGCAAGTTGTAAATTGGGAGACCCTATAAACATAACGACATCAGTTTTAAATTCAAAAAATAAAAAATAATTCAACCAAATTGTAAATTTGAAGATCCTATGGCTGAATTTATTGCAGTCGATACATCTACTTTCTATAACAAAAATATATGTCATCAAGTTATTATTAAAAACTTACCTGTTTACCCCATTCATATGCTTGGTCAATAAGGAAAGAGTATTCCAGATCTTCAAAACATTTTTGTAAAGACGAAAGGGGCTCGTTAAAGTATACAGGAAGACAAACTTTGGTGAGATCTTTCCCAATGTTATCTTTAATCATCGACCAGAGACTGACTCCCTTCTCTTTTTCAACTGGGTCTGGTAATTTCTTACGCCGCCTAACATAAGGGTAGTTAGTTCCAACAGCTTTAATGGAAGCGTCAACACCATCCTCAGAATCAATTGCATAAAGCTCTTCATCATC
This sequence comes from Euptelea pleiosperma, assembly GCA_035048495.1. Classification (NCBI taxonomy): domain Eukaryota; kingdom Viridiplantae; phylum Streptophyta; class Magnoliopsida; order Ranunculales; family Eupteleaceae; genus Euptelea; species Euptelea pleiosperma. The sequence goes on along the minus strand of CM068552.1, from coordinate 25,009,773 downwards.
AGAGTCAAATGATGATCTCCGAAATTCAGACCCACTACTTTTAAAAGAGCTTGATGAGAGAAAATCACGTGTATCAAAGAAAGTGTTGTCATCATCGTCAGTTTCTTCCTCAGCAGCATCATGTCTTTCATTGTCATCATCAGATTCACTTGCGCTTCCTTCTGAAAGTCATTCCAACCAAAAAATAAGAATTGCTGAAACATGTCTCTGAAGGACGGGAGAAAATACCAAGTGTGAACTAACAGCTCTGCCTGCATCTTCTCTACTTCAAGACATCATATTTTGTTTTGTAGTAAAATATAGCATTAGACAAGCAAGGAGAAAGTTGTGCATATGAAAAACACATGAGATTTCACTCAACACCTTCAGATCAATGCATTAACCGAAGAAGTGTAAAGAAGCAAATCAATCTATTGATCTACAAAATTTAATGAAACAAGCATTAGCTTATGACACAACTAAGAACAAAGGGAAGTTAACAGGCAATTGCACTGAAGTGGTGAAAATTTTAAAAAGAAATAGTAATAACCAGTTCAAGGTATATCCTGCAAGAAAAAGAAAATGTAATTGTCTAAATGAAATGTCCAGTCATATGCATGCATTAACTTTATTGATATGCACTTGTGAAAGCATTTTGTACAGTAAGTCGAGAAATTGCAGTATACATGTTACAATTGTATGCAAGAATAAATGACAATTCAGAAAGAATGTAAAAATAATAGAAACAGTCTCACAGGATAAAGGGTAAAAAAAGGAACCAGACAAAAAATTTAGAAAGAAAAGGAAAGAATGAGAATAAAAACTCAGAATAAGCACAATAGTTTCGGGCAAAGCTTTCATAACTTACTATATTTATGGTAAACTTTAATTCTTTATTTTATTTATCGTTAGATGATGAAGATAGAGTTACTGGAACACAAATGCATTAGTAAGGATCAACCTTTTGGTATCTACAAAATCTAATGAACCTGAGATTTCAAAAATATGTTGTATCAAGGGAAAATTAAAAATATATTCACCAAATGAGACATATATTGAAAGGCCCTCAAGGTTTCAGAAAGTACAACATTGTAAATCAAGTATATCATACCAAGAAATGAGACCAGCACAATCTCAAGAATTTCTGCCTCCATATTTAATTGTCTATGAATTTGTGAAGGCGACAAGGTTTCCTAGATTGGTAGTTCAGGCCCTAGTTGCTAAGTTCACGATATACGCTAATTTTCTTTTCTTTACTTTTTTTTCCTGAAGAAACATATTATATGGCCGAACTATTAAATTGTTCGAAAGAATTCACGAATTTTTGGGCCAGCCAAATGATCCCCATATAATTTTCAAACTATAATGAATTTTTCCCAAATAATTCAAAAATCTTAATTTTTAAAGAAAACTATATAAATTGTCACTATTTTTTTTTTTGCCGAACTTTTTAACATTTTGAATGACAAGCCTGAATCACACGAATACTTTTCCCATTCCGTCTATTTGCTAGTACACAAACTCTTGTCTTCTACAATGGAGCTACGGGGAAATCTCACATGCGTGGGGCACGGGGTCATCAATCCAGATCACCCAAATGTTGGCTAGCCCCTGAATTGACCACAAAAGAAAATTCTTACTGTTGGATGATTTCAAGCCATCCAATCGAGAGCCTTCATAAATATGCAACAGTCCAAAATCTACCAACTACATAAAAAAGCTCTATTCAAGATCATTGATCCAGACCTTCAAATGCACATTGAATAATCCAAATAAGAGAGCCTTCATGAAATGCTACACCACCTGATGGATTAGCCAGAAGCTAAATTTCAATAACCATCCAAACCAGAGAGCCTTCATTTGCATAGGGTCTAACCCTCCCAATCTAGTGTGATGGATAGGAGTGTCAATACAATGTCATTTTTTATCCTTGGCTGATCCAAAGTATGGCCCATCTATATTTGGACAGTCTGGATAGATGGCCATGTGTCACACATTAGGAAATCCCAAAAGGTCTAGGTTATTTTATGTAACAGAACCATGTGAAGGAAGGATTTGTTCTATTTCCTGAAATTCAGAAATAACCATTGAGGAGGATGGCTCCCTTTTCAGCCATCACACAAAATTTGGCAAGTACCCCTGAATCAAAGGGGTCCTAAGTGCAACCTATTGAAACCCACTCAACCCCAAACAAAACAGCTATTATATATCCATTTATCATGTTCATCAGGCTAACCGATCCATGTATTGCTCCAACCCTCATCATTGAGAAAGACAACTTTTAGGCTTCCCATCACGTATGCCCATTTATCATTAAATTTTATTAGAGTCTGCCAATTTGAGATGGGGGCACCAAGATATCCGAGTATAACAGCAGGTGATCCATGAATACAAACTCCATCTAATTCTTTGATGCCCAATCCAAACTGCCAAAGAGGCCTTGCTCAAAGCCCAATCCTAGCAAAATATTTTCTGATATATCAAGGATGATTTCTCTAACCATGTACGTTCTACAAAACCCTAATGAAGACTTGGTTGCTCATACCAAAAGCAACATAGATTGAAACTACACAGATGCTTAACTCTCTCATTTCTTTATCAGTCTAAGTGACATGCTACATAGACCATACAAAGTTTGTATTAATTGAACTAGGACCTATGTAACAAGGACACGAACACGGGTGCCAGTGTCCGACACGGATACGAGGTGTCTAACACGGCAAGCTAAAAAAAACCGATACGGAGACACGTCCATACATGTCTTTATTAAAATATATAAATGCTTAAAATTATTATAAAATAACAAAAATAGAAAATAAAGTAGAAAATATTTATTAGTTTATTATTGTATGGAGGATGGAACACAACAACCCGCTTTTAGAAATTAATTTTATATTAAAAATTACTAAAACAAGGGGTGACATGGCCATAAGTGTCCAGATGTGTGTCGGAAAGTGTCGACACACGTGTCCGGGTGTCGAGGAGTCCGACACGGCAAAAACCCTAAAAGTGCAGTGTCCTTGTTACATAGACTACGACAGAAGTGCTCTGAAATGCACACCGGTACTATATGAAAATAGTGATATAATTCTCATTAGCCAAAAATATAATTTTGAATACTCACTGGCAGTCGTTGGCGGCATTCCCCACTATAATTTAGTTAGTTGTTTGATCCACACCTGATATGTATAGTGTCCAATTTGCCTAATTCCAAATGAATATATTGAAGGATGTTCCAATTGTTGAGGAACATAAATGCAATAGCAGAATCAGTCCCTTTCTTTAATAAGGCAATCTCAATTTCTACCAAGTACCTTAAAGGCACAAGGTCTTTGACATCATAACCTGCTCGACAAACACCGCATTATCTCTTGTAAGGATTAGTCTTCTACTGTTCTACATAAACCAACAAGATATTCATCTCCTTTAATGAATAATATGATCTATATTGTCCTGATAATTTTCATCTCTAATACTGCACCACAAACATTTCAGACCAAGTACAAGGAGATAACAGTAGATGTCTTTCTTCAAGCTCTGTTATTTTCTTTCCTACTAAAATTAAAAAAACCTGGTGTAGGCATGCATCACGTGTCGACAACATTGATATATTGAATTAATATTCTTTATCTTTATTTTTTTCTTCTAATTCAAAGTTTTCTTGCTTTAGATCTCTTTTCTCTTATATCATACATACATTTTACTTCCTCACTTCACAGGTTGCCAAGTTGAACAATTATGGACCCTTCAACAGTAGCAACTACATCTTGTATTTAAGTAACAACACATATGATGCTTCACACTATTCAATACAAGGGAAAAGCCAAATGGAAAATGTATTGAGAAGTAAAACTGATCGAACGATATCAAATAGTAGATGGCCAGCACACAGAGATCGGCATAGAGAAGGGCCCAAAGATCAACCTTAACAGGGTAATTTCTAGTCACACCACATTCATAATTTAAATTTTATTATAAAGGGAGTGGCAATCCAGTTGAATCCTTCCTTACAACTCCATTAATAAAGAATTATAAGCTTGTGAACCATTTAGTTAGCCTTTCAGATAGTTGATATTTTCTAGACTCACTTCTTACAAGAGGCAAACAAAAGAATAAAGCTCAACCAACCTAGCTCTACAGGTTCCTTCTAATCTCAAACAATTGCATGGATTTTGCACCATAACTGAAAAAAATAACATTTGTGTGCAATATAAATTGACAATCATTTTACACGACATCATACCGCTAAATTTGTCTTGCCTTGATTTAGAGGAAGCCCCATGTTCCTTCGACTGTCTTTGGCTCTCATCAACAAGTGTATTCTCCAAATCAACTTTTTCTGTCTACACAATACAGTATAACAGTACTTTTTAGCAGACTATGAAAAAGAAAGAAAAGTTAAGAATACGTTGCACGTTAAATCAAACTGTCAATGTAATACCCATGGACGTGATACATCCACCAAAGCCTTCCAGGAAAAGACTTTAGGCTATATGCTAACAAAGCTAACAGGTCAACAGCTGAAATAAAGAAGACTCCAAATAGTCACAAAAATCTCCGATTTTTTAAAAAAAATCATCAAAAATCTACGGTATTTCAAATTCATGAACCAATAGCCGATTTTGCTGATTAATCGGCTAAGACCCATTTTTTCCCATTCTGATATCGATTTTGCCGATTTTTTAATTTTGATTATGAATCATGCTTATGAGTTGACTTATTATGGAATTATAGATGTGATTTTCATCATAAAAATGTGTTTTGTTAAAAACAACATTTCTAACTTGAAATATGCCATGATATATTTTTTTATAATTTTATCGATTTTTCCGCATTTTTACAGAATTCATCCGAATTTTCCCAACGACCCCTTGCCGTTTTATTGCCAAATCCCGACTTTGTGACTATCACAAGTAGGAGATTCATTAAGAAGAGAAACGGTTTTAGTATGGGATGACTTCACCAACAGAACAGATTAGTTTGAACCTATGCATAATAGATCAGAAACGAGAAAATTTTGGAACAGTAATTAAACAAATCATAATAGTAGCAGGCTTTCCACTGTATGAGCAACTTTTACTATTGGAAATAATAGTTTAAATGGCATAAGACAGAGTCGAGACAATCAAGCACTTTAAGGTGAGGTGTGACTGTGTGAGCCCTGAAACTGTTTTGAGGCATAAGTATTGAAAATTTTAATTAAATAATCATTTGAAATAAAAACTTGAGAAAAATAGTAATAAAAGAAAAATAAATAAATAGAGCACACGTGAAAAATATAAGAAAGTCAAAATCCTGACAAATAATTATACAGTTCTCCTTTTGAGGTGAATCATTAAATCAAACTAGTGTATCATGTACATCATAAGGTAGAAACTATAAAGTATGGTATCGCAATTATAGAACAACTTCAGGAATTAACTAACAATAAACAAGTGAATCATGAACCTCGGACTAGCTCCATATAATAACTGATAAAAAGAAAGGTAGACAAGTAATCAACTGTGACGTAGGCATCTAATCAATTGTGAAGTATACAAGTAATAGCTTTAGTAACTAAACCACCAAATAAACCCAACAAACAATGTATTCCCAAGTAAGAATTAAGTAATTGTTGGTTATTTGACCATGGAAGAGGAGTGTAAAAAAATATATGAAAACACTATCGCCCACTTCCTCTGTGAACAAGATCCTCTCTTGTTTTAATAAAGTCTTTCTAGAGGTTTAAAAAGGCTTTCTGAGGCTACGCCTTGAGGCTCACCTCGCCTCGAGGCTCTAAGAAACAGCCTTGAGGCTATAGCCTCAGTGGTCATTTCTGAGGCTTAAGCCTCAATTCATCGAGGCTATAGCCTCGAGGTGCACATGAGGCTATACCCTCACTTGTACATGTTAAAACCCAAAACCGTAACCCTTGATGTGACCATATTTTGGGTTTTTGCCTTATTTCTCATAACTACATGTAAAATTTAATCATTTTTCCTTCTTTAATGGTTTGTTTTTGTTGTTTTTTTAATAATATGATTGAAGAAGATGAGAGGGGTTTCTAAGAAGCATGAGAGTAGTGGTAGTTGTAGAAAAGATCGGGCATGGAAGTTTAGGGTTTGTTTTTGTTATTTTTTAAGATTTGATATCAGCATTTTGACATTCCCGATAACGTCGCTCGTAAGGTAAAAGTTATAGCCTCAATTACTTTGATGCTTATTTAAGTTATTTTTTCACATGATATGTTGTTTCTCATTTTTATAGAATTAACTATATTTTTTTTAGAATTTTTTAAGCACTTTTAAAAAAAAAATAAAAGGCTTAAATGAGGCTTACGCCTCAGTACCGCCTCGAAGCTACTCCTCGCCATTTTGAGACAAAACGACTCAGTTCCCGAACTAGCCTTTTTAAACTTTGGTATATAGATAATGTAAATGGTTGGGGTTTCAATTCCTAAAACCAAACATTTCAACTTACTTACTCTTTGTTTTTAAAAAATAAATCAATTCAACAACAGCTCTTGTTGTATCTAATGACAAACCATGAAATCCCTTAATATCATTTGCTGATTCAACTACAGCTTTCTTCCATTGAAAATCCATTTGGTTTTTTTATGAAATTCAGGATCCCTCTTAAATGTAACTATGTAAGTGACTCGAGCTGTACCATTTCAATTGGGAGGATAACAAGCTTGATCACTTGGACAAACTGGAACTGTGCCCATTATGAGTTCCCATAGGGATAGCTATGCTTTAGTGGTTTGAGAAGACTTGCCTAGTAATTCCATCATGCTTTGCAAAGATATCTTCCTTAGTGAATAGATGTTCAATGGTATTTAAAGTCTACTGTTAATTTCATCCAAGAAAAATAACAAAATTCCCTAAGCCATGGACACTAATGCAACTTAAATATTTAAGCACAGCACCTGCTGCAACTTCACATTCTATTGTTGATGCTCAACTGTAATGCCTCCAAGAAATGCTCTTGACGTCAGTTTATGATGCTTAAACTTTCACAGAAACTTTCAGAAAACTATTAGGCAAATTCCGAACAAAACAAGATGACTCAATTAGATCTGAAAAAGAAAAATAAGGGACAGAGCATTAGGCAGCATCATATATATCAAATACGTAGAAATATGCATCATAAAAAGAAATAAAACTGTATAAACAAACTGAATTGATCCCACAATCTTCTAATGCATCACTTATGCCTTTGCCATGGTCAAGAAGTATGATGCAGAAAAGAACCATTATACCAAAAATCAGAACATTCTGAAATTTCTAACCCCATCAAATGTGGTTTTCAAGTTAACGATAAAAATAGACGGTCCATAATTCTTCAACTTGTAAACCAATCTACAAATGTCGGATTGATTTGAATTTTTGTGAAGATGATCTCCTCACTATAGAGACCATCCTCGCCAAAAATCACCCCATTCCAAGACTTCTAATTTATACGTTGGCCTGTGCCAATTTTTGTTGTCAAAAATGTTGTATGAAATTGTTGTCCCTATCCTGACCCTATATATATGTAGATACATAAAAATGGTAATATTGATGTATCATGACCTATACACCGCAAAGCACTAAATCATTCTCTCAGATCCTCTTACATTGACACGTGGCGGAGAATAACCTATTTAAAGAACAGTTTGTTGTAGAAGGTGGGGAGAAAATGGGGGTTCTGGCTGAAGACTAGTCGGTGGTCTTAGACGCCCTTCTCCGCCATCTCGGATCCATTCTCGGCCACCTCGGATCCCTTCTCGGACTCAGACTTGATCCTGGAGTCGGACTCTGACCTCGGATCTTTCTCGGATTCAGATGTTGGAGTCGGACCCGGACTCGGATGCTAATCTTGGAGTCGAACTCTGACCTCAGATGCTGGAGTCGGACTCGGATGCTAATCTTGGAGTCGGACTCTGACCTCGGATGCTGGAGTGGATCTTATGTATTCAGCAAAAGCTAACGTAAGAGAAAATGATATGTAATATGTACAAGGAATTTACCTAAGTAAAGTTGAACCATTGGAAGGCTTCCCCGTGGACATAGTCGCTGGCAAGAGACCGGTGAAGAACCACATAAGTGTTGTGTTTTATTTTATTTATGCTTTAATCTAATTATATTTATTATTTATTTAACGTGCAATATTATTGCTTGTGGAGGGAGGATCAGAGATCGAACGGTAATCCGATTTATCCCTTCCAATATACATATACATATGTATACATATGTATGTATACATACATATGTATACATATGTATATATATATATATATATATATATATATATATATATATGTATATGTATATGTAGATGCACACACACACACACATACACACATATATATATATATACATATACACATATCGGATCGGATTGAGGTCAATTGGAATCCGATCCGATAGCTTATCAGATTACAAATCTGAAATCCAAATCCGATCAGATATGCCAATACCTACATCCGAATCCAATTTTATCGGATCCGATTTCGGATATAAGCTGATCCATTGACAGCCCGAGCTACAAGCACCCATGTATAAGAAGAATAAGAAGAAGAATGTAATAATATTAAGAAAAGTAAAATATTACTGTTATAATATTAAAAATATTCAACTATTAACCGTGGTCCGTGTCCAAGTAGACAAAAATAGGGGGTTGAGCAAGTCCAACACTAGGACACATCTGTATCCAACACCCGTACCCTGGGTAACATAGTTCATCCCCCAAAAAATTAATTCCTAAATTAAAGCAAATTTATCTTTTAAATTTATCCAACCTTTGTCCTATGGAGCCAATGTTTGGGTGGTGCAAGTAGAATGGGTTAAAAAAGGAAAAGAAAAAAGAAAAATAGATGATATTTAACTTGCATTAACAAAGCAAGCCATATGGCATGCTTAGTGCAATGAAATGAGGATGTGTTTAGTGCAAAATTTAAAATGCAATCCACCAGAAAACAGAGCACAAAATCACATCCCTATGATCTAAAGAGCACATTCGATATGCAAAATTACACCAACATGAAAAAGAGATCTTTCCAATTTAGAATTAGTCATATTCATAACAAAAAATACACGAAATAGTTCCAACATCACTCCCCTTTCTAGATTTTATACAAAAAGAATAACATAAAGGAAGACACATATAGAATTACAAATCTATAAATTTGATCCCGTGCTATCTTAAAAGAAAAAAACCAATGGAATCGCAAACCCTCGATCCAGCCTTTGGATATTTTGAAAGCATCACGATGTGCAAAATTCCGCACAGAAGAAGCCGAAGAAGAATTCTAAATTCGAATGGCATGATGTTTTTTACAAATCATTATATATACCTCTAGCTGCCGCAGAGTGTCGATGAGGAGCGACTGTTTCTGTTTGAGGAGCACCAGCTGGTTCTGCAGTGCCGAGAATTCAGTCCTCATGATCTGCTCGCTGTCCTGAATCACTGCTTCATCCACCCCCTCGTCCAACAACCGCTGCCTTAACTTATCTGTGGAGACAGCAACATTATCAACAGGGGCCATGAGTTCACTGTTCGACATCCGTGGAAACATGTCCTTGACTGCCTGCAATGCCTCCATCCATGCCACTCGATCTTCCCGAGTCTCTGCCCTTAAATGTAGTCTTTTTGTCCCGGTAAAGATCGAGAATCTCTTGTCGTCCGATTTGCTCTCTCGGATTGAAGAAACCTAAACGAATCAATCAATCAATCAGAGGTCAAACTAAATTTGAAATTAGAAGAAACTGTCTTTCCGAGGGATTGTGAGAGAGAGAAACCTTGAGGTGAACTTCACCAAAGGGCTTGCGACGGAGTTGAGGTTGTCCGTTCTTGTGTCGGGAGACTCGACGGAGGGATTCCTCCCCGATAACTTTCGATCCTTTTTCGGTTTCCTGATTGACTTCGATCTTATCAGGGCCGTGGATCTTGTAGTAGGATAGAACGCCATCCTGGAGCACGAACCACCGTGGACGCCAACCTTTACCGTAATTTACCCACTTATAGAGGATACCAGAGATGCCGTTACCAACAATGTCGTTAATCTTCACATCCCGGTGGTCGCCCAATAAGAGTTGGGAATCGTGCATCGACGGTAGCCGTGATGATGAGTCCATCGACAATGGCGCCGTTCGCTGAATCAGACGAGCGTGATCGCTGCTGCAGTTGCTGTTGCTGTTGCTGTTGTTGATGATGGAGTTGTGATTGTGCTGGTGGTGGTTATGATTGTTGCCGCGAAAGCCATTATTGTTATTGATGTTTGAATCCAAGGTGGATGAGTGAGGCGATGAATCACGGCCACGATTCGCCGAATCGGATCTGACGGTTGACATGTCGAAAAATTCCGTCAATGGAGAAGACGAGGTCGCAGGGTTCCTCTCGGCAACGGTGGACACGCAGCAGAATGGATGCATGAGGAGCGAGGGAATGACGATCAGATCATGCCGGATCACAGAATTACGGTGGCCGGTAGATCGCTGGAAAATATTGTGATTGAGGGGTAGTGGTAGTGGTGACGGCGATGCCGGGAAAGTCGGCGGTGATTTTCAATTTTGTTGACGAGTAATAATGGACGGAAGCCGCGTCCCTCCGTATATATAATATCTATCTATACTCTATAGGGGCGGCGATTCCGATACCTACGCCTCGACACGAAACAAACAGCTTCCCCTAAGAGTTGTGGATCCCGGCGAATTTTTAACCGGAATCCAACGACTCGACGACGGCAGAGAGACACGACAACAACACCTACCAGGCTACCACTCTACAAAAGCGGTTTAAATATAAGTCGGTTCGGTTGGTTTGCTTCATTGCTTGCGCTTCTTACGATTCTGATCTCTCTCTGTCCCGTTCTTTGCTTTAAGATTTTGCTTCCATATAGGATGGGACCATAGGACTACAGGAGAAATGTAGGAAAAGAGACTAGAGTTCGCCGCCGGCTCACATGTGACAGCTGGCATAACAAAGGAAGATGGGAACACATGGCGAGACGGGGGCGGTGGATAGGGAGGACCACAAGGGCAAGCAGCCATTGAGCAAAGCCGATCAATCCCTAAAATGCCGCATTGACAACTAGTGATTTATGCCCCCCTAATCACACGACATATAAAAAATGGGCTTTTTTGCTTTACCCCCTTACTTTATTGATGCAATTTGCATCTCACCCAATGTTTTTAAAATATTTGCATCTCACCCTTTGACCATGGTCAACGTCATTGACCATTGACCATCATTAACGGTCTCCGAATGGACATCCCAATATTTTTTAAATGATTATAATGACCTTGGGTGAGATGCAAATATTTTAAAAACATTGGGTGTGATGCAAATTGCATCAATAAATTAAGGGGGACAAGCAAAAAATTTATTTTTTTGAGGAATTCTTTTTTTTTTTTTAGGCTTGTGAGCTCAAAACCTTTCTTCATTTACTTTTGGCCCAACCGTAGGTGGACCTACAGACAAAAACTTAATCTGACTGTTAATTTTTAAGCATTGGATTAGAGTTGATTTTACCCGAGGAAGTTAAGCATTATTTGGGGTACAAAGATGAAAAGTCTTGATTTTCAATCCCAAGAACTTTTAGTTTTTCTATATAAATTATATTGTTAAGTTACAAGTTTGTTAAAGACTGAAGCATTAAAGATCAAGTGGACTTCATCAAACTCAAAGAAGACTTAAAGATGAAGAGCAACAACCAAATAATTCAAGCCGCACTAAAGACAAAGTCAAAGTTCAAACCATAAAGATTTAAAGCAAAAAATTGAAAGCACGTTCTCACTCTACGAACGTTCAACTATCAAGAATCTCGTGTTACGGATATTTGCGTACATCTAAACCGTTCGTATGATTGTTGATCAAAATTTACCCTAGATGATTTTTTGCTAGTTTGGTATAGTTTGGGTGAACAAATACTTAAATGAGTATTGGTCGTAGAAGGTCTAAGAGGGCCGGCCGACCAACCATTTTTAGCTGCCGACTGGAGTCTTTTGACTCTGACCGGTCAACGGTCAAAAGGTGTGGGCGACCGAATCTCTCTGTACCAAATCTTTCAGTTTCTGATCTGAGCGGGCGACCGACTAAAAAGTTCGGTCAACCGACCAAAATATGCGGTCGACCCCCCCTTTCCGGATCTCGTTTTGACTCAATCTTTTCTGCAAGTTTAGGCGCACTTTGGCCCTTCAAACCGTTGTTTTTGGTTCGTTTCTATTGAGTGGAGGCTAGCTTATAAATTAGATCCTTTTTCCCTCATAAGAATTAACCCAATCAAGAGATCTCTAAGCTCCCATCCTTTGATTATCATTATTTGAGTCCAGAAATTTGAAATTTTTAAGAGCTTCACCAAAGCAAAGCTATGTATTCTTTGTCATACTCTAAGTGTTTGAAGGGACTATTAGTTATTGTTTTTCTGCAAACATCTTCTTTCAAGAAGAGGATTACTCTTGGCAGAGTGTCTCTTAGGTGAATTCTTCTCCAAATGATTCTCTATTTGATCGTATTCATCTAAAGGTAAGTGTTTCTATGATCAAATCCCTTTTTGATAGAATTCAAAGTTTATGAACACTGAATATTTGTGATTGGCGGATAAGTGGGGACTCATCTAACTGAGTTGAGGATTGTAGATCCATGAGAAAAGAATTTCTCTAAATAGACTACTGGCCAAGGCTAACTTTCTAGGTGAGCAAGAAGTGATTCTCGTTAGATTAAAATTAAGTTATATCTTAGTTAGTTGATTATTTATTTCAATTGGATATGTTGTAATGCATGATTGAGATAATATAATATTACTCGTGTTGAGTATTGGACAGTGGACGTAGGTGCGGTCACCGAACTACTATAAATCTGAGTCTCATGTGATTGTGTATGTTTGCATATTTTATCTCAGATTTTTTCATATCTATGTTATGTGGATGATTTGTATCTTGATTGTTTGATCATTTTCCGCTTTGTGTGATCATTAATTTTTAATCCATATAAAATCCTCAGATAAATTAAAAATTGTCCTATTCACCCCCCCTCTAGGACATAACGTGGTAATTAAAAGAGAATTTCAATTGGTATCAGAACATAGGTCACTTTGTGAAGGGCTTAACAACCCAAGTGTGATCCTTAGTTCCCTTAGAATAACCATGAGTCAAAAGGGATTCTTTGTATCTAAACATCCTCTATTCAATTGTACTAATTACGCCTATTAGAAGGCTAAAATGAGGATTTTCTTGAAATCTCTTGATGAACGGATTTGGGAATCAGTGGAATTAGGATGGACATCCCCTACTGTAGCAACTACTGTTGGTGAATCAACTACCATTGCTATTAAACCTAAAAGAGAATGGAGTGTGGGTAATAAAGAAGCATACCAATATAATAATCAAGCATTGAATGCAATACATTGTGCTTTATCTCCTAATAAATTTAAAAGAATTATTGCTTGTGAAACCTCAAAACAAGCATGGAACATTTTGGAGATGACCCATGAAGGAACAAACTCTGCTAAATTGTCGAAACTTCAAATGCTCACAACGCAATTTGAAATTATAAGAATGAATGAGGATGAAAGTTTCACAGACTACTACACTAAACTGAGTGAAATAATTAACTCCATGTGGGGCTTTGGTGAAGCTATTCCTAAACTAAAAATTGTTAGAAATTTTTTGAGATCCTTGCCTGATAGGTTTCATCTTAAAATAACGGCTATTGAAGAAAGTAAAAATATTGATCTAATAAGACTAGAAGAATTAATAGGATCAATCCAAACATTTGAACTTAAACTTCATATACCTAAGAAAAAATGATTAGCTCTAAAAACATCTAAGAAACAATTAAGAGAAGAAACTGACTCTGATGAGTCTAATAACATTGATGATGAGATTGTCCTTTTTGCTAAAAAATTCAGAAAGTTTTTTAGAAACAAAGATAAGAAAAATTTCACACAAAAGAATAGGAAACTTTTTGAAAAATTTGATAAATACAAAAAGGAAGAGAACAACAAAGATGAAATACAATATTATAAATGCAAGGGGTTTGGTCATATCTCTACTGACTGTCCTAACAATGTTAAGAAAGGAAAAACTAAAGCTATGAAGGCTGTGGTTATGGACATAAATCTAATGTTAGAGCTTTAATGACTATTGCTAATCTTAATAAAAATTGTCACTCTAAAAATACTAAAATTGATAATGAAACTAACTTAAGTGATGATGAAGGTGAAGAAAACATTCAGAATACTTTTTATCATTTGTATAAAGAAAGCCTAATTTTAACAAAATCTTGTGATAACTTAAAAAAAGAAAAAATTGTTTTGTATTGTGAAAATGCTTCACTTAAAATTGAATTAGAAAATTTATATCAAACTGTGAAGAAAATAAAAGATGAACTAATACAAACCTTAAGCAGAGAACAAGAACTTGAAGACGAAATTGAGAAATTAAGTCTTGAAAGAGATGAACTTGAAGTCAAGAATGTAACCTTAATTATAAACACTACTCAAGGAAATTCTAGACTGGAAAATCTACTAACTATGTGAAAAGCAAACCATGATAGGAGAAGACTTTGTTACATCAGAAAATTGGCTAAAAATTTAAATTCCAAAACTGTGTTTGTAAAAGCTACCCTGGATTCAACCCAAAATGAACAAATTGAAAAGTTAAATATTATGTCATTATTGTAGATATTCTGGACATAAAAAGTATAATTGTCATGTTCTAAAAAAGAAATTTGAACTTCTAAAGAAAAGGAAGAGAATGATCTACAAATTTTGTAGGAAATCAGAAAAGTAAACAAACAAAATAAATTATTTAAAAAGATAGCGGATTTAAATGCTAAAGCTAAACATAAAAGAAAACCTTAATAACTCTTAGATCAACAAGAATGGCAATTAAAAAATTCTCATAAAAATATGGAATAAGAAATGCGTTGAAAAATGCTTTATTATTCATACTACTTTAATTGCAAATGAAACATCTAAGTGGTATTTGGATAGTGGATGCTTCAGACACATGACTGAAGAAAGATCTCATTTTTTATCTTTTGATGAATGCCATGATGGTGAGGTTATATTTAGTGATGACAGTAGTGCTAAAATAATTGGTAGATAGACTATTCAAGGTCCAGGAATACCTAAGATTGAGAATGTATTGTGTCGATAGTCTAAAACATAACCTTCTAAGTATTAGTTAGATTTGTGACAAAGATCATATATGCAAGTTCTCAAAAGAGAAATGTGAAATCCTAGACAAAACTTCCAATAAAGTAATAATTCAAAGAAACAGAAATACCGATAATTGCTATGTCATTGAGACTGGTGGTTCGATTAAGTGCAACATGGCACAAACAAATGAAACCGAGCTATGGCACCAACATCTAGGACACATAAATTTTAAAGACTTAGCCAAGATCAGTGGGAAAGAATGAATAAGAGAAATCCCAAAGCTCAATAAGAATTATCAAACTATTTGTGGGTCTTACCTAAAAGGAAAACAAATTAGAAACTCACACAAAAAGATAAAAAATATTGGTATCTCTAGAATTCTTGAATTGTTACACATGGACTTAATTGGACCTAATAGAATAGAAAGTCTTGGTGGAAAAAGATTTTTCTTAACTATTGTCGATGATTTCTCTAGATTACTTGGGTAGCTTTTCTTAAAGAAAAATCTGAAGCTTTTAAAGAACTCATGAAAATTTGTAAAAAGGTAAAAAAGGAGAAAGGCCTGTTTATTCTTAGGATTAGAAATGGTAGAAAATTTGATAATCACAAGTTTGATGAATATTGTGAGGAAAATAGGATTAAACATGAATTTTTTGTAGCCAAAACACTTTAATAGAATGATGTAGCTAAAAGAAAAAATAGGACTCTTGAGGAAATGGGTAGAGTTATGCTTACTAGTAAAAATCTTATAGAAAATTTGTAGGCTAAATCAGTTAATACTGCATGCTATACGATCAATCATGTTTACTTGAGAACATGAACCTCGTAGACAGCATATGAAATTTGGAATGGAGTCAAACCTAATGTAAAATATTTTAGGATCTTTAGGAGTACATGCTATATGCTTAGAGACAGAGAAAATCTTGGAAAGTTTGATTCCAGAAGTGATGAAGGTATTTTTCTAGGATATTCCACCAGGAGCAGAGCCTATAGGATCTTTAACAAAAGAACCTTAACTATAGAAGAATCGGTAAATGTGGTCATTAATGATGAATATCTAGAAATGGTTGATAATTCTGATGAGATGGAAGAATCTACAAATATTGAAAAAGGTGAAACAAGTGTCCACACCCTAGAGAAACCCAAAGAATGAAAATACATTAAAGATCATCCTAGTTCTGAGATTATTGGAAACAATGATAGTGGTGTGCGTACGAGAAGTCAGTTGAAAAATATATCCAGTCATTTATGCTTTACCTCTAAAATTGAACCAAGAAACATTAAAGAAGTTCTTTTAGATGAACATTGGATAAATGCTATGCAAGAGGAGTTAAATCAATTTAAGAGAAATGATGTTTGGTTTCTAACCCCTAGACCATTGAATAAAAATGTGATAGGAACTAAATGGATATATAAGAATAAACTTGATGAGAATGGAGTAATAACTAGAAACAAAGTCAAATTAGTGGTTCAAGGATATTCACAAGTTGAAGAGATTGATTTTGATCAGACTTTTGCCCCAGTAGCTAGACTAGAATCTATTAGGATTCTCTTAGCATTAGCCTGTGTCTTAAAATTTAAACTCTATCAAATGGGTATTAAGAATGTTTTTCTAAATGGGATTCTAGAAGAAGAAGACTATGTAAAACAATCTAAGGGATTTGAAAACCCTCATAAAAGTAATCATGTTTATAGGCTTAAGAAAGCCTTATATGGGTTAAAACAAACACCAAGAGCTTGGTATGAAATATTAACTCAATTTCTATTAGAAAATGAATTCACGAGAGGAACTGTTGATAAAACATTATTTATTAAGAAAATAGATAATGGAATTCTAATATCCCGGATATATGTTGATGATATTGTCTTTGTCTCAACCACTGAAATGTATGCTTTAAAATTTGCTCTCGCTATGAAATCAGAATTTGAGATGAGCATGGAAGGTGAACTGAACTTCTTTCTAGGGCTTCTAGTTAAACAATTAGAATATTCTAAAGAATTGCTTAAAAAAATTGGCCTAGAATCATCTAAATCTTCACACACTCTTATGAGTACTAGCATTAAACTTACCAAGGATTTTAGTGGAAAATCAGTCAATCAAACTCTGTATAGGAGCATGATTGGTAGTCTTCTCTATCTCACAGCTAGCAGACCCGATATTGCCTTTAGTGTAGGAGCTTGTGCTAGGTATCAATCTGACCTGAAAGAATCTCATCTCTCTGTTGTTAAAAGAATCGTATTAAATATGTCAATGGTACCATTGAATACGGACTCTGGTATCCTCTTGAGACTAACAGTGAAATTATCGGTTATTCGGATGCCGATTGGGTAGGAAATGCTGATGATCATAAAAGCACTAGTGGTGGGTGTTTCTATATTGGAAATTATTTGGTAACTTGGCACAGCAAGAAACAGAATGCTATTTCTTTGTCTACTACTGAAGCAGAATATATTGCCGCTGGCAGCTGCTGTGCCCAGTTAATTTGGATGAAGCGAATGTTATTAGATTATGAAATTAATCAGGGCTTATTCTGTGATAATACGAGTGCGATATATATTTCTATAAATCATGTACAACACTCTATAACCCCAAGCACATAGATATTAGACATCACTTTATTCAAGAATTGGTTGAAGAACAGATAATTTCATTAGCATATGTGAACACAGAAATTCAATTTGCAGATATTTTGACCAAACCTTTAGATTCTCTCAGATATGAATATCTGAGAAAATCTATCGGAGTTTGTCCAATTGATTAATTTTGGTTGGTACTAATTGAAATATTTGAGTTAATATTGAATATCCTATCTTCAGTATTTTAATTAGTCTAATAGTCTAATCATTCAAATAATGATTAGTTAACTTTTTATGTAAAAATTTGGTGAGTGATTATTTGTTTTGTTGTTTTTGGTTTTTGTCTATAATTTACGAAGTCGGGTCGAACTAAGAAAATGTCTGGTCGACCGAATGAATCGTCAAGACAATTAGATTTTTGAAAATAAAGTTTGCGACATCGAGTCGACCAAACATATATTTTTAGGGTTTTTCATTTTTTGCGATTGCGGGGTCGGGCCGACAGAACAAAAGTCCGGTTGATCGAACATGTCCAGTTGACTGACCATTATGACCAGTCGACCGCACCTCGCACCCGAACATTATATTGATTTCACAGGAGGGTCAACCCATGTCCGGTCCGCCGCCTTCGGTTATATATTGTTTCAAATCGATTTTGGGTCATTAAAAACTTTGTTTAGAACCCTAGATATTTATCTTGAAGCCTCCCCATTCCTCTTTGAGAAAACTTTTATTCCTAAAATCTAATATCTTTTTTAGAGATTTCTACTCTCACCATTACCCATTTTTTGGTGAAATTTCTTTGTTTTTCTCTAAAATGGCTTCACAAGGGAAAACAGCAAGAGGTGAATCATCATCTAGTGATCCATATCCTCTTAGTCTTTTCATTAATCCCATGGTTAGGGCTAGTTCTTGAAGAACTATGTTAAAAGAGCCGATGTTGTGGAGCGTGGGGTAATTGAGAAGGAAGTGACTATGACTGGAATCCCTAATCTTCTGAACTCTGTAGGTTGGTCTAAATTTCTTTCCATTTATGGTGTTGCGTATCCTAAACTAGTCAAAATGTTTATTCCAATCTGAATAACCATGATCTAGAAGGTCTCTTTCTTTATTCTGAGGTCAGGAGAGTTAGGTTCAAAATCACTCTTTCTTTGATTTTAAAGATTATTGGTCTTCCTCGTGTACTTAATGGAGAAATTTTCTCCCATTCCCTGACACTAAAGAACAAAAAGACTATATCCAAAACCATTTGTGGGAAGGTTGTTCCGTGGAACTCTGATTTGGCTACTCAGGAATTACTTCCTATGTATCATTTGTTAGAACTGATTTTCTCTAATAATTTGATCCCAAAGGCAGGACATCGTAGTGAGATCAGACCCTACATTTAGTACATCTTGTATTGTGTCTCTCAAGGCACTCGTATCAGTGGTCCTTATGTTATTTTTCATCTGATGGTTGAAAATTTGGCGATTGAAAATCGCAAGCGATCTTTGCCATGTGGCATTTTGGTTTCAAAAATTCTGAGTCATTTCAAAGTTCCTATTCTTGACTCAGATGAAACACTGCATCAAATCTCACCCATTAATCAAGCCACTTTTAATAAAATGCTAGTAGGTGATTCTTTTGCTTCTGCTTCTGCATTGAGTTCTATATCTGCATCCATTGCAGGTTTTTCGTCAAGTTGGATAATTTTTGTGCGTCGATTGACAAATTTTTTCGATGACAACAGCATGTGACTTCCTTTCTTCGATTTCAGCATCCTGACTATCTAGAGTCATCACCTGAGGAGACCATTGTTCATTCTGCGGTTGAAGACAAAGACGAAGACGAAGATGAAGACGAAGATGACAATGCAGATGAAGAAGAAGAAGAAGAAGATGATGCAGATGAAGATGATGATGGAGATGAGGATGAAAACTATGAGTAGAGCACGTGCGCTCTTTAGATCAGTAGTATATTTCTTTTGGAATGTATTATTTGATACTATTGGTCTGTTTTATTTGATACTTTGTTAGTTTGTGAGCCTTGATGGTCAGTACTTGTGACCTAGAGATATTTGGGTATTCTGATGACCATTTTTATTTACTTGGATGGTATGGTTGTTTGCTATAATTTTTGGGTTGGATTATTTTTTTGATAAATTGCCTTATTATAATACTCGTTATCATCACAGGTTGGAGTTCTTCCCTTTGTCAATGTATGACAAAAGGGGGAGAAATCAATTATATGATTTTTGTGATATTTGTTGGTATTGTTGTTGATATTCGCTCAAAAATACTTATTTAAGCAATTATCTTTTTAGCGTTATTACACTCTCCTACGTAAAACTGCACTATTTATCTATTTTTTATGTAAGAGTCTCTTCTATTGCGTAGAACACACTTTTCTGGATAAAATAGGCAATTTGCATGAATTAAACACATTCTTGGAAGTCTAGATATTATGCCATTTTGATTAAGTGTCATTACGAGCTTTTTCTATCACAGAAAACCAAATCGGACGATTTTAATATATTGCAACTCACAACTGACTGCCAGAGTCTAGGACCCAAGCTCAAGAGCCAATAGGCTGAGGATAAGAAGATACATGCCAAATGCTGGGAGAGTCAGAGAGTCGGAAAAGCCTGAGAGAAGATCAAGAGAGAAGGAGAGCCAAGCGCCCTGAGAAGAGACTAAGAAGATTAAAGGTTAATCAACTAACATAAGACAAAGGCTTGCTTAGTTAGAAAAGCTTGCAGAAGACCATGTCACGCCTCGACCTTGGGTCTACCGGACCCGACTTGCGACTTCTCGGTTCGACCCGTGGTCCATAACTCAGACCTATAGTCTCGAGCGTGAGGATAAGAAAAGAGATTAAAAGAATGTACATTTATATCGTTGCTAGGTTCTATGATCTATAAAAATTATAGGTTTCAGTGCATTTCCTTATAATATTTGAAAATTTTATATTCTCATAACAAACTCATAAATCATAATCCAAAACATAAAATGAACTAAGTACTAATATTTATTACATTGTTAACTATTAAATCAAATCTTAATACATCAGGTCTAATTGAAATAAAATATAATAAGAATTAATCATCCGCTTCATCGAATTGGCAAAACACCCACTCCATCGGGCAAATCTAAAAAATGATAAGCAAGTAGGGTGAGTTGGGAAGCTCAATAGGCACACTCTAACACCCATGTGTCCATGGGAATGAGCGGCTAAACATGACAAATCAATCCGAATATATATATATATATATATATATATATATCATAAAAGTCACAGTTGTCGATAAGTCTAATTTGACCAAATTTCTTAGAATAAAATATTCGATGAATATGCATTTACTAATAAAACCCACGAGGCTACTTAACACAAGTAAACCAAAATATCACCACATGGTACCAAGGGGGTTGAGGCTTTGTACCTCAGGGCTCCGGGCCCTTCTTGCTCTTTTGGGATCACAACCCAAGGATTTCGGCACGACAGGCCACAAAACCCTTAACCGTGAATCCGTGCACATTCACCATTTCTTTTCCAATTATTCCAAGTCTTATAACATGATATAGAATCAATACGAATGCGTGTACATGATCAATGTGTAATAAAACAAGTATATGAGAAATTTGTTAAAAATGAATCCCTAAATGGGACAAATAATGTGAAAATCATAACTCAAGATCTAGAGATTAGATCGGGCTGAATTTCAAGTATGTGTTACTTGACGTAGTAATCTCATTACACTCAAAAATTCAAATTGATCCAAACTTGAGAAGGAATCTAAATGACCTCTACAAGTTTTGATTTTTTGTATAAATCCAAAAACTCTAAAATAATGCAAGCATTTAATATATCTAGAATGCTTTATAAAATCCATAAATAATGTATTAAATCAAATAACAAATTTTTAATATTATACAAAAGTCTATTTGAATGTAAAACATGCATATATATCATAGTAGATTGAAATTAGCCATGGAACCATTGAGATGAAGATCGACCTACCTTATGTGCTTAAAAATATAGAAGAATTTTGCGATGTATTCTTTTCTTCTTTTTTCCTTCTCTTTCTTCTTATCTTCTAATCCCCTTCTTGCTTTATGGTATTTCACAAATTCTTTCACAAAATAGGGAAAATGCTAGAGTCTTAAGAAATAAAGGAAAAATCAATATAAGAGAACAGGGGGAGAGTTTTAGCCAACATCTAATGGTTTGATGAGAAAATGATATCTCCTATGGGCTTTATATAGCCTTTCAAAATGCTTAAGTTAGTAAAGTTAAGTTTAGGTTAGCAAATGAGTTTACTTAAGGGGTAAAGTTTCTTAATGGCTAAAAATAAGTTTCTAAACTTTAATTACAAAGGAGTTGTTGAGTTTTAAAGTGTGATTCACAAAAAGTTTTTACAATTTCTACGTAGAAAAAAAAGAGAATAATCTCTTAAGTATCACTTTGAAAAATTAAAGATAGTTATTAAATATGATATTTTATTTATAACTAGTGTTTATTGGTACATGTGGCAGCCACATAAGAAAATGGGTTTCTTTGAAAATTAAATTATAGCTAGTCTCATGTCATTCTCTTTTTAAATGCTAGGAGTAAGGTGTATGACATACGCATAATCACTTAAATATACATGCACTATTCTTATGCACTTTAAAACATAAGAAATTAATTAATTAAAGTCATAAGTTATGTGAATATTCTTAATAAAATAATTATAAAATTAACATAAAAGTTATAATGCATATATATGAGCCTCAAAATAGTTATCAAATCATGGGCCATACCAAGCCCATGTGGGCCCCATATGAAAGTCACCAAAAAGTCCTAAAAATTATTTTTTCTAAAAAATACTCGAAAGTCAAATAAAATTTTTTAATGGTTAAATAGAGTCAACATAGGCATAAAAAGTCAAAATTATCTTAATCTATTGAAATAACAAAATTACCCTTTAAGAGATTTTTAGGGTTCTACGAAATTATTTCTCTTTTGGGATGAGGATGAAGACTATGAGTAGTGTCACGCCCCGATTTTGAATACCCAGATACGACTCGAATATCAATGGATCGACCCATACCCAAACCCAGAGGTGATCCATTAATGTCCCCTAGTGATCCAATTAGGTCAATTAAACTACTAAGGTTCATTCGAAAACCCACTAAGTATAAAAATATTTAGGTGCAAAAGTAACCCTACAATGATCCTACGCGATTATTCAATTATCAGAGTTAGGTTAAGTTCGTTAATCAAATAGGTTATTCTACAATCTACGTGAGGTTCATTATGAATTAATTAAATAGATTTAATTTTCTTAAGTCAAGTCTAAGATAACCTATGAAGTCCATATGGTCTAGGTGTGAGTCAACCCAATTGACTCGGTCAGGTCTCAAAATTTGGATTAGGCAAAATAGGACAGCAATGTGCTATTTTGACCATATCTCATTTGTTATTAAGAATCTATGAATGGGCCATACATTTTCGGAAAAGTCTCGCAGAGATCTATGATTAGTCATTCTACACAGATCTGAGAAAGAAATCATCTTCCAATCTGAAATCGCTACCCAACACATAACCTAAACTTAGGGTTTTCTGACATACTACCAGCGTTTTGACCATAACTTTTAGTACAGACCGAATCTATAGAAATTGTAAATATGTCCGGAAAGCTAACTCGAAGCTCTTTGAAAAGTTCTTCTGGGTTAGAACCTAAACAGGTCATCTGCATATCCGAAATCAGATTGTTACGCAAAACTATGAATTTGGTAGATTCGAGATATGTTTGGTATTTTAGTCATACTTTTCTATTCTGATCAAATTACTATATTCTAGAAACTGTTCTACAAAGCTAACTCAGAGGGCTTCGAAAAGTCTATATGGTTAGAAACTAATTTCTAACATCTAGGCATCGAAAAATGCACCACAAGATAGAATAATGGGTAACTATTTCGTGTTATATTTTGGTAAGTCTATTAGAACCCGATATGTGTACCGGTCCAAATGGGATTGTACTAGGGCATTCATTTTATTATTTAAAATATGATCATAATTATCAAAAATATAATGAATAATCATATCATAAATTCAATCAAATTATGTTCACAACTCAAATATGTTATAAAATATAATTAGGACAAAACCCTTAAAAATCAAGCCAGAATAAACTTATTTTAATTTTAACCAAAAGCATATAAAGGTGTCCAAAATGAGTCTAGGGCTATCTAGCCCTCTTCAACATAAATGTCTTCATCATCACAAACATCATCATGTAGATCCTCCAAATTTGGATCTACCCAATCATCTAAGTCTTCAAGGGCATTGTCGGTCAAATTTAAAATATGTCGGCAAACACCATGAGTCCAAAAGGATTAAGTGTACCACGTGTAGTCCAACATGTATTTTATAATGCCATAATAATTTATCATGCTAATCACATGTTAAATAATCTAAATCATGAATAAATAGGAAATAAGAGTCGGTGACATGCATGATAGATGCACTCACCCATTCACTCAAATCACACACAAGTCTCCAACTCCTTCCCTACCATGGGGAGATTGACCACACGAGGGCCCTTCTGCAGGAAATATAAAGTTTGGGGTCTTGCACCTTAGGGCTTCGAACCCTTCTTAATTTTTAGATATTCAACCACATGGGGTTTCCATCTCTTTCCCTCACTGGAAGTGACCTCACTAGTCTAAATAATATAGTTTCATCACAATGTATAACTCCCCCCCAAGATGCTCGATGCAAGAATGAGGCCATAGGCCATCATAATATTCCAAATGATATATAAATCCATAGGGTATGGCCGTACGGTCCATTGTGGAACTCATCATGGCTAAATCCATCCAATCATGCTCATTAAAAGCTCATAATAAAATCATTACATAATCATGCAATAACTATCATCTCATCATCATGTTTTATTAAAAGCAATAATCACATATGATCAACATCACTCAAATATAATAGAAAATAGATAATTTAAATATACACATCACATAGGTAAATAATTATGGAAGGATATGGTTAGAACCACTCACAGTTATTACACACCTTTTGGGTTCTTTTTAATTGAAAAATAAAAATTTTTTTTTGAATTTGAAAGTGGTCGGATCAGACTCTCCTCAGAGTACGTTATTCTCCTCGGTGTCCCCTTCAATTCTCCTTTCTACTTCAGCTTTAATCGGAGTTCGGATAAATGTTTAATCGAAGCTTTCCCACTTCTTTAATGAAGTTTTGTGATGGAGTTTTAATGGAAGCTTAAAGAGATAAAAGGGGAAAGAATCGAGGAGAGAGAAGAGAGGTTTTTGAAAACAATAATGGGATTCAAAACTATTAGCTATTGATAATTCTATTAGGTTGTCTTATTTAAATAACATAAGGGAGGGAAAGTTTGAAATTTGAATTGAAAGGGCTTCTCTCAAATTGTTGAGCCACAAAAGGGAATGGGTGAAATTCTTAGTTCTCAAAGGGGTGACTTTTTCAACCCTCCAAAACTCATATTTTGAATTACTAATGGGTTAGAAATGGGCTCTAGGCCCATAGATATCAACTAGGCTTCAATTAAGGCTATTCTTAAGCCCAAAAAGACTTTAAATTAGCCCTACGAGCCCACCCAACAATTATAACTCAATTAATAATGTAATTATATATATTAATAATTAAAATAGTTATTAATTATAATTATGTCATATTCACTCAAAAGGTAATGGTTTGATATGATTAATATATATGAACATTAAATTACTTTATAATATATTAATACACAACAATCAATAATTAATTCATATCACTCATATCATATAATTTAAAAGTTCATAATTAATAAGACGTTGACACTTGTCACTTACAAAAAAATTCAAATAAAATATTCTAATACACAAAATTTCAACAATTGGTCGAAGTCCTAGAAAATGGTAAACATTTCATTAGATTTACTCGAAACTTGTTCTACGGGTCCCATACTTATTTCAAATTTATAAAAAAAATAAATTTTAAAAGTGTCAAATAGTGAGAAAATTCAAAAATTACAAAAATATATTTTTTGCTAAAAATTTTTGTTACAGTTTAAGGTCTCTTTACAAGGTCTAGAAACCATAAGACGTGGGTCCCACCTAAAATTTAACCTAAGAATAAAAAAAAATAAAGTTGGTCATATTATTAGATATTTAGAATCTATAGAAGTATACGATCATGCTGGAACTGTTCATTTGTCGATCGGAGGTCAAACGAATTTTCTAGGATAATTTACTCTTGCGAGTTCCATAAAACCCTAATTTTCAAAATTGTCAGAATGCAACCAAAATTGATGTACATGTTTATACATGATATCTAAACATAAATATAACAACAGAAGTCTGAATTTTTTTTTTTTTTGTAAAATTGTCATAATACCCTAAAACGAATGTTCGGGGTATTACAAGTAAAGCACGTGCGCTCTATAGATCAGTAGATTTTTTTCGAGATGTATTATTTGATACTATTGGTCTGTTTTATTTAATACTTTGTTAGTTTGTGAGCCTTGATGGTCAATACTTGTGACCTAGAGATATTTTGGTATTCTGATGACCATTTTTATTTACTTGGATGGTATGGTTGTTTGCTATATTTTTGTGTTGGGTTATTTTTTTGATAAATTGCCTTATTATAATACTCGTTATCTTCACAGGTTGGAGTTCTTCCCTTTATCAATGTATGACAAAAAGGGGGAGAAATCAATTATATGATTTTTGTGATATTTACTAGTATTGTTGCTGATATTCGCTCAAAAGTACTTATTTTAAGCAATTATCTTTTTAGCGTTATTACACTCTTCTACGTAAAACTATATTATTTATCCATTTTTTTTACGTAAGAGTTTATTCCATTGCGTATAACACACTTTTCTGGACAAAATATGCTATTTGCATGAATTAAATACATTCTTGGAAGTCTAGATATTAAGCCATTTTGATTAAGTCTCATTACGTGCTTTTTCTATCATAAGAAACAAAATCGGATGATTCTAATAGATTGCGAGCCCACAACTGACTGCCAGAGTCTAGGACCCAAGCTCAAGAGCCAACAGGCTGAGGATAAGAAGATACATGCCAAATGCTGGGAGAGCTAGAGAATCGGAAAAGCCTGAGAGAAGATCAAAAGAGAAGGAGAGCCAAGCGCCCCGAGAAGAGACTAAGAAGATTAAAGTTTAATCAACTAACATAAGACAAATGCTTGCTTAGTTGGAAAAGCTTGTAGAAGACCAAGTCAAAGACCAGGGTTCAAGACCCTCTACTAGCATTTTCTCTTTTTTGTAATATTTTCTCTCATTTCTCTATATCCTCATTCTCTCTTTACCCTAAAATCTCAACCACTCGATCATCTCCTTTCACAATCTCTCTTTCCGCGATCACTCGATCCTATGGCCTACTTTGGCCGACCTCCACTGTCGATGATCCATCGCATCGCCACGCTAGTCTATCGTCTGATCGCCAGTAGATCATCCATCCTATCATCACCCATCTCAAAATTCGATGGTCATCTTTTTCTTTTTCTAGATCCTATGGTCACGACTTGACCTATGTGATCATGACCCCTACAGAGATGGATGGCCCAATTTAAAGATTGATTTGTTTTTACGAAAATGGAAATGTTATTTAAAGAAAATGGCAAATCGAGTTTTGGAAAGTTTTGAAAATCAAAAGTTTTTATTTTATTTTCAAAACTTATGAAAGATTTCTTGGATGAGGTGGCATTAAAGGGGATTTCATGGGATTCTTCAAAAAGGGCAAGTTTTGTTTTTAAAAAATAAGAATATTGGAATTTCTAAAAACTTGAAACCGTGGGTTTCTCATATAGAAACCCACGGTTCCTATTATAAATAGGGAGAACATTTTTTAAAAGAGGCCCCCCTCTAATTCCCATATCTTTCTTACTTTCTCCCCTGACACAAAAGAAAAAAAAGGTAAAATAAAAAAAAAAATCGGCGTCTCTGCCTTCCCTTCTCCATCGAACGGCTCCATCATCTTCTTCTCAATACAGGTCCAAGAACAATGATTTGCTCTCCTCTTCTCCTTCTCTATCACTTTCTCTATCTAATCTCTTCTTTTATTGCTTTCTTGTTAAGTTTTTATTTGCTTTATTTATTTAAATATTTTTAATTTAAGCATTGTAAGTAATAGTTTTTTTTTATAAATTAAGTTTACTTTGACATTTTATTTTCTATTATTACATATTTATTTTCTTTTATTAATGTTGTAGGTAATTCCCCTCCTATAAAAAAATATTTTAAAAATAATTTTCACCATTCTCATCTCTCCACCATTTCCTTGCTTGCTTTCTTTAATGTTACTTCTCTAACCCGGGTACGGATTCGACGTCCGACATTGCACTGTACAAGTTTGTATTTTTGTAAATTTTTAAGTGAACTGGATCATTAAAAATGTATTGAGCCAAGGGTTTTCGTCCAACGATCGAAAAAACCTTGTTTCAGTTGCTATTGTTACCTATTGGTTCAAATGATCAAACTTGTCATAAATCTTATTTCTTGCTATTTTTTTGGGATTATTAGGCTAATATACTGAGAAGATGTTTTTGGTATTATTGGACTAATATACTAATGAGTAGTTTGTCTAAGATTATTTTGTCAAGTTGATATTGTTGTAGCAATAAGTTACATGAGTTTTGGCAATATTCGAAAGATTCTGTGCTACTCCCTTGATTTCCTATTGATCATTCAATTATTGGGTAATGTTTGAATTTAGGGAGAGTTTTTGATTAATTGGGTAGTTATTTTTTTTTGTCCTAGCATTGACAAAGGGGGAGATTGAAAAGTCTTGATTGTCAATCCCAAGAACTTTTAGCTCTTATGTAAAATAATATTGTTAAGTTACAAGTTTGTTGAAGACTGGAGCATTGAAGATCAAGTGGACTTCATCAAACTCAAAGAAACTTAAAGATGAAGAACAACAACCAAATAATTCAAGCCGCACTAAAGACAGAGTCAAAGTTAAAACCATGAAGATTTAAAGCAAAAGATCGAAAGCACGTTCTCACTCTACAAATGTTCAACTATCAAGAATCTCGTGTTACGGATATTTGCGTACATCTAAACCACGCGTATGATAACGGATTTAAATTTACCCTAGATGATTATTTGCTAGTTTGATATCGTTTGGGTGAACAAATACTTAAATGAGTATTGTTCGGAGAAGGTCTAAGAGGGTTGGCCAACCGACCATTTTGAGCGGCCGACCGGAGTCTTTTGACTATGACCGGTCAAAAGGTGTGGGCAACCAAACCTCTCTATACCGGATCTTTCAGTTTCTGATATGAGTGGGCGAGCGACTAAAAGGTCCGATCGACCGAAGTCCAGTAAACCCCCCCTTTCCGGATCTCATTTTGACTCAATCTTTTCTGCGAGTTTAGGCGAACTTTGGCCCTTCAAACGACTATTTTTGGATCATTTCTATTGAGTGGAGGCCGGCTTATAAATTAAAGCCTTCTCCCTTCATAAGAATTAACCCAATCAAGAGATCTCTAAGCTCCCATCTTTTGATTATCATTCTTTGAGTCTAGAGATTTAGAATTTGTGAGAGCTTCACTAGAGCAAAGCTGTGTATTCCTTGTGAATGCTCTAAGTATTTGAAGAAACTATTAGCTATTATTTTTCTGTAAGTATCTTCTCTCAAGAAGAGGATTGTGTATTCCTTGTGAAGGCAGGAGACTATTATCTATTATTTTTCTACAAGTATCTTCTTTCAAGAAGAGGATTACTCTTGGCAGAGTGTCTCTTAGGCGAATTCTTCTCCAAAGAATTCTCCATTTGATCGTATTTATCTAAATGTAAGTGTCTCTATGATCAAATCTATTTTAATAAAATTCAAAGTTTATGAACACTGAATATTTGTGATTGGTGGATGTGTGAGGACTCATCTAACTGAGTTGAGGATTGTTGATCCATGAGAAAAGTATTTCTCTAAATAAACTACTGGCCTAGGCTAATTCTTTAGGCGAACAAGAAGTGATTCTCGTTAGATTAAAACTAAGTGATATCTTAGTTAGTTGATTATTTATTTCAATTGAATATGTTGTAATGCATGATTGAGATTATATAATATTACTTGTGTTGAGTATTGGACAGTGTACGTAGGTACGGAGTCACTGGACCACTATAAATCTGAGTCTCATGTGATTGTGAATGTTTGCATATTTTATATCAGATTTTCCCATATCTATGTTCTGTGGATGATTGGTATCTTGATTGTTTGATCTTTTTCCGCCTTGTGTGATCATTAATTTTTAATCTATATAGAATCCGCAGAGAAATTAAAAATTGTCCTATTCACCCCCTCTAGGACATAACGTGGTAATTAAAAGGGAATATCAAAAGATCCAATGGTTTGAAATACTTATCAGGCTGATATATGGGATATAGCTCTGCTTAATGATGGGTCCAACATCCGTACGGTTAGTGACCTCTAAGAGTGTGCCACGTGGCTCATATTGTGGTCCCTCGTCATCGTTGATGAGGGACATTACTGTGCTTAACAACCTATGATGGTGAGTTCCGTGTTCCAAGATTTTAAATCCTACGCTTAAAAATTAACAATTAGATTAATTTTTGGTTTGTAGGTCCATCTAAGAGTGTGTGATATTTGCTCAAAAGTGCTTATTTTAAGCAATTATCCTTTTAGCGTTGTCACACTCTCCTATGTAAAATTATTATATTTACTCAGTTTTTTACGTAAGAGTTTCTTTCATTGCGTAAAATATATTTTTCTGGTCAAAATGGTATATTCGCATGCATTCATACGCATTTATTTGACCTACATGCGAAGTAGTTTTGTAGAAATTCTCATTAGGCGATTTTTTTTTTATCGCAGGAACATTATTTGACAACTTTGATGGAATGCGAGCCCATAATCAACCTCTATAACCTACAATCAAAGCTCAAGAGCCAGCAGGCCGAGGATAAGAAGATGCAAACCAAGAGCGGGAAAAGCCAGAGAGGCGAAAGAGCCTAAGAGAAAACCAAGAGAGAGAGGAAGAATCGAACCCCGAGAGAAGAGGATAAAGGCATTAGAGCTTGACCAACTAACACAAGTCATAGAATTGCTCAGTTGGTGAAACATGCAGAAGACCAAGTCAAATACTAGGGTTCAAAACCCTCCGCTAGCATTTTCTCTTTATTTTGTAATATTTTCTCTCTCCTCTTTCTAAAATCATCATTCTCTCTCTCTCTACTCTCAATATCGATCAATCATCTGATCTTTTCTCTTCCCGCGATCACTCTATCCTATGGCCTACCTTGGCCAATCTCCACCGTCTGATGATCTAATCGATCTCCACTATCCAATAATCTGACTGGTCATCCATCGATAATCCATCCTATCACCTATCCTCATCATCTTACCCAGTATCTATAAGATCGCCATGCAATCTATAAGATGAATAGTTACTCTTGAGAAGGGGCATTATTATGTGCATGAGCGTTGTGTCCATTAGAGGACCACAAAATTGGACGGTCCAGATTTCAATTGGGTTTGAGAAGAAAAGTCAATTGGATGGTTTTGAAAAATGATGGATAATTTAAAATAGGAAGTTTTTCTTTCTAGGGGATACATTTTAGCTTGGAAATGGGACCCACATTCTTGCCAAATGCATGAATGGAATGGCTTCAAATATGGAAGGGATTCCTTCCACGTTTTTTAGAAACCTACCAAAAAAGAGGTTCCTTAACGTTTTGGAAAACAACTAAAAAGGCCAGCCGTTGAACCCCAAGGGGACCTCCTTCTTCATCTTTCGGGCTCTCTCTTCTCAGCCACCACGCCTCCCCCTAACGAGCTGCCATCTCCGGCGAATCCAACCTGCATCACCGGTGAGTTCGGATCCTCCTCCTCTTTCTTCTTCTTCTTCTTCTTTCATTTGTCTTCCTCTTCTTTTTCACCGACCGGAGTTGCAGGCTGCAACTCCGGCCAACTCTACATACGAGTAGAACTTTGCTGCTGCTCCCTACTCCTTCCCTTCTTATTCTTCTTTTTTTTATCTTCCTCATCTCACCACCAACTCAGGCCGTTATCGGTTTTGAATTTAAAAAAAAAAAAAAATAGAATCGCCGGCAAACTCCATTAATGCCGGCGAACTCTGTGAGGATCTCCTTCCCCCTTCTTCTTCTTCCCCTACTTTTCTTCTTCTTCTTTCTCTTCACTTTCTTCACTTCTTCTTCCGCTCCTCCTTGCTGCTGCGTGCTGCAAACTTTCCACCCATCTTTGACTGGAGTTGCAACAGCACCTCCGTCTTCTCTGCCCCGTTGCTGGATCGTCAGCACCTTTTCTCCCCCACGTCTACCTCTCTTCTATCCCTTATCTTGAGTCCTCTTTCAACCAGCAAGAATGCCTTGCTGAAAAATGATGATTACTCACCTTGTTTCAAAAAAAAAAAAAAAAGAGAATCTCCATTATCGGACTGGTCCCCCCTTCACACCGCCTATGCATCCACCACCTCCTCTTCTCTCAGCCCCTTCTCCTTCCACCTGCACGTGCTCACTCTTTCCTCCATCTTCTTCAATCCCAACACCAGCAAGGATCCACAGTGTGGTACCCACCAATTTGTGCACACCACACCGCCCATCATCTTCTCCTTCACGGGCTGCAATCACCGCCCCTACCTCCTGGTTCGTCATCTTCTCACATGCATCAATGGAACGCCCACCAGTACATAAACATTGAATGCTCTCTCCACCTCTGTGCTATCCATCACCTTCCTTGCTAGCCGAACTAGCAAGGAGCCTCACGATAGCAACTCTTTGAGCATCACTTGCTCTAACCCGTGGGTCCATGCTCCTCATGGACACTACCTGATATTCGCTTAAAAGTGCATATTTTCCACTGTTATCTTCTAAGCGTTTTCACATTTTCCTACGTTAAAATGCTCTATTTATCTACTTTTCTACGTAAGAGTCTCTTTTGTTGCGTAGAACACACTTTTCTGGACGAAATGATATATTTGCATGCATTAAACACATTTTTGAAAGTCTAGACATTGAGTCGTTCTGATAAAGTCTCATTACGCGATTCTTCTGTCGTAGGAAACCCCGATGGGACAATTCTCGAGACTTGCGAGCCCACATCGATCAGGAAAGCCCATTATCAAAGCTTAAAAGCCCACATGCTATGACTAGAAGATATGGGCCAAATATGGGCTGAATAAGAGGACCAAAAAGTCAGCCCAAAGAACGAAGAGAGTAGGAGAGTCAATGACCAAGAGACGGACCAAAGCGTTTAAAGCCACATGAGTCAGCAATGAAGGATAGTCTACTCTACTGGAGAAGCGTGAGGATGGTCACAGTGAAGACCAGGGTTCCAGACCCTCTGCCAATACTTTTATCTCCATTTTTTGATATTTTCTCTCTCATCTCTCCTTATTCTCTCTCTTCATCTCTCGGTCCTCGAATCTACTGACCTAACCCCAGAACTCCTGCCCATTGGCTCTGTCTCATCTCCCTTAGCTTTTTGACCGTTGGATCTTCAATCGGACCGTTGGATCTTCCATCGGACCGTTGGATCTCTCTAGATCCGTCGATCTACCAATCTGGGTCCCAATCAAGTCGACATCCATCCGATCGCCATCAGATTGTCTGTCATATCATCTTGTGAGACGATGGACATCATCAATCCATGTGGGCCAGTAGCCGGGACCATCATCATCGACCCGTTGTCCGACCATTTAGTGGACCCCGTGAATTTCAAAATAATTTTAATTAAATTTTAAAAAATGGGGGGTCCACTAGATGGGGAAATTCCCCAAAGAAAAGTAGAGTTTTACTTAAAAAAAAAATTATTTTTTTCTTATTTTTTATTTTTGAAAAATACCCTATTTCCATTAAAGGAAATAGTGAGCTTTAAACGGAGAATGAGAGGGGTTCGTTCGAACCCTAATCCCCCTCCAATCTCTTCCAATCCTTCCCCTTTACCCTTCCCCACGTTTTCCCTTCTTCCTCTCCTTCTTTCCTCCTCTTCTTCTTCTTCTTGTTCTTCATCATCATCTTCTTCATTTTCTTTTTACTGGAGTTGCAGCCTGCAACTCTGGCCGGTAACAACAACACCACCAGCACCGCCTGCTGCCCCATCCCCTGCGCTGCCACCTCCGTTTACAACCACCGTACGCCCCTGCTGCCTCCTCTCACGATTTCCACGTTTCTCTCTTGGAGAAAACTCTCCAACCACCACCGTTTCATCTTCACACCGCCCAGCACTCCCTCCACGACCTGCAACTTCGAGGTGCAGGTCTGAAACAGTGCCTGCCGGACTTCCTTGCTCATCACCGTCCGAAACGGCAACGCCTTGGCCACCCAAGATCATTTCTGCTCCTTTTTTCCTCACCATCACCGTCTTTTATCTTCTCCGGGCTGACCTACAACTCCGACAGGTCTGCAACACCACAACACAAGTCATTCTCTTTCTTGCTGTCTAAGCCCTCAACCTTAAGCTCTTCATCTCCTTCACCATTTCTTGAAGAGAAACTAGAAAAAGACAAAAAAAAAAAGAAAAAAAGGGAAGATAAGAAGAAGAAGAAGAAGAGGAGAAGAGGAACGCTTACCTGCTGTTCCTCTCCACCCCGATCATCACCTCCAGCAACGTCCCTCCCATGATCTCCTTGCTGCCCTTGACGTGCAGGTGGCTGAACCACCCTCCTCACCATTAAAAACTGACCTGCAATCACTCAAGTTGCAGGTCTGCAATGGGCTCCTCCCATTGGACCACCTCCTCCATCGAATCACCACCATCCCCGATCGTGGATGCATCTTCCAAGGTCTGCTGGTCTTCATAGCAGGTGACAGACGGTTACCTACCACTGCCATCTCGCTTTGGGGGTCCGTGTTCTCTTCTCTAAGAGCAACTCCGGCCGAAACGTAACAAGCCAGCACCATTACCACCCCATTTACGCTTCCCCTCCTTGTCGGACTGCAACCGAACCAATGGTGAGTGTTCATCCCTTTTCTCTCTCTAAAAGTCTCTTATCTCTCTCTACTTTCTCTCTCTACCATAGTAATTTCCCTTCTAGGCTAATTTTTGATGGCTTTCTAAGTCAATTTCTTCAGTTGAATTTAGTTGAATTTATTTTGTAATCACTCGTTGATAATTAATAAAGTTGATATTTCGCATTTCTTATTTTGCTTTTATGGTTCTTTATTGGTTATGAGTAATTTTCTCTCTCTACAAATCACCAAAAGATATTTTCAATCACTCCATCATTCTCACCCCATCAATTCCAAGCAAAAAGTCCATCATTTTATGTTCTTTACGCGTGCTAACTAACCCCGAGTGCGGATCGACATCCGACACGAGCCACTGTGCAAAATTGCCCATTTTACAGGTTAAAAGTCTCGGATAATTACAAATTTGTTGAAATTAGGGTCGTTCTCTCAACAACTGAAAAACTTTACTTTCACTACCCGAGCTTAATATCTAGCCAACACATGGCTGATCTCTGGCCGATTCGTTCAAGGTAAGTCATCGAGGTGACATTCTCTCCTTTCTCCTTCCTCTATTCTTCATTTTCTCTCTATTTCTTATCTTTTCTCTCTCTAAAAACTTCTCACTCTAATTTCTCTCTCTAGTTCTTTCTCTCTCTCTCTAGATTTATTCTCTCTCTAGATCTTACTTTCTCTCTCTTATTTCTCTTTCTCTCTATCACTCTAATAATGATTTTTTAGTGATTTTTAGTCTAGTTTAGTTGCTTCTTTTCAGTTGGTTGTAAGTGGATTCATCATTAAATAAAGTTGATTGTGTTATGCTATGTGCTTTCTTTATCTAATTCTTGTAGGAGTTAATCTCTCTCTAAAATATCATGTTTTAAACCCATCACCATTCTCACCATCCTTTTATTTTTAACAATTTATGAGGAAAGTCCGTCATTTCATGTTTTAATTTGCGCAAACTAACCCCGAGTGCGGATCAACATTCGACATACTCTCCACTGTGCAAAGAATTGTTTAATCTTGCAGGATAAAAATCGGATCTATTACAAAAGAGTTGGAATTAGGGTTTCCGTAACCAACGATGCAGAAAAACCCTACTTTCAAATAGCGCTGTTGCCGCTCGGGTGTACGGGAGTGCGAAAAAGGATGTAAAGACATAATTGGAAAGTTGCCTAATCAAAAAGTTGCTCAATTTGGACAGCCCGACCTTTTCGGGAAACTTTTTATTTTTGGTTTTTAGTTATTTTTAGTAGTCTTTTAAATTACTATTTTTAATGCCTCGGAAGGCCGAGTGCAATTTGTAATAATTTAGGAATTTTACTGCTTTCCGTATAAACTGCTAGATCTTGTTCTAGGATTTTTTTAGAAATCCTAGATTAAGTGAAAAATACCAAAAAAAATCAAAAATCAAAAATTCAAAAAAAATTAAGGTTTTCAGTTCTTGCTATTTTTAGATAGATTTTAAGATTTTCTATTTTTGGATAGTTCCCAGAAATACAGGAGTCTTAAAATTAGGGTTTCCATTTGTAGGACATTCCAATTTTGGAGAGAGTCTATTTATAGATACTCTATAATTTTGGAAAATTCTAAAATAGGAGATCTTCAAATTTGAAAAGATTTTCTCACTTTGGAAAATTTCCAAAATAGACGGGATTTTAAATCTTCACTTTATTTGGAAGGTTTCCTTATCTGAGAATGTTTGAAAAGAGAAAGTTCCGAATCCAAATTCAGAAATTTCTATTCTCAACTTCGAACCATAATTGGAAACAACTCTATTACCGACTAAAACCAATGCGTGTTTCGTGAAACCCTAATAGCCGGTCAAACCTTCTAATAAATATCCCACAACCCTAGACCCAATGTAACCATTGAGTGCAGGAACACGATCTAGTGTGGGTAAGGAGCGAAAGCTCAAAGAGGTGGAGTCGGGCCCAAGCCCATTAGGATACCCCTCCCTATTCCACGGAGGTGACCCCGTGGTGTGGCCCACGGGAGGTAAGTCTCTATGCTCGCCTTGAGTGCGATACTGCGTAGTTGGGTGCATGATTGCCGCATGTCTATTTATTTTTTAGCAACTTACTCAACTTGCGTGGCGTGGCCGTTAATCAATCAACTCTAAGAGAGCAGACCCAACTCCAAAATTAAAATTGGTGGGAATTCATCACCCACCTCATCATTCCAACTGATTTGATTCCAAGGCTCCATTTGATTAAAAAGAATCAAGAAGTAGAGCCAATTAGCCCGGTGTTCGAGGAAAAATTCACACAAAGTGAACCCGCTTAACATCTAATCGAAATAAGACCACGAGTGTGGGTCCATGTTGTCTAACACACCCATAAGTCCCTGCTACTCAAGTACACTGAGCTCGATGTGGCATCTTGGACTATTCGGCGGTTAGTTGCGTGTGGACTAGGAACACGCACCAACCCTTGCTTAGCCCGAGGGAACACTCTTCTTAAACACTTGACCAATCCGGTTAGTTTGGGACGTACTTAAGATAGCCATTGTGCCACACGTCTGTCTAGGCTTCGGATTGCCTTGTTGTTGACTAGAGTTAGTACTAAAGGATTCGCTCTGAAGAGTGTAGCCTGGTGAGAACCTCTGAGTGCAAACAGTTAGTCCACCGGTTAAAAGATAAACCAGTGGTCTGCCCACTGTCATAATCTACCTTAGCCCCAAAAACTAACAAGATAAGTCCTAAAATATATCCTCATTGCTTAGAATATGATTATCTGTGCTTGGTGTGCATCATTTAGATTAGTGTTACCCTTTGACAACTTTTTGCCAAGTCTAGAGCTCGCTTCTTCAGCGTATGCCCGTTTGGACTCGTCCGAACAAACGCTTGATTCGATCTGAGAATCACGTACCTACAGTGGATCCTCCACTAAATCCTTCCCCATCTCTTTCCCCACCCGCCTCTCCCAGTACTACTACCTTTGTAGTAATGGCAGCCGAACAACTTCTTATCGAGACGTTCGCCCCTATCTTTGATAATCCGCCCACTTGCATTGTTCTTCTACCTACTACGGCGGTACGTTTGAGATCAGGCCACAGACGATCCAAATGCTGCCAACTTTTCGCAGTCTCCCAAGAAAAGACCCATATTCCCATATTAGGGAATTCCAACATGTCATCCTACTTTTTAAGAATCAGAATCTTGATGATGACAATGTACGTCTGCGAGTTTTCCCATTCTCGCTCAAAGACCGAGCCTCAGATTGGTTCTACTCCTTACCACTGATTCAATCAGCAGCTGAAAAGAGTTAGTGGAAAAATTCATGTCTAAATTCTACCCCATGACTCGGACCAACCAGATGAAGCAACTCATTCAAGACTTCCGACAGAAGTCCGATGAAAATTTTTTCGAAGCGTGGGATAGATTCTAAGACTACCTGACTAAGTGTCCTCACCATAGCATCGACAAGGGCAATCTTGTCCACATCTTCTACAAGGGACTTACTGATGAGTCCCGAACCATGGTAGAGTCTATGTGCCAGGAAAAATTTTTGCACCAAACTCCGACCGATGTATACAAATTCTTGGGAGAGTTAGGAGAAAACTCTCAACATTGGACGACTGCCTCAGAGTTCAGTCGAACCACTTTGGTCCAAAGGACAACAAAGGGACATGATGCTACAGCTGATAAGGAGTTTCGATCTGTCAGTCAAGAGTTGAGCAAGTCAATCTCAGCGCTGGCTGTGTTAATACAAAAGCCTACTCAACAATCTACCCCAGTCATGCATGTGGGACATCAGAGCCCCATGGAATCCTGCACCCTTTGTCTGCAACCCTCCCATACTATTGAGCATTGTCCTTTGAATGAAGGATGGTCCACTCCTCTTTAGGAAGAAGTTTGTGCTTTTAGCACCTACAAACCACCTACTCAGAACTCGTATAGTCAATCTTATCATCCTGACATGAGAAACCACCCTAACTTCTCTTGGAGGCCTCCATCTACTCAACCGCAAGCTCAACCTCAGCGTCAGCCTCAAGGCACGTATCCTCCTGGGTTTAATCAACCCAATAGGCAATTCAATCAGGGTCAGTACCCCCGCAGAGTCAGTACCGATTTACTCAGAACCAGTAGTTCCAACAGGATCAGTACTCTAGAAAACCAAGCACTTTTCAAAGTCAGCAAAGAGTCCCACAGACCATTCAGAACCAACAGATTGTCCCCACTACTTCTCCATCCTACAACTATAATGCCCCGATGAGCTTTAGTCGAGAATTGGTGCCTCAGCTCCCATTAGCTGCTCCCCAACAGTCGGTCCCCAAACTAGGTATCGAGGACCTTCTAGCTCAACTCATTACTCAATCTATGCAACGCCTAGAGCAACAGCAACAACAATCCATGCTTCGTCTAGAGCTACGTCTAGGTAACTTAGAAGCTGAGAAAGCTAAGGGGATCTTTCCTAGCCAACCCATTGCCAACCCTAAACGAACTGCCAAAGGGGCAGTATATGAGATCGGTTCTCAATCTCAGAGCCAGAATGAGAACTGTCAAGGGGAGGTGCAAGCTATCACCACCCTAAGGTCAGAAAAACTGTAGACATGGGAGTCCAACCACTGCCGGTGCCATCTCCAGCACCCATCACTCGCATAGAGGAAACTAGTACCAATCCTGCCTCTGCTTCTTCTACCTCTGCACCAACATCAGATATCCTTGTGTAGAAATCTAAGGCTAAAGACAAATCCATTTGTCAAGTAAATCCTCCATTCCCGGACAGACTTGTCCAAGATAAGCGGGATCAGCAATTCTCAGAGATCTTAGACGTCTTTAAAGACGTCCAGATCAATATCCCATTCCTTTCTGTTATCAAGCAAATCCCCTCATATGCCAAATTCCTCAAGGACTTGTGCACAGTCAAGCGGTGTACGCATGTACCCAAAGCTGCCTTCTTGGCCGAAAAAGCTACCGCATTCATTCAATGCAACAGTGTGATCAAACACAAGGATCCGGGTAGCCCAACTGTCCAATGCAAAATTGGAGACAACTTTAGCTGCACTGCCTTGCTAGATTTAGGGGCTAGCGTCAACCTCATACCGTTCTCGGTATATCAGCAGTTAGGACTGAAAGATATGAAGCCTACCAATGTAACCCTGAAATTGGCTGATCAGTCCATCAACATTCCAAGAGGAATCATTGAAGATGTCCTTATAAAAGTCGCTGACTTTTATTATCCTATGGACTTTATCATTCTCGACACTGAGCCGCGTCAGGATAACTGCATTCCGGTCATCTTAGGCCGCCCATTCTTTGCCACCGCGAATGCACACATCGGGTGTCGAGACGAAAACATGTCCATTGCTTTCGGTAACCTGAAAGCTGAGGTCAATATCTTTCGTTTAATGCAACAAGATGCCGATCGCGATGTAGCCAATGAAATGTGTGCCATTGAGAGTCTAATCCCAGACTCCACCGAAGATATTCTTAAACAGTGTCTAGCACACTTTGGGGCTGACTTTGCAACAGAGTCAGCCATTTCTGATCTCAACGATCTTTTGGAGACTGCTCCATTGATAGATATCCCAACTCCACTCATCGAGTTCGAGCCTCTGATAACCATAGACAGAGAACCTATCCTCCCTGTACCACTGAGGTAAAACCTCTTCTATCCGTGTCTTCTGAGATGCATTCTTCCACTCCATCGAAATTGAAGCTCAAGCCTCTTCCCACAGATCTTTCCTATGCCTATTTTAGTCCTAAGGAAGCCTACCTGATATTTGCTCAAAAGTGCTTATTTTAAGCCATTATCCTTATAGCGATGTCGCATTCTCCTATGTAAAACTTATCTTTTTGTCGACTTTTCCATATAAGAGTTTCTTTTATTGCGTAGAACACATTCTTTAGACGAAAATCGACTATTTGCATGAAATATACGCATTTCGGATAGTCCAGTATCAAGCCGTTTTAGTTGAATCTCATTACGCGCTTTTTCACTTGTAGGAGACCCTATCGGGTGATTCTCGAGTACTGGCGGGCCCACGATCAACCACAGAAGACTTCTATCAAAGCTTAAAGAGCCAACATGCTAGGATAAAAAGATAGAAGACATGTACGGGTAAAGCTAGAGGATCGTAGAGCCGGAACAAGGACTAAGAAAGAGAAGAATAGCTAGAGACCAAGAGAAGGACTTAGGTGTTAAAGGCCACACCAATTGACATTAAAGGATATGTTTGACTTATTGGTAGAGCGGACGAGAGAGAATAAAGAAGACCAGGGTTCAAGACCCTCAAACGATTTTATTTTTGTATTTTTCTCTCGCCTCTCTCCTATTTCTCTCTTTATCTATCTATCTTGGCCCATGACATAGGCCCATGACCCATACCCATATCCATGCACATGACCCATGCCCATGTCCATGCCCATGACCCATGCTCATGCCCATTTGCAACAACAAGAGAGAATTGGTCTCACTTGACCGATTCTTCTCTCCCCATATCTCTCTATCCTAGTCACTCTCTCTCTCATCTAACTAACCCATTCCCAACCGTTGGATATCTCTAGATCCAAGGGTCATCATTTTTACAACAAGCAAAAAGAAAATAGAAGTCTATAAGAGATCTACGATCTCTCTTTTTTTGGTTGGTTCCCTCCCCCTTCTCTTCCTCTCTTTCTTCTTTCTTTCTCTTCTTCTTCACACTTCTTCTTCGGCTAGCAACTCCGGCGAGCTCACCATTAACGCCTCCACCTCGAGGTGCAAAGCTTCAAACAACAACGTCTCCCATTCCATCTGCCACAATCAAAGGCTACAATCCTCAATCCTATTGACGTCGATCCAATCGGAGTTGCACCATCTACCTCTTCAATGGTAAGCTTCTCTCTAATTCATCTCTCTAACCTTCTTACATTCTTTCTCTCTCTTCTTTCCTATCTACCTTTACATGCTTTCTAGGGTAAAATTTTAATGGCTTTCTAGATTAATTTGGTTTAATGTTATTTCCGTTGTAAAGCATTTGAACAAGCATTGTAAGCATTTATTTTTAGTTTAATGAACAAGTTTTAAATTCAAGTTTAAGTTGTTTTCATTTATTGTGTTTTTCATTCTCGTTTATCTTATATTTTTTTTTTCATTCTAATAGTTTTAACAACAATCTCAAACATATTTTAAATCAACTTCCACCATTCTCACCCTTCCATTTATTCCGAGCATTTTCTGATTATTCTTGTTTCTTATTGTGCTAACTAATCCCGAGTGCGGACGATATCCGACACGAGTCACTGTACAAGTCTGTTTATTTGCAGATTAAGTGAATCAATTTGGAGAAATTATAAATATTATTGAAATCAAGGGTTTCCGTAACCAATGACGCGGAAAAACCCTAATTTCAAATGGCACCGTTGCCGGGGAGAGTGTACAGGAATGCATAAAGGAATGAAGACGATTAGAACTTAATTTCAAATGGCTCCGTTGCCGCTCGGTTGACGGGATTGCAAAAAGACGAACAGGAATTCAGAAAGCTGCTTAATCTTCAAGATCCGATCCAAATCGGAAACTTTCCACTTTATTTTTCACATTTTTCACTTATTATTTTAATGCCTCGGACGGCCGAGTGCAAAGTTGTAATAATTTAGGGATACTTTCTCTCCTTTTAGAATAACTGCTAGATAATTAACTAATTAAAAATACCAAAAATATTAGGGTCAGATTTCAATTCTGCTATTTCTAGTTAGATCACCATTGGTTATTTGATTCAATTTGGAAGATTTCTAACTCCGGGTAATTCAAAAGTAGATATTTTTGAATCCTAATTCGGGAATAGCTAAAGTTGAATTTCAAACCCTAATTGGAATTAATTCACAATACCTGCCCTAAATCATTGCGTGTTTCTTGAAACCCCAAAGTCGGTATATCTTCCAAATCCATACCATAGACCATTATGGACTAACGTGATTGCGGATTGCGTTTACCAAGTGAGTAGGGAGCGAAAGCTCAAAGAGGTGGAGTCGGGCCCAAGCCCATTTGGATACCCCCCTATCTCACGGAGGAGACCCCATGCGTAGCCAATGGGCAGGTAAGTTTCTACACCTCGCCTTGAGTGCGATCATGATCATTGTGCAAATACTGTGCCGATTGTTTATTTGCTTTTGCAAAACTTATCAGAATTGCTTGGTTTGGCCGTAATAAAATACATAAAGAGCAAACCCAGCGCTAACTTGAAACTGGTGGGATTTCATTACTCACCTCGTCATATCAGCTTTTGTGCAACCACAGCCAAAAATTAAAATCAATCAAGAAGTAGAGCCCAATTAGATCGGTGTTTGAGGAAAACTCCACATAAAGCGACCCCTTCAAAGATCAAGTCGATTAAGTCCATGAGTGCGGGTCCCTGTTATCTAACACACCCATAGGTCCCTACTACTCACGTATACCGAGCTCGTAAGTGGCCTCCTTGATTGTCTGTCGGATTAGCTTAGTGTTGGATTAGGAACACGAACCAACCCTAGCTCATCTTCTGGGAAAACTCATCTTCACGCTTGACAAATCCGGTTAGTCTGGGGCGTACTTAAGTCAGCCGATGTGCCGCACGTCTATCTAGGCTTTGGATTATCTTGCGGTCAACTTGAGTTAGTACTAGCGGATTTGCTTTGAAGAGTGTATCCTTGTGAGAACCTATAGAGTGAAAAGTTAGTCCGGCGGGTAATAGAAGATAAACCAGTGGTCCGCCCACTGTCAT
The DNA here is from genome assembly GCA_035048495.1 of Euptelea pleiosperma. Taxonomy (NCBI): domain Eukaryota; kingdom Viridiplantae; phylum Streptophyta; class Magnoliopsida; order Ranunculales; family Eupteleaceae; genus Euptelea; species Euptelea pleiosperma. Next base: position 24,966,460 of record CM068552.1, on the reverse strand, counting down.
AATCTACACTATCCCTACACTAAACAAGATAATTCATAATACTGTCATGATTGTTTAGAAATAGGATTATCTGTTGCTCTGTGTGCATCATCTAGGCTCATTCAATTTCGTAGTCCTCAGATTTTTACTGACTCTAGGGCTTGCTTTTACAAGCATATGCCCATTTGGATTTGATCCAACCTGAGACTGATTCGATATGAGAGTCAGTCTACCGCACCGATCTCTTTCACCTAATCTATCTCCCTCCTCTGAGAGACTCACATTTCTCTGATGGCTGTTGAACGGCCTCTATTCGAGACCTACAACAATTTCTTTGAAGATCTAGGCGATAACTCCGAGCAATGGTATACCAATCCTGAGTGTCGTCATGACACTCCAATCTCACAGAGTTCCATGGGATATGAAGCACAGGGCGATCCAGTGCTGAAATCCCTACTTAAGGATTTGAGAAACTCAGTTTCCGTCTTTGATGTTGCGGTCCAGAAGCCTGTTTATCACTCCAAATCTGTGGGATATTTCCCTCATGTCCAGGAAGAGGTCTGTAATTTTAGTACATTTGAACCTCCGCTGCAGACCTCCTACAATAACACGTATTATCTGGACAATGGAAGTCACGATAACTTTGGATGGGAACAACAATATTTTCCTCAGCAGAATCTGCAACAAGATATGTATCATTTCGGGTTTCACCAACCCTATGGACAATATGATGGCCAGTACTCACAGTCGCAGTACCAGCCAGATCCACAGACTGAATATTTTGGTCAACAATGGACCCCGCAGGATTTTCAAAGTCAACAGATAGTCCCAGATTCACATCCATCATATAACTTTCATACTCAGTCGGACTACATTCAAGAGTTGGCACCTCGGCTTCCTTTAGCTGAACCGCCACAGTCTGTTACTAAACCTAGTCTAGAAGAACTCCTCTCGCAATACATTATCCAACAACAGCACTCCATGGAGAGCTTGGAACACCGTCTAGGTGAGTTAGAATCTGAGAGAGAGGAAGTCAACTTCACTAGCCAACCTATGGTTTATCTAGAGGGGAATACCCTGGCCACAGTCCATAATGAGGATTCGCATAACTGGGCCCAATACCAGACTTTACAAGAAAAAATTGTTGTTGCTACAAACAAAGGATCGGACTACAATATTGATGAGCACGAGTCTCCATCTTCGATGTCCTTCAAAGCACCGACTTCTGAACCTAGCTTAGAGGAATCATCTGCCTCTAATACTTCATTGTCTGCACTTAAAGTAGACATTCCAGACACTAAGCACTGTCTAGATAGTGCGGTCCCAGTTGTCCTGGCACCTCCATTCCTCACCATCGATGATACATACATCGGGTGTGGACACGATGACATGTAGACGCCATTTGACAACCTCAAAGCAGAGGTTCCCATTATTGAACAGCCAATATACATCGATATTGTCAATACACCATGTGTCGTAGAGAGTCTACTTTCGGACTCTCCCAAGGAAATATTAGCTAAGTGTCTAGAACACTTTGAGCCTGACTTCATCTCGAAGTCAGACAATTTTGGTATTATTGATCTGCAGGAGTTTGCTCCATTCAGATACATTCCCGCTAAACTCAATGAGTTTGCGGCTCTGCTAACCATGGTTAGAGAACCCACTACTACTCTCCTCTCCATTTTTACTGAGAAGCTTCGATGCCTCCCAGCTGAACTAAATGCTTTTGCGGGTCTGCTTAGAGCTCTTACTATCCTTATCTCAGTTTACACTGAGAAAGACCTGTTCTACACAGGTATAACTAGACAAGGGATAGGATAACAATCTCTTCCACTGTAGGAATCAGGAAGACTGCAGATTCACTCGGTCTCCATGAGTTTTAACTTGGTTGGGGATACTTGATATACCCCCGTCATGTCTGGCTGAAGACATAAAACTTAGCGCTTTCGGAAAAGCAATTCTGATATTCTTAGAGTACATGAATCTCATGCATTTGTTATTACTGTGATATCTCTGGACATGCAGGTACATTCATTCTTCCGATCATCAGGTACCACACACTATCGAGTTTATGCCGACTTGGTAACATTCTCCCTGAACCTTTGCATCATCATTATCGATTTTCCATCATTTTATGTCCCGATCATGAGTACCGAGGACGGTGCTATATTTTGGTTGGGGGTGGGTGTTTACCAAAACTCATGTTTTGCTTTTGAAAAAAAAAAAAAAAACATTTATAGAGAGAAAGAGAAACCTTGTGTTTTTGGGTGTGATTTCATGTGATTTTCGAAAATGCCCTGACTTGATGAGTAAAAAGTTTCTGTAAAGTCTATTTATTGAAAAGGATGTCTGTTTTGAAAAATCACTTATTAGCTCTTCATTCAGTTTGAAAGCAAACATTACTACAGTGGATTGAAAAATCTTTAAAAACTTAGATTCAGCAAAAATGTTCACATATCAATGTCAGAATTATCCGAAGTTTAGTTTATCCAGAGATCCAAGAAGAACAAATGTAGAGACCTAACCCAGTGAGCTTTTGAGCTTTTCATTATTTCTTAGGGTTATAAAATTATTCTGAGTCACAAGATGACTCACAATTCTTATAGTCCCGAAATATTTCCATTGAGTGATCTCATTAACCTTCGCTTTGGTCATAGAACTGAGAACGACATCAAATTCGGATTATTACATGAAGAACCTTCTCTATATCCATTCGAGACATCGAAGATGAAAGTATAAACTCTAGAAAATGATATAGGCCATCTTTCTAGCCAATCAGACTTTTTAGCTTCCCTACCATCTATACCGTTAGAAACTATTTTTGAGCCTGTTGATGAAAACCTTTTTCTTGTTAACCCATAAACCAAAAACCCAATCCAAAAAAAAAAGAGTTCAATACTATAACCTACTTCTGAGAGGGATCAAAGAGTATTTGGTATGATTACACCATGAAAAGATAAAAACCAAGAAAGGAAAAGAAAAGAAAACAAAACAAATGGTTCAAGCTGAAAAGAAACATGATCAGAAAGAAAGAAGGAAAGGAAAAAGAATCTGAAAAAGGTTGAAGAAAAGTCAAGGAAATATTACCCTTGGGAAAAGTTGCAAAGAATAGTGAGATACCTTCTCAGAATTTTTGAATACCAGAATATTCTTCTTTTCTGAACCTACCCTAAGCCTCAATACAACTTAGGAAAGTCCTATTTGATTCTAGATTTGTACAATCCTCAAGTGTGGAGAATGGAGAAAAGAGAAATTATAGAGTTTGATCCGACGTTCTTAAGTGATATGACATTCCAATCATGAGATCTTCTTAAATCTTCTTATACCCTCCATTCAAGAACTTTATATGTGAGACATTTGCCAGTTTCTATATTTATCTCCTCACATATAGTTTGAGAGAAAAGTATAAAACCATTTCTGAGTGATTCACTTCTGAGTGGTATACAAGTGAGGATTGATGTCGAAGCATAGAGTCTCTAAGGAGATCCAGATATCTCTACTGCCAGATAAGGATGATGTTGAACACACACACACACTGAGTCTGAGTAATCTTTTGTTTAAATGTCCATTTGTAGAAGTGTTGCATTTTGCTGATTAGTTCTAATTTGTGAATGATTTCTTTCATCCTTAAAATAATCTGACAAAATAGAGTTTTTTGAGTAATGCAAATAAGTTTTCTAGCATGTTATGCCTAGCCCTCTTTCGCTCACTTATTTCGCAATAATTGCCAAGGATTGGCAACATGCTAGTTGGGGGTTGTGATATTCGCTCAAAAGTGCTTATTTTAAGTCATTATCCTTATAGCGATGTCGCATTCTCCTACATAAAACTTATCTTTTTGTCGACTTTTCCATATAAGAGTTTCTTCCATTGCGTAGAACGCATTCTTTAGACAAAATCGACTATTTGCATGAAATATACGCATTTCGGATAGTCCAGTATCAAGCCGTTTTAGTTGAATCTCATTACGCGCTTTTTCACTTGTAGGAGACCCTATCGGGCGATTCTTGAATAGTAGCGGGCCCATGATCAACCACAGAAGACTTCTATCAAAACTTAAAGAGCCAACATGCTAGGATAAAAAGATAGAAGACATGTACGGGTAAAGCTAGAGGATCGTAGAGCCGGAACAAGGACTAAGAAAGAGAAGAATAGCTAGAGACCAAGAGAAGGACTTAGGTGTTAAAGGCCACACCAATTGACATCAAAGGATATGTTTGACTTATTGGTAGAGCGGACGAGAGAGAATAAAGAAGACCAGGGTTCAAGACCCTCAAACGTTTTTATTTTTGTATTTTTCTCTCGCCTCTCTCCTATTTCTCTCTCTATCTATCTATCTTGGCCCATGACATAGGCCCATGACCCATGACCCATACCCATGACCCATGACCCATGCCCATACCCATGACCCATGCCCATGACCCATACCCATGCACATGACCCATGCCCATGCCCATGACCCATGCTCATGCCCATTTGCAACAACAAGAGAGAATTGGTCTCACTTGACCGATTCTTCTCTCCCCATATCTCTCTATCCTAGTCACTCTCTCTCTCATCTAACTAACCCATTCCCAACCGTTGGATCTCTCTAGATCCAACGGTCATCATTTTTACAACAAGCAAAAAGAAAAAAAAAGTCTATAAGAGATCTACGATCTCTCTTTTTTGGGTTGGTTCCCTCCCCTTTCTCTTCCTCTTTTTCTTCTTTCTTTCTCTTCTACTTCACACTTTTTCTCCGGCGAGCAACTCTGGCGAGCTCACCATTAACGCCTCCACCTCGAGGTGCAAAGCTTCAAACAACATCGTCTCCTTGATGCCCATTCCATCTGCCACAATCAAAGGCTACAATCCTCAATCCTATTGATGTCGATCCAATCGGAATTGCACAATCTACCTCTTCAATGGTAAGCTTCTCTCTAACCTTCCTACATTCTTTCTCTATCTTCTTTTCCTCTCTACCTTTATATGCTTTCTAGGGTAAAATTTTAATGGCTTTCTAGATTAATTTGGTTTAATGTTATTTCCGTTGTAAAGCATTTGAACAAGCATTGTAAGCATTTGTTTTTAGTTTAATGAACAAGTTTTAAATTAAAGTTTAAGTTGTTTTCATTTATTGTATTTTTCATTCTCGTTTATCTTATATTTTTTTTTCATTCTAATAGTTTTAACAACAATCTCAAACATATTTTAAATCAACTTCCACCATTCTCACCCTTCCATTTATTCCGAGCATTTTTTATTATTCTTGTTTCTTATTGTGCTAACTAATCCCGAGTGCGGACGATATCCGACACGAGCCACTATGCAAGTCTGCTTATTTGCAGATTAAGTGAATTAATTCGGAGAAATTACAAATATTATTGAAATCAAGGGTTTTCGTAACCAACGAAGCGGGAAAACCTTAATTTCACTACCCTGTCATTATTGCTTCCACTTTGTCTGCGAGTGAACGTAAGAAACTTCTTGAATTGCTCAATGAGCACAAATCTGCGATAGAGTGGACTATAGATGATATTCGAGGCATAAACCCCTAGATGTGCCAACATCACATCTATCTCGATGATGAATCCAAAACCTCTAGAGAACATCAGAGGAGGTTGAACCCCATCTTGAAGGATGTAGTCCGGGACGAGGTCCTTAAACTGTTAGATGCGGGTATCATTTATCCCATCTCCAATAGCAAATGGGTGAGTCCTATTCATGTCGTCCCTAAAAAGGTAGGATTCACAGTTGTGGAAAATGAGAACAAGGAAATGGTCACCCAACGCCTGAAGAAAGGGTGGAGAGTCTGCATCGATTACAGACGACTCAACACCAACACTAGGAAGGACCATTTTTCTTTACCCTTGATAGACCAGATGTTGGAGAGACTTGCAGGTCACTCCTATTACTGCTTCCTTGATGGTTACTCAGGGTATAATCAAATACCCATCGCCCTTGAGGATCACTAGAAGACAACTTTCACCTGTCCCTGTGGCACTTTTGCCTATAAGCGCATGCCCTTTGGCCTCTGCAATGCACCCGCGACCTTTCAAAGGTGTATGATGAGCATATTCTCTGACATGGTGAAAAAATTCATCGAAGTCTTTATGGACGACTTCTCAGTTTTTGGGTCATCCTTTGATGACTGTCTGAACCATCTAGGGCTTGTACTTCAACTTTGTTAGGACAAACAACTTGTCCTCAATTGGGAGAAATGTCACTTCATGGTGAAGAAATGCATAGTTCTGGGACATGTCATTTCCCATCAGGGCATTGAGGTCGACAAAGCTAAAATCGATATCATCTCGACCTTGCCCATTCCTAAGTCCGTACATGACATCTGGTCCTTTTTGGGACATGGAAGATTCTATAGGCGATTCATCAAGGACTTCTCTCAAATCGCTCGACCTCTGTCACATCTTCTAGCTAAAGATAGTCCTTTCGACTTTAATGCTGAATGTGTCAAGGCATTTGAGCGTCTCAAATCTGAGCTCATTTCTGCACCCATTATCCGTCCCCCGGACTAGACTCTACCTTTCGAGGTGATGTGTGATGATTCTGACTACGCGTTAGGAGCCGTTTTAGGGCAGCGAGTTGACAAAAGGTCACACGTGATCTACTACGCGAGCAAAACTCTTAATTTTGCCCAAATGAATTACTCCACCACTGAGAAAGAACTCCTGACGCTAGTCTTCGCCCTTGATAAATTCCGTCAGTACCTCTTAACCACTAAGGTGGTTGATAATAGGATTTTTCCGCGTCGTTGGTTACGGAAACCCTAACTTCAACAAGATTTATAATTTTAATCCGATTATCCTGCAAAATTCAAAGATTCTGTATAGGGATTCGTGTCGGATGTCGATCCACACTCGAGGTTAGTTAGTGCAATTAAAGAGCATAAAATGACGAGGAAATTGCAGATAATGTAACACAATCATACTTTAATCATATTTATTTAACTGAACTTGTCTCTTACAATGAAAATCAAATAAAAATAACTAAACTAGAAAGCATTAAAAGAGATTAGGGTAGAGAGAGAAAGTGAAGAATGGAGAGAGAAACAAAAAAAAAGAATAGATAGAGAGAGAAGATGAGATGGGAGGTTTTTTTAGAGAGAGAAAAGAGATGGTTAGAGAGAGAAGGTGAAAGAAGAGAGAGAGAAACTAGAGAGAATGAGTTCTAGAGAGAGACTAAAGAGAGAAAGTAACCTTAGGACATACCGGGGTGGTCGAAATGTGATCGGCCAATTGGATCGGCCAATGATGTATGAGTTTTGGCTTGGATGATCAGCTGTTGAAGAGATAGGAAATGAGAAAGTTGATCTGAGAAATGTTGCATTCACGCTACACGGCTTGATCGTGGTTGCATGCGATCACGAAATAGTGGCTGTCCAAGGAAGTTTGGAGAAGTCCATGGATCCTGGAATAAATCAAGGTGTTCCACATGGAAGTTGATGGCATGCATGGACTGGGGGGGCGTAGGTGAAGCACATGGCTGCAAGGAGGGTTGAGGCGGTATAGCAGTCCACTGTGTGGACTGTTGTAGGTGGTGACGTGGAAGGATGGAAGACCACACGGTGGTTGTGGTTCAAGGGGATGGAAGCGCCACCTGCTGTACCGCTTGCCCAGTGCAAGGGTAACAAAAAAGACCCTGGTCCGTGAGGGAGGGTGCTGTAAGATGCACCAGTCAAGGGAGAACGGTGGTGATGGAAGGCGGAGCAAGGAAGGAGGTGCTTGGTGGTGCTGCAACAGGCGGTATTGCAGTCCACGATGGTGTCGAACCTATAGCAGAGAAGAAGAAGAAGAAGAAAGAAGGAGGAAGGAAGAAGAAGAAGAAGAAAGAAGAAGGGGAAGAGCCTATCAGAGTTCGCCGGCGTTAATGGAGTTCGCCGGCGATTCTGTATTTTTTATTTATTTATTTTTTTCTTTTTGAAACTGAAAATAGAATAAGAAGGGAAGGAGAATAAGAAGAATAAGAAGGGGAAGATGAGGAGAGGGAGGAGTAGGGGGCAGTAACGTCCTGCCTGTGTACAGAGTCGGCCGGAGTTGCAGCCTGCAACTCCGGTAAGTAAAAAAAAAAAAAAAAAAAAAAAACGAGGACTACAGATGCTAGAAGAAGAAGAAAAAGAAGAAGAAGAAGAAGAAGAAGAAAGAAGAAGAAAGAGGAAGAAAGAGAAGAAGAGAAGGGGGAGATAATAGAACTTACCGGTGATGCAGGTTTGCTTCGCCGGAGATGGCAGCTCGTGAGGGAGAGGTGTGGTGGCTACGAGGTGCTGCGATACTGGAGGAAGGAGCGGTGGAGCATCAGGAAGTGGCTGGAGGATGATGACGTGGTCTTCAGCGTGGAGAAGAGGAGGAGGTTGTGCTCCACGGACTGGTTCAGTCCGCCGGAGAGATGAAGAAGACGATGATAAAAGTGAAAAAAAGAGGAGAAGGAGGAGGGGGATTGATAGGAGAAGAGATTGGGGGAAGAGAAGAGAAGATTTGAGGGGGATTAGGGTTCGAACGAACCCTTCTCCTTCCTCTTATAAAGCTCCCTATTTCCATTAATGGAAATAGGGTATTTTTTAAATAAAAAAAATATTTTTAAATTTTTTTTTTTTTTTTTTTTTTTTTTTTTTTTTTTTTTAAGTAAAATGCTACTTTTCTATGGGGAATCTCCCCAATTAGTGGACCCCCCATTTAATTAAAATTATTTTTGAAATTCGCGGGGTCCACTAACTGGTCGGACAGCGGGTCGATGCTGATGGGCCCGGCTACTGGCCCACATGGACTGATGATGTCCATCGTCTCACAAGATGATGTGACAGGCATTCTGAAGGTGATCGGATGGATGGTGACTTGATTGGGACCCAGATTGGTAGATCGACGGATCTAGAGAGATCCAACGGTCCGATTAAAGATCCAACGGTCCGATGGAAGATCCAACGGTCAGAAAGCTAAGGGAAATGAGATAGAGCCGATGGGCAGGAGTTCTGGGGTTAGGTCAGTAGATTCGAGGACCGAGAGATGAAGAGAGAGAGAGAATAAGGAGAGATGAGAGAAAAAGTATCAAAAAAAATGGAAAAAAGCACTGGCGGAGGGTCTGGAACCCTGTTCTTCACTGTGACCATCCTCACGCTTCTCCAGTAGAGTCGACTATCATTCTTTGCTGACTCATGTGGCTTTAAACGCTTTGGTCCGTCTCTTGGTCATTGGCTCTCCGGCTCTCTTCGTTCTTTGGGCCGACTTTATGGTCCTCTTATTCAGCCCATATTTGGCCCATATCTTCTAGTCATAGCATGTGGGCTCTTTAAGCTTTGATAATGGGCTTTCATGATCGATTTGGGCCCACAAGTCTTGAGAATCGTCCCATCGGGTTTCCTGCGACAGAAGAAGCGCGTAATGAGACTTTATCAGAACGGCTTAATATCTAGACTTTCGAAAATGTGTTTAATGCATGCAAATATACCATTTCGTCCAGAAAAGTGTGTTCTACGCAACAGAAGAGACTCTTACGTAGAAAAGTAGGTAAATAGAGTATTTTACGTAGGAGAATGCAATAACGCTAAAAGGATAATTGCTTAAAATAAGCACTTTTGAGCGAATATCAGTGGTCGTGTACACTAATCATTCAGCCCTTCGTTATCTCATGTCGAAAAAAGAAACCAAGCTTCGATTAATTCGATGGATTCTCTTACTGCAGGAATTTGACCTCGAGATCAAGGATAAGAAAGGAACTGAGAATGTAGTGGCTGATCACTTGTCCAGACTGACTTTAGAGTCATCCTTCGACACCCAGCCTATCCCTGAGACCTTTCCAGACGAACAATTGTTCGCTATCTCCGTTAATCTATGGTATGCTGACATTGTCAACTACCTTGTCACCGAAGAAATGCCTTCACACTGATCAAAACAGGACAAAAGCCAATTCCTAGCAAGAGTTAAGTACTACTCTTGGGATGACCCTTATTTGTATAAATACTGTCCTGATCAGATCATTCGTCTCTGTGTCCCTGAGTCGGACCAACTCAATATCTTGTCCTCGTGTCATGACCAACCTTGTGGTGGTCATTTTAGCACTAAGAAAATTGTAGAAAAAGTGCTGCAATGTAGATTCTACTGGCCCACACTATTTAAAGATGCCCATATCTACATCAAAACTTGTCCTAATTGCCAGCATCTAGGCCGCATCTCCCAGAGGAACATGATGCCCCTCACTCCCATCCAGGTCGATGAAATATTTGACATCTGGGGCATCGACTTCATGGGCCCCTTTTCGGTTTCCTATGGTTTTGAGTACATTCTCTTTGCAGTAGACTATGTCTCTAAATGGATAGAATCCATTTTCACCAAGACCAATGACCACAAAGTAGTGGTCAAATTCCTAAAGGAGTTCATCTTCGCCCGGTTTGGTGCCCCTAAGGCCATCATTAGTGATGGGAGCACCCATTTCGGTAATAGGATATTCGAGAAACTAATGAAAAAGTATGGGGTAACCCACAAGGTTGCCCTAGCTTATCATCCGCAGACTAGTGGTCAAGTAGAGGTTTCTAATTGTCAGATCAAGCAAATCTTGAAGAAGACAGTCAATACCACACGTAAAGACTGGTCTACGCGTCTCACTGATGCTTTATGGGTGTACAGAACTGCCTACAAGACACCACTCAATATGTCTCCTTATCTTCTGGTCTTTGGGAAACCCTATCATCTTCCGGTAGAGATTGAACATCGTGCACTGTGGGTCATTAAGAAGCTCAACTTCGAGCTTGAAACCGCAGGGGAAGAGCAGAAACTTCAAATGAATGAGTTAGAAGAACTCAGAAATGATGTCTACAACTTGTCTAAGAATTACAAAGCAAAAACGAAGTGAATACATGACAAGAGCATCCTTAGGAAAGAGTTCCATTTAGGACAGAAGGTCCTTTTTTATAATTCCTGTCTTCATCTCTTCCCTGGGAAACTGAAATTTAGGTAGACCGATCCTTATACGGTCACAGAAGTCACACCCTTTGGGGCAATCACTATTGAGGATCCCAAGGATCACTCCTCTTTCCAAGTAAATGGCTAGCGTCTAAAGCAGTTCCATGAACTTGATGTGTCGTTCATTCAGACTTCTAAGATCGATCTCATCGATCCTGTGTATGTCGACTGATGATCACTCAGTCTTCTGTGCTCCAACTTGGTTGGGGGTGCCTGTCACCTCCGTTGTGTTTGGCTGAAGACGTAAAACTTAGCGCTTTCGGAAAGGCAATTCTGGTATTCCTAGAGTATCATGAGTCACATGCATTATCTTTATCACTGCTATAATTTTCTGCCCATGTAGGTACCATCACTTTAGCACTACTCTGGTACTTTCCACTATTGATATCCGACAGAATTGGTAATACCCTTCCTTCACACTCACATCATGAACTTATCGTTTTCACTATTTGTTATGAGCACCGAGGACGGTGCAATATTTTGATCCTTTTCCGCCTTGTGTGATCATTAATTTTTAATCTATATAGAATTCGCAGAGAAATTAAAAATTGTCCTATTCACCCCCTCTAGGACATAACGTGGTAATTAAAAGGGAATATCAAAAGATCCAATGGTTTGAAATACTAATCAGGCTGATATATGGGATATAGCTCCACCTAATGATGGGTCCAACATCCGTACAGTTAGTGACCTCTAAGAGTATGCCACGTGGCTCATATTGTGGTCCCTCGTCATCATTGATAAGGACATTAGCGTGCTTAACAACCTATGAAGGTGAGTTCCGTGTTATGAGATTTTATATCCAATGCTTAAAAACTAACAATTAGATTAATTTTTGGTTTGTAGGTCCACCTACGGTTGGGCCAAAAGTAAATTAAGAAAGGTTTTAAGCTCACAATCTTAAAAAAAAATCCTCAAAAAACTAGATTTTTTACTTGTCCCCCTTACTTTATTAATGCAATTTGCATCACACCCAATATTTTTAAAATATTTGTGTCTCACCCAAGGTCATTATAGTCATTTAAAAAATATTGGGATGTCCATCTAGAGATTGTTAATGGCTGTCTATGGTCAATGACGTTGACCATGGTCAAAGGGTGAGATGCAAATATGTTAAAAACATTGGGTGAGATGCAAATTGCATCAATCAAGTAAGAGGTAAAGCAAAAAACCCGTATAAAAATTAATGTATAATCATTAAAAATATGGGTCGGGATCGGGGGACAACCATTTTTGATAACTGGCAGACCCACATAGATGATGAATCAATGGCTGATTTTTGGTGAGGATGCTCTCCTCACTATATAGATCACTCAAACAAAAAATCAGCCCATTCTGAAATTTCTAACCCCATCAAATGTGGTTTTCAAGTTACATGGTAAAAATAGACGGTCCATAATTCTTCAACTTCTAACCAGTCTACGGATATCAAAATGATTTGGATTTTTGTGAGGATGATCACCTCACCATAGAGATCATCCTCACCAAAAATCAGCCATTGATTCATCTTCTATGTGGGTCCGCCAAATGGTTGCCAAAAATAGTTGTCAAAAATGGTTGTCCCCCGATCCCGACCCTAAAATTATTGTGTTGTTAATAATAGTTAGTATGTGACTTACCAAAAAAATAACAGAGTTAGTATGTGGATAAAACTTTTTAATTATTTATAGTTTGAAGATATTATAATTATGTGTATATTATTCAATACTTTGAATAATTGGAGTATGAATTGAGACTGTTAAAGTTGTAGTTATTTCATCCTCATGTATAGTAGAATTTGAACTATAATGTGTACCACTCTATACAAATTATTTGTAATAAATTTATGTCCATTAAGTCGATTGAAGTGAGTCATATAATTTCTTCAATTTTTATTGTGGGAGAAAAATATTGGATCTTATCCCACACAATCTTCAAGGTTAATTAGACTGGTATCTCAAGGTAAATCAATCAGATTGAAAGAATCTGAAGCTTTCGGACATAGACTCATCCTTTGCTGCAGATGATAGGATAATCTCTCCCAAAGTGGTGGTGTACCTGTTGACAACACTTCGACGCTCAAGTCAGTGAATGTTCAATTCTCACAGGGTAAAACACCCAAAGTAAAATAATCAAAGGGAAAGAGTGTTGATTCTGGATCATGAGCTCAAGATTTGGATCCCTTTTCCAGTTCTCAAAGTCTTCTCTTTATAGTTTATAAATGATCTAACTCATATCCCATCATTCACTTCTCAATGGCCAGATCCAATCTTGGAAGAATTGATATTCGCTCAAAAGTGCTTATTTTAAGCAATTATCCTTTTAGCGTTATTGCATTCTCCTACGTAAAATGCTTTATTTATCTACTTTTCTACGTAATAGTCTCTTCTGTTGCGTAGAACACACTTTTATGGACGAAATGGTATATTTGCATGCATTAAACACATTTTTGGAAGTCTAAATATTAAGCCGTTCTGATAAAGTCTCATTACGCGCTTCTTCTGTCGCAGGAAACCCCGATGGGACGATTCTCGAGACTTGTGGGCCCAAATCGATCATGAAAGCCCATTATCAAAGCTTAAAGAGCCCACATGATATGACTAGAAAATATGGGCCAAATATGGGCTGAATAAGAGGACCAAAAAGCCGGCCCAAAGAACGAAGAGAGCAGGAGAGCCAATGACCAAGAGACGGACCAAAGCGCTTAAAGCCACATGAGTCAGCAAAGAATGATAGTCGACTCTACTGGAGAAGCGTGAGGATGGTCACAGTGAAGACCAGGGTTCCAGACCCTCCGCCAGTGTTTTTTTCCATTTTTTTTGATACTTTTTCTCTCATCTCTTCTTATTCTCTCTCTCTCTTCATCTCTCGGTCCTCGAATCTACTGACCTAACCCCAGAACTCCTGCCCATCGGCTCTATCTCATCTCCCTTAGCTTTCTGACCGTTGGATCTTCCATCGGACCGTTGGATCTTCAATCGGACCGTTGGATCTCTCTAGATCCGTCGATCTACCAATCTGGGTCCCAATCAAGTCACCATCCACCACGTTTCCCCTCCTTCCTCTTCTTCCTTCCCTTTCTTCTTCTTCTTCTTCTTCTTCTTCTTCTTCTTCTTCATTCCGGCCGGAGTTGCAGAACTCCGGCCGCCTCCTTCTTCTTCTTATTCTTCTTCTTTCTTCTTCTTCTTCTTCTTCTTCTTCTTCTTCTTCTTCTTCTTCTTCTTCTTCTTCTTCTTCTTTTCTTGTTCTCGTTCTTGTTCTTCTTTATTCTGTACCGCCCTACCAGCACCTCCGGCAAGCACCACCGTCCTCGCCGGACTGGTTCTCTCATCACGCTACACTAGCGTGGTTGAGATCCCCTTCTCTCTTGCTGTCTTCTTCCTCGCAGTCTCCACGAGCAGCATACCGGCAACACCATTACACCTTTGCCTCCTCATCTCAGGCCGTTCAACACCGCCCCTCCACCTTGCCGTGGCAGCAACTAGCGCCTCCATCACCTACTTGCAACGCCCCATAGTGCTGCCCTGCTCATTCCAGCCGGCTGTACATCTCTTCACGCTATCGTCGTTTGCTACTCCAGCAGGCTCCTCATGCACCACCTCTTTCAGCCTCACTATTTTTTTGGTCAGACCAGCAAGCTACCTCCTATCTACAACGGTTTTCTAACCGTGCTCACCATCAAGAAGCGCCACTACCTGCTGCTCATCCACTCCACCGTCTCCATTAGAGCACTGGCTGGCTGTCTTTCCTCTCAAAAGGTGCATACCAGTTCTCCATGGCAGTGGACACTCCAGCGCCTCCTTGCACCGCCTGCGCATTGTCAAAGACGGACTGCAACCTAAGGCTGCCAACCACCTTCAAGCTTCTCTCACGGCTTGCCCATTCTCGTAGCTGGTAGACACGATCTTCATTAAGGGCGCCGTTAAGCCATCCTCCCCTCCACCGTTGGAACCATGGAAACCACAGGCACACCTCTCTTCAACCACTTGCAACGTGGCCATCAAAACCCTCACGGGTTACTCCCTACTGCAACCATCGGTCGGTAGTGCACATCCCCCTCCAAGGTGAGTGATATCCTATGGCAAAGATTTGTCTCCCCTTTGGTAAGCCTTTCCATCCATCTTCTTTCTCTACTTTCTCTCTCTTTCCTTACTTTCTCTCTCTCTAGCTAGTCCTCTCTTCTTTCCCACTTTCTCTTTCTAGGTTTTTACTCTCTCTAAAAAACCATATTTTTCTCTCTAATTTCTCTCTCATCTCCTAGGTTTTTCTCTCTTTACCTCTCATCCTCTCTCTCTAAACCTTTTACCTCTCTTCTCCCCTCTCTACCTACTTTCTCTCTCAACCCTATTCTCTTTCTCTCTCTAGTTTATTTATTTAATTTTTTATACTTTATGATTTAGTTATTTTTACTTGATTGTAAGAGACATGTTTGATTGAATGAAGTTGATTTTAATAAAAGTGTGTTCCATTCGTTGCAAATTTCCCGTCATTTTATGTTCATTATTGTGCTAACCCGACTAATCCCGAGTGCGGATCGACATCCGACACGAATCCCTATACAGAAGCTCATATTTTGCAGGATTAAAATTCGGATCAAATTACAAATCTTGTTGATTCTAGGGTTTCCGTAACCAACGACGCGGAAAAATCCCTACTTTCAAGAATCTATTTGACGCAACATCTTCATGTTGGATCTGAACTTCTTCTATTCAGTTAGATCTGGAAATGCTTAGGTGACAGCTTACATGACAGATATTTGAATGAAAAAGTGACAGGGATGTTGGTAATGATCAGATTTGTTGCCAAGGGGTGTTTACTGTATAGATGTTGATGTACATTTCATTCACTGGTCATGATAATTATCTGCTCGTAGAGCTTGATGTTGTGACCCTAGTTAGCAATTCGTCGTACGGGAAAAATTCGAGATGGGAATAATACGAATATAATACGTTTTGAAAAATTCTAAGTATGATAAAAAAATGGTCAAATAAACGGGAAACGGGAATAAAACGGTACGGAAATAATTCGGGTATGATATAGTTGAGTACAAAGAGTCCGGGACTAAAAATTCGAGTATATATATATATATCAACATACATTTACAATTCAAAAAGGTAACTAAAGTGAGTTTCCATTATTCAAAACCATCTAAAATAAGCATCCAAATATAAGGTTGAATAATCAAACTAAATGGCCAAATACAATTGACCAACAAAATGTTTCATGACTCCCTGTCCATATGGAGTATTAAATCAAATGATGTGAGGAGATTGGGAAGAAGAACACTCGTTTATGAAGCTCTTATCGAGCCATGAGAGATCAGTACCACGAACATTTTCTGAAGTTTCTCCAGCTTGAAACTCCTCTCGACCATCATCAACATATTCAGGAAGTTCTCCAAGCTTATCAAGATTAATTGCTTCCCTATCTCGTAAGGTCATCCGACTTTTCCATCATCATCGAATTCATCCTTATGTAAACTAAATCCTCCAACATGTCAGGTAATAATCTATTTCTTCTCTTTGTTTATGCTGCATCAAAACCACTACAGTTACATTCACAAGCAGAAGAACTACATGGTTGGCTCAAAATTCGGATGGCAACCTTTTTTACTATAGGAATTAAGCTACCATTAGCTTCCCACCATACTCCTACATGTAATATAAAAGTTAGGCTAGGTGTCTTACAAGTATAAAAATAGTTGAAAACAAATAAAATTAAAAGTAAATAAACTTACTAGGATGAGCGCTTCGCATTTGAGACAATGAAAGAAATGAAAACATGGTTGGATGCTTTCCATCATAAACCAATAACTCTCTGGCAAAGACATCTCTTTCACTAATATCAACCAATCTTTCCCCAATAAAAAGCATGCCTTCTCTCACTTCGGGTTGGTCATACGTAATTTTTCTATCATATAATAAAGATGGATTAAAATAAGCCGCAACTGCATGCACCTTGTGAATTATATTTCCATTTCGTCTAGAATCAAATAATTCCCATATCTTGAAGTATTTTGCCATATCATTATTACACCGTTCCTTAATCGCTCCCTTTGCCCTTTCCATTGCTTCATACAAGTATCATGCTGTTGATCCATCACCATCAACTAAACGTAGTACTCTAAGAAGAGGTTCTAAAATAGAAATTAACTATTTCCCATCTTTCCAAAAATCTTCAGAACTTATGGTTTTAACGACGTTTTCTGCAATAGTGCCCCTGCTATAAGCCATGCCTCTCCATTGAGGTGATACAACTAACAACCGCAAACCGTCTTCAACATTTATAATGGATCGAAGCATTAAAAAGTAAGAGGCAAATCTAGTCTTTGAATACTTCCTTAACTCCCTGTCATCTGTAAACTCTCTCGTCAAATTTAAAACAATGGTGTGCTTGTGCATGTAATCAACAATTTATTTTCCATTATCGAAAACTCTTTTTATCTATCCAATCTGATTATAGATATCCTTCAAGAGTAGCTGAACTCCATGTACGGCACATCGTGTTTTATAAATGTGAGGATATCTCTCCATAATCATAACAACGACAGTTTCATAGTTCGACGCATTATCTATGACAAGTTGTACAATATTTTGTGAACCAATCTCTTCGATAATAGGGACAAGTATGTCCCTAAGAAATGACCCGGTCCTTCTTTCACCTGACCTTTCAATAGAACGTACGATGACGGCCCCTCTTGGAGAATAAGCAATAACATTAATAAACGATCATCCTTTTATGTTAGTCCAAATATCGGACATCAATGTGCATCCTGTGATTGCCCAAGACTTCTTAACTTCAAATATATAATGTTCAACTTCATCCCTACCACTCTTTACTAACTTTGTGCGCAAAGTTGAGTAGCTAGGTAACAAGTAGCCAACGCCAAAGTGCAAAATCGCCTTAACCATTTCAATAAATGACGGTGTTTGGACAACATTGAATGGAATGTTATTCTTGAAGAAGCATTGAACAACTTTCTTGTCCATAACCTCTTTATTTTTTGTGTTGCAAATTCCTGGTATAGTAGATTAATGCAAACATGAAGAAGAATCTCTACCTATTTCACTCTCCTCAACAGTTTCTGAAGACGACGAAGAAATCTTACTTTTCTTAGTAGGTCGATTGCTACCTCCAATAGCAATGAGAGTTGCAGCCTGGATATCATCAGGAACAAGTGGACAAACTACAATATCACGCCTTTTTTTTCCAGATAAATGAGATTTAACTCGAGTAATTCCTCCAGAAAACTTCTTTTGACAAAAATTGCTAATAAAATGGTCATTCATGTTATTGACGTATTCCCAGAGCTAATCTCTTTGTCTTATCATTTTGCCTTCTCCCTATATTTAATCCATTACATACCACAAAAAATAAGCTGACCATACTTATGAAATAAAAAATCAAACACCTATATACAACTTGAAAGATATATTATAAAAGACAAAAATAAATAAAAGAATAAAAATAAAACAAGAATAAAAATACATTACACTCATACATAAAAAAAGACCACATGGAAAGTAAACAAAAAAATTATTTATCTCTGGTTTTTCATGAATTAAGTTTAAGAAAGATAAGTGGACCTTTAAATTTTTTATTAAATTTTGATGGATTTGTTTAGGATTTTATCCTTATAATAAAAAATTATAAGAAAATTCTCTCCCACGACATTTTACAAAGAAACCCTAAAACTTAACTAAAAAACAAGTATTATTGAGAAACATCAAGAATCTTATCATGTTTTCCTCCTTTGAAATTTAACTAGAATACCATGGTACATTTTCAGTTTTACTGGATTTTCTTCTACCACTCAAATTTAAATGGGTGGGTGTTTTTTCAAAATTGGAACCATCACTATAATGTGTATGGAACACTTGTCTTCATATCCATTACAGCTCACTATAATGGCACTTGTAATGTGTATGGGACAATTGCACTTGAAATGTGTACACTAGTCTTCCACCTGGAAATGGCTCTTGTAATGTGGATGGGACATGCAATTGATTGCATCAGTTGGTCATGTGAGTTTGCTATTCTAAAATGGACCTATAGACCGAACAACAGCCTGATTACTGCCTTGATATCCTTTGTATCTTTGTACCCCAAAATAACGACAGAATCAGACGGTTGAAAATCAACACAGGAATTACCCAAAATCATGATCAAATCCCCTGGTTGAAAATCAACTCGCGAAAAAGACTAAAATCTGAAGGATACAAAACACTAATCATGCTGATTTTTGGTATGCACGTCCACCTTGGGATGGGCTCAAAATCCATACGGTTAATGGAGGGGTAAGAGTCCTTCCAATGCCGGCCATACTCACCGAAGAGTGCATTATAGTCATCCATTGAGTCTTGTTACTTTCATCTAGCTTGATTCAAATGATACTCCAAAAGAAACATGACCAAGGAACCAAAAAACACCTATGCCAATTCATCATCAAACCCCCATTTTTTTATAAGAATTACTTAACCCAACAAATTTGTAGATTTGCAAGACAACCCTTCTTTTCAAACCTGAAGATAATCTTGAAAGGCCTCCAAAATCTCTAATGATGGATCGGTCTATGGATCAACCATCTTTCCTGGGTAGTAGGTTTAAGTCCCAAAACCAACATCTAAAGTGAAATTGAAAGAAAATTGGAATGGTCCAACGATGATGATGAAGAATCAATATACAGCAGCAACGTTTTCAGATTTCAGAAATTGGAAAGGGGAATCACAGCATGTAGTAAATTAAGGGGATGACTGATGAGAGTCTGAAGAAAGAGAGAGACGGAGACGTACCTGAGTTTATCCGGTAGCCGGCGATTTTTTTGACAGAGAAACAACTGAATCGAGAAGAATGAGAGAGGCGTAGAAGGAGACGTTGCTTGGAGAGAAGACTGATAGAGGACAAAAGAGGTATATATGGCATCTTTTTAGAAGTTTTTCTTTTTAAAATTAGAAATACATGTTTCAAATGGATTCCTAAAAAAACTACCAAATAATTTGTACAGTTCAGAGAGTACGGCGATTAAACCGATTTTTAGTTAAAACGTGCACTTCGTGTATAAAACATGAATTAGACGTTGAATTGCTAACTAGGGTTATGACTTGTCAGAAAAGGTCGATTGTTTTGTCCGTCGAGTGTATAATAAAGAACATGATGGGAAGGGTTGAATGCCTTGACCACCAAGTAAATAACAAAAGACTTGTTGGGAATGGTTAAATACCTTGACCGTCAAGTTTGTAAGGAAGGATATGACAAGAAGGGTTGAATGCCTTGACCGTCAAGTATGTAAGGAAGGATGTGACGGGAAGGGTTAAATGCCTTGACCGTCAAGTACGTAAGGAAGAACAGGACGGGAAGAGTTGAATGCCTTGACCATCAAGTATTTGACGAAGGACTTGCCGGGAAGGGATGAATGCCTTGATTGACAAATATAGAAGGAAGAACATGACGGGAATGGTTGAATGCTTTGACCGACAAATTAATGGCTAAACTAAATGCATTCCATTACTTGCCTTTCCTGAGATGTATTTCCTAGGACGTCTCATCATACATGTGGCTCTTTCTAATGTGCCTGTCATACTACTGAAAAGTTGATGGCTATCTTGGGCGAGTCTTGTCGACTCATTTACTCACGCATTCTTCAAGATGCTAGGTGTCTATTTTGGCATACCGCACGTTCCGTGACAGGAACACGAGTATACCTCTGATAGGCTGGAAAATACGGTACCCTCATTTATGTTGAACCAAAATGTATCTTCTTAATTTGCGAGCTTGTTTAGACAGTTCTAAATGTCCAGAAGTCATAAAACATGCATAACAATTATCATTGTAACAATATAAAATGAAATATGACTGTTATAACTTGAACATTATAGCAACAGACCTTAAATGAACTAAACAAAAATTTCAAATATATTAACAATATTTTGTATTTTCTAACCATTATAATGCCCGAACTCCAATAAAATATTAAAAGATTAGAAAAGGATTTGATGTTAAGATACATACCTTTGCTAAAAAAAAAAGATACCAAAATAAAAGCTAGAAGATGTTAAAATAAAATGAGGACAAACCCTCAAAAATCAAGCCAAAACAAGCTTGATTAAGTAACCAAAACATGTAAAGGTTATCAAAATGAGCCTAGGACTTTTTAGCCCTCCTCTACATAAATATCCTCATTATCACAAATGTCATCATTTAGATCCTCCAATTCCGGTTCTACCCAATCATCCAAGTATTCATAAAAATTATTGGCCAAATCTAAAAATGTGTCGACAAACGTTGTGAATCTAAAAGGACTCAGTGTACCACAAATAATTTGGCATACATTTTGAATAACCAAAAGAGTTTAAGCATGATGAGCACATGCGAGATAATTGAAGTTATGAATAAGGTAACAATGCAATAACATGCATGCTTTATGCTCTCACCCCCTATCCACTCAAATCATACGGTCTCCATCTCCTTTCTTTACACGGGGAGTAACCTCACTGGTCATCTGTAGGAAAAATAATAAGGATTTGGGGTCTTGCAACCAAGGGCTCCGGCCCTTCTTAATTCTTTCCCTCACTAGGAGAATAACATCACTGGTCTTTATAATAGATAACCACACTAGTTTGTATAATATAGAACCTCACACAGGCTAATAAATAATCTTCATCACAATGCATAACTCACCCCCATATGTCCAATTTAACATAAGGCCATAGGCCACCAAAGTCCGCACAAGGCATGAAAATAAGGTCATCGGCCAACATAGTACCTATAGGGCATGCAAAACATGATATCCCAATTATCAATAATCACATATGATTAACAAAAGCTAAATATCATAAAAGACAATTAATCTAACATATAGCATTCACACAGAATAAACAATCATGGAAAATCAAAAGACATTGCAAGATTACTCATGGTTATCACACACCTTTTTGGTTCTCTTTATTGAAAATTAAAATTTTCTCTGAATTTGAATATAGTCGGATCGGACTTTTCTCGGAGTATGTTGTTCTCCTCGGTGTCCCCTTCAATTCTCCCTTCTACTTCGACTTCAATTAGAGTTTGGATGAAGGCTTAATCGAAGCTCTCCTACTTCTTTAATAGAGTTTTGTGACGAGTTTTTAATGGAAGCTTAAAGAGATAAAAGGGGAAAGAATTAATGAGAGAGAATAGAGGTTTTTGAAAACAACAATGGGATCCAAAAATATGGTCTAATTATAATTCTATTTGGTTGTCATGTTTAAATAACACAATGGGGGAAAGGTTTTAAATTTGAATTAAAAGAGTTTCTCTCAAGTTGTTGAGCAACAAAAGGGAATGGGTGAAATTCGTAACTTTTAAAGTAGTGACTTTTTTAACCATCTAAAACTCATATTTTGAATTACTAATGGGTTAAAAATGGGCCCAAGGCCCATAGGTATCAACTGGGCTTCAATTAAGGTTATTCTTAAGCCCAAAATGCCTCTAAATTGGCCCTACGAGCCCACCCAACAATTATAATTCAATTAATAATGTAATTACTTATATTAATAATTAAAATAGTTATTAATTACAATTATACCATATTCCATCAAAAGGTGATTGTTTGATATAATTAATATATATAAGCATTAAATTATATTTTATAATATATTAATACAGAACATTCATTCATTAATTCATATCAATCATATCATATAATTTAAAAGTTCATAATTAATAAGATGTTTACACTTGTCACACATCTAAAATTTAAATAAAATATTATATTACACAAAATTTCAGCAGTTGATCAAAGTCTCGAAAAATGGTCAACCCCTCGTCGGATTGACTCGAAACTTGTTCTATAGGTCTCGTACTCATTTCAAATTTATTAAAAAATAAATTTTAATTTTAAAAGTGTAAAATGGCGGGAAAATTCAAAAATTATAAAAATATATTTTTTTCCAAAAATGTTCGTTATAGTTTTAAAGTCCCTTTACAATGTCTAAAAGCCCTACGATGCGGGTCCCACATAAAATTAAGCCTAAAAATAAAAAAATAAAGTTGATCATATTATTTTATATTTAGAATCTATATAAGTATACAATCGTGTCGGAACTGTCCATCTGTCGATTGGAGGTCAAACGAATTTTCTATGAGAGTTTTAGTCTACTCTTGTGGGTCCCATAAAACCTAATTTTCGAAGATGTCAGAATGCAACCAAAATCGATACACATGATCATATATGATATCTAAACATAAATATAACAACAGAAGTCTAGATTTTTTTTTTTGTAAAATTATTATAATATCTTAGAATAAAAGTTCAGGGTCTTACAGGAAGGCTATGCCACCATATTCATTTTTTAATTTTCTTTATTTCTTTTTTTATTTTGTTTATTAGTTTTAGGTTGTTATATGTAGTTGTTTATTTTATTTCATTATTCTAATACTTTTTTTATGTTGATTTATCTTCATTTTTATCATCCTTTCATTAACTTATACGAAAAATTTAAAATGCTTGCATAGTAAGGTATTCCCACATTTTACTTTTATGTTTTTATATATGTAGATTCATTTTTTTTCTTTTTTTAATCGGTAACTTGAGAGGATGATTGAAGGTACAAGAGTAGGTAACCATTTAAATACGGGTAGATTGGGATGCCTGACACCTTCCCCAATCTATAAATGACTCACTTACCTAATGATCTCTTTAATGATTAGTACATCAATAGAATCACTAATTTGCATTTTGTTCATTTAAAAAAGTATAATATTATCTATTTTCAAATCCAGTGACCAATCACACCGTTAAAAAAGGGTTGGTGACGACTCCATAAGATTTAATCTTTTTTTGTCTCCGGTCGGATTATGCTATCTCAAAGCAACCACTGACACACTATTGGCCTTAAATATCACAACATAGGTTCGGTTACAACATACTTTTGTCATATGGAATTTAGGCAAATAAACTATAGTTATATTACTTCCAAAATTAACACAGTGAGAACCATCTTTATTGGTACTTCATGGTGGATTATGGATGGATGCAATGAGTCTACATATTGACATTGTTGACAACATGTCATTTGGCTGTAATTGAGAATTGACTATTATCACAAATTAATTTTTTTATGTTTCTCACAAATGCAATTGTCATGCCCCAAATCTGATTATCCAGATCCGACTTGAAAATTCATAGGTCAACCTCATACTCGAACCTAGAGATGATCTATGAATACATCCTAATGGTTCAAGGGTAACTCTAAACCACTAGGATCCATCCTCAAACAAGCTAATCTATACCAAAGTTCATTAAGTGATTAAACAAATTTTGATAATTATACCCTAGAATAAAATATGGAATTAATTATGAGAAAATACTAAATTAATTATTTTTTATTTTTAAACTATATGATATTAACCCACTATGTATAAGGAAGTCTCAAATCAAAAATTAGGTCAAACGGAAAAAATAAAGTTTCCTTCTATTTTTTCCGTTCTTATAGTGCACCAAACAGAGCTGTAGTAAAACGGCCTCCATTTCTATGTCCGATGTCCGATGTCCGATTCAGCTGTTCCAAAGCCCGTTGGATAGCCCTATGAGTTGGTTACAACCATCTTATGGAGCGTAGAGCTCAAAGGTGCCATCTAAAGGGTTGACTAGGTCTGTTTGGCTCGGGTTCAGAACAGACTGATTCGTACTACAGTCAGTGTTTTGGCCATAAATTTCTGCATAGGTCTGAAATTACAATTCTGTTTCATATGGGATCTCTAGTACTTTTAGTCTCTCGAGTTCAAAACTTGGTCTAGATCCATTAAAGGTCGATTTTCCATTATTAACCACTAATCTACTATCATCATATAAACAATATAACGTCAACCCTATTTCCTTTAATGGAAATAGGGTATTTTTTGAAAATAAAAAATATGAAAAATATATATATATATATATATATATATATATATATATATATATATATATATATATATATATATTTTTTAAAGTAAAACATTACTTTTCTATGGGGAATCTCCCCATTTAGTGGACCCCCCATTTTTTAAAATTTAATTAAAATTATTTTGAAATTCACGGGGTCCACTAACTGGTCGGACAGCGGGTCGATGATGATGGGCCCGGCTACTGGCCCACATGGATTGATGATGTTCATCGTCTCACAAGATGATGTGACAGACAGTCTGATGGCGATCGGATGGATGGTGACTTGATTGGGACCCAGATTGGTAGATCGACAGATCTAGAGAGATCCAACGGTCCAATTGAAGATCCAACGGTCCGATGGAAGATCCAACGGTCAAAAAGCTAAGGGAGATGAGATAGAGCCGATGGGCAGGAGTTCTGGGGTTAGGTCAGTAGATTCGAGGACCGAGAGATGAAGAGAGAGAGAATAAGGAGAGATGAGAGAGAAAATATCAAAAAAATGGAGAGAAAAGCACTGGCGGAGGGTTTGGAACCCTGGTCTTCACTGTGACCATCCTCACGCTTCTCCAGTAGAGTCGACTATCATTCTTTGCTGACTCATGTGGCTTTAAACGCTTTGGTCCGTCTCTTGGTCATTGGCTCTCCTGCTCTCTTCGTTCTTTGGGCCGACTTTTTGGTCCTCTTATTCAGCCCATATTTGGCCCATATCTTCTAGTCATAGCATGTGGGCTCTTTAAGCTTTGATAATGGGCTTTCATGATCGATTTGGGCCCACAAGTCTCGAGAATCGTCCCATCGGGGTTTCCTGCGACAGAAGAAGCGCGTAATGAGACTTTATCAGAACGGCTTAATATCTAGACTTCCGAAAATGTGTTTAATGCATGCAAATATACCATTTCGTCCAGAAAAGTGTGTTCTACGCAACCGAAGAGACTATTACGTAGAAAAGTAGATAAATAGAGCATTTTACGTAGGAGAATGCAATAACGCTAAAAGGATAATTGCTTAAAATAAGCACTTTTGAGCGAATATCACAACCCCAACCAGCATATTGCCAATCCTTGGCAATTAGTGCGAAATAAATGAGCTTAAAAGGGCTCTGCACATGCTGCACACTTTCACATTAGCTCCGGGAAAATACCGTTCGTCAAATCATTGAATGGATGCAAAAACAGTTACATGCTAGCGAAGAGTTTGAAAGTTTTGGCAAGACTACAAACTGATAATCATGACCCAGAATAGTCAGACTCTGCGTGTGTGTGTGCTCAACGTTCTCATCATCCGACAGTAAAGATTTCCAAATCACCTCTAAGTTTTTATGCCTCGACCTCAAATCTCACATGTTTAGCACTCAGAATAGAATCACACAAGAAGGGTTTTCTTCTTTTCTCTCAATTTATATGTGAGGAGATGTATTTAATATAAAGAGGCAAAAGATCTCACATATGTTTTATTTGAAGGAAGGACATCTTTAACAGAAGAAGATCTCATGATTGGAATACCACTTCACTCGGGAACGTCAGATCAAACTCTATAGCTTCTCTTTCTCCAATCTCCACATTTTATGATCGTACTATCCTAGAATCAATTAGGACTTTCCTGGGTTGTAATGAGGCTTAGGTCAGGTGTAGAGAGATAAAGGGATACAGGATTTCAAAGATCTTGAGAGGATATTGCCATTTTCTTGCATTTTTCCTGCGGCGTAATACCATTATCTGGTTCTTTTTCCTTTTTTTTTTCATTTTTTTCTCTTTTTCTTGATATTTCTGAGACTGCTCAATTTCTTTTCAGCTCTTTTCATACTTTCTTTCCATATTTTGTTTTCAGCTTGAACCACTTTCTTTTCCTTTTGATTCTTCTTCTTTACTTTTCTTTTCACGGTACACCCATATCAGTTATTCTTTTGTCCATCTCAAAATAAGGGTAGACAGTCATGCTTCGTAGCTGGACTGGATTTTAGGTTGATGGGTTTACAAAGAAAAGGCTTTTATAGAATGGCTCAAGGGATTTCTAGTGAAGTATAATTCAGGTGAGTAAGAAGGTTGAATGGTTCAGAAAAATGGCCTAAATCATTTTCTAAGGTTTGCACTATTATGTATACTGTCTTGACTGGATACAGAGAAGGTTCTGTCGTAGTAATCCAATGTTGATGTCGTTCCGAGTTCCATGATCGAAGCTAAAGATAATGAGATCTCTCAACGAATATTGCGGGCATGAAGAATAGTGAGTCATCCATTGACTCAGGATTATTGTATAACTCTCTGAAATGATTAAAGGTTCGAAAGCTCACTGGGTTAGGTCTCCACAATTATTCTCACAGGATCTCTGATGTTGATAGTGTACAATTGTGCCAAATCTGAGTTTTTCTGAGTTTTCAAACCTGCTGTAGTCACGCTTGACTTGACTCAATGCTAACAAAAATTGACATCCTCAATACTGACTTAACGGAGGTTTTCAGCTAATCAAAGTTAGGGTATTTGACACATTTTTTGAAATTCTAGAAAACTTTTGGAGAACATCGGAAATTATCCCAAAAACAACATTTTTTTTTTATCAAAATGAAGACATGAGTTTTGGTAAATACCCACCCCCAACCAAAATATAGCACCGTCCTCGGTGCTCATGACCGGGACATAAAATGATAACAAATCAGTGATGATGATGCAAAGATTCAGGAAGGATGTTACCAAGTCGGCAGAAACTCGACAGTGTGTGGTACCTGATGATCGGAAGAATGAATGTACCTGCATTTCCAGAGATATAACAGTAATAACAAATGCATGAGACTCATGTACTCTAGGAATACCGGAATTGCCTTTCCGAAAGCGCTAAGTTTTACGTCTTCAGCCAGACATGACGGGGGTGACAGGCACCCCCAACCAAGTTGGAGCACAGGAGACTGAGTGGATCATCAGTCGACATAAACAGGATCGATGAGATCAATTTCAAAAGTCTGAATGAACGACACATCAAGTTCATGGAATTGCTTAAGACGCTGACCATTGACCTGGAATGAGGAGTGATCCTTGGGATCCTCAATAGTGATTGCCCCGAAGGGTGTGACTGCTCTGACCGTATAAGGACCGGTCCACCTAGATTTCAGTTTCCCAGAGAAGAGATGGAGACGAGAATTATAAAGAAGGACCTTCTGTCCTGGATGGAACTCTTTTCTGAAGATGCTCTTGTCACGTATCCACTTCATTTTGGCTTTGTAATTCTTGGACAAGTTGTAGGCATCATTTCTGAGTTCTTCTAACTCATTCATTTGAAGTTTCCGCTCCTCCCCTGCGGAGTCTAGGTCGAAGTTGAGCTTCTTAATGGCCCACAGGGCACGATGTTTAATCTCTACCGGAAGATGACAGGGTTTCCCAAAGACCAGACGATAGGGAGACATATTGAGTGGGGTCTTGTAGGCGGTTCTGTATGCCCATAAAGCATCAGTGAGACGAGTAGACCAGTCTTTACGTGTGGTATTGACTGTCTTCTCCAAGATCTGCTTGATCTGACGATTAGAAACCTCCACTTGACCACTAGTCTGCGGATGATAAGCTAGGGCAACCTTGTGGGTTACCCCATACTTTTTCATTAATTTCTCGAATATCCTATTGCAGAAATGGGTGCCCCCATCACTAATGATGGCCTTAGGGGCACCGAATCGGGCGAAGATGAACTCCTTTAGGAATTTGACCACTACTTTGTGGTCATTGGTCTTGGTGGGAATGGCTTCTATCCATTTGGATACATAGTCTACCGCAAGGAGAATGTACTCAAAACCATAGGAAAAGGGAAAGGGGCCCATGAAGTCGATGCCCCAGATGTCAAATATTTCATCGACCTGGATGGGAGTGAGGGGCATCATGTTCCTCTGGGAGATGCGGCCTAGATACTGGCAATTAGGACAGGTTTTGCAGTAGATATGGGCATCTTTAAATAGTGTAGGCCAGTAGAATCCGCATTGCAGGACTTTTTCTGCAGTCTTCTTAGTGCTGAAATGACCACCACAAGGTTGGTCATGACACGAGGACAAGATTTTGAATTGGTCCGACTCAGGTACACAGAGACGAATGATCTGGTCAGGACAGTATTTATATAAATAAGGGTCATCCCAAGAGTAGTACTTAACTCTTGCTAGGAATTGGCTTTTGTCTTGTTTTAACCAGTGTGAAGGCATTTCTTCGGTGACAAGGTAGTTGACAATGTCAGCATACCAAGGATGAACGGAGATAGCGAACAGTTGTTCGTCTGAAAAGGTTTCAGGGATGGGCTGGGTGTCGAAGGATGACTCTAAAGTCAGTCTAGACAAGTGATCAGCCACTACATTCTCAGTTCCCTTCTTATCCTTAATCTCGAGGTCGAATTCCTGCAGTAAGAGAATCCAGCGAATTAATCGAGGCTTGGTTTCCTTTTTCGACATGAGATAACGAAGGGCTGCATGATCAGTGTACACAACCACCTTAGTGGCTAAGAGGTACTTGAAAGAAGGATTTTTTTCCGTGTCGTCAATTCGGAAACCCTAACTTCAACAATATTTGTAAAATCCGATTATCTGCAAAATGTAACTTGTATAGCAGTACGTGTCGGATGTCGATCCGCACTCGGTGTGAGTTAGCACAATAAGGAATTAAAACTGACAAATAATATACAGAGAGAAATGAGAATGGTGGAAGAGATGAGAAGGGCGAGTCGATTTAAAAACAACATTCATTTGAGATTCAGAACACCAAAATATCAAAAACAACTTCATTAATCATCAAAGAGTGCGTACATAAATCAAAATAACAGAAATAAAGAAAGCATGTAAGAAAGCATGTAAAGGGTAGAGAGATGAAGAGGTAAGGGAAAGAAACGCCCATTGAAATCTCAGAGCTAAGGTCGCTACCGATCAAGAAGAGGATCATCCAAGACTTCTATGAATGCTTCAATCGTGGAGAAGGGTTTTGACAAAGAAGCATCCCATGACCTTTGGAGCTAAGGGCGCTACCGATCAAGAAGAGGACCGTCCAAATTTCATGGAATGCTACTCAATCATGGAATCCACATCGAATCTTACCGGCCGACAAGGTCAATGTGAATTGGCAAATATACGATAATGTGCCCTAAGAAGCTCACCTTTTCACTCGACGAAAGGAGTCGGCCAAGTGAATAAGCGATCGGCCTGAGAATGTAGTGAGAGGATCTTGAGAGAGAAAATAGACTTAGAGAGAGTAATCTCACTCTAGAGAGAGAACACGGATTAGGGATGTCACGTCCCTTCCATGTCCGTTAGAGAAAGAAACTAAGATTTTTAGAGAGAGAAGAGAAATCCTAGAGAGAGAAAGTGAGAGAACATAGAATTAGGGATGTCACTTCCCGTCCATGTTGTTTAGAGAGAGAGAGGAGATCTAGAGAGAGAAAGTAAAAGAAGAGAGAGAATGGCACTAGTGAGAGAAAGTAATTTCTAGAGAGAGAAACTAACCTCAAACACTTACCATTGATCGGATCGGCCTCGGTAAGTTTGCACTAGGGGCACATGCGATGCTTGCATGGAGGAGGAGGTGAATGTATGTGGTGGCTGCATGGTGGAGCAGGTTGGACAAGGGAATGGAGGAGAAGATGCACCTTGGAGTGCTGAGTCGTTGCCTTGGAGGAGATCAGGCTGCATGCGCAGGTGAGGGAACCCAAGAGTGTGCATGGCCTTGCTGCTCAGGGGAGACAACACGGACTGTTCTGTATGATGGAGGCACACGGACAGAACACACGTGGGAGGAGAAGCTCTCCAAAGTGCTACATGGCAGTGGGGGAACCCAACTTGCAGGTGGATGGCCGTGGAGAAGCATGGTCAAGGAGGGCGTTGCAGGTTGTGTTGAAGGTGGCTGGCGAGTTGTTGTGACTGGCCGGAGTTGCAGGTGGCCGGAAAGAAGATGATGATGAAAGGAATTGAGTATTGGCAGACCGTGCAAAGGAGAGGGGAGAACCAGGTGAGGCTGGAAAAGGAGGCTGGAGCACGTTGGAGGATGCGCCTCACTTCCAGATCGTGGAATGGCCACCATTCACCGGTATTGCAGGCTGGTGTTCAGCCAGCAAGGAGATCGCCTGCTGGTTCTCCAAGGAGGAGATCTGCAACTTAGCACAAGGAGGCAATGGCCGGAGTTGCTGGTCTGCAACTCCGGTGAATGGAGATTTGAAGAAGAAGAAGGTGGAGATGGTTGAAGGAGAACCAGCAAGGTTGCTGGTATGTGCAGCGGCGGGGAGATTTGAAAGGAGCAGTACGCGCATGGATGGTGGAGGAAAAATAGAGGATGGACGGAGGTGTGCACAGGTCCGATCGTGGAGAAGAACAAGGAGAGGAAGAGTGGGCAGCAAGACGGTGTTGTACCTCTGTGCAACGGTGATGAAGGGGGACAGCGGCGCAAACCATTAGTGGAGCAACATGTTGGCTCCCGGAGTGATCTGAAACCGTTGATGAGGTGGAAGAACAACACACACCAGCAAGTTGAGGCGTAAGAAATGAAGACGCACTAGCAGGTCTTCACGTGGATGCTGAAGTTGCTGGTGTTCCTACATCCGTAAGTTACCGATTTGGTACAGGGAAAAGGACCTCCTGAAGAAGAGGAGAAACTCGTCGGAAGTTGCAGGTTTGCTAGTTTTGAAGGTGATGCTGCAAGAGGGGACCAACCATGTGGATGTGATGCTGTGTGGAGATGGAAGTGGTGACAGCAGGTTGCTGTTTAAACGATGGTGAGTCTGTGTGAGGAATTCCAACGATGAAGGCCACGGTGGACTGAATGTGATGCACCAGCAGGCGACTTAAATAGACAGCACCGTGGGTGCTTATGGTAGAGAGAACACCACCGTGTGGGTGGAAGTGATGACTGGCTCCTCACAAGGGAAGATGGTGGAGAAGGCTGTGGAGTTGCAGGGTTGCTGTGCAACTAGCAAGGAAAGAAGAACCAGGCGGTGGTGGAAGGAGACTAGAGAGAAGGTGCAGGTCTGACCATTGCAGGTTGCTAACGGTGATGGTGCTGGTTCACCGGCTGGAGAGGATGGAGTTGCATCCAAACTCCACACGGTGGTTGCTGGTGTGGCTACAATGGACAAGGATGCTGCTAGTGCAAACCTACCGGTGGGTTGTAGGGCAGCAAGCTGAGAGGATGAGCAGGGCTTGCTTGAAAGAGGTGGAAGAGATGGGATCCGACCGGAGTTGCAGGTCTGCAACTCCGGTAATGGAGGTTGGAGCAGCAACGTGGTGGCTCCCATGGAAGCCATCGATTCTCAAACAATGGACAATGGGGAGATGCAGATCTGCATGTAGCCATCGGTGATGGTTCTTGGCACGCCTGGAGAAGAAAGTGGCTGGAGTGGAGGAGGATGTGAAGGAAAAGGAAGAGGGGAGGAGAATGGTAGCAGCTAACGTGGAGGAGTGAGATATTGAGAGGGAGTCATAGGTGAGATAGATTTAGAGAGATGTGAGAGGTTAGTTAGAGAACGTAGGGGAGATAGTTGAGAGATTAGAGGGATGAGATGGGAGATTCGTGGAATGAAGAGAGAGAAATGGTCAAGGAAGACCAATTCTCTCACATTCATGATGTGGGCTAAAAAGGCCATGGGCCCTTCTATTTGAAGTGAAACCTTGGCCCACTTTATTCAAGTGAGGCCTTGGTCATATAAGTTTGGCTTTGGGCCTCTATGGGGTCACATGGGTTATTGAGAAAGTGGATGGCCTAGATAGGAGAACGTTAGATCTAGAGAGATCCAACGGTCCATTAGCAGATCCAATGGTCCAGTGGATGATCTAACGGTGGAAAAGCTATGGGAGATGTGATAGAGCTAGAGGAGAGAAGATCAAAGGTTAGATGATGGAGATCGGAGGGTTAGGATGATCGATCTAAGGATCGGGGCAGTCAATTTGAGGATCGGATGGGGGATATGATGATCTAATGGTAGGATGATATGATCTAAGGGTTAGATGCTAGGGTCTAGAGAGATGGAGATAAAATTAGGAGAGAGAATTAGGAGAGATGAGAGAGAAAATAACACAAAATAAAGAGAAAAGAGCTAGCGAAGGGTCTTGAACCCTGATCTTCAATGTAATCTTTCGTCAGCTTCACCAATTACGTAAGTCATCATTTTATGTCAGTTGGTACGACTTTGAATCACTTTGGCCCGTCTCTTGGTTCTTCAGCTTTGTTTCTCTCTTGGTTCTTTATCTAGCACTACGATCCTCTGACTTGACCCGTACTTGGCCTGTATCTTCTAGTCATAGCCTGTTGGCTCTTTAAGCTTTGATAGTAGGCTTCTATGATTGATCGTGGGCCCGTAAGTCTCGAGAATCGCCTGATCGGGTTTCCTACAATAACGAAAAGTGCGTAATGAGACTTAATCGAAACGGCTTCATATCTAGACTTTTAGAAATGCGTTTAAAGCATGCAAATATACCATTTCGTCTAGAAAAGTGTATTCTACGCAATGAAAGAGACTCTTCTGTAGAAAAGTGTATAAATAGAGAAGTTTAACATAGGAGAGTGTGATAACGCTAAAGGATAATGGCTTAAAATAAGCACTTTTAAGTGAATATCACAACCCCCAACCAGCATATTGCCAATCCTTGGCAATTAGTGCGAAATAAATGAGCTTAAAAGGTCTCTGCAGATGCTGTACACTTTTTCATATTAGCTCAGGGAAAACACCGTTCGTCAAATTATCATATGGATGCAAAAACAGTTACAAGCTAGCAGATAGTCATGAAGTTTTGACAAGACTACAGACTGATAATCATGACCCAGAATAGTCAGACTCGACGTGTGTGTGTGGTCAACATTCTCATTATCCGTCAGTAAAGAGTTTTATATCACCTAAGAGATTGTATGCCTTGACCTCAAATCTCACTTGTAAAACACTCAGAAATGATCACTCGTCAGTGGTTTTATTTCTTTTCTCTCAATTTATATGTGAGGAGACATATTGATAAAAACAAATATCTCACATATATATTATTTTGAAGGAAGGACATTTTTAACAGAAGAAGATCTCATGATAGGAATATCATTTCACTTGGGAACGTTAGATCAAACTCTATAGCTTCTCTTTCTCCATTCTCTACATTAATGATCATGCTATCCTAGAATCAAGTAGGACTTTCATAGGTTGTAATGAGGCTTAGGTTAGGTGTAGAAAAATAAGGGGATACAGGATTTCAAAGCTTCTGAGAGGATATCTCGATTTTCTTGTATTTTCCTATGGGTATAGCACCATTATCTGTTTCTTTCCCTTCTTTTGTATTTTTCTATTTTTCTCGATATTTTTGAGACTGCTCATTTTTGTTTTCAGCTCTTTTCTATACTTTCTTTTCATCTTTTCTTCTCAGTTTGAACCACTTGTCTTTTTCTTGACTTTTCTTTTCATAGTATACCCATAACAATCATTTCTCTATCCTTCTCAGAAGTAGGGTCGTGATATTCGCTCAAAAGTGTTTATTTTAAGCAATTATCCTTTTAGCATTATCGCACTCTCCTACGTAAAACTGCTCTAATTATCCACTTTTCTACGTAAGAGTCTATTTCATTACGTAGAACACACTTTTCTGGACGAAATGGTATATTTGCATGCATTAAACACATTTTTGGAAGTCTAGATATAAAGCCGTTCTGATTGAGACTCATTACGCGTTTTTCACTATTGCAGGAGACCCGATCAGATGATTCTCGAGACTGATGGACCCACGATCAATCACAAATGCCTGTTTTAACCTCACAATCAACTTCCAGAACCTATGATTAAAGCTCAAGAGCCAACAGGCTGACTGCTCAATCGGACAATTCTAATGGATTGCGAGCCCACGACCGAAGCTTAAGAGCACATCTTAAAGAGCCAATGGGCTATAGGCCAAGTACAAGCCGAAGCAGTACATTATATGGTGGACCACTAAACCCGAATGCAGAGATCAATGAGAGCTTGGAATAACACAAGAGTTGGACAATATCCTAGTTGTTGAGCCACGGTGTCAGAACACACGGTCTACGAACCCAAGAACATGATGAGATAAAACGGATGGACAGTGTCGACCTAGAGGCGTGACAGAGCAAATTGCATGAATTAATAAGTGTCGGCAGAACACCAACAAACCTACGGACCGACGGATCATCAAAAATAAGATTCGGATCAACAGATTTCCCAAATGGTTGCATATACTATAGATCATAACATGTTGATGGTTCCATAGGCTTAGTCCAAGAAGCAAAGAGTCGTTGGATTTAAATGGATGGTTGTGGCGAAGACACAAGAAATGCAATGAAGTGGGTCGGTTGACATTCATCAAGTATAGAATTGGTGACAGCATGAGAGGTGGCAGCAAGTAATTTTCTCGCTTCAATTATGCTGGATATCAACATCTTAGAAGGAAAAGAGATTTCAAAAGAAGAAATATTTTGGAAAGTGGCCAACCAAACAAGAGGTATTGGAGCACACACATGGACGGTGGGATTCTAATTAACAAAAGAAGGAAAGCTTCTATTCCTTTGGAAAAGAGGCTTTTAAATTATGGAAAGAGGATAGCATTTTGTGGGAGGAAAGAATAGCCACACGGTGGCTATAAGATAGAGAGGTGGGACCGTCCCATGAGAGTTTTTTTTGGCTTCTCTTCTCTTTTCTTCCTTTTCTTTTTCTGATTTCCTTTCTGAGAAAGAGAAGAGTGAGGAGGATGGTTTTTTTAAGAGAATAGAGAGAGGCGGACTCGTTGGAGATGTGGGGGAGAGTGTGTGCAAGGGTGATGCTGTGCTGCCGCTCGGGTGATCGGAAGTGCGAAAAAGGACGTAAAGACGGAATTGGAAAGTTGCTGAAGCGAAAAGCTGCTCAATTTGGACAGCCCGACCTTTTCGGGAAACTTTCTATTTTTTTGTTTTTATTGATTTTTAGCAGTTTTTAAATTACTATTTTTAATGCCTCGGAAGGCCGAGTGCAAATTTGTAATAATTTAGGAATTTTACTGCTTTCCATATAACTGCTAGATCTTGTTCTAGGGTTTTTTAGAAACCCTAGATTAAGTGGAAAATACCAAAAAAATAATAAATTCAAAATTCAAAAAAAATTAGGGTTTCATATTCTGCAGATTTTTAGAAATCACCAATCCAGGATTTGCGATTTTTGGAAAGATTCTAAAATCTTGAAACTTTGCTTAATTAGGGTTTCCCCTCTTAGAAGTTTCCTCTTTAGAAGCATTTCTATCTTTAGAAATCTTCCGAATTTGGAAAAGTCTGCCAAAGGAAACACCCCAAATCTAGCAGAATTTCAATTTTGGGAAATTTTCTAAAATTGTAAGGGATCTCGCAATCAAATCTTTCTTGGAAGATCTCCACAGTTCGGGAAACTTTCCAATCTAGGTATTTTCCAATCTGGGAATTCTTAAATTTTAACCCATCTCGAATTTGGAAACTAATTCAAAAACTTGCCTAAATTCAGTGCTTGTTCAGTGAACCCTAAAAAGGCAAGGATCTTCCAAATAGAATCCCACATACCTAGACCGTGCGATCTAACTGTTTCTGCAGGAACACGATCCAGTGTGGGTAGAGAGCGAAAGCTCAAAGAGGTGGAGTCGGGCCTAAGCCCATTAGGATACCCCTCTCTAACCCACGGAGGAGACCCCGTGGCGTGGCCCACGGGAGGTAAGTCTCTATCCTCGCCTTGAGTGCGATACAGAGCATATTGGGTGCATCATTGCCGCTTGTCTATTTGTTTTATAGCAACAACTTATTCGACTTGCGTGGCGTGGCCGTTAATCAATCAACTCTAAGAGAGCAGACCCAGCTCCAAATTGAAACTGGTGGGATTTCATCACCCACCTCATCACTCCAGCTGAAAGTGATCCCCAGGATCCATTTAATTAAAAAGAATCAAGAAGTAGAGCCAATTAGCCCGGTGTTCGAGGAAAAATCCACGCAAAGCGAACCCGCTTAACATCCAATCGAAATAAGACCACGAGCGCGGGTCCCTGTTGTCTAACACACCCATAAGTCCCTGCTACTCAAGTACACTGAGCTCGACGTGGCATCTTGGACTATTCGGCGGATTAGTTACGTGTGGACTAGGAACACGCACCAACCCTAGCTTAACCCGAGGGAACACTCTTCTTATACACTTGACCAATCCGGTTAGTCTGGGACGTACTTAAGTCAGCCATTGTGCCGCACGTCTGTCTAGGCTTCGGATTGCCTTGTTATTAACTAGAGCTAGTACTAAAGGATTCGCTCTGAAGAGTGTAGCCTGGTGAGAACCTCTGAGTGCAAAACAGTTAGTCCGGCGGTTAAAAGATAAATCAGTGGTCCGCCCACTGTCATAATCTACTCTAGCCCCAAAACTAACAAAGATAATTCCTAAAATATATCTTGATTGCTTAGAATAGGATTATCTGTGCTTGGTGTGCATCATTTAGGATAGTGTTCCTCTCTGGCAACTTTTTGCCAAGTATAGAGCTTGCCTCATTCGCGTATGCCCGTTTGGAATCGTCCGAACAAACGCTTGGTTCGATCTGAGAATCACGTACCTACAGTGGATCCTCCACTGAATTCTTCCCCATCTCTTTCCCCACCCGCCTCCCCCAGTACTACTACCTTTGTAGTCATGGCAGTCGAACGACCTCTTATCGAGACGTTCGCTCCCATCTCTGCCAATCCGCCCACTTGCATTGTTCTCCCACCTACTACGGCGGTACAATTTGAGATCAGGCCACAGACGATCCAAATGCTGCCAACCTTTCGTGGTCTCCCAAGAGAAGACCCATATTCCCATATTCGGGAATTCCAACATGTCATCCTACTTTTCAAGAATCAGAACCTCGATGATGACAATGTGCGTCTGCGAGTTTTCCCATTCTCGCTCAAAGACCGAGCCTCAGATTGGCTCTACTCCTTACCTGCTGATTCAATCAGCAGTTGGAAAGAATTGGTGGGCAAATTCATGTCTAAATTCTACCCGATGACTCGGACCAACCAAATGAAGCAACTCATTCAGGACTTTAGACAGAAGTCCGATGAGAAATTTTTTGAAGCATGGGATAGATTCCAAGACTACCTGACTAAGTGTCCCCACCATAGCATCGATAAGGGCAATCTTGTCCATGTCTTCTATAAGGGACTTACTGATGAGTCCCGGACCATGGTAGAGTCCATGTGCCAAGGAAAATTCCTGCACCAAACTCCGACCGATGCATACAAATTCTTGGGTGAGTTAGGAGAAAACTCTCAACATTGGACGACTAACTCAGAGTTTAGTCGAACCACTTCGGTCCAAAGGACAACCAAGGGACATGATGCTACAGCTGATACTGAGCTTCGATCTGTCATTCAAGAGTTGAGCAAGTCCGTCTCGGCACTGGCTGTGTCTGTACAAAAGCCTACTCAACAATCTACCCCAGTCATGCATGTGGGACACGAGAGCCCTATGGAATCCTGCACCCTCTGTCTGCAACCCTCCCATACTACTGAGCATTGTCCTTTGAATGAAGGATGGTCTAATCCTCTTCAGGAAGAAGTTTGTGCTTTCAGCACATACAAACCACCCACTCAGAACTCGTATAGTCAATCTTATCATCCGGACACGAGAAACCACCCTAACTTCTCTTGGAGGCCTCAGTCTACTCAACCACAAGCTCAACCTCCACGTCAACCTCAGGGCATGTATCCTCCCGGGTTCAGTCAACCCAATAGGCAATTCAATCAGGGACAATATCAGCAGAATCAGTACCCATCTACTCAGAACCAGCAGTTCCAACAGGGTCAATACTCTGGACAACAGAGCACATTTCAGAATCAGCAAAGAGTTCCCCAGAACTTTCAGAACCAACAGATTGTCCCAACTAATTCTTCCGCCTATAACTATAATACCCCGATGAGCTCGAGTCGCGAATTGGTGCCTCAGCTCCCATTAGCTGCTCCCCAACAGTCGGTCCCCAAACCCGGTATCGAGGACCTTCTAGCTCAACTCATTACTCAATCTATGCAACGCCTAGAGCAACAGCAACAGCAATCCATGCTTCGTCTAGAGCAACGTCTAGGTAACTTGGAAGCTGAGAAGGCTAAGGGGATCTTTCCTAGCCAACCCATTGCCAACCCTAAAGGAAATGCCAAAGGGGCAGTATATGAGATCGGATCCCAATCTCAAAGACAGAATGAGAATTGTCAAGGGGAGGTGCAAGCTGTAACCACCCTACGATCTGGAAAAACTGTGGACATGGGAGTCCAACCACCACCGGTGCCATCTCCAGCACCCATCACTCGCACCGTGGAAACTAGTCCAAATCCTACCTCTGCTTCTTCCACCTCTGCACCAACATCTGATATCCCTGTGCAGAAATCTAAGGCTAAAGACAAACCTATTTGT
The DNA here is from genome assembly GCA_035048495.1 of Euptelea pleiosperma. Lineage (NCBI taxonomy): Eukaryota > Viridiplantae > Streptophyta > Magnoliopsida > Ranunculales > Eupteleaceae > Euptelea > Euptelea pleiosperma. Next base: position 24,927,304 of record CM068552.1, on the reverse strand, counting down.
CGAGTAAAGCCTCCCTTCTCGGACAGACTTGTCCAAGATAAGCGGGATCAGCAATTCTCTGAGATCTTAGATGTCTTTAAAGACGTTCAGATCAATATCCCATTCCTTTCTGCTATCAAGCAAATCCCTTCCTATGCCAAATTCCTCAAGGACTTGTGCACAGTTAAGCGGCGTACGCATGTACCCAAAGCTGCCTTCTTGGCCGAAAAAGCTACCGCGTTCATTCAACGCAACAGTGTGATCAAACACAAGGATCCAGGTAGCCCAACTGTCCAATGTGAAATTGGTGACAACTTTAGCTGCACTGCCTTGCTAGATTTAGGGGCTAGCGTCAACCTCATACCATTCTCGGTATATCAGCAGTTAGGACTGAAAGATATGAAGCCTACCAATGTCACCCTGAAATTGGCTGATTAGTCCATCAAGATTCCAAGAGGAATCATTGAAGATGTCCTAGTAAAAGTCGCTGACTTTTATTATCCTGTGGACTTTATCATTCTAGACACCGAGCCGTGTCAGGATAACCGCATTCCGGTCATCTTAGGCCGTCCATTCCTTGCCACCGCGAACGCACACATCGGGTGCCGGGACGGAAATATGTCCATTGCTTTCGGTAACCTCAAAGCTGAGGTCAACATCTTTCGTTTAATGCAACAAGATGCCGATCGCGAAGTGACCGATGAAATGTGTGCCGTTGAGAGTCTAATCCCGGACTCCACCGAAGATATTCTTAAGCAGTGTCTAGAACACTTTGGAGCTGACTTTGCAACAGAGTCAGCTATTTCTGATCTCAATGATCTTTTGGAGACTGCTCCACTGATAGAGATCCCCGCTCCTCTCATCGAGTTCGAGCCTCTGATAACCATGGCCAGAGAACCCATCATTCCTTTACCTACTGAAGTCAAACCTCTTCAATCCGTATCTTCTGTGACACCTATTTCTACTTCATCTGCTCCAATATTGGAGCTTAAGCCTCTTCCCACAGATCTTTCCTATGCCTATCTTGGTCCTAAGGAAACCTACCCTGTCATTATTGCTTCCGCTTTGTCTGAGAGTGAACGTAAGAAACTTCTCGAGCTGCTCAACGAGCACAAATCTGCGATAGGTTGGACTATAGATGATATTCGAGGCATAGACCCCTCGGTGTGCCAACATCACATCTATCTGGAGGATGAATCCAAAACCTCTCGAGAACACCAGAGGAGGTTGAACCCCGTCTTGAAGGATGTAGTCCGGGACGAGGTCCTTAAACTGTTAGATGCGGGTATCATTTATCCCATCTCCGATAGCAAATGGGTGAGTCCTATTCATGTCGTCCCTAAAAAGGCAGGATTCACAGTTGTGGAAAATGAGAACAAGGAAATGGTAACCCAGCGCCTGAAGAAAGGGTGGAGAGTCTGCATCGATTACCGACGACTCAACACCAACACGAGGAAGGACCATTTTCCTTTACCCTTCATAGACCAAATGTTGGAGAGATTAGCAGGTCACTCCTATTACTGCTTCCTCGATGGTTACTCAGGGTATAATCAAATACCAATCGCCCCTGAGGATCACGAGAAGACAACCTTCACTTGTCCCTTTGGCACTTTTGCCTACAAGCGCATGCCCTTTGGCCTCTGCAATGCACCCGCAACCTTTCAAAGGTGTATGATGAGCATATTCTCTGACATGGTGGAAAAATTCCTCGAAGTCTTTATGGACGACTTCTCAGTTTTTGGGTCATCCTTTGATGACTGTCTGAACCATCTAGGGCTTGTACTTCAACGCTGTCAGGACAAGCGACTTGTCCTCAATTGGGAGAAATGCCACTTCATGGTGAAGAAGGGCATTGTTTTGGGACATGTCATTTCCCATCAGGGCATTGAGGTCGACAAAGCTAAAATCGATATCATCTCGACCTTGCCCATTACTAAGTCCGTGCGTGACATCCGATCCTTTTTGGGACACGGAGGATTCTATAGGCGATTCATCAAGGACTTCTCTCAAATCGCTCGACCTCTGTCCCATCTTCTAGCTAAAGATAGTCCTTTCGACTTTAATGCTGACTGTGTCAAGGCATTTGAGCATCTCAAATCTGAGCTCACTACTGCGCCCATTATCCGTCCCCCGGACTGGACTCTACCTTTTGAGGTAATGTGCGATGCTTCTGACTACGCCTTAGGAGCCGTTCTAGGGCAGAGAGTTGACAAAAGGTCACACGTGATCTACTACGCGAGCAAAACTCTTAACTCTGCCCAAATGAATTACTCCACCACTGAGAAAGAACTCCTGGCGGTAGTCTTCGCCCTTGATAAATTCCGTCAGTACCTCTTAGCCACTAAGGTGGTTGTGTACACTGATCATGCAGCCCTTCGTTATCTCATGTCGAAAAAGAAAACCAAACCTCGATTAATTCGATGGATTCTCTTACTGCAGGAATTCGACCTCGAGACTAAGGATAAGAAAGGAACTGAGAATGTAGTGGCTGATCGCTTGTCTAGACTGACTTTAGAGTCATCCTTCGACACCCAGCCCATCCCTGAAACCTTTCCAGACGAACAACTGTTCGCCATCTCTGTTAATCCTTGGTCTGCTGACATTGTCAACTACCTTGTCACCGAAGAAATGCCTTCACACTGGTCAAAACAGGACAAAAGCCAATTCATAGCAAGAGTTAAGTACTACTCTTGGGATGACCCTTATTTGTATAAATACTGTCCTGACCAGATCATTCGTCTCTGTGTCCTTGAGTTGGACCAACTCAATATCTTGTCCTCGTGTCATGACCAACCTTGTGGTGGTCATTTCAGTACTAAGAAAACTGCAGAAAAAGTTCTGCAATGCGGATTCTACTGGCCTACAGTATTTAAAGATGCCCATATCTACTGCAAAACCTGTCCTAATTGCCAGCATCTAGGCCGCATCTCCCAGAGGAACATGATGCCCCTAACTCCCATCCAGGTCGATGAATTATTTGATATTTGGGGCATCGACTTCATGGGCCCCTTTCCAGTTTCCTATGGTTTTGAGTACATTCTCCTTGCGGTAGACTATGTATCCAAATGGATAGAAGCCATTCCCACCAAGACCAATGACCACAAAGTAGTGGTCAAATTCCTAAAGGAGTTCATCTTCGCCCGATTCGGTGCCCCTAAGGCCATCATTAGTGATGGGGGCACCCATTTCTGCAATAGGATATTCGAGAAATTAATGAAAAAATATGGGGTAACCCACAAGGTTGCCCTAGCTTATCATCCGCAGACTAGTGGTCAAGTGGAGGTTTCTAATCGTCAGATCAAGCAGATCTTGGAGAAGACAGTCAATACCACACGTAAAGACTGGTCTACTCGTCTCACTGATGCTTTATGGGCATACAGAACCGCCTACAAGACCCCACTCAATATGTCTCCCTATCGTCTGGTCTTTGGGAAACCCTGTCATCTTCCGGTAGAGATTGAACATCGTGCCCTGTGGGCCATTAAGAAGCTCAACTTCGACCTAGACTCCGCAGGGGAGGAGCGGAAACTTCAAATGAATGAGTTAGAAGAACTCAGAAATGATGCCTACAACTTGTCCAAGAATTACAAAGCCAAAATGAAGTGGATACGTGACAAGAGCATCCTCAGAAAAGAGTTCCATCCAGGACAGAAGGTCCTTCTTTATAATTCTCGTCTCCATCTCTTCTCTGGGAAACTGAAATCTAGGTGGACCGGTCCTTATACGGTCAGAGCAGTCACACCCTTCGGGGCAATCACTATTGAGGATCCCAAGGATCACTCCTCATTCCAGGTCAATGGTCAGCGTCTTAAGCAATTCCATGAACTTGATGTGTCGTTCATTCAGACTTTTGAAATTGATCTCATCGATCCTGTTTATGTCGACTGATGATCCACTCAGTCTCCTGTGCTCCAACTTGGTTGGGGGTGCCTGTCACCCCCGTCATGTCTGGCTGAAGACGTAAAACTTAGCACTTTCGGAAAGGCAATTCCGGTATTCCTAGAGTACATGAGTCTCATGCATTTGTTATTACTGTTATATCTCTGGAAATGCAGGTACATTCATTCTTCCGATCATCAGGTACCACACACTGTCGAGTTTCTATCGACTTGGTAACATCCTTCCTGAATCTTTGCATCACCATCTCTGATTTGTTATCATTTTATGTCCCGGTCATGAGCACCGAGGACGGTGCTATATTTTGGTTGGGGGTGGGTATTTACCAAAACTCATGTCTCTAAAAAAAAAAAAAAAAAACTCATTTTTGGGGTGATTTCCGATGTTCTCCAAAAGTTTTCTAGAATTTCAAAAATGTGTCAAATACCCTGACTTTGATTAGCTAAAAACCTTCGTTAAGTCAGTATTGAGGATGTCAATTTTTGTTTAAAGTTAGCGTCGAGTCAAGTCAGGCGTGACTACAGCAGGTTTGAAAACTCAGAAAAACTCAGATTTGGCACAATTGTACACTATCAACATCAGAGTCATCCTAAGTTTTGAAACTCTAGAGATCCTGTGAGAATAATTGTGGAGACCTAACCCAGTGAGCTTTCGAGCCTTTAATCAATTCAGAGTGTTATACAACAATTCTGAGTCACAAGATGACTCACTATTCTTCATGCCCGCAATATTCGTTGAGAGATCTCATTATCTTTTGCTTCGATCATAAAACTCGGAACAACATCAACATTGGATTACTACGACAGAACCTTCTCTGTATCCAGTCAAGACAGTATACATGATAGTGCAAACCCTAGAAAATGATTTAGGCCATTTTTCTGAACCATTCAGCCTTTTTACTCACCTGAATTATACTTCACTAGAAACCCCTTGAGCCGTTCTATAAAAGCCTTTTATTTGCAAACCCATTAACCTAAAATCCAGTCCAGCTACGAAACATGACTGGCTACCCTTATTTTGAGATGGACAAAAGAATAACTGATGTGGGTGTACCGTGAAAAGAAAAGTAAAGAAGAAGAATCAAAAGGAAAAGAAAGTGGTTCAAGCTGAAAACAAAATATGAAAAGAAAGTATGAAGAAGAGCTGAAAAGAAATTGAGCAGTCTCAAAAATATCAAGAAAAGGAGAAAAATACGAAAAAAGGAAAAAAAGAACCAGCTAATGGTGTTACGTCGCAGGAAAAATTCAAGAAAATGACAATCTCCTCTCAAGATCTTTGAAATCTTGTATTCTTTTATCTCTCTACACCTGACCTAAGCCTCATTACAACCCAGGAAAGTCCTACTTGATTCTAGGATAGTACGATCATAAAATGTGGAGATTGGAGAAAGAGAAGCTATAGAGTTTGATCTGACGTTCCCGAGTGAAGTGGTATTCCAATCATGAGATCTTCTTCTGTTAAAGATGTCCTTCCTTCAAATAAAACATATGTGAGATCTTTTGCCTCTTTATATTAAATACATCTCCTCACATATAAATTGAGAGAAAAGAAGAAAACCCTTCTTGTGTAATTCCATTCTGAGTAGTTTACAAGTGAGAATTGAGGTCGAGGCATAAAAACTTAGAGGTGATCTGGAAATCTTTACTGTCGGATGATGAGAATGTTGAGCACACACACACGCAGTGTCTGACTATTCTGGGTCATGATTATCAGTCTGTAGTCTAGCCAAAACTTTCAAACTCTTCGCTAGCATGTAACTGTTTTTGCATCCATTCAATGATTTGACGAACGATGTTTTCCCGGAGCTAATATGAAAAAGTGTGCAGCATGTGCAGAGCCCTTTTAAGCTCATTTATTTCGCACTAATTGCCAAGGATTAGCAATATGCTGGTTGGGGGTTGTGATATTCGCTCAAAAGTGCTTATTTTAAGCAATTATCCTTTTAGCATTATCGCACTCTCCTACGTAAAACTGCTCTAATTATCCACTTTTCTACGTAAGAGTCTATTTCATTACGTAGAACACACTTTTCTGGACGAAATGGTATATTTGCATGCATTAAACACATTTTTGGAAGTCTAGATATAAAGCCGTTCTGATTGAGACTCATTACGCGTTTTTCACTATTGCAGGAGACCCGATCAGATGATTCTCGAGACTGATGGACCCACGATCAATCACAAATGCCTGTTTTAACCTCACAATCAACTTCCAGAACCTATGATTAAAGCTCAAGAGCCAACAGGCTGACTGCTCAATCGGACAATTCTAATGGATTGCGAGCCCACGACCGAAGCTTAAGAGCACAGCTTAAAGAGCCAACGGGCTATAGGCCAAGTACAAGCCGAAGCAGTACATTATATGGTGGACCACTAAACCCGAATGCAGAGATCAATGAGAGCTTGGAATAACACAAGAGTTGGACAATATCCTAGTTGTTGAGCCACGGTGTCAGAACACACGGTCTACGAACCCAAGAACATGATGAGATAAAACGGATGGACAGTGTCGACCTAGAGGCGTGACAGAGCAAATTGCATGAATTAATAAGTGTCGGCAGAACACCAACAAACCTACGGACCGACGGATCATCAAAAATAAGATTCGGATCAACAGATTTCCCAAATGGTTGCATATACTATAGATCATAACATGTTGATGGTTCCATAGGCTTAGTCCAAGAAGCAAAGAGTCGTTGGATTTAAATGGATGGTTGTGGCGAAGACACAAGAAATGCAATGAAGTGGGTCGGTTGACATTCATCAAGTATAGAATTGGTGACAGCATGAGAGGTGGCAGCAAGTAATTTTCTCGCTTCAATTATGCTGGATATCAACATCTTAGAAGGAAAAGAGATTTCAAAAGAAGAAATATTTTGGAAAGTGGCCAACCAAACAAGAGGTATTGGAGCACACACATGGACGGTGGGATTCTAATTAACAAAAGAAGGAAAGCTTCTATTCCTTTGGAAAAGAGGCTTTTAAATTATGGAAAGAGGATATCATTTTGTGGGAGGAAAGAATAGCCACACGGTGGCTATAAGATAGAGAGGTGGGACCGTCCCATGAGAGTTTTTTTTGGCTTCTCTTCTCTCCTCTTCTCCCCATCTCCCACGTCCCTCACTTCTCTCATCTCCCACGTTCCACAACGCCTCTCCCACATTCTCGTTTTCTTTTTGGCTGAGAATTCCCATCTCACAACCGAAGGGATTCACGCCTACAATCCTCTTTCAACCACGTCCATCTCTACTCCGACGTGGCTGCTCGTCCAAGTGAACCAGTGGTTCAATCTCCACCCGTTTCTCCACCATTGCTGCTCATCACAGCATCACCCTTGCACACACTCTCCCCCACATCTCCAACGAGTCCGCCTCTCTCTATTCTCTTAAAAAAACCATCCTCCTCTCTCTTCTCTTTCTCAGAAAGGAAATCAGAAAAAGAAAAGGAAGAAAAGAGAAGAGAAGAAGAAAAAAAAAAACAAAGAAAGTTCGCCGGAGTTGCAGAACTCCGGCAAACTCCATTAAAACCGGTGACTTGCACCAAACACCACCCTCACAGCCGTCACAGGCAACACCACCCTCTACAAGCTGCTCCCCTCAACCACCGGCAGCCATTAGCCGGTTCTTGGACTCCACACGAACCCGAACCAGCAAGGTTCTTTGCCGTCACCGCCTGCACCAGCCTTTCACGATCATCTCCTCCATTGGACTTACCAGCAACCCACCGTCATCTTCTTCTCCGGGCATCACCACCCAGCACCGTTTCTGCTGCTGGTGCTCTTCCTTGCTTGCCGTCAACCCCGATCGCTTCTACCCAGCGTTTCTGCCATCTATTGGGGCCAGCGTCTCCCCCACCTGCTCCCACAAATCTCCATTATCGGAGTTGCAGGTCTGCAACTCCGGCAACACTATAAAAAAAAAAAAAAAAGAAGAAAACTAGAAGGAGGGAAGGAAGAAGGGAGGAGGAGCATCCTCACCTGTCGCCTGCACAACCACCTCCATCTATCCTCTACAGCCCGTCACCATCCTCCATTGATGCCGGAGTTGCAGGTCTGCAACTCCGACGTTAATGGTGACGCACCCCAGTCTTGCACCGCCTGCAATACTCTTTTGGTCGCCTGAATCCTCTGCTCCACCGTGAAGCTCCTACCGCTGCAACCACTTCACGTTTTCACCATCTTGGGGTTGGCTGTTCAGCAACCCATCCTCACCACCCACCACGTGGCCAGCCTTCCAATTGGTAAGATCACCCTCTCCATATTCTCTCTCTAGTCTCTCTCTCTCTTAACTCAATCACTCAATTCTCTCTCTAAGCCTTTGCAATTTCTCTCTCTAGATTGACCCTCTTTCGAAGCTTCATAGATTAGTCTTTAGATCTTTTGAGTTATTATTGTTTTGTTTGGTATTTTGAGCATTGTAAGAATTATTGAAGTTAATGGATGATTTAGTTTTATTTTATTTTATTTTACTTCAAGATTGTGTTTTAAATAGGGTTTTCATTACGCTATTTCATTCGTGTTAGTAAGTGACCATTTCTCTCTCTAAAAATCACTAAAAATGTTTTAAATCTATCACCATTCTCACCCCATCAATTCCAAGCAAAAAGTCCATCATTTTATGTTCTTTACGCGTGCTAACTAACCCCGAGTGCGGATCGACATCCGACACTTCCCACTGTGCAAGAATTACTATTTTTGCAGGAATTAAATTGGAAAAGATACAAATTTTGTTGGGATTAGGGTTTCCGTAACCAACGACGCGGAAAATACCTATTTTCAGGTCGCGAGTCATACTTCGTAACTGGATTGGGTTATAGGTTAATGGGTTTTAACAAGGAAAGGCTTTTTATAAAGGCTCAGAAGGGTTTCAAACGGTAGATATTTAAGATAAGCTAAAAAGGCTGAAAGGTTTAAAAAGATGGCCTAAATCATTTTCTCGGGTTTGCACTCTCATGTGACATGTTTTGAATGGATATAGAAAAAGGTTCTATCGTAATAATCCAATTTTGATATCGTTCTGAGTTCCATGATCAATACAAAGGATAATGAGATCTCTCAACAAAATATTGCGGACATGAAGAAATAGTGAGTCAACTTGTGACTCAGAATTGTAGTATAACCCTCTAAATTGATGAAAGGCTCGAAAGCGCACTGGGTTAGGTCTCCACAAATATTCTTCTAGGATCTTTAGAGATTCTAAACTTAGGATGACTCTGATGATGAATGTGTACAATTTGTGCAAAATCTGAGTTTTTCTAAGTTTTCAAATCTGTTGTAGTCACGCTTGACTTGACTCAAAGCTAGCATGTAACACGGAAAATGTCATCCTTTATAAAATGATTTCACAGATATTTCTAACTAATAAAAGTCAGGGTATTTGACACATTTTGGAAGTTCTAGAAAACATTGAAAATCATCGGAAAACACCCAAAAATACAATGGTTTTTTATATTTTTTTATTTTATTTTATTTTATTTTATTTTATTTTTTTATATATATTTTATTATTTTTTTGGAAATTTATCAAAATGAAAACATGATTTTTGGTAAATACCCACCCCCAACCAAAATATAGCACCGTCCTCGGTGCTCATGACCGGGACCAAAAAAATGATGAAATATCGATAATGATGCAAGGAGTTTAGGGAGGATGTTACCAATGGGGCATGAAAGAATCACGTATAGTACCAGATGATTTTCTATATTGATGGTACCTGCATGAAAGATAGATATAGCAATAAAATATGCATGTGACTCATGTAACTACGAATACCAGAATTGCCTTTCCGAAAGCGCTAAGTTTTATGTCTTCAGCCAGACATGACGGGAGTGATAAGCACCCCCAACCATGTTGAAGCACAGGTAGACTGCGTGAATCATCAGTCATCCAGCTTATCAGTTGGAGCAAGAACGCTTCCATTCGAGCTAACCAAACCCAGCAGTAGTACGGGTAGGTTCTTTCTCAGTGAAGACTGAGATATTTCTCTGACCGTGGTTAGCAGAGCCGCAATCTCTAAAAGAGGAGCGGGTATGGGATTGCAGTAACGGTTCTCTCATCAGTAAGAGACCTAGCAAAGGGAATCTCTGACCATGGTTAGCAGAGCCGCAATCTCTAAAGAGGAGCGGGTATGGGATTGCAGTAACGGTTTTCTCATCAGTAAGAGACCTAGCAAAGGGATTCTCTGACCATGGTTAGCAGAGCCGAAGACACAATGTGTATCGGGAAAGGATTTTGTGGAGTAGACTCCAGTGGGGTTTACAGTAAGCACCCCTATCCAAGATTATAGTGTTGAAGATCGAAAGACTCTCAGATCGAATCAAACGATGTGGCTTTTGAAACCATAAAAATAAGCCTTAGAATCGATTAAAAGGAGACCCTGGAGTATTGATCCTAAATGATGCACATAGAGCAAGCAAGATAATCCTATGTCTAAAACAAATCAGTATAAGTTTTGAGGATTTATCTTGTTAGTTTGTAGGGTATTGTAGATTATGTCAGTGGGCGGACCACTGGTTTATCTTGTTAACCGCCGAACTAACTTTGTCGCTCTTGGGTTCTCACTGGGATACACTCTTCAAAGAAAATTCTTCAGTACTAACTCAAATTGATCACAAGATAATCCGAAGCCTAGACAGACGTGCGGCACATCGGCTGACTTAAGTACGCCCCAGACCAACCGGATTTGTCAAGCAATGGAGATGAGTGTTCCATTAGTATAAGCTAGGGTTGGTTTGTGTTCCTAACCCAACAAATAAGCAGACCAACAAAGAACCAGGGAAGCCACTGGTGAACTCGGTATACTTGAGTAGTAGGGACCTTTGGGTGTGTTAGACAACAGGGACCCGCGCTCATGGACTTATTCGACCTGGGATGGATGGAAAGACTACGTGAAGGGGTGTCCTAGAACACCGATCTATTTTGGCTCTAGCTCTTGATTCTTTTTATTAGAGTGGATCTTGGGGATCAAAATCAGCTGGAATGATGAGGTGGGTGATGAAATCCCACCAGTTTCAAGTTAGAGCTGGGTCTGCTAAATTAGGGTTCATTAATTAGCGGCCACATCCACGCAGGGCGAATAAGTGTATGCAAAAAGCAAATAGACATGCGGCATTATAATGCACCCAATTGCACAGTATCGCACTCAAGGCGAGGGAAGGGACTTACCTCCCGTGGGCCACGCCACGGGGTCGCCTCTTCGGGGTAGGGAGGGGTATCTTCATGGGCTTGGGCCCGATTCCTTCGTAGTGAGCTTTCGCTCCCTACCCGCATTTAGAATCGCAATCCTGCATACGAATTAGTATACGATATGGGTCTAGGGTGTGGGAATATATATTTTTTTTGGAATGTTCCTGCCTTGTGTGGGTAAGCAATCAATCAATCAATAAGGCAAGGTAAATTGGAAAGTTACTATTTATGAGAGTTGACTAAACAACTATCAACCCCCTAATAGACCTTTCCAATTTATTGTTTCTCCAAGTTAGGAAAATTCTCTAAAATTAGTAGTTTCCTAAATCTGAAAACTTGTTAAAATTAGGGTTTCTTCCCGTGTTGGAAACCTTCCAAAAAGGGGACCTTCCACATCTAGAAATCCTCTAAAAATAAGAATTTCTAAGTATGGAATTTCGTCCAATTTGAAATTTTTCCAAATAAGCTCGATTCCAATGAAATTTCCCAGGAATGGAAACCTTGCAAAGATGGAAACTTCCCAATTTGAAAAGCATCCAAAAATGCAATCTTCCCATATGTGAATATCCTAAAATGTGCAGAAATGGAAACTAGCATTTTTAAATTTTTAAATTTTTTGTGAGTTAGGCACTCAATCAAGGATTTCTAAAACCCTCGAACACACATCTAGATATGGTACTAATCAAGGTGTCCGATTACAACTTTGCACCCGGCCTTCCGAGGCATGACAAAATAATAATAAAAATCTGCAAATAGAAAGTTTCCAAATGTCTGGATCTTTCCGTTTACGTCGTCTTCATTCCTTTATGCATTCCTGTACACCAAGCGGCAGCGGCGCCATTTGAAAGAAGGATTCTCGTTGTCTTTATTCCTTTATGCGTTCCTGTACACCGAGCGGCAACGGCGCCATTTGAAAGAAGGATTTTTTTTCGTGTCGTCAATTCGGAAACCCTAACTTCAACAATATTTGTAAAATCCGATTATCTGCAAAATGTAACTTGTATAGCAGTACGTGTCGGATGTCGATCCGCACTCGGTGTGAGTTAGCACAATAAGGAATTAAAACTGACAAATAATATACAGAGAGAAATGAGAATGGTGGAAGAGATGAGAAGGGCGAGTCGATTTAAAAACAACATTCATTTGAGATTCAGAACACCAAAATATCAAAAACAACTTCATTAATCATCAAAGAGTGCGTACATAAATCAAAATAACAGAAATAAAGAAAGCATGTAAGAAAGCATGTAAAAGGTAGAGAGATGAAGAGGTAAGGGAAAGAAACGCCCATTGAAATCTCAGAGCTAAGGTCGCTACCGATCAAGAAGAGGATCGTCCAAGACTTCTATGAATGCTTCAATCGTGGAGAAGGGTTTTGACAGAGAAGCATCCCATGACCTTTGGAGCTAAGGGCGCTACCGATCAAGAAGAGGACCGTCCAAATTTCATGGAATGCTGTTCAATCGAGAGAAGGGGTAAGGGAAAGAAACGTCCATTGAAATCTCAGAGCTAAGGTCGCTACCGATCAAGAAGAGGATCGTCCAAGACTTCTATGAATGCTTCAATCGTGGAGAAGGGTTTTGACAGAGAAGCATCCCATGACCTTTGGAGCTAAGGGCGCTACCGATCAAGAAGAGGACCGTCCAAATTTCATGGAATGCTACTCAATCATGGAATCCACATCGAATCTTACCGGCCGACAAGGTAGATGTGAATTGGCAAATATACGATAATGTGCCCTAAGAAGCTCACCTTTTCACTCGCCGAAAGGAGTCGGCCAAGTGAATAAGCGATCGGCCTGAGAATGTAGTGAGAGGATCTTGAGAGAGAAAATAGACTTAGAGAGAATAATCTCACTCTAGAGAGAGAACACAGATTAGGGATGTCACGTCCCTTCCATGTCCGTTAGAGAAAGAAACTAAGATTTTTAGAGAGAGAAGAGAAATCCTAAAGAGAAAGTGAGAGAACATAGAATTAGGGATGTCACTTCCCGTCCATGTTGTTTAGAGAGAGAGAGGAGATCTAGAGAGAGAAAGTAAAAGAAGAGAGAGAATGGCAATAGTGAGAGAAAGTAATTTCTAGAGAGAGAAACTAACCTCAAACACTTACCATTGATCGGATCGGCCTCGGTAAGTTTGCACTAGGGGCACATGCGATGCTTGCATGGAGGAGGAGGTGAATGTATGTGGTGGCTGCATGGTGGAGCAGGTTGGACAAGGGAATGGAGGAGAAGATGCACCTTGGAGTGCTGAGTCGTTGCCTTGGAGGAGATCAGGCTGCATGCGCAGGTGAGGGAACCCAAGAGTGTGCATGGCCTTGCTGCTCAAGGGAGACAACACGGACTGTTCTGTATGATGGAGGCACACGGACAGAACACACGTGGGAGGAGAAGCTCTCCAAAGTGCTACATGGCAGTGGGGGAACCCAACTTGCAGGTGGATGGCCGTGGAGAAGCATGGTCAAGGAGGGCGTTGCAGGTTGCGTTGAAGGTGGCTGGCGAGTTGTTGTGACTGGCCGGAGTTGCAGGTGGCCGGAAAGAAGATGATGATGAAAGGAATTGAGTATTGGCAGACCGTGCAAAGGAGAGGGGAGAACCAGGTGAGGCCGGAGAAGGAGGCTGGAGCACGTTGGAGGATGCGCCTCACTTCCAGATCGTGGAATGGCCACCATTCACCGGTATTGCAGGCTGGTGTTCAGCCAGCAAGGAGATCGCCTGCTAGTTCTCCAAGGAGGAGATCTGCAACTTAGCACAAGGAGGCAATGGCCAGAGTTGCTGGTCTGCAACTCCGGTGAATGGAGATTTGAAGAAGAAGAAGGTGGAGATGGTTGAAGGAGAACCAGCAAGGTTGCTGGTATGTGCAGCGGCGGGGAGATTTGAAAGGAGCAGTACGCGCATGGATGGTGGAGGAAAAATAGAGGATGGACGGAGGTGTGCACAGGTCCGATCGTGGAGAAGAAGAAGGAGAGGAAGAGTGGGCAGCAAGACGGTGTTGTACCTCTGTGCAACGGTGAAGAAGGGGGACAGCGGCGCAAACCATTAGTGGAGCAACATGTTGGCTCCCGGAGTGATCTGAAACCGTTGATGAGGTGGAAGAACAACACACACCAGCAAGTTGAGGCGTAAGAAATGAAGACGCACTAGCAGGTCTTCACGTGGATGCTGAAGTTGCTGGTGTTCCTACATCCGTAAGTTACCGATTTGGTACAGGGAAAAGGACCTCCTGAAGAAGAGGAGAAACTCGTCGGAAGTTGCAGGTTTGCTAGTTTTGAAGGTGATGCTACAAGAGGGGACCAACCATGTGGATGTGATGCTGTGTGGAGATGGAAGTGGTGACAGCAGGTTGCTGTTGAAACGATGGTGAGTCTGTGTGAGGAATTCCAACGATGAAGGCCACGGTGGACTGAATGTGATGCACCAGCAGGCGACTTAAATAGACATCACCGTGGGTGCTTATGGTAGAGAGAACACCACCGTGTGGGTGGAAGTGATGACCGGCTCCTCACAAGGGAAGATGGTGGAGAAGGCTGTGGAGTTGCAGGGTTGCTCTGCAACTAGCAAGGAAAGAAGAACTAGGCGGTGGTGGAAGGAGACTAGAGAGAAGGTGCAGGTCTGACCGTTGCAGGTTGCTAACGGTGATGGTGCTGGTTCACCGGCTGGAGAGGATGGAGTTGCATCCAAACTCCACACGGTGGTTGCTGGTGTGGCTACAATGGACAAGGATGCTGCTAGTGCAAACCTACCGGTGGGTTGTAGGGCAGCAAGCTGAGAGGATGAGCAGGGCTTGCTTGAAAGAGGTGGAAGAGATGGGATCCGACCGGAGTTGCAGGTCTGCAACTCCGGTAATGGAGGTTGGAGCAGCAACGTGGTGGCTCCCATGGAAGCCATCGATTCTCAAACAATGGAGAATGGGGAGATGCAGATCTGCATGTAGCCATCGGTGATGGTTCTTGGCACGCCTGGAGAAGAAAGTGGCTAGAGTGGAGGAGGATGTGAAGGAAAAGGAAGAGGGGAGGAGAATGGTAGCAGCTAACGTGGAGGAGCGAGATATTGAGAGGGAGTCGTAGGTGAGATAGATTTAGAGAGATGTGAGAGGTTAGTTAGAGAACGTGGGGGAGATAGTTGAGAGATTAGAGGGATGAGATGGGAGATTCGTGGAATGAAGAGAGAGAAATGGTCAAGGAAGACCAATTCTCTCACATTCATGATGTGGGCTAAAAAGGCCATGGGCCCTTCTATTTGAAGTGAAACCTTGGCCCACTTTATTCAAGTGAGGCCTTGGTCATATAAGTTTGGCTTTGGGCCTCTATGGGGTCACATGGGTTATTGAGAAAGTGGATGGCCTAGATAGGAGAACGTTAGATCTAGAGAGATCCAACGGTCCATTAGCAGATCCAATGGTCCAGTGGATGATCTAACGGTGGAAAAGCTATGGGAGATGTGATATAGCTAGAGGAGAGAAGATCAAAGGTTAGATGATGGAGATCGGAGGGTTAGGATGATCGATCTGAGGATCGGGGCAGTCGATCTGAGGATCGAATGGGGGATATGATGATCTAATGGTAGGATGATATGATCTAAGGGTTAGATGCTAGGGTCTAAAGAGATGGAGATAAAATTAGGAGAGAGAATTAGGAGAGATGAGAGAGAAAATAACACAAAATAAAGAGAAAAGAGCTAGCGAAGGGTCTTGAACCCTGATCTTCAATGTAATCTTCCGTCAGCTTCACCAATTACGTAAGCCGTCATTTTATGTCAGTTGGTACGGCTTTGAATCACTTTGGCCCGTCTCTTGGTTCTTCAGCTTTGTTTCTCTCTTGGTTCTTTATCTAGCTCTACAATCCTCTGACTTGACCCGTACTTGGCCTGTATCTTCTAGTCATAGCCTGTTGGCTCTTTAAGCTTTGATAGTAGGCTTCTATGATTGATCGTGGGTCCGTAAGTCTCGAGAATCACCTGATCGGGTTTCCTACAATAACGAAAAGTGCGTAATGAGACTTAATCGAAACGGCTTCATATCTAGACTTCCAAAAATGCGTTTAAAGCATGCAAATATACCATTTCGTCCAGAAAAGTGTATTCTACGCAATGAAAGAGACTCTTCCGTAGAAAAGTGTATAAATAGGGAAGTTTAACATAGGAGAGTGTGATAACGCTAAAGGATAATGGCTTAAAATAAGCACTTTTAAGTGAATATCAGTACTGACGGAATTTATCAAGGGCGAAGACTACCGCCAGGAGTTCTTTCTCAGTGGTGGAGTAATTCATTTGGGCAGAGTTAAGAGTTTTGCTCGCGTAGTAGATCACGTGTGACCTTTTGTCAACTCTCTGCCCTAGAACAGCGCCTAACGCATAGTCAGAAGCATCGCACATTACCTCGAAAGGTAGAGTCCAGTCCGGGGGACGGATAATGGGCGCAGTAGTGAGTTCAGATTTGAGATGCTCAAATGCCTTGACACAGTCAGCATTAAAGTCGAAAGGACTATCTTTAGCCAGAAGATGGGACAGAGGTCGAGCGATTTGAGAGAAGTCCTTGATGAATCGCCTATAGAATCCTCCGTGTCCCAAAAAGGACCGGATGTCACGCACAGACTTAGGAGTAGGCAAGGTCGAGATGATATCGATTTTAGCTTTGTCGACCTCAATGCCCTGATGGAAAATGACATGTCCCAGAACAATGCCCTTCGTCACCATGAAGTGGCATTTCTCCCAATTGAGGACAAGTTGCTTGTCCTGACAGCGTTGAAGTACAAGCCCTAGATGGTTCAGACAGTCATCAAAGGATGACCCAAAGACTGAGAAGTCGTCCATAAAGACTTCGAGGAATTTTTCCACCATGTCAGAGAATAAGCTCATCATACACCTTTGAAAGGTCGCGGGTGCATTGCAGAGGCCAAAGGACATGCGCTTGTAGGCAAAAGTGCCAAAGGGACAAGTGAAAGTTGTCTTCTCGTGATCCTCAGGGGCGATGGGTATTTGATTATACCCTGAGTAACCATCGAGGAAGCAGTAATAGGAGTGACCTGCTAGTCTCTCCAACATTTGGTCTATGAAGGGTAAAGGAAAATGGTCCTTCCTAGTGTTGGTGTTGAGTCGTCGGTAATCGATGCAGACTCTCCACCCTTTCTTCAGGCGCTGGTGATATTTGCTCAAAAGTGCTTATTTTAAGCAATTATCCTTTTAGCGTTATTGCATTCTCCTACGTAAAATGCTTTATTTATCTACTTTTCTACGTAATAGTCTCTTCTGTTGCGTAGAACACACTTTTCTGGACGAAATGGTATATTTGCATGCATTAAACACATTTTTGGAAGTCTAGACATTGAGTCATTCTGATAGAGTCTCATTACGCGCTTCTTCTGTCGCAGGAAACCCCGATGGGACAATTCTCGAGACTTGCGAGCCCACATCGATCAGGAAAGCCCATTATCAAAGCTTAAAGAGCCCACATGCTGTGACTAGAACTGTAATACCCTGAACTTTCGTTCTAGGGTATTACGGTAAATTCACCTAATAAATGAAAACCTGAAACTTTTTCAGACTCTTATTATTGTTTTTATGGTTTAATATCATTGTTGAGTATGTATGTTTAATTTGGTTTCATTATGACAACTTTGAAAAACTTGCTATTTTTGAAACTCGCACTTTATGGCTAAATTCTTGCTAAAAATAATGAATCATAACTTGCAGGGGACTTTTTCTTTCCCCAACTAACATTCCAGAACTTTTATAAAAAAATTATTTTTGTGGGCCCGAGACACCAAAAATATTCCTATTTTAACATTTCCAGCTTACCCGAGAAATTTGGAACCTTTCTTGAGACATAAAAACCTTAGCGAGAGATTTCGAGAGATTTTGACAAAAATAGTATTTTCGTAATTTTTGAACTTTCATACAATTCTATTATTTTCAAAAATAATATTTTATTTATTTAATAGGAGCGTGGGACCCGTAAATCACTTTTGGGTCATTCCAATGTCATTTGACATTTTTCTAGGGTTTTGAACGTTTTTGTGATTTATGTGTGTGACATGTGTCAATACCTTATTGTATGGACTTTAAATTATATAATATGGTTTGATTGAATTAATTAATAATTAATTGTGTTATAATTATTGGGTAGGCCCGTATGGCTAATCTAGAAACCTTTTGGGTTTAATAATATTCTTAAATGAAGCCTATTGATGTATATGGGCCTTGGGCCCATTCCTAACCCATTCATAGTGTAAAATATAAGTTTTTGAGGGTTGAAAAAGTCATCCCTTTGATAGTTACGAATTTCAACAAAATAGAAACCCTAATCCTTCCCTAAACCTATTTATGAAAAACCCTAAAGCTTTAGAAGCTTTCACAAAACCAAACTCCATTAAAGAATAGAGAAAGCTCCATTAAACCTTCATCTGGGCACCGATCGCACTCGAGCAAGAAGAGAGAATTGACGGGGACTCCGATTAGAAGAACATACTCCGAGGAGAGGATGATCCGACGACTTTCAAATGTGAAGAAACTTTTGATTTTCATTAAAATTCAAGAAACATTGAGGTAAGTGCGTTTGATCCATCCTATACTTGTTTTTCTTCAAGATTTTGTTTCTCTTTCATTAGATAATGGTTGATACTCATTATAAATTAATTTCAACAATATTTATTTTATTCTTATTGGGTTGATCTTTATTTTGGGCCACCATGATGGGTTGGGTCATCGTCTATTTTGTACCTATAACGGATGATTATGTTCTTTATCATTTTCGTTGTATTTTCATAATTAAAATATTTTTATAATTATTTTTCTAAATACCTCTGTGAATCTATTTTTCAAAACCGTTTAGTTTATATTTTTCTGATTTTTATTGATTAAGTTATGATTTTTCTAAGTTGTATGACTTTACCAAAAAAAACCCAGAATTTCAGATTTTACACGGTCCGATTCACCTGAGATTTTGATCTATATTTTTAACCTAAATATTTTTCTAATTATTTTTCACAGATACCTCTATCAATCTAGTTTCTAGAACCTTTGAGTTTATATTTTTCTGATCTGTATTGATTAAGTTATGATTTTTCAAACATGCTGGACTTTTCTGTAAAACCCAGAATTTCAGATTTTACACGGTCCAATTCACTTGAGATTTCAATCTATATTTTTAACCTAAATATTTTTTAATTATTTTTCATAGATACATCTATCAATTTAGTTTCTATAACCCTTGAGTTTGTATTTTTCTGATATGTATTGATTAAGTTATGAGGTTTTAAATGTGCGGGACTTTTTTGTGTCCCAGATTCTGTCTGGCCCAATTAATTAAGAGTTTTGACCTATATTTTGAATCTGAATATTTTTCTATTTATTTTTCTTAAAAACCTCTATGGATCTAGTTTTTAAATCCATTGAGTTTATATTTTTCTAATTCATATTTATTTAGTTATGATTTTTATAATACAGAACATTTTTGTGAAAAATCTATTAATTGTTCGTGGTTCGGTCATGATTATTAACTATTAAGGTTTTAACCTTGTTGTTTGACTAAACCCTAGATGGTTTGACCTATACCTGTATGTATGAGGATCCCACCCATGTGTCTTGGATCTCTCATAGGGTTCGGCCAAGTGTCTTGGATCCCTCTTTAGGGTTCGACCTTGTGTCATGGATCCCTCATAGAGTTCGGCCATGGCGTGTTGGATTCTCTTGCGATTTTCACTTATATTATTCATTGATGTTGATTGTGATATTTGGTCATGTCTTATTGACTATTATACCTAGATGGTTCAACCTATACTTGTATGCATGGGGATCCCACCCATGTGTCTTGGATCCCTCATAGGGTTCGGCCAAGTGTCTTGGATCCCTCTTTAGGGTTCGACCTTGTGTCATGGATCCCTCATAGGGTTCGGCCATGGTGTGTTGGATTGTCTTGTGATTTCTACTTATATTATTCATCCGTGTTGATCGTGACCTTCGGTGATTGTTACATGTTATTCATGGTTAACCCTAATTCGTTCCCATATTATTACTCTTAATGATCATTGGTTCATTTTATATTTTTATTTAAATGTTAAATACATGTGTGCTTATGTCATGTAACCCTAGTACATCTTGTTGTCATACCATGATCATCACGTCATTTCATATAAGGGGTGCATAAGGGAACGGGGTTGAAGTATATTATATACGTTTATATTGGTTTTATCAATTAATCAGGGTTCGGTACCCTAGGGTGAAAGGCCCCAGACGTTATTATATCCTGCAGATGGGTCAATGAGACCGCTCCCAGTGCGGGAAGGAGATGGAGACCCTATGTGGTTATGGGTACTAGTTGCATTGGCATCCCGTACTCACTTGCATTCACATCATATTCATGTCATCCTTATTATATGATCGAGATGCATACCTTGGTTAAAAATTTGTATAGTATGATATCATACCATGCACACTGTTGTATTACTGGGCCTCGGCTCACGGTGCTACACCGATACCATTTTCAGATTTTGAAGAGTCGGGTACGTGAGATGATTTTGAGACGAAAGACTCTGGTGCATTCGAGGAGATCGGCGAGGATTTGGGAGTCGATCCCACACTTTAGAAAGTTGTATTTAATTATTTTATAACATTATTTATTTATTTTCACGGGCATGTAGTCCTTTGATTGAGAGTATGTTCTCACCTCCTTCTCTCCACATTTAGTTGATTGATTAAATTGTTTGAGTTATGAATTATTTTAATTATTTGTTTTCTACATCACATTCTTTTTTACGTAGTGGGTTTTCGAATGAACCTTAGTTGTCTAATTGACCTAATTGGACCACTAGGGAACATTCATGGATCACCTCTGGGTTCGGGTACGGGTCGATCCACGGATTTTTGGGTCGTATCTGGGTATCCGGATTCGGAGCGTGACAAGAAGATATGGGCCAAATATGGGCTGAATAAGAGGACCAAAAGGCCGGCCCAAAGAACGAAGAGAGTAGGAGAGCCAATGACCAAAAGACGGACTAAAGTATTTAAAGCCACATGAATCAGCAAGGAATGATAGTCTACTCTACTGGAGAAGCGTGAGGATGGTCACAGTGAAGACCAGGGTTCCAGACCCTCTGCCAATACTTTTATCTCCATTTTCTGATACTTTCTCTCTCATCTCTCCTTATTCTCTCTCTCTCTTCATCTTTCGGTCCTCGAATCTACTGACCTAACCCCAGAACTCCTGCCCATCGGCTCTATCTCATCTCCCTTAGCTTTCTGACCGTTGGATCTTCAATCGGACCGTTGGATCTCTCTAGATCTGTCGATCTACCAATCTGGGTCCCAATCAAGTCACCATCCATCCGATCGCCATCAGAATGTCTGTCACATCATCTTGTGAGACGATGGACATCATCAGTCCATGTGGGCCAGTAGCCGGGCCCATCATCATTGACCCGCTGTCCGACCAGTTAGTGGACCCCGTGAATTTCAAAATAATTTTAATTAAATTTTAAAAAATGGGGGGTCCACTAAATGGGGACATTCCCCAAAGAAAAGTGATGTTTTACTTAAAAAAAAAAAATTATTTTTTTCATATTTTTTATTTTCAAAAAATACCCTATTTCCATTAATGGAAATAGGGAGCTTTAAAAGGAGAAGGAGAGGGGTTCGTTCGAACCCTAATCCCTCTCCCCTCTCATCCTCTCTTCCCCCCTTTCAATCCCCCCACGTTCTCCCTCCACCGGTGGCCGTTTCTTCTTCTTCTCTTCTTCTTCTTTTTCTTCTTCTTCTTCCTCCTCCATCTTCGCCGGAGTTGCAGGCAGCAACTCCGGCCATCTGGTTCTCCTCCTTCTTCTTCTTCTTCTCCTTTTTCTTCTTCTCCTTTTTCTGTTCTATCTTGCAGCTGCCCACACCGTCCTGGTGGTGCAAACAGCAACAGTTTCACCGTCCCTCCTTCCATTACCGCCCACCACAGTCGCCGGTACCACCTGCTGGTGATCTTCAACTCCAACGGCACTACACTGCCTGTGTTTGCCTTCTCCTTGCAAGCACTCACGGTGTTTCTCATCACCAACCCCACCTGCAACATCGAGTTGCGAGTTTGGTGCTCTTCCTTGCTGCCCAACGGATCTCCACGATCTCAGCCACCGTGTAGCCGGACCTGCAACTCCGGTCGGTCCGGTTATCACCTCCACCCATCGTATAAGAAAGAGAGTAGAAGAAGAAGAAGGAGAAATCGCCCCTACCTATCTCCATTCCACCTGCTGCTGCCACGGCCTGCAAGTTGCGGGCCGTTAAACCTTGCGTTGCTGCCATAAACGCATCACCAAACCGTTCCTCCATCTTCATCAGCAAGTCCCCCAGTAGCTCCACTCCTTGCTGGCCTAACCAACAAGGTTTACCTCCACTTACTGTTTTCGCTTCCACTACACCACAGGCTGCACCAGCAGCAACACCTCCTTCATCCCCAAACGGCGAGCAACAACCACCTGTTGGTGCGCCTTCCATAGCCCAGACCACAATGATCTACTTCTCCAAGCTACTGCCACGATCGGACTGCACATCTCATTTCTTGGCCGGAAACTCAATATGACCTTCCACGGTATGAGCCTACAACACTGGAAACCCGCAACCACCATGGTAAGATCAAAATACAGTTTCCCTCCCTTATCCCTCGGTCCGTTCAATTTCTCTATCTATGTCTATCTTTCTCTCTCTAGGACTTCTCTTAGTTCTTGTTTCAAGCCCTAAAAATCTCTAGATTTTCTCTATTTTAACTCTTTCTCTCTCTCTAGTTTTACTTCTTTCTAGATTAGTTTGAATGATGTAAGTTTTGCTTTGATGTAATGACAGTTTAAATTAATGCAATTATTCTTGGTTTTAGTGTTCTCTTTTGAATTATATGATTTTTGCGAATTATAGTTCTTTGATATCAGTAAAATCAAAAGCATGTTTTAAATCCCGACCTCTCCATCATTCTCATCCCACCATTCATCTTTTTAGAAGCATTTATGAACCATGATTTTTTTACATTCTTCCGTTATTTTATGTTCTTGTTTGCGCTAACTAAACCCCGAGTGCGGATCGACATCCGACACGAGCCACTGTGCAAAATTGCCCATTTTACAGGTTAAATGTCTCGGATCAATTAAAAATGTGTTGAAGTTAGAGTTTCCGTAACCAACGACGCGGAAAAATCCTACTTTCAGCTGGGTTACCATTTCCTTGTTCTCATTTTCCACAACTGTGAATCCTGCCTTTTTAGGGACGACATGAATAGGACTCACCCATTTGCTATCGGAGATGGGATAAATGATACCCGCATCTAACAGTTTAAGGACCTCATCCCGGACTACATCCTTCAAGACGGGGTTCAACCTCCTCTGGTGTTCTCGAGAGGTTTTGGATTCATCTCGAGATAGATGTGATGTTGGCACACCGAGGGGTCTATGCCACGAATATCATCTATAGTCCAACCTATCGCAGATTTGTGCTCGTTAAGCAGCTCGAGAAGTTTCTTACGTTCACTCTCAGACAAAGCGGAAGCAATAATGACAGGGTAGGTTTCCTTAGGACCAAGATAGGCATAGGAAAGATCTGTGGGAAGAGGCTTAAGTTCCAATTTTGGAGCAGATGGAGTAGAAATAGGTGTCACAGAAGACACGGATTGAAGAGGTTTGACTTCAGTAGGTAAAGGAATGATGGGTTCTCTGGCCATGGTTATCAGAGGCTCGAACTCGATGAGTGGAGCGGGGATCTCTATCAGTGGAGCAGTCTCCAAAAGACCATTGAGATCAGAAATAGCTGACTCTGTTGCAAAGTCAGCCCCAAAGTGTGCTAGACACTGTTTAAGAATATCTTCGGTGGAGTCCGGAATTAGGCTCTCAACGGCACACATTTCATCGGCCACATCGCGATCGACGTCTTGTTGCATTAGACGAAAGATATTGACCTCAGCTTTGAGGTTTCCAAAAGCAATGGACATGTTTCCGTCCCGGCACTCGATGTGTGCATTCGCGGTGGCAAGGAAAGGACGGCCTAGGATGACCGGAATGCGGTTATCCTGACACGGCTCGGTGTCGAGAATGATAAAGTCCACAGGATAATAAAAGTCAGTGACTTTTACTAGGACATCTTCAATGATTCCTCTTGGAATCTTGATGGACTAATCAGCCAATTTCAGGGTGACATTGGTAGGCTTCATATCTTTCAGTCCTAACTGCTGATATACCGAGAATGGTATGAGGTTAACGCTAGCCCCTAAATCTAGCAAAGCAGTGCAACTAAAGTTGTCTCCAATTTCACATTAGACAGTTGGGCTACCTGGATCCTTGTGTTTGATCACACTATTGCGTTGAATGAACGCGGTAGCTTTTTCGGCCAAGAAGGCAGCTTTGGGTACATGCGTACGCCGCTTAACTGTGCACAAGTCCTTAAGGAATTTGGCTTAGGAGGGGATTTGCTTGATAGCAGAAAGGAATGGGATATTGATCTGGACGTCTTTAAAGACGTCTAAGATCTCTGAGAATTGCTGATCCCGCTTATCTTGGACAAGTCTGTCCGGGAAGGGAGGCTTTACTCGACAAATGGATTTGTCTTTAGCCTTCGATTTCTGCACAGGGATATCTGATGTTGGTGCAGAGGTAGAAGAAGCAGAGGTAGGATTGGTACTAGTTTCCTCTGTACGAGTGATGGGTGCTGGAGATGGCACCGGTGGTGGTTGGACTCCCATGTCCACAGTTTTTCCAGATCGTAGGGTGGTTACAGCTTGCACCTCCCCTTGATAGTTCTCATTCTGGCTTTGAGATTGGGATCCGATCTCATATACTGCCCCTTTGGCATTTCCTTTAGGGTTGGCAATGGGTTGGCTAGGGAAGATGCCTTTAGCTTTCTCAACTTCCAGGTTACCTAAGCGTTGCTCTAGACGAAGCATGGATTGCTGTTGCTGTTGCTCTAGGCGTTGCATAGATTGAGTAATGAGTTGAGCTAGAAGGTCCTCGATACCGAGTTTGGGGGCCAACTGTTGGGGGCTAGCTAATGGGAGCTGAGGCACCAATTCGCGACTCGAGCTCATCGGGGCATTATAGTTATAGGCGGGAGAATTAGTTGGGACAATCTGTTGGTTCTGAAAGTTCTGGGGAACTCTTTGCTGATTCTGAAATGTGCTCTATTGTCCAGAGTATTGACCCTGTTGGAACTGCTGGTTTTGAGTAGATGGGTACTGACTCTGCTGGTATTGTCCCTGATTGAATTGCCTATTGGGTTGATTGAACCCAGGAGGATACATACTCGGAGGCTGACGTGGAGGTTGAGCTTGTGGTTGAGTAGACTGAGGCCTCCAAGAGAAGTTAGGGTGATTTCTCGTGTCAGGATGATAAGATTGACTATACGAGTTCTGAGTGGGTGGTTTGTATGTGCTGAAAGCACAAACTTCTTCCTGAAGAGGATTAGACCATCCTTCATTCAAAGGACAATGCTCAGTAGTATGGGATGGTTGCAGACAAAGGGTATAGGATTCCATAGGGCTCTCGTGTCCCACATGCATGACTGGGGTAGATTGTTGAGTAGGCTTTTGTACAGACACAGCCAATGCCGAGACTGACTTGCTCAACTCTTGAATAACTGATCGAAGCTCAGTATCAGCTGTAGCATCATGTCCCTTGGTTGTCCTTTGGACCAAAGTGGTTCGACTAAACTCTGAGTCAGTCGTCCAATGTTGAGAGTTTTCTCCTAATTCTCCCAAGAATTTGTATACATCGGTCGGAGTTTGGTGCAGGAATTTTCCTTGGCACATTGACTCTATCATGGTCCGGGACTCATCAGTAAGTCCCTTATAGAAGACGTGGACAAGATTGCCCTTGTCGATGCTATGGTGGGGACACTTAGTCAGGTAGTCTTGGAATCTATCCCACGCTTCGAAAAATTTCTCATTGGACTTCTGTCGAAAGTCCTGGATGAGTTGCTTCATTTGGTTGGTCCGAGTCATGGGGTAGAATTTAGACATGAATTTGCCCACCAACTCTTTCCAACTGCTGATTGAATCAGCGGGTAAGGAGTATAGCCAATCTGAGGCTCGGTCTTTGAGTGAGAATGGGAAAACTCGCAGACGCACATTGTCATCATCGAGGTTCTGATTCTTGAAAAGTAGGATGACATGTTGGAATTCCCTAATATGGGAATATGGGTCTTCTCTTGGGAGACCACGAAAGGTAGGCAGCATTTGGATCGTCTGCGGTCTGATCTCAAACTGTACCGCCGTAGTAGGTGGGAGAATAATGCAAGTGGGCGGATTCGCAGAGATAGGGGCGAACGTTTCGATAAGAGGTCGTTCGACTGCCATGACTACAAAGGTAGTAGTACTGGGGGAGGCGGGTGGGGAAAGAGATGGGGAAGAATTCAGTGGAGGATCCACTGTAGGGACGTGATTCTCAGATCGAATCAAGCGTTTGTTCGGACGATTCCAAATGGGCATACGCGAATGAGGCAAGCTCTATATTCGGCAAAAAGTTGCCAGAGAGGAACACTATCCTAAATGATGCACACCAAGCACAGATAATCCTATTCTAAGAATCAGGATATATTTTAGGAATTATCTTTGTTAGTTTTTGGGGCTAGAGTAGATTATGACAGTGGGCGGACCACTGGTTTATCTTTTAACCGCCGGACTAACTGTTTTGCACTCAGAGGTTCTCACCAGGCTACACTCTTCAGAGCGAATCCTTTAGTACTAGCTCTAGTTAACAACAAGGCAATCCGAAGCCTAGACAGACGTGCGGCACAATGGCTGACTTAAGTACGTCCCAGACTAACCGGATTGGTCAAGTGGATAAGAAGAGTGTTCCCTCGGGTTAAGCTAGGGTTGATGCGTGTTCCTCGTCCACACGCAACTAACCGCCGAATAGTCCAAGATACCACGTCGAGCTCAGTGTACTTGAGTAGCAGGGACTTATGGGTGTGTTAGACAACAGGGACCCGCGCTCGTGGTCTTATTTCGATTGGATGTTAAGCGGGTTCGCTTTGTGTGGATTTTTCCTCGAACACCGGGCTAATTGACTCTACTTCTTGATTCTTTTTAATTAAATGGAGCCTTGGGATCAAATCAGTTGGAATGATGAGGTGGGTGATGAAATTCCACCAGTTTCAATTTGGAGCTGGGTCTGCTCTCTTAGAGTTGATTGATTAACGGCCACGCCACGCAAGTCGAAGAATATGGATGCTAAAGCAAACAGACAAGCGGCAATGATGCACCCAATAACACCGTATCGTACTCAAGGCGAGGATAGGGACTTACCTCCCGTGGGCCACGCCACGGGGTCTCCTCCGTGGGTTAGGGAGGGGTATCCTAATGGGCTTGGGCCCGACTCCACCTCTTTGAGCTTTCGCTCCCTACCCACACTGGATAGTGTTCCTACAGAAAAGTTAGATCGCACGGTCTAGGTATTCGGGATTCTATTTGGAAGATCCTTGCCTTTTTAGGGTTCACAGAACAAGCACTGGATTTAGGCAAGTTTTTGAATTAATTTCCAAATTCGAGATGGGTTAAAATGTAGGAATTCCCAGATTGGAAAATACCTAGATTGGAAAGTTTCCCGAACTGTGGAGATCTTCCAAGAAAGATTTGATTACGAGATCCCTTACAATTTTGGGAAATTTTCCAAAATTGAAATTCTGCTAGATTTGGGGTGTTTCCTTTTGCAGACTTTTCCAAATTCGGAAGATTTCTAAAGATAGAAATTCTTCTAAAGAGGAAACTTCTAAGAGGGGAAACCCTAATTAAGCAGAGTTTCAAGATTTTGGAATCTTTCCAAAAATCGCAAATCCTTGATTGGTGATTTCTAAAATCGGCAGAATATAAAACCCTAATTTTTTTTGAATTTTGATTTTATTATTATTATTTTTTTGTATTTTTCACTTAATCTAGGGTTTCTAAAAAACCTTAGAACAAGATCTAGCAGGTATATGGAAAGCAGTAAAATTCCTAAATTATTACAAATTGCACTCGGCCTTCCGAGGCATTAAAAATAGTAATTTAAAAACTGGTAAAAATCAACAAAAACAAAAAAAAATAGAAAGTTTCCCGAAAAGGTCGGGCTGGCCAAATTGAGCAGCTTTTCGCTTCAGCAACTTTCCAATTCCGTCTTTACGTCCTTTTTCGCACTCTCGAACACCCGAGCGGCAGCGGCGCCATTTGAAAGTAGGATTTTTCCGCGTCGTTGGTTACGGAAACCCTAAAATCAATATATTTTTAATCTTTATCCGATTATCCTGCAAAATTGACTGATTTGTATAGGGATTCGTGTCGGATGTCGATCCGCACTCGGGGTTAGTTAGCGCGACTCATGAACATGAAATAACGGATTTATCTCAGAAATTGTGGTGGGGTGAGAATGGTGAAGCGATTTAAAACATGCTTAGTAATTTTTAGAGAGAGAAATCGCCATAAACAACCAAAAACACAAAAGTAAACTAACAAATGCAAAAATAACAATTTTATTCATCCTCAATGAGTCTTACAAAATCAAATTAAATTCAAAAATTATCTAGAAAGCCTTAAAAATTAGAGAGAGAAATGAGAAAAAGTAGAAAGAGAACTATCAAGAAGGCTATTCTAGAGAGAGAAACTATGTAGCGAAGAGAGAAATAGATAGAGAAATCTAGAGAGAGAACTACCCTAGAGAGAGAGAGTAGGTTAGAGAGAAAGTGAGAAAAACTAAAGAGAGGTAGAGATAGAAACTAGAGAGAGAGATTGAGATTCAAACACTTACTCGGCGAAGGATTGGCCAGCAACTAAAGAGGGATGATCGGCCATGAAACGGCGTGGTGTGCATCCATGTGGTCGTTTGGCCAAGAGAGTTGGGTGGAGAGGATGCACGTTGGTGGTGAAGGGTTGCTGGTGCGCTCCCCAGCCACGAAGTGAGGTGCTCACGGGCTACACCTCGTGAAGGAGAAGAGGAGGGCGGCACTAGCTAAAGAAGACGGCCAGCGGTAAGATGGAGAACGATCTGTAGGTTCTGGAGATGGATGCGGTATTGGAGGTGTTGGGCGGAAGTGCAGGCGGTCCAAAGGTGGGTGATGGATGTTTGAAGTGCTCTTGCAGGCTGGTGCTTGAAAATCTAACGCCCAGCAAAGGTGAGGAGGATGATGAAGCAAAGGTGGGCGGTATGCACAGCAAGTGACCAAGACGGAGGAGGCGATGCTGGCTGGTTTTGGGCGGCGCTAATGGAGGGCGATCCGGCGACTGCAAGTGAAGGCTCGCCTTTTGGAGGCACACCAATAGCAACAACAGTGGTGGGTGATCTAGTCCGGCAAGGAGGCGATGGAGAGGGGGGCTGAGCGATAGAGGAGGTGCAACTTGCCTCTTCCTCCCTTCCTCTTCAAACTTTTTTCTTTTTCTTTTTTTTTTTATGGGAGAAGCTCCCAACGGCTGGAGGATGGAAGAGAGACTCGGGAGAGAAGTGGAAAGGGGTGAGATAGAAGAGAGGTGTTGTGGAACAAAGTGGGAGATGCTCGCAGCTGTTGCCGGCCGGAGTTGCAGGCTGCAACTCCGGTAGAAGACGCGAAGAAGGTGACGAAGAAGAAGAACGAAAAGAAGAAGAAGAAGAAGATTAAGAAGGGGAAAACGTGTGGAGAAGATTCGGGGAAGGAGAGGAGAAGAAAAGAGGGGGATTAGGGTTCGAACGAACCCCTCTCCTTCTCTTTTTAAAGCTCCCTATTTCCATTAATGGAAATAGGGTATTTTTTGAAAATAAAAAATATGAAAAATATTTTTTTTTTTTTTTTAAGTAAAACATCACTTTTCTTTGGGGAATGTCCCCATTTAGTGGACCCCCCATTTTTTAATTAAAATTATTTTGAAATTCACGGGGTCCACTAACTGGTCGGACAGCGGGTCGATGATGATGGGCTCGGCTACTGGCCCACATGGATTGATGATGTTCATCGTCTCACAAGATGATGTGACAGACAGTCTGATGGCGATCGGATGGATGGTGACTTGATTGGGACCCAGATTGGTAGATCGACGGATCTAGAGAGATCCAACGGTCCAATTGAAGATCCAACGGTCCGATAGAAGATCCAACGGTCAGAAAGCTAAGGGAGATGAGATAGAGCCGATGGGCAGGAGTTCTGGGGTTAGGTCAGTAGATTCGAGGACCGAGAGATGAAGAGAGAGAGAATAAGGAGAGATGAGAGAGAAAATATCAAAAAAATAGAGAGAAAAGCACTGGCGGAGGGTCTGGAACCCTGGTCTTAACTGTGACCATCCTCACGCTTCTCCAGTAGAGTCGACTATCATT
This sequence comes from Euptelea pleiosperma, assembly GCA_035048495.1. Classification (NCBI taxonomy): domain Eukaryota; kingdom Viridiplantae; phylum Streptophyta; class Magnoliopsida; order Ranunculales; family Eupteleaceae; genus Euptelea; species Euptelea pleiosperma. The sequence goes on along the minus strand of CM068552.1, from coordinate 24,896,992 downwards.
CTTTGCTGACTCATGTGGCTTTAAACGCTTTGGTCCGTCTCTTGGTCATTGGCTCTCCTGCTCTCTTCGTTCTTTGGGTCGGCTTTTTGGTCTTCTTATTCAGCCCATATTTGGCCCATATCTTCTAGTCATAGCATGTGGGCTCTTTAAGCTTTGATAATGGGCTTTCATGATCGATTTGGGCCCACAAGTCTCGAGAATCGTCCCATCGGGGTTTCCTGCGACAGAAGAAGCGCGTAATGAGACTTTATTAGAACGGCTTAATATCTAGACTTCCGAAAATGTGTTTAATGCATGCAAATATACCATTTCGTCCAGAAAAGTGTGTTCTACGCAACCGAAGAGACTATTACGTAGAAAAGTAGATAAATAGAGCATTTTACGTAGGAGAATGCAATAACGCTAAAAGGATAATTGCTTAAAATAAGCACTTTTGAGCGAATATCAATCATATAAACAATATAACGTCAAATCATTATATTTATCGAATAAAAATAGCTAAGCATCATCCATAAGATAAAAATAGACAAGTTCCCAAAGATAGGCCAAAACAAGTCCGAAATCGAAATCAAGGATAATTAGTTTTTATCAATAAAGCATTTAAAGGACTAGAACTCCTCCGATGCCTCCAAAGGATCGACGTGATCACCATCCTCGTACTCCTCATCGTGGGGTACTTCCAATGAAGAGTCATCCATCGGGTTAAAGCCCAACTCGTTTGTCCAGTGTAACAAAACATCGTGAGTCCAACGGACTCAGTAGTGCAACAGGTAACCCCATGACACTCGTAATCCACACATAAAGTTAACTAAGCACAATCATAGGAAGCAAGGACAGAATAGAGCATGTGGTAAGCAAGACATAACAATCAATATACAATGAATAGTCTACAAGGTATGCAAAATGCTATGACATCCCATCCCAATAACTCAACCACTAATGGGTCTCCATCTCCTTTCCTCGCTGGGAGCAGCTTTATGGCTCATCTGCAGAATTGTCTAGGGTCTTCACCCTAGGATTTTCTAGCCTTTTTGCTTAACGACAAAAATAATAAACTTCCTTTCCACCGTTGCTGCTACTTCTCTAGCCAGCAACCAGCAAAGTTTGGGCTTCTCCACTGGATCCTCTTCCCTTATTGTTCCAGCAACTCCTTGCACCCTTGTGCATCCACCATGGGAACCCACTATTGATCTCTGTCACAATCTCCAAACAACCCTCAGGTCTCAAAATCTACTAGTCACTGTTGCTCCAGTCCACCTGCAACTCATCTTCCTCTTCTCAGCCACAGTAGACGCCCCTCAACCTGATAGATAACAGCCTTCAATTTTCCCTCCCCAATACACCACCATCCTTGTTCTTCTCCGAGCAAACCTGCAACTCCGGCAGGTCTGCAACCTCACCATTAAAATAGTGCTTGCAGCACATCCATCTTCACGGCCTACCTACACCTCCATTGGAGCATCCCGTGCTCCTCTAACATTGCACACAACAACTCCATCAACATCATTGCAGGCATGTAACCCTTGCGATCTGCACCACCAGTCCGACCAGCAACCCCGTGCATCCCTCCTCCATTCTCCTTTCGGCCACCAGCAAGCTCCTTGGCAAGCCTTCCCGGTCTCCTTTCTAATTGGTGCACCTCTTCAAGCACCACCATCTCCATCTTGGCGCACCAGACTTGGAAATCACGACAGTCTTCTCCAAATCGCTTCCAACCTGCTACTGCCCATGCAATCCCTCTCTTCCCTGGTCTGCAAGCACGACGCTCCCACTTCCCATGCTCTCAGGCTCCTCCTTGCAAAGGCCTGCATTCATGAACCTGCAACCACCTCTTCTCCACCCTTCACTCACTTACCCACGGAGAAGCAGATTACGGCTTCCCCTTGGAAACTATCCCAACTCCTGGCCATGCATTTGAGCTAGCACGCTGCTCACTAGTCTGCCTACTTTCACCTCACCAAACCAGCAACGGTTCAAGTGTCTTCTTTTAGCAGGTCGCAACCACCTGTTGCACCACCTTTGCTGATTTGTGGGCTCTACACCTTGCTGTTCATGCTCACCCCGTGAGCTCCATTGCCACCGGCCAGGACCACATGCTCCTCCACCATGATGCCAACGCTCTCACCTCCAGCAAGCTCTCACGGTTACAACTGAAACTTGCAAGTGCTTTGCAGCACATGCCTTCCATTGGTACTCTTTGGCCATGGTCCAACCTCCCTTCACCGATGGATCCTCATCATTCCTGGAGTCGGGTTCTCCATTTCATGGTCGGGGATTCTTCAACCATCATAGCTTCTTCTTGTCTGTGCAACATCATCATTGGCCAACTACCATGCATGGCCGATTCAATCTCCAACTCTGGTAAGTGTTTGTGAGGTATTTCTCTCACCTCTTCTTTACTTTCTCTCTCTTCTCTTACTTTCTCTCTCTAGATCTCTCTTTCCTCTTCTTTCTCTCTCTAAAAATCATAATTCCTCTCTCTACATTTCACTTTCTCTCTCTAAAACTCTCATTCTCTCTCTAGAGTTAGATTTCTCATGCCGAACGCCTCTTCACTTGGCCGACTCCTCTCGGTCAGTGCAAAAGGTGTGTTTCTCATGGCACATTATCATTTCATTATAGGCCGCCTATTCACATCTACCTTGTCGGCCGGTAAGCTCTGATGTGAATTCTCGATTGAAGCTTTCATAGAAATCTTGGACGATCGTCTTCTTGATCGGTAGCGCCCTAAGCTCCGAGATCTCAATGAATGTTTCTTTCTGTTACCCCTTCTTCTCTCAACCCCTTTACATGCTTCATTTAATCTGCTCTTTAGAATAATGTTTACAACTTTATTTCCTTCACTCTTGTAACCACTCTTTCGATTAATGCAATTTGGTTTTGATATTTTGATTTTCTGAATATCAAATGAATGATGTTTTTAAGTCGATTCGCCCTTCTCAGCTCTCCCACAATTCTTATTTTTCTCTGTACATTATTTGTCAGATTTGATTCCTTATTGCAACTAACTCACACTGAGTGTAGATCGACATCTGACACATACTACTATACAAGTTCACATTTTGCAGATAATCAGATTTTACAAATATTGTTGATTTAGGGTTTTCGTACACAACGACACGGAAAAACCCTACTTTCAAATGGCGCCGTTGCCGCTCGGTTGACAGAAGTGCGAGAAAGAATGAAGAACGACATAAACGGAAAGATCTAGTTATTTGAAAACTTTCTATTTTTATTTATTTGCAGATTTTTAGTCTTATTTTACTATTATTTTTAATGCCTCGGACGGCTGGGTACAAAGTTATAATTGGACACCTTGATTATTACCATATCTAAATGTGTGTTCGAGGGTTTTGGAAACCCTCGATTGAGTGCCTAACTCACTAAAAAATAAAAATATTGAAAAATGCTAGTTTTTATTTCTGCACATTTTATGATATTCGCATATGGGAAGATTGCATTTTTGGATCCTTTCAAAATAGTAAAGTTTCATATTTGCAAGGTTTCCATTCTTAGGAAATTTCAAATTGGAATTAAGCATATTTGGAAAGTTTTCAAATTGGACGAAATTTCATAATTAGAAATTCTTAATTTTAGAGGATTTTCTAAATGTGGAAGGTTTCCAACACGAGAAGAAACCCTATATTTAGCAAGTTTTCATATTTAGGAAACTACTACTTTTTAGAAAAATTTTCTAACTTGGGAAAACTTTTAAATTGGAAAGGTAAATTAGGGTGTTGATAGTTATTTAATCAACTCTCATAAATAGTAACTTTATAATTTACCCTGCCTAATTGATTGATTGATTGCTTACCTACCCAAGGCAGGGACATTCTAAAAATATTCCCACACCCATATTCCCAAGCCCATGAAGGATACCCTCCCTACCTCGAAGAGGAGACCCCGTGGCATGGCCCATGGGTAAGTCAGAATTCTAACCTCGCCTTGAGTGCGATCTCGGGTGCTAATTGAATTGTTTGATTCTTCGTTATTTGCTTTTGCAACATCATTATCGAATTGTGTGGATGACCGAAATCAACTCTAAAGAGAAAACCCAGCTCTACATTGAAACTGGTGGGATTTCATCACGCACCTCATCACTCCAGCTTGATTGAAACCCAAGCCCAGCTAATAAAATGAAACAACTAATTAGAGCTCATTTATAGATCGGTGTTCTAGGACAATTCACCGTTTAGTGACTCCGACAAGTCCAAGTCGAATAAGTCCACGAGCGCGGGTCCCTATTTTCAAACATACCCATAGGTCCCTACTACATGAAGTATACTGAGCTCATTAGTGGCCTCCTTGGTCCTTCGTTGGCTATCTAGTGGTTAAAATAGGAACACAAACCAAACCCTAGCTTATCCTCCTGGAAAGCTCTTCTTAATCGCTTGATAAATCCAGTTAGTTTGGGGTGTACTTAAGACAGCCGATGTGTCGCACGTCTTTCTAAGCTTCGGATTATCTCATCGATGACTAGAGTTAGTACTAGAGAATTTACTCTGAAGAAACGGCCTGTGAGAACCCAAGAGTGCAGTAGTCCGGCGGATTCTTAAAAAGAATAAATCAGTGGTACTACCCACTGCCATAATCGAATTCCCAAAATTAAAAAGATAACATTCCAGGAAACTACTGTTTATTTAGAACTGGATTAGGAATATTTGTGTTTTCTCTGCGCATCATATAAGTCAGTTCACGAGTTAGTGTCTCCTTGCAACCGAGTCTAGGGCTTATTTTTATGGGTTCAACTAGCATATCGTTTGACTTGATCTGAGAGTCTTTCGATCATCAACAAACTTACCTAACCTCTACCTCCTCATAGGTCTCTTGCTGATGAGAGACTAGGCAAACAGACCTCATCAATCCAATCTCTGTAGAGTGATGATTCTCTTAGTCTCACTACATTTTATCCTGGATAGGTGTGCTTAGTGTAAACCCCACTGGAGTCTATTCCACTAAATCCATCCCCGATACACATGGTATCTTCGGCTCTGCTAACCATGGTCAGAGAATCCCATTGATAGGTTTCTTACTGATGAGAGACCCACTACTGATATCCCATACCCGCTCCTCTTTATGAGTTTTCGGCTCTGCTAACCACGGTCAGAGAAACCTCTCAGTCTTTATTGAGAAAGAACCTACCCGTACTAGTGCTGGGTTTGGTTAGCTCAATTGGAAGTGTCTTGCTCCAACTGATGAGCAAATGACTGATGATTCACTCAGTCTCCTTGGTTGGGGGTACTTATCACCCCCATTGTGTCTGACTGAAGACGTAAAACTTCGCACTTTCGGAAAGGCAATTCCGTTAACCTTAGAGTTACATTAGTCACATGCATATTTTATGGCTATATTTATCTGCATATAGGTACCATCAATACAAAAAATCATCTTGTAATACCCTGAACTTTTGTTCAGGTGTACTAGTGTAATTTGCTTTTAAGAGGCTAAATTTTGTCCAATTGAAATTTTATTTCTTTCACTATTCTTGTTATATCATATGTGTTAGACACTTAGTGTAATTATCAAAACTTGGACAAAATCTCTAGTTTCATGTCACGCAGAATAATTGACTCTTGTAATTACTTCCGAACATTAAGCCACCTCAAACATTAGTGTAGGTGAGAACATAACTAAATTATAGATGGGAGGACCAATAAGAATTCTAGAGAGCTAAACATCTCATTTGACAAAAGATATATATAGAGACAAAAGATATATATATATATAGGTCAGGATCGGGGGACAACATTTTCCTACAACATTTTTGACAACAATTTTGGCGTACCCACATGAAGATGAATCAATGACTGATTTTTGGTGAGGATGATCTCCTCACCATATAGATCACCCCTATAAAAAATCAGCCCATTCTGAAATTTCTAACCCTATCAAATGTGGTTTTCAAGTTAACGATAAAATAGACGATCCATAATTCTTCAACTTGTAAACCGGTTTAGGAATATCGGAATGATTTGAATTTTGTTGAGGATGATCTCCTCACCATAGAGACCATCCTCACCAAAAATCATTTCATTCCAAAACTTCTAATTTATATATGGGGCCATTGCAAGTTTTTGTTGTAAAAAATGTTGTATGAAAATGTTGTCCCCCGATCCTAACCCTATATATATATATATATACATGCTAACCTAGGGATTATAAAATTAGTACGACCCTCTAACACTTCAATTTATTAATTCTAGACTTGAACAATTGAATGACATAATGGGTGGGACCCACATCTCTTGGTGGGATAAATTTTAGAAACCTTTAGGAGATTAAGGATTGTTTGGCGAATCGTGGGTAATTAATGATAATTGTGTAATTCTGCAGGAATAACCATAACTTTTATTAATTTAAAATTTTAATATAGTTAATGTACACACTAGGGAGTATACACCGTTTAGTGCACCAACCTAAACGTTTATGAACTTTTAGGCGCGTAGTAATTGAGGTCATATTAAATGGAATTAGAAATAAATAATTTAGGAGGATTCGAATGGAGACTCAATTAGGAAACTCGTGTGTATTTACTAGCGTGAGAGAATCTCTCTCAATTACACCTACCTAAATATGGACAATAACCCAACATGCTAATTAAGCATGGAACCTCATGCCACCTAATGGACAGAGGAAAACTTACCCTTTGAGACAACACAAATCCAACCAATTGAGGATATATTTTGGCACGATACCTAATAGGGGGCTGGACGTGTGTGCCATGGAATGCCACCTGCTCACACATTAATAATATATAGAAGCTGCTGGACCTCCTTTTGGCAACTAATCCCTGCAAGATAAAAGAATTTAGTAAGCATACAACTCAATCAAGACAGACCCTACTAACTAGTGCAATACCTTTTCTATGCCTAATCACGTATTCTTATATCGGACTTAATTCTTTGAGGACTAACTAGACACCTAACTAGGAAGGAAACTACCATTCCCAACGTGCTCAGTTTGGGAACTTAGTAATGACGGAGGACCCGTTAAGATATGCAAAACTGTTAATTCCATTCTAAAAAGAAAGGAAAAGACCCTAACATGGAAATCTTTCCCTGGCTGAAACCAGGAGGCCCTCTATTACTTAGTAGACGTGCCACTTGTAGGACCCACCACTCTTGGGATAAAAACCTAACATCCTACTGTGGAAAGGGGGGAGATAACAAAAGAAATAAATAAATATAAAGAGGAGAGGGAGAGGGGGAAAACGTTGGAACAAGGGAATTAAAGAGAAGGAGGCAAAACTCTAGTCAATCACACACCCCCCTATCAATCCAGGAAACCACACTACTCATACAGGTAAGTGACTTTGACAAAGATCATGTTATGTATAAACTTTTGTGGATGCTATTGTGTATACGGACGGATGGGTCGATGTGCGGAGATGGATGTAACCGATGAAACCCTCGATGGTGTCAACAACATGACTGATGGAGCTTAATTACTATGTCGTTATGTTTTCAATTCATACTGACATATTTGAAATTTTAATCGTGATGTAATAATTCTAACGTGGGTGTGGCCTCACTTGATTGTATGAGTTTGACTTCTATTTTCATCAGGAAGATGACTGAATGGAACTTTCGACAAAACAGAAAAGTCGAAGTACATGTAGTCAGCTTTCCGACAATATGCAGAGTGTAGCAAGAGGTGGTCTGTGCTGCCCGGTACAGTCGAATTTCTGCACACATGTTGAACCAGCCTAGACTTGTGTTCAAACTTGTAACAGCCTATTAAATGTCAGATCTGGACTTCGGACCAAACAGAGAAAGCTAAGCTCTCTTTGTTAGCTTCCCGGAGAGGTAAAGTACATCATGGGATTCAATTAGGGCTGTCTTGTACGGTCAGATTACCATACCTATGATGAACTAGTCCAGTTTTGCCTTCCGCCTTGTGACTAATTTTCTTATGATAGATGATGAAGATTGACTGGGAGTAAAATAAGGAAGTTTGAACTCGTGAAATTAGTCCCTGACTATAGGTGGCCTAGTGGGAAGCATTGTGGGGACTGGTCTGTACTGTCGCTTCATTTCGTATAGGTTAGAATAGGGCTAAATTGAAAAACTTGGAAGGATCAGGTAACTTCTAATTCTTACCACATGGGGAAAAACCACTTGACACAACTCATTGGCTCTTATAGAAATAAGTAGAATAATTTAAGTGAATGATTGTCATATAGATAAATTAATTATTTTCAATAAAATTAATGACTTTCTCTGAACTTGAAGTGTGAATGGGTTGAGAGGGTAGAATATTAATCAACTTTTCCTTGGTCAAGGTGAATTGGCAAGGATTCACGACTACCTTTCATGTCAGAATTCGGGTATGGGTCGACCCATGGGATTCTGGGTCAGATCCGGGTGCCCGGATTCGGGGCGTGACACATCTAGTACCAGACAGTATTCATTTCATGCCCGATTGGTAACATACTCCCTAACCCCTTGTATCATGTATTTACCGATATTTCATCATTTTTTGTCTCGGTCATGAGCACCGAGGACGGTGCTATATTTTGGTTGGGGTGGGTATTTACCAAAACTCTGATGTTTTTCAAAGTTTTCTAGAACTTTCCAAAAATGTGTCAAATACATTGACTTTGATTAGCTAGAAATATCAATGAAATCGTTTTATAAAGGATGACATTTTCCGTGTTACATGTTAGCTTTGAGTCAAGTCAAGTCAAGCGTGACTACAACAAATTTAAAAACTTAGAAAAACTCAAATTTGGCACAAATTTTACACATTCATCATCAGAATCATCCTAAGTTTTGAATCTCTAGAGATCCTAGAAGAATATTTGTGGAGACCTAACCCAGTGCGCTTTTGAGCCTTTCATTAATTCAGAGGGTTATACTACAATTCTGAGTCACAAGATGTCATAATTTCTTCATACCCGTAATATTTGTTGAGAGATCTCATTATCATTTGTTTTGATCATGGAACTCGGAACGACATCAAAATTGGATTATTACGACAGAACCTTTTTCTATATCCATTCAAAACATGTTACATGAGAGTGTAAACCCTAGAAAATGATTTAGGCCATTTTTTTAAACCTTCCAGCATTTTTAGTTTACCTTAAATCTCTAACTTTTGAAATCCTTCTAAGCCTTTACGAAAAGCCTTTCGTTGTTAAACCCATTAACCAATAACACAATTCAGTTACGAAGTATGACTCGCGACCCTACTTCTGAGAAGGAAAATAATTGATATGGGTGTACCATGAACAGAAAAGTCAAGAAAAAGAAAAAGACAAATAGTTCAAACTGAAAAGAAAAGAATATATGAAAAGAAAGTATACAAGAGCTGAAAAGAAATTGAGGTGTCTCAGAAATATCAAGAAAAAGAGAAAAATACAAAAGAAAATAAAAAGAAATAGTGTTACACTCGTAGAAAAATTACAAGAAAATAGAGATATCCTCTCAGAACTTTGAAATCCTGTATCCCCTTATTTTTCTACACCTGACCTAAGCCTCATTACAACCATTTGAAGTCCTACTTGATTCTAGGATAGCACGGTCATAAATGTGGAGAGTGGATGATGAGAATGTTGACCACACACACACGTTGTGTCTGACTATTCTAGGTCGTGATTATCAGTCTGAAGTCTAGCTAAAAACTTACTACCTCTTTGCTAGTTCGTAACTATTTTTTGCATCCATCCGATACTTTGACGAACGGTGTTTTCCTTGAGCTAATATGAAAAAGTGTGCAACATGTGCATAGCCCTTTTAAGCATTTCGCACTAATTGCCAAGGATTAGCAATATGCTGGTTGGGGGTTGTGATATTCACTTAAAAGTGCTTATTTAAGCCATTATCCTATTAGCGTTATCGCACTCTCCTACGTAAAACTTCCATATTTATCAACTTTTCTACGTAAGAGTCTCTTTTATTGCGTAGAACACACTTTTCTGGACGAAATGATATATTTGCATGCATTAAACACATCTTTGGAAGTTTAGATATGAAGCCATTTTGATCAAGTCTCATTGCGCGCTTTTCTCTAGGAGGAAATCTAATCGGGCGATTCTCGACACTTGCAGGCCCACAATCGACCACAGAAGCTTGATATCAAAGCTTAAAGAGCCATCTGGCTATGCCAAGAAGATACAGTCCAAGTACGGGTTAAGTCAGAGGATCGTATAGCCAGCCTAAAGAACCAAGAAAGCGGCAAAGTCGATGACCAAGAGACGGACCAAAGTAATTCAAAGCCGCACCAAATGACATAAAATGACAGCTTATGTGATTGGTAAAGCCTACTGAAGATTACGTTCAAGATCAGGGTTCAAGACCCTCCGCCAGCTCTTTTATCTTTATTTTGTTTTATTTTCTCTCTCCTTTCTCTTAATTCTCTCTCCTCTCTCTCCATCTCTCTAAACCATAACATCTAACCCATAGATAATCCCATCCTACCATTAAATCCCTAGATCAACCGTCTGATCTCCCTCTCTATGATCTAACTACCCATATCTCACCATCCGATCATCAGATTAACCACCCCGACCCTCAGATCGATTGTAACGCCCCGAATCCGGATACCCAGATACGACCCAAAAATCCATGGATCGACCCGTACCCGAACCCAGAGGTGATCCATAAATGTCCCCTAGTGGTCCAATTAGGTCAATTAGACTACTAAGGTTCATTCGAAAACCCACTAAAAAAAAACAAGTCTAGATGTAGAAAACAAATAATTCAATCAATCAACTAGATGTAGAGAAAAGGAGGTGAGAACATGTTCTCAATCAAAGGCTTACATGCCCGTGAAAATAAATAACCAATGTTTAAAACAGTCAAAATCAAGTCTTCTAAAGAGTAGGATCGACTCCCAAATCCTAGCCGATCTCCTCGAATGCGTCAGAGTCTTTCACCTCAAAATCATCTCACGTACTCGACTCCTCAAATCTGAAAATGGTATCGGTGTAGCACCGTGAGCCGGCCCAGTAATACAACAATGTGCATGGTATGATATCATACTATACAAGTTTTTAACCAAGGTATGCATCTCAATCATATAATAAGGATGACCTGAATATGAGGATGAATGCAAATGAAGAAGGGATGCAAATGCAACTAGTACCCATAACCACATAGGGTCTCTGTGGGGGATAAAATCTGTTGACACGTGGACGTATGCGATTGTGCCACGTGTCACATGCTTCGATTGACACGTGGTTTGCGTAAACTTGGAATTGGAAAAACTTCACTGGGGACCTCGGACTCGTCGGATCTAATGACAAATTGACCTCAAGTACGTCGGATTGCTCGGGTACCTCGGACTCGTCGGATCTAATGACAAATTGATCTCGGGTACCTCGGATTGCTCGGGTACCTCGGACTCGTCGGATCCAATGACAATTGACCTCGGATACCTCGGGTAGCTCGAGCACCTCGGGTCCAATGAAATGTGACCTCGGATCCTCGGGTGATACTTACTGATTTTGCCATTTGATCTTAGGCACCTTATTCGGGATCCTCGGAAGTCTAGGATATGATATTCGGTAACCTCGGAAACCTCGGAATTACCTTTAGACTTGGAGAGTTATTATTGAAAGACACATGGTGAATTCTTACTGGTTCATATAAAATATCTACATAAATATCTAGCTTTGAATACTATAAATAGCAGCATTTGCTACAGTTGTAGGAGAGGATTTTGGGAGATTAAAGCTTGATCATAAATTTTACTCAGAAGACTGACTTAAGCATCGGAGGCTCATTTGGTGGAATTCCACCACATTGAGTTATTTGCAGGATCATCCAGCGGCCTCGGAACCTCACTTCGGACTCCTCGGAATCTAATCTCGGACACTTCGGACTCCTCGAAATCTAATCTCGGACACCTCGGAATCTGACTTCGGACACCTCGAAATCTGATCTCAGATACCTCGGAACCTAACCTCGGATACCTCGGAGTCTAACCTCAGATCTGTCTCGGGACCTCGAATCCAACAGCACAAAGGATATCAAGCCCGTGGAAAAAGCGCATATTTTGAGGGTGTGTGGATTTATTCCCTACATCTTTTGGCGCCGTCTGTGGGAATCTCGAAGAAGACTTACGCGCTCTCCAGAGCTTGATTAATTCAGACGGATTCAGAATGCCTCCGCGAAGATTACCTGGGGCTTCTAAGGAAAAGGAAGTTGATGAGGACGTCAGGGCTCAGCCAGAGAATAGTGAGGCTGACGTCCCAGTCCAGACGGGTTTAGAGAAAAAAGCTCAGATGCTAATGGCAGAAATGGCTGCTATGCGAGAAGACATGAAGGAGATCAGAAAAGAGAATGAAGCATTAAAATTACAAGCCTCGGAAGGCTATCAGAGAGATTCAAGCAAAACTTATCACGAAGAAGAAACTGGAAAGAAAGAATTAGAGATCAGCTCTAACAGGAGAGAATCACATGCACCCGGTCGTGAACCGGCAGAAAAGATGGAAACTCAGCCAAACCCTGATCGCTTAGTCACTGTGGAGAAAGTAACTGAGATGATCAGGAAAGACAGAGAGAGAAGGCCGAAACTGGGACAAAAATCGGCAGCTGGAGCATCCAGGGAAGCCCTGAGGGTGTTGAGATCTTCGCCATTTTCTGAAGGGATCCTAAGATCGGAAATCCCAAAGAAATTTGTACAGCCAAAATTTGAGATGTTCGACGGATCATCAGATCCAGTAGAACACATGCTACACTATAAACAGCTCATGGTGCTCTGGGAGTCACCAGTTTATGATGGATTAAGATGTCGACTTTTTCCTGCAAGTCTTAAAGGCCCGGCCCTAACTTGGTTTCACAACCTTGGTCCCGACTCCATACAAATCTTCGAAGATTTGGAAGATGCATTCGTACGGCACTATTATCACCAGAGAAAACAGATGCTAAATGTAACATCTTTGCTAAGTGTTCGACAAACAGAAAATGAATCTCTACGAGATTATCTTACTCGATTCAAGAAAGAGGTTACATTAGTAGACCAGATGGATGAGAAAACTGCCGCATATGCGCTGCAGATCGGGGTTCTCACAGGAAGTAGAGCTCACGAAACTCTGGTGATACGAAATTTCTCCCAACTAGAAGACGCTTATCTAGTTATCGAGGAACACATTCGAGTAGACGAATCAATTCGGGCCAGGAATGAGGCCCAGAAGAGTCGAGTACAAGAAGTGAAGACTTCAGCAGGGAGAAGCAGTGAGAAACGAGGAGAAAAGAGAAGCAGTACCGAATCTGCGAGAAAGGAACCGGAAGAGAAGAAGAAGCAATTCCAGAATAGGGAATATACCCCCCTGACAGCATCTCTATCTGTAATTTTGGAGAGCATCAAGGGAAAATCCTTTTACAGACCCCCCAGAAGAACATATGAAGATCGACCAGAGAGACCATATTGTGCGTATCACAAGGCACGGGACCATGCGACTGATCGATGTTATGCGTTGCAGGGATTTATCCAATATCTAGTTGATAGAGGGAAAATACCGCAATTCGTGGTCCAAACAGGGGTTAGAGAAGAGGTTGTCAAAGAACAACCAAAGAAAGCTCCATCAGATGAAGAAGGGCCACCAAAAACTATCATCCACGTGATATATGGTGGACCATCAGAAACCAATAGTGCTCATCGGGATAAAGTCCGGCGAACCATGAGCATGCAAGAAGTAATGGAAGTCTCAACCGAACCTAGACCAGTTGAGGGTTCATTGATAAAGGGGGTCGACCACAGCAGGGCAGTTTGGTTTTCTGATAAAGACCTGGAGAAGGTTTCGGCACCGCACAATGATGCCTTGGTAATTTCCTTAGCAGTTGGAAATTTCTCGGTTAAAAGAATCCTCATCGATTGCGGAAGTTCAGTGGAGATTTTGTTCAAATCCGCATTCGATAATATGGGCATTAGCTTAGCCGCTCTAGAACCTTCAAGAGCAGCGATATATGGATTCAATGGAGCTGCCTCAAAACCTTTGGGAGAAATTGTATTACCTGTGACAGCAGGACCAATCACAGTAATGACAAGATTCTTGGTAGTAGATGCCAGATCTTCGTATAACATTATCTTGGGCAGACGATGGACGCATAGCATGAAAGCGGTACCATCTACTTACTATCAGACAATCAAATTCCCTACTTCTCAGGGACTGTTTGAAATACGCGGAGATCAGAGTGCAGCTCAAAAATGCCAAACAGCCATGACGAAGGGACTGTCAAACCCTAAAGAAAACCCTGAGGAAATTGGGACGTCTGACAAATAGCAATTACAGGCGATTTCGCTCCAGGGTGAGAGTGAGAAAAGAACAAGAACCATTGAGGAAATAGAGCCAATAGAGCTCCGGCAGGAAGGAGAAAAGAAAATCACGTATGTTGGCGCTGGCTTGAGTCAAGACGAAAGAGGATTAATAGTGAAATTCTTGAAAGAAAATACTGACGTATTTGCCTGGTCAATGAAGGATATGCCAGGGATTGATCCAAGCATTGTGAGTCACCAACTGAACATAAAGCATGGGGCGAAATCAGTAAAGCAGAGATTAAGGCGCATCTCCCCAAAGGTGGCCCAGGCAGTTTCCGAAGAGGTCAACCGACTTTTAGAAGCCGGAATTATTGAAGAGATAAAATGCCCAAAATGGATCGCCAACATAGCAGTCCCAAAGAAGAATGGGAAGGTTCGAGTCTGCATTGACTTCACCGATTTGAACAAAGTCTGCCCTAAAGACAGTTACATCATGCCCCGGATAGATGAACTAATTGACAGGACAGCTGGATTTGAACTTCTGTCATTTATGGATGGTTATTCAGGGTACAATCAGATTTTGATGCACGAATCGGATAAAGAAAAAACCGCATTTTATACAGACCGAGGCACATTCTGCTTCAAACGGATGCCCTTTGGCCTAAAAAATGCGGGTGCTACATACCAACGCCTGGTAGAGAATATGTTCAGGGATAAACTCGGAAAAACAATTGAGGTCTATATCAATGACATGCTAGTAAAAAGCAAGATTCGAGAAGATCACTTAAGGAATTTAGAATCAACCTTTCAAGTATTGAGAAAGTATAAAATGAAGCTAAATCCCGAGAAATGCACGTTTGGAGTATCATCGGGCAAGTTCCTTGGACACCTTGTCACCAGGAGAGGTATAGAGGCCAATCCCGATCAAATCCGAGCTTTGCAAGAAATGCCATCTCCATGCAGCAAGAAACAAGTTCAGAAGTTAACTGGAATGATTACAGCCTTGAATCGATTCATCTCTAAGTCCTCGGATCGATGTCAACCTTTATTCCAGTTACTGAAAAAGCACGCCAAATTCGAATGGAAAGATGAATGTGATATTCGCTCAAAAGTGTTTATTTTAAGCAATTATCCTTTTAGCGTTATCGCACCCTCCTACGTAAAATGCTCTATTTATCTACTTTTCTACGTAAGAGTCTCTTCTGTTGCGTAGAACACACTTTTCTGGACGAAATTGTATATTTGCATGCATTAAACACATTTTTGGAAGTCTAGATATTAAGCCGTTCTGATAAAGTCTCATTACGCGCTTCATCTGTCGCAGGAAACCCCGATGGGACGATTCTCGAGACTTGCGGGCCTAGATCGATCATGAAAGCCCATTATCAAAGCTTAAAGAGCCCACAGGCTATGACTAGAAGATATGGGCCAAATACGGGCTGAAAAAGAGGACCGAAGAGCTGGCCCAAAGAACGAAGAGAGTAGGAGAGCCAATGACCAAGAGACGGACCAAAGTGTTTAAAGTCACATGAGTCAGCAAGGAATGATAGTCTACTCTACTGGAGAAGCGTGAGGATGGTCACAGTGAAGACCAGGGTTCCAGACCCTCTACTAACATTTTCTCTTTATTTATTTTGTAATATTTTCTCTCTCCTCTTTCTAGATCCTCACAAATCTAAATCATCCGATCCTCCCTCCTCACTCAGTCACTCATCCTACAGTCTACCTTGGTCGATCTCCACCGCCCGATAATCTATCCGATCATCACCATCCTCGTCTACCGTCTGATCTCCAATAGATCATCCATTCGACCATCGTCAAATATCCATAATCCCCCACCTTTCTTCTCTTTTCTCTCCCAAAAACCACCCCCCCTTCTCCTTCTTCTTTTCCTATTCTTTCCCCTTTCTTCTTCTCTTCCTCTTTTCCGGCCAGCCGCCCTCTTCTCCGGCGACTGGTTTGGATCATCTTCTTTCTTTTCTTCTTCTTTCTTCTATCTTCATCCCCTCTGTCTTCACCTTCTTTTCACAGTCTTACCGGAGTTGCAGCAGCAACTTCGGCCGCCACCACGTACAGCATCTTCACCTTGCTGCACCCTTTTACCAAACGGTGTTGAAACTCTAGCCAGCCACCATCTATTCCCCAAACAACAACGTGACTGGCCAATCCTTTGGCCAGTCCGTCCTCCCTTCTCTTCTTCTCCCTTAAGAATTGACGTTTCGCTGCTGCTCAACCCTCTTGCCATTGATTCCGACAAGAAGCTCGTCGGAATCTGCACTACATCTAACAGCAACGCCGTGCTCTTCCTTCTCCCCCTTTCTTCACAACGTCTGCAACTTTGCAGACTCACATCAAGAGTCCCTCAACATTCCAAGTCTGCCCCTTCAAACGGCCAAGCCGTTGAGTTCTAACACACCGCCCTCCTCTCCTCTTGCTGGTTATTCTAGCAACCACAGAAGCACGACTTGCTCCTTTCCATGTGCTGGCTTCCAAACACCTGCAACCAGCAACGGTTTCATCCTCCTTCATCTTCTTCTTCTTCTGTTTGCTGTTGCCACGGGCAGCACAGCTATTTCATGCCTCACAGGAGTTGCAGCCTGCAACTCCGGTCACAACCACCAGTAACAACCGGTGGTCCCTCTTCTCCGTTCTTATGCTGGTGCATATCCACCCACATCACTGTTTTCTCTCTTTGCGGGCCCTGCAACTCCTCATCCACATCTCAAAATAGGCTACCTACTGTTGCAACCGTGACTGTAACTACTACCTGCAACCAATAGCTCCGGCGACCACCATTAATGCCGGAGCAATCTGATATCTCTCCTCTCTAATCCACGTTAGACCAAGAGCACCATCTCCTTGCTGTCCTCACCGAAGCTTGCTGGAATTGAAAGCCTGCAACTCCACCACCGTGCTCTCCTACATCCTTGCTCCTTTTCTTCCCTTCTTCTTCGTCTCCGGTCACCTCTGCAACTCCGGCCATCAATCCAACCACCATGCTCCTCACGGTTTCTCTTTTGGGAGTCCTTTGAACCCCTCCATTAGTTGGGTGCATCTTGCAACCACAATCTTGACTGCAAGTTTTACCATCTTCTCCAAGTGTTAAAAGATGAGTGCGATCCACTATAATCACCACGGTTGGATCTCTCCGGTAACTTTGCATGGTAACTCCTCTCTTCTCTCTCTCCTCTCTCTAGGTTAAACATCCCACTCTATCTCTAGAAATCATTTTATCTCTCTAGATTTCTCCATTTCTTTCTCTCTCACTTTCTCTCTCTTTAATTATCTTCTCTCTCTTTTCCTCATTTTCTCTCTCTAAAATCCTATCTTTCTTTCTCTAGATTTCTCTACTTTCTCTCTCTTCTTCTTCTCTCTCTCTCTAATTTAGTTTAACTGCTTTCTAGATTAATTGTTTCATGTTTGAGTTGTAAGTTACATTTGAATTCATGAAATAAAGTTTATTCTGCTTCAAGATCGATAAATTCCTGTTATTTTATGTTCCTTATTGCGCTAATCCAACTAATCCCGAGTGCGGATACGACTTCGACTTTCCACTGTGCAAGAACTGTTTAATTTTGTAGGATTAAAGTCTCAGAAAATTACAAATGTGTTGAAGTTAGGGTTTCCGTAACCAACGACGCGGAAAAATCCTACTTTCAGAATGTGAGCAAGCTTTTCAAAATTTGAAAGAGTATCTCGGACAGCCTCCCATCTTATCAAAACCAGAAGTAGAAGAACCTTTGTTACTATATCTCTCAGTCTCAAAATTTGCAGTAAGTTCAGTACTAATCCAAGACAGAGACGGGGCAGAGAGGCCGGTTTACTTTCTCAGTAAAACACTATTGGATGCCGAAACTCGCTACAGCAGGATTGAAAAAGCAGGATTGGCTCTAATGTTTTCGGCTCAGAGGTTAAGACCTTATTTTCAAGCCCACCCAATAATTGTTATCACAAACCTCCCTCTCAAGAACATCCTGACAAAGTTTGAAAAGTCTGGTCGCATGGAAAAATGGGCAGTAGCTTTGGGTCAATACGATATCACTTACAGACCTAGAACAGCCGAGAAGGGACAGACTGTCGCCGATTTTCTGGCAGATTTTCCGATAGAAGATCCATTTTGGGAAGAAGAACCAGAACCCATTATAACTGAAGAAGAATCAGAAGGACCTTTAGATATATGGGATAAAAAGAGCGGATGGAGGCTCTTCGTCGATGGGTCAGCCAGCAGCACAGGAGCAGGAATAGGTGCCATTTTGGTTACACCCGATAACACAAGACTGGAACTAGCAATAAGACTTGGTTTTCTGGCCTCGAACAATGAAGCAGAATATGAAGCACTTCTGGCAGGATTGAGAATGGCAGAGAATCTAGAGATACAAGAACTAAGAGTCTTCAGCGACTCACAGCTAGTTGTAAATCAGGTAAACGGAGAATTTTTGGCAAAAAATGAACAGATGGCAAAATACATGGAGGTAGCTTTACTGGCAATGAGAAAATTCAAAAATGCAAAACTGTTTCACATAAACAGGGGAGAGAATCGTCATGCAGACGCCTTGGCCTATGTAGCAGCGATGCTAGGAGAAACCGAGAGAAGATCTATCTCAATAGAGTTTTTAGCCATCCCGAACATATCATTCGTGGAAGAATGTTCTCAGACAGAAGAAGATAATACCTGGATGACACCAATTATAAGATTTATAAGAGATGGAATCCGAGATCCAGACAAGAAAGTGGCAAGACGAATTGAAGAAAGGGCCAGGCGATATAGTTTACTTGGGGGCGAGCTATACCAAAAATCAGTAGGGGGACCAAGGTTGAAATGTGTTACCCTTTCAGAAGCTCAACAGATCATGGCCGAAATTCATGAAGGAGAATGTGAAAATCATTCAGGAGGAAGATCTTTAGCCCATAAAGCTTGGACTCAAGGATACTATTGGCCTTACATGCAAGAGGATGCAAAGAAATATGCAAAGAAGTGCGAAAAATGCCAGAAACACGCACGAACAATCCATGCTCCTGCTGGAGAATTACACTCAGTAGCTAACCCATGGCCATTTGCACTATGGGGCCTTGACGTAGTTGGACCTCTCCCTATGGCCCCAGGAAAGAAACAATACATGTTAGTTGCTACCGATTATTTCACAAAATGGGTAGAGGCAGTAGCTTTACAACAAGTTCGAGAAGAAGAAGTGGAAAAATTTTTATGGGAGAAGATTGTCACCAGGTTTGGCCTCCCTTATGCTTTTATCTCAGATAATGGGGCACAATTTCGAGGCAGTAAAATCGCCTATTTTTGCGAAAAATTCAGGATAAAATAATTGTTCTCCGCTCCCATGTACCCCCAAGGTAATGGACAGGCTGAAGCAACCAACAAGGTGATTTTAGAAAACTTGAAGAAAAGACTCGAAAAAGCCAAAGGGAAATGGGCAGAATTGCTAGATGGTGTTTTATGGGCTTATCGGACTATGCCCAAAAGATCAACTGGAGATTCGCCATTTGCCCTAGCATTTGGGATGGAGGCAGTTATACCAGCAGAAATGGTAGTAGCGACAACTCGTCACAAAGCTGTGGAAGAAGGCTCTGGATTCGAAACTCAGGTTTTCGATGTTGATATGGCAGAAGAACGAAGAGAGCAAGCTCGAGTCCGAATAGAAGATTATCATCAAAAACTAAGAAAATGGTACCAAAAGAAAGTCAAAGAAATGAATTTCCAAGAAGGAGACCTAGTACTGAGAAAAGTATTCCAGAATACAAGAAAAGTAAATGCGGGAAAACTAGCAACCAATTGGGAAGGACCGTATTTGATTCAGAAGGTTGGTCAAGCCGAAAGCTATCACCTGGAAACTATGGAGGGAAAGTACATAGAAAAACCCTGGAATGTAATGAATTTGAAGAAATTTTATCAATGAGATTTTAGTTACGACCAGATTGTAAAGAGATCTTTTATCAGTAAAGATGGGATACTCTTGAAATTTGTCATTTCGAAGTTCCCGGTCCACTTCAGAAATGGAGTCGGATCCGGATTGAAGTACTGATCCGCTTCAAAAATAGAGTCGGATTCAGATTGAAGGTCCCGGTCCACTTCAGAAATGGAGTCGGATCCGGATTGAAGTTCCCGGTCCACTTCAGAAATGGAGTCGGATCTGGATTGAAGTACTGATCCACTTCAGAAATGGAGTCGGATTTAGATTGAAGTTCCCGGTCCACTTCAGAAATGGAGTCGGATCCGGATTGAAGTTCCCGGTCCACTTCAGAAATGGAGTCGGATTAGGATTGAAGTATTGACCCACTTCAAAAATGGAGTCGGATTCAGATTGAAGTTCCCAGTCCGCTTCAGAAATGGAGTCGGATCCGGATTGAAGTTCCCGGTCCACTTCAGAAATGGAGTCGAATTAGGATTGAAGTTCCGGTCTTCAGAAATAAAGTCGGATTCGGATTGATTCTTGGTCAAAGTCGCGTTTGAAGTGAAGTTGCAAATATGAGCTTTGTAATTACTAAATAGCAAGTCGGATTCAATTTTACTATGCGAAAAATAAACGGCAAATGAAGCATTGTAACATGATTATATTTGAAGTTAAAAAGAAAAAAGAAAATTCCAAGGGGAAAAGGTAGAAACTTACCTCCCCAAACTATCTTAATTACAAAGTGCAAAAATCAAAATAGATCATTTCTTCTCGGAGTCGGGTAATTCTCCCTCCTCAGGGTTTTTCTCGGCCTCCGTGAAAATAGGATTTTTCCACGTCGTTGGATTTGGTAACCCTAGAATCAACACATTTGTAATTTGATCCGTATTTTAATCCTGCAAAAATGTGACTTTTGTATAGGGATTCGTGTCGGATGTCGATCCGCACTCGGGGTTAGTTTGTGCAAGCAGAGAACATGAAATGACGAATTTTTCTCAGAAATTGCCACTAAAGAGGATGGAGTGGTGAGAATGATGATCACGAGATTTTTAAAACATTATTTTTTTTGTTGAAGATTGATTCTCCATTAAAGTGATTAACATGCAGATAAAATTCAAAATTACTATTAAAAGAGAATATAAACAAGAATTCAAAAGAAACTAATTTCATTGAATAAAATTAAGATGTTTACATTGATGGATAACAAAAACAAGAGAATTAAAACTAACCTAAAAAGCATGAAAGGTAGAGAGAGAAAACTAGAGAGAGTCTAAAGAGAGAAAATGCAGAGAGAAGAAAGAGAATGTTGCTAGAAAGAAAGAAAGAAATTATCACCTACCATTAAAGGATTGGCCGGGGGAAATGGTGATACTTGGGGTGCGGATGATGGAGTTGTATAGCCGGTGATGCGAGTCACCGGTACACGCTTGGAGAAGATGAGTGTAGGCTGTCAGCTTTGATGGTGAAGGGCAGCACTAGGAGGAGAAACCGGTGGTGGATCATGGCCGGACCGTGGCTGTAATATGGTAGAAGGTGGAGGTGGAACGGTGCTGCAGGGTGGTGCGGCAACTCTAGAAGAGGTAAGCCTCCTCTCTTTTCTCCTTCCTCTTTCTATTTTCTTTTTTTTTTTTTTTTGAAGTTGCTAGCACGTCTGCAACCAAGAAGAAGAGGAGGGGGCCAGTCCGGGGGATGCTAGGCAACACTTGCAGCGTTTGGAGGGAGGTGTGAAGGTGGTAACCAGCAGCTAGGCGGCTGGTGGTGTGTTGGACGGTGCTGCCTGAAGATGGAGTAGTGGAGATAGGAGGTGCTGGGTGGAGATGCAACAGGTTGCAGGTGTGGGCAGCAGCAAGCTCGCCTAGATGACGACAAGTAGCAGCCCAAGGAGGTCGCCGGCGGTGATGGCAGCAAGGTGAGTGATGTCTCCTTCTTTTTTCTCCTCTTCTCTCTTTTTTATTTTTTTTTTGTTTACTGTGGAGAAGATGAAGAGGAGAAGAGAGTGTGGTGCAGCTGCATTTTCTTGGAGACGATCCAGTCACTTGGCAGCAAGCTTCGATCATGGAAGGAATGATCATCCAGCAGCTATGGAGGAGGGCAGCAATAGATATGAAGGCGGACTGGAGAGGAAGATTGCAGGGGCGGTTTGCTAAACCGTTAAGAGCTGCAGGTTCTTAAAGTTGCAGGTTGGGAGATGATGGAGGTGATGATGCCGTGGAAGAGGTGGAGGACGGTGGTGTGCATCTTGTGGAAGACAAACCAGGGGTAATGGAGGTTTGGGGCTGGCAGCAATAGAGGAGAACGTGGTGGAGAGAAGGTGGGGGGAAGACGTGGTGGTTGTTGCTGGAGGCACTGCACGTGGTGGTGAGGATGAAGGAAAAAAATATATGGAAAAAGAGATGGAATGGAAGGAGTTTTAGGGTTTTTGGGGTATGGAAAGTGAGACCCGTTAGGTTCAGTTCTGCCCCTCATATAGTGGGAATTAGATCACCCTCTTCTCCTTTCCTTTTTCTCCTTGAAAAGAAACGTGAGTCACTCCCCTAATTAGATGACCTCTTGCCCTCTTTCCATTTTTGCATATTTCTATTATTTGATACTCTTTCATGTATCCCATCCATATCCCAAAGGAATACCTCTTGTGAGATCTCACCATCCCCTTATGTGCATGTGTAGTCCACCTCTTGATTAATTGAAGTCAGCACCCTTTCCTTGTTCGTATATTCTTTATAGCTTGGACATCTAGTCAACAATATCTGATTTTTAAAGGGTCGACCATTAACACCCCATGTTGTGAACATCAAGGATGTCCGTACCTCTATCAATCGCCACCACACGCCTTGCTTGATTTAATTTGCAGAAGTTACAAGTCTAACGTCAATCAATCGTCCACGTCCCTTATTTGCAGACACCACCATCGATCTTAATCACAACCTTCTATCAGAAGCTTTCTTAGTTGTTTGAATTTCCAACCATGACCATATCATCCCACACTTGTTCCGTGATTTAGCAACTTGGATCTCTCCTGGTCCACTAGCTTATTTATTGGCCTGCCAATTTTATCGTGTTTGCTTTAGTTGCCCATATACTTGGCCCATGATTTTGTTGGTGTGGCCCACTAGCTTTTCCGATTGAATTTGGGCTTATCGTACAACGGGCTGTGGGCCTTAGTTAAATATACAACTCTTGAGTTCTGGCATCTAGGTTCAGTTGCGGTCCCTCATTGGTTCACTAGTTCTGCTCACTCTCTTGGTTATCGGTTCAGCTCTGTGATCTCTCGGCTCAGTCCATACTTGGCCCATATCCTCTTGTTTTGGCCTGTTGGCTCTTTAAGTTTTGATCAAAGACTCTGGCAGTCAGTTGTGGGCCCACAATCCCTAAAATTCTCCAATCGGGTTTCCTGCAACAAAAGAAGCCCGTAATCAGAACGACTTTATATCTAGATTTTTGAAACTGTGTTTAATGCATGCAAATATACTATTTCGTCTAGAAAAGTGTGTTCTACGCAACAGAAGAGACTCTTACGTGAAAAAGTGGATAAATATAGCAGTTTTACGTAGGAGAATGCGATAACGCTAGAAGAATAGTTGCTTTAAAATAAGCACTTTTGAGCGAATATCACTCCGCTTCATCCTCGTCGGGAAGATCATACTTGTCTATTATTTCTTGTAGACGATCTCGCTCAGCACGTAGGCGATCAACCCTTTTATGAACAGGGGCAAGTAGATCTTGGACTTCATTCTGGTATTTAGCCACGAGAGCAGCATCCAGAGCCTCTTTTTCAGCTTCAAACTTGGCCTCCTTCTCGGCCATCATCTTCTCCAGCATCCGACGTGCCGACTCGAATTCTGCCAAAGCCTGACGAAGATGGGTAACTTCACTCTCGGATATCTTGGCAGCAGCTTGAGCTTTTCCCGCCTCATCCTTGGCTTTGGAAACCTGACTTTGCAGGGTCCGATTCCGAGCTTGGGTGGGGTGCAAATCATTCTTGGAGGCTTTAAGCTTGTTATTTAGCTTAGCTACCAGTGAGTGCACCGAGTTTATGCTCTGCAACCAACCAAATTATTAGCGTGTTATACAGAGGATTGGCGAAACAAATGTGAATATCTACAAATAATTTGGAACTTACAAAGTTGACGTATAGTATGAACCGAGAAGAGATTCTCGTTCTGCCGATTATAATGTTCGATGTCAGCCGAGAGTCGGATTTGCTTCACAATTGCTGAAGCAACCGAGGCATTCTTCACGGCACTATCGCCGAGAACGACAGATTTACCCGACTTGAGTACTGGTCGGGGCCGGAACACATCCGAAGGTTTGGAAACAGGACCTTTATGTTGATGGACCTGTTCATGACGCCCCTCCTTCGGGGCAACTTTCCCAGGCTCATGCTAGGATCCGGAAGGCTGGCCTTGGGACTTCTCAGTTTCAGGGGCCAGAGACGCCGACTCAGAAATATCTGCACCCGGAAGAATAATAATCGGAGGTGCAGAGTTCAGAGGTGCCTCATCATTGCCGGTAGCCGGGGCGCTTTGGTTGGATTGACCAGCTTTCCTACTCTTTGTAGCAGGCTTCTTAGCGACCCGGGGCAAACCCTGCCCAGAACTTTTCCTTTTCTGACGAATGGGAGAGTCGGCTCCAACATCCGCCTGAAGACGTCCCATGTCTCGAGATCCGGTTCGATAAGATCTCCCGAGAGACTGTGCGATTTCAAGAAGAGGGTCAAAAGATGAAACTGAAGAGCTGGACTCAGAAGAAAGAGTAACCGAACTCGAGTAGGACGAGATAGGAATATAATAAGAAATTGGATCAATGTCAACTACCTCGGACTCCGTGGCTTCAGAGTCGGCACGAATAGGGGTATCCGAAGATGAGACCTGAGGTTTTAACATCTTAGCTTTTCTCTTCGATTGATGAGATTCGGCTGGATCAGTAGAGAATCTGAGAGGAAGCTTTCGAAGAAATTCTTCCTCGGGTATGGTCTGGCTCAACTCCTCGGACGTCGGATCGACACAAGTCCGAGAATATCCAAGAGCGTTGAGACCAACTAAACGTTGGTAGACAAGATAAGGAAGTTGGCGCAAGTGGAAGCAGAGATGAAGCATATCCTCGGGAAAAGCAAAAGAACTATCTGTATTCACATCTGCAAAATAGTATGAAGAAATTAGAGACTTGAAACAAAAAAAAAAGAAGTGAATTATTTTTTGAAAATTACAACCCGTGTACCTTCAAAATTAAAACTTTTATACAGGAGACCTGGGGCGTCATCCTCGGATCCTCTCTCCCAATCCCCTGATAGGAACACAGGGTAGCATTGCCACGATTTATCACAATCCTGGATCCTCTCTAGGATTGGGAGTCTTCGGGTCCGGGTTGCCAAGAAGTAGAAAGTTATATTTGAATTCTCCCCCCGCTCCTTGGGAACCTTTTTTAGGAAATGTTGTCGGCGAACATCCTCAAGGGAAGGACCTCGGCCCCATATATTCCTGATACGTTCAAATGAACGTACCATACGCCAAAAATTGGCATTTACCTGACCCGGAGCAACTTTATAGAAATTTAGTAGCTCTCGGGCAAAGGGAGTAAGCGGAAGGGGAATACCCGAGAGAAGTTGTCCGACTGTTAAACATGTTACATTCGGATTCGGCAGCGAATGATGGGAATAGAGAAGGGAGTTGGGCACATGCTCAAGTTCAATTGACTCGGGTATATGGTACTTAGCTCGGATCTCATCTAGATCTGGACGAGGCCAAGTTTGGGTATCAGCGTGTTTTAAAACGGATTTTAATGATTCTTTTGGCATTTTTTAGGAGACCGATGGCATCGAATTTACTAAAAATGAAGCTTACCTACGAGAGCCGAGAGCTCCGAGATGTATTAAACAATAGAGCCGAGAAGACCGAGGATTGAAGCCGAGAGGACCGAGAAGAGTAGCCGAATGTGGCGAGATATGTGAAGAAAAGGGAGCCGAGAGAGCCGAGAGTGCCGAGGTTTCCGAGAAAGAGTAATTACAGAAACTCTGAAATCCAAAAGATAAAATATGAGACGAGAGCAACCTATTTATACCTGCAGGGGTAATGATTACACTGACAAGAAATGGGTACGGACCAATGGCAGATCGACACGTGGCGAGCATTAAATGCTGCGCAGAGGAGCCGAAGAGACGCAGAAATACCCCACGCGTCACATTCTTGGTGGTGACACATGCCTTCGCACGTGCTGTACACACGTGCGGGGGACACGTGTCATCTCCAAGAGGGGCGATTGTGGGGGATAAAATCTGTTGACACGTGGACGTATGCGATTGTGCCACGTGTCACATGCTTCGACTGACACGTGGTTTGCGTAAACTTGGAATTGGAAAAACTTCACTAGGGACATCGGACTCGTCAGATCTAATGACAAATTGACCTCAGGTACCTCGGATTGCTCGGGTACCTCGGACTCGTCGGATCTAATGACAAATTGATCACGGGTACCTCGGATTGCTCGGGTACCTCGGACTCGTCGGATCCAATGACAATTGACCTCGGATACCTCGGGTACCTCGAATCCTTTTGCAACATGACCTCGGATACCTCGGGTAGCTCGGGCACCTCGGGTCCAATGAAATGTGACCTCGGATCCTCGGGTGATACTTACTGATTTTGCCATTTGATCTTAGGCACCTTATTCGGGATCCTCGGAAGTCTCGGATATGATATTCGGTAACCTCGGAAACCTCGGAATTACCTTTAGACTTGGAGAGTTATTATTGAAAGACACATGGTGAATTCTTACTGGTTCATATAAAATATCTACATAAATATCTAGCTTTAAATACTATAAATAGTAGCATTTGCTACAGTTGTAGGAGAGGATTTTGGGAGATTAAAGCTTGATCATAAATTTTACTCAGAAGACTGACTTAAGCATCGGAGGCTCATTTGGTGGAATTCCACCACATTGAGTTATTTGCAGGATCATCCAGCGGCCTCGGAACCTCACTTCGGACTCCTCGGAATCTAATCTCGGACACTTCGGACTCCTCAGAATCTAATCTCGGACACCTCGGAGACCTCGGAATCTGACTTCAGACACCTCGGAATCTGATCTCAGATACCTCGGAACCTGACCTCGGATACCTCAGAGTCTGACCTCAGATCTGTCTCGGGACCTCGGATCCAACAGCACAAAAGATATCAAGCCCGTGGAAAAAGTGCGTATTTTGAGGGTGTGTGGATTTATTCCCTACAGTCTCCATCTCCTTCCCGCACTGGGAGCGGTCTCATCGACCCATTTGTAGGATATAATAACGTCTGGAGCCTTTCACCCTAGGGTACCGAACCCTGATTAATTGATAAAACCAATATAAACGTATATAATATACTTCAACCCCGTTCCCTTATGCACCCCTTATATGAAATGACGTGATGATCATAGTATGATAATAAGATGGTACTAGGATTACATGGCATATGCACATATGTATTTAACATTTAAATAAGAATATAAAATAAACACATGATCATCAAAAGTGATAACATGAGAACGAATTAGGATTAACCATGAATAACATGTAATAAACACCAAATGTCACGATCAACACGGATGAACAATATAAGTGAAAATCACAAGGCAATCAAACACACCATTGCCGAACCCTATGAGGGATCCATGACACAAGGTCGAACCCTAAAGAGGGATCTAAGACACTTGGCCGAACCCTATGAGAGATCCAAGACACATAGGTGGGATCCCCATGCATACAAGTCTAAGTCAAACAACAAGGTTAAAACCTTAATATAGTCAATAATCATGATCGAACCACTAAGGGTTCCCAAAGCCATTAATCGTCCAAAATCCAAGAAATAGGTAGTTCATAGAAAACATAGTTTCTTTTAAAAATCATAACTAAATAAATATTAACTAGAAAAATATAAACTTAATGGATTTAAAAACTAGATTCACAGAAGTTTTTAGGAAAAATAAATAGAAAAATATTCAGATTCAAAATATAGGTCAAAACTCTTAATTAATTGGGCCGGCCAGAATCTGAGATTCTGGGTTTTACAGAAAAGTCCCACACATTTGAAAAATCATAAGTTAATCAATACAAATCAAAAAAATACAAACTCAAAGGTTCTAGAAACTAGATTGATAGATGTATCTATAAAAAATAATTAAAAAAATATTTAGATTACAAATATAGATCAAAATCTCAAGTGAAGTGGACTGTGTAAAATCTGAAATTTTAGGTTTTTTGTTAAAGTCATACAACTTAGAAAAATCATAACTTAATCAATACAAATCATAAAAATATAAACTCAAAGGTTCTAGAAACTAGATTGATAGAGGTATCTATAAAAAATAATTATAAAAATATTTAGGTTAAAAATAGAGATCGAAATTCTAAGTGAACTGGACCATGTAAAATCTAAAATTTTGGATTTTTTTTTGTAAAGTCATACAACTTAGAAAAATCATAACTTAATCAATACAAATCAGAAAAATAAAAACTTAAAGGTTCTAGAAACTAGATTGATAGAGGTATCTATGAAAAATAATTAGAAAAATATTTAGGTTAAAAATAGAGATCGAAATTCTAAGTGAATTGGACCGTGTACAATCTGAAATTCTGAGTTTTTTGGTAAAGTCCAACAAATTAGAAAATTATAATTAAATAAATATAAATCAGAAAAATATAAACTAAACGGTTTTGAAAAATAGATTCATAGAGGTATTTAGAAAAAATAATTATAAAAATATTTAAATTAGAAAAATATAACGAAACTGATAAAGAACATAGTCATCCGTTATAGGCACAAAATAGACCATGGCCAAACCCATCATGGTGGCCCAAAATAAAAATCAACCCAATAAGAATAAAGTAAATATAGTTGAAATTAATTTATAATGAGTATCAACCATTACCTAATGAAAGAAAAATAAACTCTTGAAGAAAAATAAGTATAGGATGGATCAAACACACTTACCTCAAGGTTTCTTGAATTTTAATGAAAATCAAAAGTTTCCTCAAATTTAAAAGTCGTCGGATCGTCCTCTCCTCGGAGTATGTTCTTCTAATCGGAGTCCCCGTCAATTCTCCCTTCTTGCTCGAGTGCGATCGGTGCCCGGATGAAGGTTTAATGGAGCTTTCTCTATTCTTCAATGGAGTTGAGTTTGTGAAAGCTTCCAAAGCTTTAGGATTTTTCATAAATAGGTTTAAGGAAGGATTAGGGTTTCTATTTTAGTGGAATTCGTAACTATCAAAGGGATGACTTTTTCAACCCTCAAAAACTTATATTTTACACTACTAATGGGTTAGAAATGGGCCCAAGGCCCATATATAATAATAGGCTTTATTTAAGAATATTATTAAGCCCTAAAGGCCTCTAAATTGGCCATACGGGCCCACCCAACAATCATAACACAAATAATTATAAATCAATTCAATTAAACTATATTATATAATTTAAAGTCCATACAATAAGGTATTAACACATGTCACACACACAATCATAAAAACGTTCAAAACCCTAGAAAAGTATCAAATGACATTGGAATGACCCGAAAGTGATTCGTGGGTCCCACACGCCTATTAAATAAATAAAATATAATTAAATATTATTTAAAAAATATAAGAATGGTAGAAAAGTTTAAAAATTACGAAAATACTATTTTTGTCAAAATCTCCCGAAATCTCCCGCTAGAGTTTTCATGTATCAGGAAAGGTTCCAAATTTCACAGGTAAGTTAGTAATGATAAAATAGGAATATTTTTGGTGTCTCGGGCCCACAAAATAATTTTTGTATAAAAGTTCTAGAATGTTAGCTGGGGAAAGGAAAAGTCCCCTGCAAGTTATGGTCCATTATTTTTAGCAAGAAATTTAGCTATAAAGATCGAGTTTCAAAAATAGGAGGTTTTTCAAAGTTGTCAGAATAAAACCAAATTAAATACACATACTCATACATGATATTAAACAATAAAAACAATAATAAGAGTCTGAAAAAGTTTCAGATTTTCATTTATTAGGTGAATTTACCGTAATACCCTAGAACGAAAGTTCAGGGTATTACATCGATCATCCTAATCCTTCGATCTCCATCATCTAACCTCTGATCTCCTCTCCTCTAGCTCTATCCCATAGCTTTTACACCGTTAGATCTTCTATCGGATCGTGGAATCTCGCTAGATCTAACGGTTCTCCTATCTTGGCCAAGACCGCCATCATCGATCGACCCAAAATTTTGGCCATCCACTCTCTCATGACCCATTATCCTAGTGGCTCACCTATCCTTAGGTCCATTATCTTGTTGGCCCATTGGCCGACATGTGGCATGTTCAATATTGGCCCATAACTTACTAGCCCATGGCCTATGCACACAAGGGTCCACGGTGTCGCATTATCCCATGGCCAATTGCCATGTCCCAATAATGGACCCCCTCATTGGTCACATAGCGTATCCACATGTCACAGGGATCCCATCAAGATCAGCCCACATTCCAACCTCTCTACCTTCTTGGGCTCACTATCCCATGGGCCCTCACATGTGTTAAAGGCCCATGTCCACAACTCAAGCCGAGAGAAAATCGGTCTCACTTGACTGATTCCTCTCTCTTCCCACAACCTTCTCACCTCGCCACCTCACCTTTCTTCCCTCCAATCTAGTACTCATGGTTGAGATCTTATCTCTCCAAAAAATTGAGAGATTCTCTCATCTCCTCCGCATGTGGACTTATCTCTCTAACTCTCCCACGACTTCTCTCTTTCCTCCCCTATCTATTTCTTTCCTCGTCACTCACGACTCTCAACTTTCCAAATCTCTCTCACAAAAACTCTCTTCGGCACGATCTCTCTTGGCTGGTTTTGCAGAGAAGCCATGGGTTCCTCCTCAAAAGGGAGATCCTATCAGCTCCTCCCCAAACTTGCACACCGCCCCTTGCTGGTGTCTCTAACACCACCGTCCCTTTCCTTCTCTCTTTCCCCTGGTTCGATGCTAGTTGCAGGTCTGCAGCATGGCATTTGGCACCCCTACTCTCCCTTGAATAGCAAGACACAATCTCTTCTGGCAAAGCTCAGCAACCAAAGATGTTGCTGCCTTGGTACAGTTGCAAACCTGCAACTCACAGGTCTCCTCTTCTTCTCCTCCGGTTCTGCCCTTCTTCATGCACCGACCTCCTCCTTCTTCTTCACGGTCAGGTCCTTCCTGGTTTCATGCACATCCTTCTCTCCACCGTTGCTACTACTTCTCTAGCCAGCAACCAGCAAAGTTCGGGCTTCTCCACTGAATCCTCTTCCCTTGTTGTTCCAACAACTCCTTGCACCCTTGTGCATCCACCATGGGAACCCACTGTTGATCTCCGTCACAATCTCCAAACCACCCTCAGGTCTCCTCCTCTACTAGTCACCGTTGCTCCAGTCCACCTGCAACTCATCTTCCTCTTCTCCAGCCACAGTAGACGCCCCTTAACCTGCCAGATAATGGCCTTCAATTTTCCCTCCCCAATACACCTCCATCCTTGTTCTCAACTCCAGCAGGTAAGCAACCTCACCATTAAAACCGTGCTTGCAGCACATCCATCTTCACGGCCTGCCTACTCCTCCATTGGAGCATCCTGTGCTCCTCCAACGTTGCACACAACAACTCCAGCAACATCATTGCCGGCATGTAACCCTTGTGATTTGCACCACCAATACAACCTGCAACCCCATGCATCTCTCTTCCATTTTCCTTTCGGCCACCAGCAAGCTCTTTGGCAAGCCTTCCCGGTCTCCTTTCTAATTGGTGCACCTCTTCAAGCACCACCATCTCCATCTTGGCGCACCAGACTTGGAAATCACGACAGTCTTCTCCAAACCGCTTCCAACCTGCTACTGCCCGTGCAATCCCTTTCTTCTCTGGTCTGCAAGCATGACGCTCCCACTTCCCATGCTCTCGGGCTCCTCCTTGCAAAGGCCTTCATTCATGAACCTGCAACCGCCTCTTCTCCACCCTTCACTCACTTACCCACAGAGAAGCAGATTACGGCTTCCCCTTGGAAACTTTCCCAACTCCTGGCCATGCAACTGAGCTAGCATGCTGCTCACCAGTCCGCCTACTTTCACCTCACCAAAATAGCAACGGTTCAAGTGTCTTCTTCTAGCAGGTCACAACCACCTTTGCTGATTCGTGGGCTCTACACCTTGCTGCTCATGCTCACCCCATGAGCTCCATTGCCACCGGCCAGGAGCACTTGCTCCTCCACCATGATGCCAACACTCTCACCTCCAGCAAGCTCTCACCATTACAACCGAGACCTGCAAGTGCTTTGCAGCACATGCCTTCCATTCGTACTCTTTGGCCATGGTCCAACCTCCCTTCACCGTTGGATCCTCCTCATTCCTTGAGTCGGGTTCTCCATTTCATGGTCGGGGATTCTTCAACCATCACAATTTCTTCTTGTCCGTGCAACATCATCATTGGCCAACTACCATGCATGGCCGATCCAATCTCCAACTCCAATAAGTGTTTGTGAGGTATTTCTCTCACCTCTTCTTTACTTTCTCTCTTCTCTTACTTTCTCTCTCTAGATCTCTCTTTCCTCTTCTTTCTCTCTCTAAGATCTTAATTTCTCTCTCTAGATTTCTCAGGCCAAACGCCTCTTCACTTGGCCCACTCCTCTTGGTCAGTGCAAAATGTGAGTTTCTCAGGGCACATTATCATTTTATTATAGGTCTATTCACATCTACCTTATCGGCCGGTAAGCTCTGATGTAAATTCTCTCGATTGAAGCTTTCATCAAAATCTTGGACGGTCATCTTTTTGATCGATAGCGCCCTTAGCTCCGAGATCTCAATGGATGTTTCTTTCCCTTACCCCTTCTTCTCTCAACCCCTTTACATGCTTCATTTAATCTCTCTAGAATAATGTTTAGAGCTTTATTTCCTTCACTCTTGTAACCACTCTTTTGATTAATGCAATTTGGTTTTGATATTTTGGTTTTCTGAATCTCATATGAATAATGTTTTTAAATCGACTCGCCCTTCTCATTTCTCCCACCATTCTTATTTTTCTCTGTATATTATTTGTCAGATTTAATTCCTTATTGCACTAACTCACACCGAGTGCGGATCGACATTCGACACGTACTGCTATACAAGTTTACATTTTATAGATAATCGGATTTTACAAATATTGTTGATTTAGGGTTTCCGTACACAACGACACGGAAAAACCCTACTTTCATATATCATGAACCCATGTACCCGAACAACATCCAAGTCATCTGAAGCGATCAAAATTACTTTTGATCAACACAATTTAGAATTGTCTTATATGCATTATATTATGATTTATTGTTATGGTTGATGGATTTTATTTTAAAAATTGATGGGTTTCATGTTATGCATTGATGGGTTTTATTTAAATTGTTTGTTTTATGTATTTTGTTTGTTTTTAATGTTATTTCATTATTGGGATCTATAAGATGAACTAAAAATATAGTATTTGCCTTCGGTGGGCCAAAAATGTCAACTACTGCTTTATTTTGAACATAAGGGTATTCTTGACGTTTTGACAAAATCTAGAAGTTCAGAGCTGGTTTTGCAAAGCATCAATACCAACTTCTACACAGATAAACACTTCTCTTCTAGTATGATTTGTCAAACGCTATTCTAAACAAAAAAGTGCTTCTCAGCAATTGTTTCTAAGACTTACAGAAGTACTTTTCTGTAGTGATTTTGTAGAAGCATTCCCAAACATAGCCTTTAGAATTAGACTCCCTATGATTTGGTATATTAATAGGGACGTTCCTTGTTCTATGAAACCAATGAATAGAAAGTCTATAAAACTCTAATTCCATTCCTTCCAGAGTTAGAAATCCTCGTGCCATATCGTGATAAGAAATGAGACTTTTCTTAGTACAACAAATCCAAAACATTAAAAATCTCCATTGAGTCATAATCCTTCTAAGATTGAAGTTCATATAGTAAGATTGAAAGATTGTGGTGGAAGATCAAAGACTACATCATCATCGTCTATGAGCACTATTATAAATGTTTTGAAGACTATTATGTCATAGACGTTTAGAGCAAGGTTTAAAAATCGGCCGTTATAACGAAAATAACGCCGTTATAAAAGATTCGGACCTACCCCGTTACGTTACGTTACGTACCTGTTAAAACGCCCAGAAAATAACGGCCGTTATAACGAAAATAACAGTCATTATTTTCATACCGTTATTTTCTGGAAAAAAATTGTGAAAAAAGGTCATTTTCTGTTTTTTTCCGTTATTTTGCCATTATATTATGTTTTTTTCCGTTTTTGAAATTTTGAATTTCAGCGTCCTTTTTTCCGTTATTTCCATTTTTGCCCCTGAGCTTTTTTTTTTTGGTTATAACGGAAAAAATGGTAACGCCCCCAGACCGTTATAACGGTCCCTTTTAAACCTTGGTTTAGAATGCCCTATAACGCATTTAATGTGACTTGTGATATCAGTTTCCAATATTAATTCAATTTTCAAAATTAGTCAGTAGAATGACAAACAAGGCATTTAAAATCTCAACAACTTTGTCTACTCTTCTCAGGTTGTCTTAAAACCACGAAACTTTCTTTTCTCTAGGTTGCAAAGTTTGAACTGAAGCTGAGAGAAAGAAGAGAGAAAACTCAGGCATTTTTTTTAATATTTTTTTTTTTACAGTGGGCTAGTCTCAGCAAAGAAGTGCAGAAATTATAATCTCCTAGACCAGAAACGCCCTTGACTACACTCATTAACTAATATTAAAGACAAAAGGAAAATAAAATTTAAAAAATAAATAAAAAATGAAAAAAAGGATCTGAATCTTCTCAAGCTTCGGTGCTTGCTTTCCGTAGTACAACAGTACTTGTGGCTTGAAAGGAATGTATATGAGCATCAGGAGGGTGAAAGGTGTGTTTGGTTTGGAAGAATACCTAATATCTAAAAGACGTGATTGTAGGGGCATTTTGTTTGTCTTTCTTCAGATCCCACAGATCCCATCCTATGCGCCTACACAACTAGACTACCTCTGTTTGTTTGTTTAAGCCGTACACTTCGCTGCAAGGATGCCCACCCCAACAACCTCTTTACAGCCCCCCTCGCTTCTCGTTCTTCTCGACCGACCCGGGCTTGGTAGGTTCCACTTGTTCTGTTCGAGAACCTGCTTAACCCCGTGATTTCCGACACGCTTCTTGAATTTATTACGTTTCTGCCATTCCCATCAATCATCTTCTCTTCCTCCTCTCCCACTTTCACCCCAACCTCTTCTCTCTCCTCTCTCATCTGCTTCAGTGAAATCCACGGTCGAGAGCCCGACGATGAATACCGACCGCTTTCTGTCATTATCATCTCCGATTGTATAAACAACATATCCGATGGCTGTAGATCGCTCCACCGGCGTTGGAACCCACCTGCCCCGGACACAATGATCCGGTGCTCAAACCTCCGTACGAAGCTTTCCCTATCAGCGTCCGTCGCTGCTTCTGATAACAGAAGTCCGTCTTTACGGCCCCCGCGGTCAAAGCATCCCACAGCTACAGATTCCTTTTTCCTTCTCAAGCTCGCGCTATCGAGTGATCTTCTGGAAACCGATGATGACGAGTCGTCTGGGTCCGAGTCGCCGGGTCGTTGCACCAGGATGTGCAGAAAATGACTCGTTTTCTCCCCGGCCGACGAGTGACGACCTGAAACTCTTCGAAACCCAGTCTCCCCCGGGTTTGAAAACTCGTCCCGATTTCGGGCTTCGAACTCAGCGGCAACGACTTCGCTTCCACTACGACGGTAATCTTCTCCGAGTTTTATTTCTTCCACCAGGAGAACATCTTCCGGGTCGACTCGGTAGCGGCAGAGAGGGCAGGTTGAGTGGGCGTCGAGCCAGGTATCGACACACTCGACATGGAACCCGTGCTTGCATTTGGGCAGCAACCTCAACACCTCCGTGGGCTCGAACCTGGTCAAGCAAACAGCGCACTCAAGCCCCTCCTTTTGACCTCTGAGAGACCCGAATCTGAAAATTGGTAGCGACTCAATCACCGAGCGATCGACCCCCGAGTTCTTCCTCGCTCCAGACGAAGTGGGTGCCCCAGAATTAGGGTTCCCAGAGTACCCACCAGCGCCGTTGCTCCTCTTACAGTGTTTAGCGTACAGAAGGAGAAGAAATGTAATGGAGAACATGGTCGTGAGAACCCCGACGATCACAGCGATGCTCGGTCTAAACGGAGCTATGTTGGATTTGGTAGCGGCAATAGGGAGAGGAGGTGGTGCTGCTAGCAGCGGAGGAGGAGGAGGAGTTGGGTTTAAAGTAACCATACCACCAATATCATCATTTTTCATGGTGTTCAGGGGAGGGATTTTTCTCTCGTCCTCGGCCATTAAACCTCTGAAATAGATAGTAAATGTGAAATACAGGGATACCCAGAAGCTCAAAGGCCCGAAAACTCCCATATCTGGTTCTGGAAACTCGAATTTCTGAAGAACCAGAGAAAAGGGGGATGGAGAGAGGGATTCGATGATCTGGGCTTACAGGAAAGATACAAAGAAGAGAAGACAAAGGCATCTAACTGACTTGATTATTTTTATTATTGTTGTTGTTGTTGTTGAAAACAAGATCCAAATCGTTGGAGATAAAAAAGAACCAACACACGAGAGAGAGAGAGTGGGAGATGTAGTCGTTCCTTTGATTTAACGGCTTTTCCTTGGGGGCTCTCGTCATTACAACCACCAGTAATTGAAGCTTACCTTCCGGGTTTCCGGTCGAGCTCCTACACCTCCACCGCTTGAATCGCAAGAAGTCATCCTCCTCAAAAACCCAAATAAAATATAATTTTGGCGAAATTCATTTGTTTTTCACCAATAACCCTTTAAAGTTTCTCGAATTTACCGAACAAAACCCTTAAGAAACCAGTGAAATGACTAAAAAATACTTTGGGGGAAAAAAAAAAAAAAAAAAAATCTGATGTCCCAGCCTACTCCCAAAATTCCACGTGGAATAGTATTTCCGGGCCCACTGACCCGTTGATGTTTTGAGGCACTTCTTGGTGGACCTATTCACCTAAAATCAATTTGATTGGAGATTTCTACT
This sequence comes from Euptelea pleiosperma, assembly GCA_035048495.1. Classification (NCBI taxonomy): domain Eukaryota; kingdom Viridiplantae; phylum Streptophyta; class Magnoliopsida; order Ranunculales; family Eupteleaceae; genus Euptelea; species Euptelea pleiosperma. Next base: position 24,859,837 of record CM068552.1, on the reverse strand, counting down.
CGTCTCATTGAGTGAAAAAAAAAAATACAAAAAACAAATCCAAGAGCAAGAAATTACCAATCAAACTGCTTTTCGGTGTGGGTCCACCAATCGGTGAGTCATTCGATCGAATTGGATCGAATGGTCAGCATCCAAGAGACCATCCAGTTCATTTGATTCTCTAGATGGTTCATACTTAAATCATCTCAAATAAAAGAATCATCAAAGTGCAATTTCTGAGCTCCAATTCATAAAATATATTTTTCAATCACTAGTTCACATTGATGACTCAGTGATTGCTCCATCTCATTCTCCACCCACTTCAAACACTGTCCAACTATACTCTCACAATAGTATGCCGACATTTGAAGATCTTTGGATTTGTGTTTTAACTTGTATGACCATAATTTTTTAACATTGGAAAGGTGAGCCCGTGCGATGAAGCCATTTGCTGGTATTACTGGTAAGGACCGACTAGGTACATATTGTTTGAACATACTTTAATCATTTGGTCAGTTTCATAAATACCTAACGATAAGTAATAATGGATTCATGGAAAGACGGCATGTTTAGTAATTTTGCGACCCTCAAAAACAACACACATGGACCTAGAATTTGAAGAATGTTGTCTTAAGGTCCGCAAATCGAGTTCCGGTTCTTAATGGAGAAATGAAGAGACCACACGACGTTGTAACCATCTGCATTCAAGTGTTCCACGAGGGGCGCCGCTTAGGTAACAAAAAAAAATAAAAAAACCCTCGGTAAATTGCAAAGGTCAGGCTCAGGAGACACCAATTTTCACACACAATTTCATACAAAGACAATCTTCGGGGGCCAGTGATGAGCACATGGGCCGGGTTCTATCAATGCGTCCATGGGACTTATTGTTGGCAACTTCTGATTAGCTGCCTGCTCACCTCGGGCTGCGCAGGAACTACTGAAATAAATTCTATTTTAGCATAGTTTACCTATTTAAGATTAAATTATTTTATTTTAAATAGCAATTAAAGGTGTTACCAAAAACGTTTCCTCTTCCCATAAACGACTTCCTTTCTCGTCTTGTCTCTTTACATAGCAATTTGATCTTTTGCAAAATAGAAAAATGAACTGAAGATCCTAACTATCCAAGCTACGGGTCGAGATTGGGTAACACCCATTTTGACGTACCCACATAGAAGCTGAATCAATGGCTGAATTTTGTGGGGATAATCTCCTCACCATATAGATCACCCCAACAAAAAATCAGACCATTCTGATATTTCTAACCCCATCAAATGTGGGGAGAGGAAACTTTTAATTGCTATTTAAAATAATAGCAATTAAAAGCAACACCTTTAATTGCTATTTAAAATAATGTAATAGAAACTTAAATGGTTAAACTATTTTAAAATAGAATTTATTGCAATAGCTACTGCGCAGCCCGAGGTGAGTTGGCAACTAATCAAAAGTTGCCAACAATGAGTCCCATGGACGCATTGATAGAACCTAGCCCATGTGATCATCACTCATATATAAATTAGAAGTTTTGGAATGAGATGATTTTTGGTGAGGATGGTCTCTATGGTGAGGAGATCACCCTCACAAAAACTCAAATCATTCTGATATTCTTAGCATGGTTTACAAGTTGAAGAATTATGGACCGTCTTTTTTTTACCGTTATCTTGAAACCCACATTTGATGGTGTTAGAAATTTTAGAATGAGCTGATTTTTTTGTAGGGGTGATCTATATGGTGAGGGGATCATTGTCACGCCCCGAATCCGGATACCCAGATACGACCTAAAAATCCGTGGATCGACCCGTACCCGAACCCAGAGGTGATCCATGAATGTCCCCTAGTAGTCCAATTAGGTCAATTAGACTACTAAGGTTCATTCGAAAACCCACTAAGTAAAAAAAAAGAAATATCTAGAAGTAGGAAATAAATAATTCAAATAATTCATAACTCGAACAATTCAATCAATCAACTAAATGTGAAGAGAAGGAGGTGAGAACATGCTCTCAATCAAAGGCTTACATGCCCGTGAAGATAAATAACCAATATTTAGAACAGTCAAAATCAAGTCTTCTAAAATGTGGGATCGACTCCCAAATCCTAGCCGATCTCCTCGAATGCGTCGGAGTCTTTCGCCTCAAAATCATCTCACGTACTCGACTCCTCAAAATCTGAAAATGGTATCGGTGTAGCACCGTGAGCCGAGGCCCAGTAATACAACAGTGTGCATGGTATGATATCATACTATACAAGTTTTTTAATCAAGGTATGCATCTCAATCGTATAATAAGGATGGCATGAATATGAGGGTGAATGCAGATGAGTAAGGGATGCCAATGCAACTAGTACCCATAACCACATAGGGTCTCCATCTCCTTCCCGCACTGGGAGCGGTCTCATCGACCCATCTGCAGGATATAATAACGTCTGGGGCCTTTCACCCTAGGGTACCGAACCCTGATTAGTTGATAAAACCAATATAAACGTATATAATATACTTCAACCCCGTTCCCTTATGCACCCCTTATATGAAATGACGTGATGATCATGGTATGATAACAAGATGTACTAGGGTTACATGACATAAGCACGCATGTATTTAACCTTTAAATAAAAATATAAAATGAACCAATGATCATTAAGAGTAATAATATGGGAACGAGTTAGGGTTAACCATGAATAACATGTAACAATCACCGAAGGTCACGATCAACACGGATGAATAATATAAGTGGAAATCACAAGACAATCCAACACACCATGGCCGAACCCTATGAGGGATCCATGACACAAGGTCGAACCCTAAAGAGGGATCCAAGACACTTGGCCGAACCCTATGAGGGATCCAAGACACATGGGTGGGATCCCCATGCATACAAGTATAGGTCGAACCATCTAGGTATAATAGTCAATAAGACATGACCAAATATCACAATCAACATCGATAAATAATATAAGTGAAAATCGCAAAAGAATCCAACACGCCATGGCCGAACTCTATGAGGGATCCATGACACAAGGTCGAACCCTAAAGAGGGATCCAAGACACTTGGCCGAACCCTATGAGAGATCCAAGACACATGAGTGGGATCCCCATGCATACAAGTATAGGTCAAACCATCTAGGGTTTAGTCAAACAACAAGGTTAAAACCTTAATAGTTAATAATCATGACCGAACCACGAACAATTAATAGGTTTTTATAAAAATGTAATGCATTATAAAAATCATAACTAAATAAATATGAATTAGAAAAATATAAACTCAATAGATTTAAAAACTAGATTCACAGAGGTTTTAGGAAAAATAAATAGAAAAATATTCAGATTCAAAATATAGGTCAAAACTCTTAATTAATTGGGCCGGACAGAATTCGAGATACAGAAAAGTCCCGCACATTTAAAAACTCATAACTTAATCAATACATATCAGAAAAATACAAACTCAAGGGTTATAGAAACTAAATTAATAGAGGTATCTATGAAAAATAATTAAAAAAATATTTAGGTTAAAAATATAGATTGAAATCTCAAGTAAAGTGGACCGTGTAAAATCTGAAATTCTGGGTTTTACAGAAAAGTCCAGCACGTTTGAAAAATCATAACTTAATCAATACAGATCAGAAAAATATAAACTCAAAGGTTCTAGAAACTAGATTGATAGAGGTATCTGTGAAAAATAATTATAAAAATATTTAGGTTAAAAATATAGATCGAAATCTCAGGTAAAGTAGACCGTGTAAAATCTGGAATTCTGGGTTTTACAGAAAAGTCCAGCATGTTTGAAAAATCATAACTTAATCAATACAAATCAGAAAAATATAAACTCAAAGGTTCTAGAAACTAGATTGATAGAGGTATTCAAGAAAAATAATTAGAAAAATATTTAGATTAAAAATATAGATCGAAATCCCAAGTGAAGTGGACCGTATAAAATCTGAAATTCTGGGTTTTTTTGGTAAAGTCATACAACTTAGAAAAATCATAACTTAATCAATAAAATTCAGAAAAATACAAACTAAACGGTTTTGAAAAATAGATTCAAAGAGGTATTTAGAAAAAAATAATATAAAAATATTTAAATCATAAAAGTACAACAAAAATGATAAGAACATAGTCATCCGTTATAGGTACAAAATAGACCATGGCCAAACCCATCATGGTGGCCCAAAACAAAGATCAACCCAATAAGAATAAAGTAAATATTATTAAAATTAATTTATAATGAGTATCAACCATTATCTAATGAAAGAAAAACAAATCTTGAAGAAAAACAAGTATAGGATGGATCAAGCGCACTTACCTCAAGGTTTCTTGAATTTTAATGAAAATCAAAAGTTTCTTCAAATTTGAAAGTCGTCGGATCGTCCTCTCCTCGGAGTATATTTTTCTAATCGGAGTCCCCGTCAATTCTCCCTTCTTGCTCGAGTGCGATCGGTGCCCGGATGAAGGTTTAATGGAGCTTGCTCTATTCTTCAATGGAGTTGGGTTTGTGAAAGCTTCTAAAACTTTAGGGTTTTCATAAATAGGTTTAGGGAAGGATTAGGGTTTCTATTTTGTTGAAATTCGTAACTAGCAAAGGGATGACTTTTTCAACCCTCAAAAACTTATATTTTACACTACTAATGGGTTAGAAATGGGCCCAAGGCCCATATACATCAATAGGCTTCATTTAAGAATATTATTAAGCCCAAAAGGTTTCTAGATTAGCCATACGGGCCCACCCAACAATCATAACATAAATAATTATAAATTAATTAAATCAAACTATATTATATAATTTAAAGTCCATACAATAAGGTATTGACACACGTCACACACACAAATCATAAAAACGTTCAAAACCCTAGAAAAATGTCAAATGACATTGAAATGACCCGAAAGTGATTTGCGGGTCCCACGCTCCTATTAAATAAATAAAATATAATTAAATATTATTTTTAAAAATATAAGAATGGTAGAAAAGTTTAAAAATTACAAAAATACTATTTTTGTCAAAATCTCCTGAAATCTCCCGCTAGGGTTTTCATGTATTAGGAAAGGTTCCAAATTTCACAGGTAAGTTAGTAATGATAAAATAGGAATATTTTTGGTGTCTCGGGCCCACAAAATAATTTTTTTTTATAAAAATTCTGGAATGTTAGCTAGGGAAAGAAAAAGTCTCCTACAAGTTATGGTTCATTATTTTTAGCAAGAATTTAGCCCTAAAGAGCAAATTTCAAAAATAGCAGGTTTTTCAAAGTTGTCAGAATAAAACCAAATTAAACATATATACTCAAGCATTATATTAAACCATAAAAATAATAATAGAAGTCTGAAAAATGTTTAGATTTCCATTATTAGGTGAATTTACCATAATACCCTAGAACGAAAGTTCAGGGTATTACAATCATCCTCACCAAAAATCAGCCATCGATTTATCTTCCATGTGGGTACACCAAAATTGTGTGTGAAAATAGGTATCCGCTGAGCCTGACCCTTATTTTAATACCATACTGTGTGGTTCTCTAACAGTGTCTCGTTTGACCTTAAAGCTCATCATGAAAAGGTTTAGATTAGGAAGCCATTAGAGAACTGTAGCCGAACTAGATTCGTGTAGATACAATACTCCCTAAGTAATTAAAATTTAAATATTGTGCCGAGATCCTAGGTCGAGAGATGATGATGAGAGGGTCCAATTCTCCGATGTCCAGTTCCTTCTTCGGAGGGAGGCCCCTAATTAAGGAGATGATGGAACTCGTTTTCTTTATACGTAAACAACATGTCGAGTAGCTTCTCTACCACATTTTGACATGTCGGATTGTCCACTTAGCATGTTATCGACATGTTGGTCAGCTTGCTCGGCGTGTTGGCATTGTTTTTAATCTCTTCTGGGGCACAATATTACCGCATGTTCTGGGACTATGATTATCTCTCTTCATGACCTAGGGTCAATAGATTATATGACATCAGTATTAAAACCTCCCTATAAGGTGTCATATCGGCCTATTTGAGGACCATAGCTCTTCAATCCAAGCTAGGGTTCTTTGGAAGTTAGTGTAATACCCAAAATTCCCTTTAAAAGGTATTTTGGTAATTTTACCTTGTAGGGTCATTTTGGTAATTTTACACATGAGAGTTGGGTCCTATGCATGTGTTTGTTTATATTGATGTCTGCTTACATGGAAGGTTTAAACATGTGTGGGCTTAGACCCTATTGGGCTTTATGTAAGGGCCCATTAATTACTTGAGTATGTTTCATATATTATAGCGAAAAGTACCAAAAAGTCCATAGTGCACGCACGACTCGACCATTCAAGCTGTAGAAAATTTTTTGGCTCTGATTAATATTGCTTTATCAAAAGTCTGACTAATAAGTCTTCTTTGGTTACTTTTACTATTAAATATATTTTAAATCAAAATGAAAAGACGACAATGCATTTATCCTTGACTGACACTTGTACAATTCCTCATTTACGATGCTTGAGGAATTAATTCGTTTGAAAAACTTTTGACATCCGTTTCACAATTGTTACTGGTTCAACTAATTCACTGAAAACATGTCTTATAAAATAGAAACAATCAGGGAGATTGTGAGATAGCACAATCCGTCTAGAGGCACAAAAAAGGGCCAAATCTTATGGAGTCGCCACCAACCCTTTTTTAACGGTGTGATTGGCCACCGGGTTTGAAAATAGATAACAACCTTTTTAAAATGAGCAAAATGCAAATTAGTGACTCCATTGATCTACTAACAATTTGAGAGATCATTAGGTAAGTGAGTCATTTATAAATTGGGGAAGGTGTTAGGCATCCCAACTTATCCGTATTTAAACGGTTACCTACTCTTGTACCCTCAATCATCCTCTCAAGTTACCGTTTAAGGAAAAGAAGAATCTACATATAAAAGAACATAAAAGAAACATGTGGGAATACCCTACTATGCAAGCATTTCGGGTTCTCCACATATTTGGGAGAAAAAGAAATAACATAAGAGAAAATGTGAGAATACCCTACTATGCAAGCATTTCGGGTTCTCCACATATTAGGGAGAAAAAGAGATAACATAAGGAAAAATGTGGGAATACCCTATTATGCAAACATTTCGGGTTTTCCACATATACTAGAGAGAGAAAGTAAAAAAAAAAGACAACATAAGGGAAGCAAGAAAGATAAACTAAAGTAAAGAACTAACTAATCATACAATAAAATAGAGCTAAGTAAATAAAATAAAAGATAAATAAATAAAGAAAAAAAAATAGGGTGGCATAGCCTTCCTATGTGGTTACATTGTTAGAGAGAGAAAGAACTTATGTTGTTTGTATTGTACCTTGTAAATGGTCCTTCTTCTTTCCTTGGCCTTTTCTTCTTCTTTCTCTTCTTCTTGTTCTTGAAAAAAAGAAAAAATGAAGTGAGCAAGAACAAAAGTTCTTCCTCCTTTCACTTAATCTCTTAAAATAAGAAGGTCTTTGGAAGATTTTTGAGGTTTCTAAGGGTTTTTGGAGAGCTTAAGAAACTATTTTGCAAGAGTTTTTCTAGGCCTAAAGAGATGGCTTGAAGGGATGGATCTCTAAAAGGAGTGAGGGGTATTTATAGGTGAAAAGTAAGGGTTTGGGGTAGTTTGGGAATAAGAAAAATGGTAGTTGAGTCATTTGTGGGTAAAAAGGTAAAATGGGGTTTGTCCTATATGGATATGTTAAGGAATTTTCTAATTTGTTAGGAAAAAGTTGGGCAATCTAGAAAGTTAAAAAGTTGTAGGAAATTTATGTGTGAAGAATAAATAAAAAGGTGTGGATAAAATGGAAAAGTATGGGAGGTTGGTAAGTTGGATGGATAAGCTTAAGTAATATCATCAAAGTGTGTCATGATGTATGAACCTTGGTACATTTACACATATCAAGACCATACATCTAGAGTTTTGATCAATCATTGATAAAATGCTCATTTTAAGTCCAAAATTGACAAGACAAAAATATTTTGAAAGATCATTCAAAGTACTTTTCAAAGGTAGACATCTCATTGACACACAAACTATCAAAATTTGAGATCATTTACAAATTAGTCCAACAAAAGCCATGACCTTATGATCGAGCTATTAGATTTTAATGAAATCACTTTTCTTTTTAAAAGATAAAGGAGTTAAAAACAAATACTTTTGATTTCGATCAAATCTAACGGTAAAATCAAAGATACAAGTATTTTTGATCATTTATCAACAAAAGTCAAACCTTTGATTAAATTCTCATAGCTTATGATAGGGCTTCCTAATGATGGTTTTGGGTTCTAAAAGTGTTATCTAAGGGTGGTTGATGGTTCTAATTAAGGTTCTACGATTAGGTAGGAATATCCTAAGGGTTGAGATTTGTAAAGTAATCCCTCGACCAATAAAGAAGAAGCTCGAGACCGTCGATCGCCAAGTTAGAAGATTGTGCCAAAAGGGGATGTCTACAGTTGCCCCTCTTTGGCGAAATTGGTTGACCCATGAACGACAAAGATATTTTTAGACAACAAAGAACATTTTGGCAGAAAGAAGCTTATATATACCAAATAATGGTTAAACATCGAGACTGTTTCCACTAGCTTCTTTAGGAATCTTTTGGCTTCGTTTGAGTCCTCTCAAATTTAGGAAAACTCAGTGCAATTGTATGATTAGAGTCTTAGCCCATTTTGGGTACTTACAAGGTCACTAGTCATACAGAAAAAATTTAACTTTAATTGAGGGCCCTAGTTTAAAATCAACTTATGATGGGATGATTAAAAATGTCCATCTTTTGAGATTCCTCAAACATTACTTTATGATTCTTCATTTAACTAAATGATTTTCAGTCTCGATATTTAAGTAGAATTTGATCTATATACGATTCTAGCGACATTAACAAGACACAATGTGGGTCTTATAAATGACAACATGGATTAGATTGCTTCATAAGAGCCCATACAAACATCTGACCAAGAAACAACGATCAGACTTACCTTAATCTTGCACGGTATTCTACTAAGAGGTATGAGGAACCAATTAGCATATTAGGCCACTCATGCACAAAAGTAGGTCACGAATGTATAAATGCAAATACGAATGCAAAAGGTATGATGATTTCTTTTTTTAAAATTTTTACAAAGGGTTGAAAGATAATTCTATAAAGAAAAGATAGTGAAATGATTCTAAGGGGGTATAAAATATTTACAGCGGGAGATGATAAAAAAAAAAAAATTTATTTTTTTTATTTTTTATGGAAAGATGTCATCCTCATCATTCTCTCGGAGCCTGCGAACTTGAGTGTATTGGACTTAGTTCCTTCTTCGTAGTTCATTGGAGTGGATGACGCCATTATAATGCTTGCCAAGATTGCAGCCTTTTCCCCCTTTTAATTAGCCTGTCTTAGCGAGTGAACTAGAAAAACAAGAAATGCAAAAGGGCCTTCATTCTTAGAAGTGTGTACCTTTTTTTTTTTTTTTTTTTTTTTTAAAATAAGGTTCAATCATAGGAAAATCAATCATGAATTTCTTCTAAGGATAGCAAGTGATAGGGTGTAAGTAATCTTACTCAAGCATCATGTCAGGTTTGAATCTTCGTTCATGACTTGCTCATGCATGGACCCTGAATGGTAATCCCATTTCCTGTAAATGTTTCCACGACTTGCCCTTGTGTGTCTATGTATGTGTGTCTGTGTTTTTTTTTTTTTTTTTTTTTTTTTTTTTTTTTTTTTTCCCTCTTTTGCCCCTGATGCCCATAAGGGTTTTCACCAGGGCTGGGTCCACGTGATTGTTGCGCACTAGTGCCTTTCGGTTTTCACTATGCCCGTGGTGTTGGATCTTGCCATGACTCGACATTTTTACTCGTGATGCCCTTTCGGGTTTTCACCATGCCCTTTCGAGTCATGCTATATTTTATAGATTACCATCTCCCTTCATTGCCATTTGATTGAAATGAAAATAAGAAATGTCTTAACCAAATATACCTTCAATTAATCTTGGATCAAAAAAAGCTTTATTGTGGGATGAAAAGAAAGGGTTTGGTCTTGGTGAAGAAGATGAGAAGTGAGGACTAGGGAAAAAGTAAAGCCGTTCACAGTTTATACTCTTGCGGGCCAGGAGTGGTGTATTGATGTGTCAAACTTGTGTCAATCTCTTTATTTTGCTTTCTTTTCTTCTTTTTTTTTTTATTTTTTTTATTTTTTATTTTTTATTTTTTATTTTTTTTTTTTTAGCTTTGCCATTTTTGAGTTTTTTTTCTTTTTTTTTTTTTCCTTGTATGACTGAAAGTATATGTTATGTTGTCTTTTAGGAAAAGAAGTGAAGGCTCAAAGTTTGAGAAAAAATGATAGAGTGAGGTGTGAAAGAAAGAAATACAGCCATTTTCATTTCCAAGATCCATTGAAGGTACAAACTATAAAGACACATCTATCACACAAAGTATTTTTTGACTTGATCTGTATTGATTGGCTCTGGGAGGTCTTCATCATCCATTCGCCCCAAGATTAAAGCTCCACCGGAAAAGACTTTCCTCACGATATATGGGCCTTCATAGTTGGGCTTGAACTTCCCACGTGGATCGTGTTGATGAGGAAGAATCTTTTTTAAAACTAAGTCACCAACCTTAAATTCTCGAGGTTTGACTTTCTTTGCATAGGCTTTGGCCATGCGACGTTGGTATGCTTGAGCATGACAGATTGCTCGAAGTCTCTTTTCTTCGATCAAATTCAAATGCGCATATCGTGCTTGTAACCACTCGGCTTCATCCAGCTCTGCTTCCATAAGAACACGTAGAGACGGGATCTCAACCTCAATAGGGAGAACTGCCTCCATCCCATATGTAAGGGCATATGGTGTAGCTCCAACTGAAGTCCTGATTGATGTGCGGTAGGCAAGAAGAGCATATGGCAACATCTCATGCCATGCTGAATAATTGTTTGTCATTTTCTCGATGATGTGCTTGATGTTCTTGTTAGCTGCCTCAACTGCTCCATTTGTCTGAGGGCAATAAGGAGAAGAAAAATGATGCTTGATTTTGAATTGAGCTAACAACTTTTTTGTCTCCTTTTTTTTGAAAATTGACCCATTATCTGAGATCATTTCACTAGGCACTCCATACCGACAAATGATTTCCTTTCGAATAAATTTTCTTACTTGTGCGGCTGTAACAATGGTGTATGAAGTTGCCTCTACCCACTTGGTGAAATAATCTATTGCCACCAATATATATCGATGATTATTTGATGCCTTTGGAGTAATAGGGCCAATCATGTCGATTCCCCAAACAGAAAATGGCCACGGTGTGGTCATGTTATGCAACTCTGATGGTTGCACATTGATCTTGTTAGCATAGATTTGGCACTGATGGCATTTTTGGACGTACTTGCAACAATCTGAATCAAGAGTTGACCAGTAATATCCAAGTCGCAAAATTTTCTTTGCCAACATGTGTCCATTCATGTGAGGACCGCAAACTCCTTCGTGGACTTCTTCCATGACTTCTTTTGCTTCTTTTTCATCAAGACATCTCATAAGGATTTGATTGGGTGACCGTTTGTATAATACACCGCCAATTATAAGAAATTATGAGGCTAACCGCTGAATCATTCGTCGATCATTAATGGTGGCATCTAAAGGAAATGTTTGCTCTTCAAGATATTTCTTTATATCTGTATACCACGGCATTTGATCTAGTGCACCTCCATTTATGGTGTTGCAATAGGCTGGCTCAAAACTTTGTGCAACCTCAATCGGCCTTATATCTATCCCATCTGGAATCTCGATCATTGAGGCAAGAGTGGCAAGTGCATCAGCAAATTGATTCTTGGTCCTCGGCATGTAGGTGAACGTGATCCTTTCAAACTTTGAAGTGAGCCCTTCTAGATATTCATGGCAAGGGATTAATTTTTCATCCTTCGTATCCCAACTACCATTTGTCTGGCATATCACTAGAGATGAGTTTCCAAACACATCTATATCTTTGCTCTCCATATCCAAAGCTGCTCGTAGTCCAACAATGCAAGCTTCATATTCTGCTTCATTATTTGTGCATCCGAACTGTATTTTAACAGAAACTGGAATGTGAGAACCTTTCGGTGATATAATTACTGCCCCAATTCCCCATCCCTTCTGGTTGACTGCACCGTCAAAGTACATTTTCCATCCTGTTGACTCAACTGCATCTTCTTCAACTGTCATTATGGCTTCATCTGGGAAATCTGTCCTCATGGGTTCATAATCAGGCAGTGGATTTTCTGCTAAGTGCTCTGCAATTGCCCGACCTTTAACTAACTTTTGTGTGACATAGGTGATGTCAAACTCTGATAATAACATCTGCCAACGAGCTGTTCTTCCAGAAATAGCAGGCTTTTCTAACAAATACTTCACCGGATCCATGCGAGATATTAACAACACCGGATAAGACAATAAGTAATGGCGCAAACGTTGTGTAGCCCATACTAAAGCAAGACAAGTTTTTTCTAGAGACGTGTAACGAGTCTCATAGTCAGTGAATTTCTTGCTCAAGTAATAAATTGCTCGCTCTTTCCTGCCTGATTCGTCATGTTGCCCCAATACACAACCCATAGAGGTCTCAGTTATTGATAGGTACAGTAAAAGAGGACGTCCTGGCTTAGGTGGCACTAGGACTGGAGGATTTAGGAGGTACCTTTTTATCTTATCGAAAGCAACTTGACATTCATCGTTCCATTCCTTAGGACTGTTCTTACGAAGCAACTTGAAAATGGGTTCACAAATGGGAGTGAGTTGTGCCACAAATCTGCTGATGTACTGTAAACGCCCAAGAAAACCTCTGATTTCTTTCTCCGTCCTTGGAGGGGGCATATCAATGATTGCCTTGGCTTTGGCTGGATCAATTCCAATTCCTCTCCTGCTGACAATAAATCCAAGCAGCTTCCCAGATGTTGCACCGAAAACACATTTCGCAGGATTGAGACGAAGCCTGAATTTACGGAGTCTTTCAAATAGTTTCTTTAAGATGGTGGGATGGTCTTCAGCCTTCCATGATTTGGCGATCATGTCATCCACATACACTTCCATTTCCTTGTGGATCATATCATGGAATAGTGTTGTCATAGCCCGCTGGTACGTTGCTCCTGCATTTTTTAATCCAAATGGCATAACTTTATAACAAAAGGTGCCCCAAGGTGTGATGAACGCAGTCTTTTCTCTATCTTCCTCTGCCATCTTAATTTGGTTATATCCCGAGAATACATCCATAAATGACAACAATTCATGGCCTGCAGTGTTATCCACCAAGACGTCTATATGAGGCAATGGAAAGTCGTCCTTTGGGCTAGCCTTATTCAAGTTCCAAAAGTCAATGCACATCCTTACTTTCCCATCCTTCTTTGGCACAGGTACTATATTTGCAAGCCAATCTGAATATGATGAAACCATCAGAAAACCGGCTTCGTACTGCTTTACCACTTCTTCTTTGATCTTCAAAGCCCATTCCGGACGCAATCTTCGAAGCTTTTGCTTGATGGGGGTTTCCCCAGGTATTAAGGGCAAACGATGGACGACTAGATTTGTGTCTGGCCCGGGCATGTCTTCATAGGACCAAGCAAATACATCTTTATAATTCTGAAGGAATTTGACCATTTTAAGTCTCTCAAGTGGGGAAAGAGATGCACCAATCTTCACTTCTTTTGGATCTTCTTCTGTACCAAGATTTATGGTCTCTGTATCTTCAATGTTAGGTTGAACCCCCTTTTCATGATGCTCAAGAAGATCAAAAAGTTCTGTGTTAGCTTCTTCTTGTTCCTCTTCACATTCTATCCCCATGAGCTCAAAGTCTAATTCCAAATCGAAATCATATGGTTCAAGCTCATTATCAGATTCTTCCTGCTAATTAACCTTGATTGAATTAGAAGAAAAAAAAAATTGCAAAAACATAATGAGAGTTCATTTATTTAGAAAGAAAAAACTAAACTTTTTGATAAAACAACACCCAAGGGTGAAGGATTTCATTAATTAGTTCACTTGCTACCACAGGCCTTTTTAAAAGGGGTCATTGTTCTTGTTACAATTTGGCAAGCCTCAACAGTTAGTGGGATAGATTCCCAGTTCGACAATTCTCCTTCTAGCTGATGAATCAGATTGGTTGGATCAATCTTCCTTTTGTTGGCGTAGATCATCATGACATCTTCATATTCCATCTCTATCTCCTCTTCATCAAACATGTTTGCTTCTTGCAGTGAGATCATGAGTTCTTCTTGTAGATTCTTCGGGATCTGAACTGCTTCCCAATCGATATACATCATTTTGCCTCCATCTTGCTCTCCATATGGTATCTCTACTGCTTGGTCTAACTTGAAATCATCTTTGGACTTTGTTATCCCATCGACCATCGTGCCTGTTGACTTGCTGGACTCAGACTCTAAAATCAAAGCAGACTGACATTCCCCGCCTAAGAATAAGATTGAGATATCAGGAATATCGAGCTCGTGCTCGACCTTCGAATCTTTTGACTGCACAGATGGAGAATGGCTTGGCTTTGAAGGAGTCATAGCAGATTTTGGAAAAGATGGGGATTTAGGATTTGAAAGAGGGTTATAATCTTCATCACGAAAGATTCCTACAGGAAAAGTTGCATTGAGGAGAGGAATGGGCTTTGGCAGATCCTCGATGAGGTCAACTCCGTTTCTTCTTGCTAACTGAGTTTTTCTTCTCAATTGCGCTTGTCTGATGTAGTCCTCAGCGCCCGGTCTATACCCATTACCAAATCTTGGCTGGTATTTTGTCTTCTTTACTGGTTCCAGCATCCCTTGTTCATTCACTCCTAATCCCTTGCCAGGGTGGAAGTTCATGTTGTACATCATCCTCCAACATGGCTCAACAACTTCATCTCTTTTCATGGACATGCAACTCACTGTTTCAAATTGATAAGAGAAGATTTTTGATGCAGTTTCCATGTGTTGGACTGCATATGTGTGTTGCCCTGGTGGGATATGAAGCTCTTCATCACCGGTTACTGAAATCAACTGATCATCAACAACAAATTTCACCTTTTGATGCAAAGAAGATGGGACTGCCCCGGCTGAATGTAACCATGGCCTGCCAAGGAGAAAAGTGAAGGATGCCTCCATGTCCAACACTTGGAAGTTAATCTTGAATGAATACGGGCCTATGATCACATCAAGATCGATTTCTCCAACATTTTGTCTGATAGAATTATCAAAAGCCCTAATTGTCATGGGTCTCCTTCTGATGTCGGAGAGGCCAAGTCCTACGGCCTTAATAGTATTCAAAGAGCATACATTTAGGCCCGAGCCATTGTCGATCAGGACCGCAGGCACTTTCTGATTCTGACATGTCACTGTGATATATAAGGGCCTCAAGTGTCCGGTTCCTTCTCCAGGGATCTCATCATCAGAAAATGTTATCACCCGAGGGGCCATGATCATTCCTACCAACTTTGCCAGTCTCTCAGCTCTTGGATCATGTCTTTGAGCAACGGAATGTCAGTGAGACTGATTACCGGAGAAGTCTAAGTGTCAAGAGGGATGACAGCAGTCCCTATCACTTCACTGGTGTTTGGAGGATCAGAACCAGGAGGGTGATTATGCTCCATTGCTCGTGTTTTTGAACGTGTCAAAATAGTGCTTCGAGGAAGTGACGGATTCACGGATCTCCCTTTCGGAGGTCGCTGGCTGGGCCCTATGATGATGGATGACGTCAATCCCTTTTGAAAAAAAAAAAAGCTTTGTAAGAAAACATGAAAATGCTACAATCTAAGAAACTTTTAGACTTTAAAAGATGAGATTTTTTTTTTTTTTTTTTTAAGATGTTATTAATGATCCTAAAAGTTGAAAATGGAAAGATGAGAGGCTCCTCAAAAGTGAATATGGGATGCAAGTCTTAAGAGAATTAAAACAACTAGAAAAAAAAGACTCCTTAAGGAAACCTGAACTATTAGAGTGGATTTGGAAGATGCAATGCTCCTTAAGTGAAACCAAACTATTGAAGTAGCTTGGAAGATACGAGGCTCCTTAAGGGAAACCAAACTATTGAAGTGGCTTGGAAGATGCGAGGCTCCTTAAAGGAAACCAAACTATTGAAGTGGCTTTGGAAGATGCTAGGCTCCTTAAGGGAAACCAAACTATTGAAGTGGCTTTAGAAGATGCAAGGCTCCTTAAGGGAAACCAAACTATTGAAGTTTTTAGAAGATGCGACGGCGGCCATATTGGACTTATGCCAAGAGTGGATAAGTGAGCTAGGATCCCCTAAATCCACAAGAGAATACTAGGTGGGACAGCCTGAGCACCTAGTCAACATGGTAATTGAGACCATGGTTACTTTTTGCAAGGCAAAGGTTCCTTAAGGGAAACCTAAACTACAATGATCAGTTTTGAAGAGGCAATGGTTCCTTAAGGGAAACCCATACTATATGATCGATTTTGAAAATACAATGATTCTTTAAGGAAAATCCATACTATACAGTTGATTTTTTTTTAAAAGGCAATGGTTCCTTAAGGGAAACTCAAACTACACAATTGATCTTTTTATTTTTTTTTCTGTTTTTTTAATTGTAAGGGCTCCCTAATGGAAACCCCAAATTGATATTGAAAATGGCAAAGGCTCCTTAAGGTAAACCCAAACTACAAGATGAACATTCTAATTTTTGAAAGTTGAAGAAAAATAATGGACTATAAGCTTTCATGACCACAGTAGATGATTTCATTCATTTAAAATCACAAAATACAAAGTAGACTGTTTTTTTGTTTTTTTTGCTCGACTAAGAATTCATTAGGGAGGAGGTGGGGCCGTAACAGGCTTATGGCCAAGTGACATAATTTGCCTTTCCAAGGCAATATTGTATGCATCAAGCCATGTAACCGTTTGATCATAAATGACCACGTTATCTTTATGGTCCCTTTCCATACGGTCCAATTCCCCCAATATAGCATCTCGATTTGCAATGGCGCTACGACGATCTTCTTCACATCGATGATGAACCTCCTTAAGGAAATTGCATTGCTCCTCAAGTTCTTCAACATGCTTGCACCGTTCTTCTAACTCATTGAGGTGAAGGTTTTCTTCTTCAAGTTTGACAATCTTCTTCTTTAAGCACTTATTTTCGGCAATGTACATCATTTTCTTTCTTGCTTGTATGATCATCTTTTCATGTGTTTCTCCCCGCTCTTCTTCAAACTCACGACGGCGTTTGGCAAATCGGAGAGCAACATTCTTGAAAACATCCATAATGGGCAAAGCAACCGGCACTTTATCTTCCTTTGGAGCCACAAGAGGAGTATAAAGAAAATCGGGTTTAGGCATGAGTGACTCAATATCGGGCATCTCTAAACCAAGCAAGTATTCGTTAGTTGTTGTCGGCACATCACTACGAACTAATTCAAGAACGGGTCTATTACTCCGCTTTCAAAAATCCACAAAGCGCATTTCTAGCTTCTCCGAGTACGTTGTAAAATCGGCATAGTCACATTTGATGTCATCAATAGTGGGATTAAATTGGACATACCCCAGTTGACGAAGTACCCGGAGTGGTGTATATGGAGTAGAACCGTGAAGCCCGGCAAGCACTAAACCTTGTCGACCCGGAACCCGTAAGTAAACATCTTCTCCCCGAGAGAGCCAAGTGCACTTCCATTGAATCTCTTCCGTCTTCAAAGAGTTTAAACCTTTGTACCACTCCACCTTATTCTTTGGAATAGGACAAGGTTTACGCATGAGATGATTATTTATGAGATTAAAATGGCCAAATGTAACATCTCTCATGGCTACCAAACTTGGCAAATGTTCATAAGCCCAAACTTGAAGAAGCGAGATTGAAAGTAGGATTTTTCCGCGTCATTAGTTACGGAAACCCTAGAATCAACAAGATTTGTAAATTGATCCGATTATCCTGCAAAATTTAGAATTCTTGCACAGTGGAAAGTTTCGGATGTCGATCCGCACTCGGGATTAATCACGTTAGTGCAATAAGAACATAAAATGATAGATTTTTGCCAAAAATTCATGGAGGGATGAGAATGATGTATTTGGATTAAAACAAGATTGCTTGATTTTAGAGAGAGAAATTGCTTGATTTTAGAGAGAGAAATTATCATAATCTACCAAAAAAAAATACTAATGAAGGAAATCAAACCAAAAAAAAAATACAGAGGTTCTCACCAGGCTACACTCTTCAGAGCGAATCCTTTAGTACTAACTCTAGTTAACAACAAGGCAATCCGAAGCCTAGACAGACGTGCGGCACAATGGCTGACTTAAGTACGTCCCAGACTAACCGGATTGGTCAAGTGTATAAGAAGAGTGTTCCCTCGGGTTAAGCTAGGGTTGATGTGTGTTCCTAGTCCACACGTAACTAACCGCCGAATAGTCCAAGATGCCACGTCGAGCTCAGTGTACTTGAGTAGCAGGGACTTATGGGTGTGTTAGACAACAGGGACCCGCGCTCGTGGTCTTATTTCGATTGGATGTTAAGCGGGTTCGCTTTGTGTGGATTTTTCCTCGAACACCGGGCTAATTGGCTCTACTTCTTGATTCTTTTTAATTAAATGGAGCCTTGGGAGCAAATCAGTTGGAATGATGAGGTGGGTGATGAAATCCCACCAGTTTCAATTTGGAGCTGGGTCTGCTCTCTTAGAGTTGATTGATTAACGGCCACGCCACGCAAGTCGAATAAGTTGTTGCTAGAAAACAAATAGACAAGCGGCAATGATGCACCCAATATGCTCTGTATCGCACTCAAGGCGAGGATAGAGACTTACCTCCCGTGGGCCACGCCACGGGGTCTCTTCCGTGGGTTAGAGAGGGGTATCCTAATGGGCTTGGGCCCGACTCCACCTCTTTGAGCTTTCGCTCCCTACCCACACTGGATCGTGTTTCTGCAGAAAAGTTAGATCGCACGGTCTAGGTATTCGGGATTCTATTTGGAAGATCCTTGCCTTTTTAGGGTTCACGGAACAAGCACTAGATTTAGGCAAGTTTTTGAATTAGTTACCAAATTCGAGATGGGTTAAAATTTAGGAATTTCCAGATTGGAAAATACCTAGATTGGAAAGTTTCCCGAACTGTGAAGATCTTCCAAGAAATATTTGATTGCGAGATCCCTTACAATTTTGGGAAATTTCCCAAAATTGAAATTCTGCTAGATTTGGGGTGTTTCCTTTTGCAGACTTTTCCAAATTCAGAAGATTTCTAAAGATAGAAATTCTTCTAAAGAGGAAACTTCTAAGAGGGGAAACCCTAATTAAGCAGAGTTTCAAGATTTTGGAATCTTTCCAAAAATCGCAAATCCTTGATTGGTGATTTCTAAAAATCTGCAGAATATAAAACCCTAATTTTTTTGAATTTTGATTTTTTTAATTTTTTTGGTAATTTCCACTTAATCTAGGGTTTCTAAAAAACCCTAGAACAAGATCTAGCAGTTATATGGAAAGCAGTAAAATTCCTAAATTATTACAAATTGCACTCGGCCTTCCGAGGCATTAAAAATAGTAATTTAAAAACTGCTAAAAATCAACAAAAACAAAAAATAGAAAGTTTCCCGAAAAGGTCGGGCTGGCCAAATTGAGCAGCTTTTCGCGTCAGCAACTTTCCAATTCCGTCTTTACGTCCTTTTTCGCACTCCCGAACACCCGAGCGGCAGCGGCGCCATTTGAAAGTAGGATTTTTCCGCGTCGTTGGTTACGGAAACCCTAGAATCAACAAGATTTGTAAATTGATCCGATTATCCTGCAAAATTTAGAATTCTTGCACAGTGGAAAGTTTCGGATGTCGATCCGCACTCGGGATTAATCACGTTAGTGCAATAAGAACATAAAATGATAGATTTTTGCCAAAAATTCATGGAGGGATGAGAATGATGTATTTGGATTAAAACAAGATTGCTTGATTTTAGAGAGAGAAATTGCTTGATTTTAGAGAGAGAAATTATCATAATCTACCAAAAAAAAATACTAATGAAGGAAATCAAACCACAACCAACAAAAGTAATTCATCATTTAAAAATCCAAGGTTCTTACAATACTTCAAAATATAAAAAGTAACAATAACAATGTAAAAGAACGAAAGACTAAGCTAGAGAGAGAGAAACTGAGATCTAAAGAGAGAAAGTAGAGAGAGAGATGAGAGACTAAAGGATGAAAGAGAAAGTGGTAGAGAGAGAAAATGAAAAGGAAGAGAAAGAAAGTTACCGCTTACCCACCATGAGGAATGATCGAGTAGATCCAACGATTTGGGGAGTTGCAGGTCAACCAATTGGTGGCAGCAGGCGGTAGGAGTATGGATCGATCATTCCTTCCTTCTCTTCTTTTTCTTCTACTTTTATTTTTCTTTGCCTTGCTGCGTTTTTCTTTTTTTTTTTTTTTTTTTTTTGTTTGATGGAGAAGAAGAGGGCCGGGAGAAGTGAAACGGTGGTGCTAGCAGGCGGCAAAAAGGAGAGGGGCGGTGGTCTTTGGATCAGCTGTTGTAGGTGGCAGCAAGGAGGCTTCTCTTCTTTTTCTTCTTCTTCTATCTTTTTTTGTTTGTTTAGCCTTAGAGAAAGATGTAAAGGCTTGGGCTGGGGACGGTGATGGTAGTGGATGTAGGCGGTGGAGATCGCATGGGACAGGGCGGATGAAACCACCGCTGCAACAGTTCGCCGGAGTTGCAACCTGCAACTCCGGCTTGGTTTGAGATGGGGGGGCGGTGCAGTATGTGATGGAAGAAAAGGAGGGCGGTATGGGGGTGTTGCAGTAGCAAGGTGGAGAGGCAAGGAGGATTGGTGACGCCCAGATCTGAGGAGGAGGAGCTTGCTGGTGGGTGGAACAACTCCGGTCGGAGTTACAGTCCGGTGGCAGCGTGGTGAGGAGGGGAAGAATGGATCCAAGGTGATGGGGAGCACGGTCCAGCAGCAGGAGAGTTTTCTCACGGTCAGGGAGGAACGATAGCTAAGGGTCTTGGTGCTTGAAGACGTCGGAGGGTGAGTAGAAGAGAAGATGCACTGTGGTGAGGGTGGAGATGGCTGGAGAAGATGAACCAGTCCGGCGAGAACGGTGGTGGCTAGCGGGCGGCAAAAAGGAGAGGAAGATGATGGTTTTTTTTTGCTGGTCGAACCAGCAATGAAGGGCCAAGGGGATGGTGACGGCTGGGGTTAGCAATGAGAAGTCGCTGGCCGGAGTTGCAGGCTGCAACTCCGGTGATAGAGATGAAGAAGATGAAGAAGATTGAGAAGAGAAAAATGGAGGAAAACGGTCTAAAACCGAGGGGAAGAAGGGGCAAACGAGTTGGGGGAGAGAATGGAGCAATAAGGAGGGGGATTAGGGTTCGAACGAACCCCTATCCTTCTCCTTTTAAAGCTTCCCTATTTCCTTTAATGGAAATAGGGGATTTTTGAAAATAAAAAAATAAGAAAAATAATTTTTTTTTATTTTTTTTTTTAAGTAAAAACCTACTTTTCTATGGGGAATCTCCCCAATTAGTGGACCCCCCATTTAATTAAAATTATTTTGAAATTCGCGGGGTCCACTAACTGGTCGGACAGCGGGTCGATGAAGATGGGCCCGGCTATTGGCCCACATGGATTGATGATGTCCATCGTCTCACAAGATGATGTGACAGACAGTCTGATGGCGATCGGATGGATGGTGACTTGATTGGGACTTAGATTGGTAGATCGACGGATCTAGAGAGATCCAACGGTCCGATTGAAGATCCAACGGTCCGATGGAAGATCCAACGGTCAGAAAGCTAAGGGAGATGAGATAGAGCTGATGGGTAGGAGTTCTGGGGTTAGGTCAGTAGATTCGAGGACCGAGAGATGAAGAGAGAGAGAGAATAAGGAGAGATGAGAGAGAAAGTATCAGAAAATAGAGAGAAAAGCACTGGAGGAGGGTCTGGAACCCTGGTCTTCACTGTGACCATCCTCACGCTTCTCCAGTAGAGTCGACCATCATTCTTTGCTGACTCGTGTGGCTTTAAACGCTTTGGTCCGTCTCTTGGTCATTGGCTCTCCTACTCTCTTCGTTCTTTTGGGCCGGCTTTTTGGTCCTCTTATTCAGCCCATATTTGGCCCATATCTTCTAGTCATAGCATGTGGGCTTTTTAAGCTTTGATAATGGGCTTTCATGATCGATTTGGGCCCACAAGTCTCGAGAATCGTCCCATCGGGGTTTCCTGCGACAGAAGAAGCGCGTAATGAGACTTTATCAGAACGGCTTAATATTTAGACTTCCGAAAATGTGTTTAATGCATGCAAATATACCATTTCGTCCAGAAAAGTGTGTTCTACGCAACAGAAGAGACTATTACGTAGAAAAGTAGGTAAATAGAGTATTTTACGTAGGAGAATGCAATAACGCTAAAAGGATAATTGCTTAAAATAAGCACTTTTGAGCGAATATCACAACCCCCAACCAGCATATTGCCAATCCTTGGCAATTAGTGCGAAATAAATGAGCTTAAAAGGGCTCTGCACATGCTGCACACTTTTTCATATTAGCTCCGGGAAAACACCGTTCGTCAAATCATTGAATGGATGCAAAAACAGTTACATGCTAGCGAAGAGTTTGAAAGTTTTGGCAAGACTACAGACTGATAATCATGACCCAGAATAGTCAGACTCTGCGTGTGTGTGTGCTCAACATTCTTATCATCCGACAGTAAAGATTTCCAGATCACCTCCAAGTTTTTCTGCCTCGACCTCAAATCTCACATGTTTAGCACTCAGAATAGAATCACACAAGAAGGGTTTTCTTCTTTTCTCTCAATTTATATGTGAGGAGATGTATTTAATATAAAGAGGCAAAAGATCTCACATATATTTTATTTGAAGGAAGGACATCTTTAACAAAAGAAGATCTCATGATTGGAATACCACTTCACTCGGGAACGTCAGATCAAACTCTATAGCTTCTCTTTCTCCAATCTCCACATTTTATGATCGTGCTATCCTAGAATCAAGTAGGACTTTCCTGGGTTGTAATGAGGCTTAGGTCAGGTGTAGAAAAATAAAGGTATACAGGATTTCAAAGATCTTGAGAGGATATTTTCATTTTCTTGAATTTTTCCTGCGACGTCACACCATTATCTGGTTCTTTTTCCTTTTTTCATATATTTTTTTTTCTTTTTCTTGATATTTCTGAGACTGCTCAATTTCTTTTCAGCTCTTCTTCATACTTTTCTTTCTATATTTTGTTTTTGGCTTGAACCACTTTCTTTTCCTTTTGATTTTTCTTCTTTACTTTTCTTTTCACGGTACACCCACATCAGTTATTTTTTTATCCTTCTCAAAAGTAGGGTGGCCAGTAACACTTCGTAGCTGAACTGGGTTTTTGGTTAATGGGCTTACAAAGAAAAGGCTTTTATAGAAGGGTTCAAGGGGTTTCTAGTGAAGTATAATTCAGGTGAGTAAAAAGGCTGAATGGTTCGAAAAAATGGCCTAAATCATTTTCTAGGGTTTGCACTATCATGTATACTGTCTTGACTGGATATAGAGAAGGTTCTGTCGTAGTAATCCAATGTTGATGTCGTTCCGAGTTTTATGATCGAAGCAAAAGATAATGAGATCTCTCAACGAATATTGCGGGCATGAAGAATAGTGAGTCATCTTGTGACTCAGAATTGTTGTATAACACTCTGAATTGATTAAAGGCTCGAAAGCTCACTGGGTTAGGTCTCTACAATTATTCTCACAAGATCTCCAGAATTTCTAAACTTAGGGTGACTCTGATATTGATAGTGTACAATTGTGCCGAATATGAGTTTTTCTGAGTTTTCAAACCTGCTGTAGTCACGCTTGACTTGACTCAACGCTAACTTTAAACAAAAATTGACATCCTCAATACTGACTTAACGAAGGTTTTTAGCTAATCAAAGTCAGGGTATTTGACACATTTTTTTGAAATTCTAGAAAACTTTTGGAGAACATCGGAAATCACCCCAAAAATAAAAAGTTTTTTTTTTTTTTTCAAAATGAAGACATGAGTTTTGGTAAATACCCCACCCCAACCAAAATACAGCACCGTCCTCGGTGCTCATGACCGGGACATAAAATGATAACAAATCAATGATGATGATGCAAAGATTCAGGAAGGATGTTACCAAGTCGGCAGAAACTCAATAGTGTGTGGTACCTGATGATCGGAAGAATGAATGTACCTGCATTTCCAGAGATATAACAGTAATAACAAATGCATGAGACTCATGTACTCTAGGAATACCGGAATTGCCTTTCCGAAAGCGCTAAGTTTTACGTCTTCAGCCAGACATGACGGGGGTGACAGGCACCCCCAACCAAGTTGGAGCACAGGAGACTGAGTGGATCATCAGTCGACATAGATAGGATCGATGAGATCGATCTCAAAAGTCTGAATGAACAATACGTCAAGTTCATAGAACTGTTTTAAACGCTGCCCATTGACCTGAAAAGAGGAGTGATCCTTGGGATCCTCAATAGTGACTGCCCCAAAGGGTGTGACTGCTGTGACCGTATAAGGACCGGTCCACCTAGATTTCAATTTCCCAGGGAAGAGATGAAGACGGGAATTATAAAGAAGGACCTTCTGTCCTGGATGGAACTCTTTCCTGAGGATGCTCTTGTCATGTATCCACTTCATTTTGGCTTTGTAATTCTTGGACAAGTTGTAGGCATCATTTCTGAGTTCTTCTAACTCATTCATTTGAAGTTTCCGCTCCTCCCCTGCGGAGTCTAGGTCGAAGTTGAGCTTCTTAATGGCCCACAGGGCACGATGTTCAATCTCTACCGGAAGATGACAGGGTTTCCCAAAGACCAGACGATAGGGAGACATATTGAGTGGGGTCTTGTAGGCGGTTCTGTATGCCCATAAAGCATCAGTGAGACGAGTAGACCAGTCTTTACGTGTGGTATTGACTGTCTTCTCCAAGATCTGCTTGATCTGATGATTAGAAACCTCCACTTGACCACTAGTCTGCGGATGATAAGCTAGGGCAACCTTGTGGGTTACCCCATACTTTTTCATTAAGTTCTCGAATATCTTATTGCAGAAATGGGTGCCCCCATCACTAATGATGGCCTTAGGGGCACCGAATCGGGCAAAAATGAACTCCTTTAGGAATTTGACCACCACTTTGTGGTCATTGGTCTTGGTGGGAATGGCTTCTATCCATTTGGACACATAGTCTACCGCAAGGAGAATGTACTCAAAACCATAGGAAACGGGAAAGGGGCCCATGAAGTCGATCCCCCAAATGTCAAATATTTCATCAACCTGGATGGGAGTTAGGGGCATCATGTTCCTCTGGGAGATGCGGCCTAGATGCTGGCAATTAGGACAAGTTTTGCTGTAGATATGGGCATCTTTAAATAATGTGGGCCAGTAGAATCCGCATTGCAGAACTTTTTCTGCAGTTTTCTTAGTACTGAAATGACCACCACAAGGTTGGTCATGACACGAGGACAAGATATTGAGGTGGTTTGACTCAGGGACACAGAGACGAATGATCTGGTCAGGACAGTATTTATACAAATAAGGGTCATCCCAAGAGTAGTACTTAACTCTTGCTAGGAATTGGCTTTTGTCCTGTTTTGACCAGTGTGAAGGCATTTCTTCGGTGACAAGGTAGTTGACAATGTCAGCATACCAAGGATTAACAGAGATGGCGAACAGTTGTTCGTCTGGAAAGGTTTCAGGGATGGGCTGGGTGTCGAAGGATGACTCTAAAGTCAGTCTAGACAAGTGATCAGCCACTACATTCTCAGTTCCTTTCTTATCCTTAATCTCAAGGTCGAATTCCTGCAGTAAGAGAATCCATCGAATTAATCGAGGCTTGGTTTCCTTTTTCGACATGAGATAACGAAGGGCTGCATGATCAGTGTACACTACCACCTTAGTGGCTAAGAGGTACTGACGAAATTTATCAAGGGCGAAGACTACGGCCAGGAGTTCTTTCTCAGTGGTGGAGTAATTCATTTGGGCAGAGTTAAGAGTTTTGCTCGCGTAGTAGATCACGTGTGACCTTTTGTCAACTCTCTGCCCTAGAACAGCGCCTAATGCGTAGTCAGAAGCATCGCACATTACCTCGAAAGGTTGAGTCCAGTCCGGGGGACGGATAATGGGCGCAGTAGTGAGCTCAGATTTGAGACGCTCAAATGCCTTGACACAGTCAGCATTAAAGTCGAAAGGACTATCTTTAGCCAGAAGATGGGACAGAGGTCGAGCGATTTGAGAGAAGTCCTTGATGAATCGCCTATAGAATCCTCCGTGTCCCAAAAAGGATCGGATGTCACGTACGGACTTAGGAATGGGCAAGGTCGAGATGATATCGATTTTAGCTTTGTCGACCTCAATGCCCTGATGGGAAATGACATGTCCCAAAACTATGCCTTTCTTCACCATGAAGTGGCATTTCTCCCAATTGAGGACAAGTCGCTTGTCCTGACAGCGGTGAAGTACAAGCCCTAGATTGTTCAGGCAGTCATCAAAGGATGACCCAAAAACTGAGAAGTCATCCATAAAGACTTCGAGGAATTTTTCCACCATGTCAGAGAATATGCTCATCATACACCTTTGAAAGGTCGCGGGTGCATTGCAGAGGCCAAAGGGCATGCGCTTGTAGGCAAAAGTGCCAAAGGGACAGGTGAAAGTTGTCTTCTCATGATCCTCAGGGGCGATGGGTATTTGATTATACCCTGAGTAACCATCGAGGAAGCAGTAATAGGATTGACCTGCTAGTCTCTCCAACATTTGGTCTATGAAAGGTAAAGGAAAATGGTCCTTCCTAGTGTTGGTGTTGAGTCGTCGGTAATCGATGCAGACTCTCCACCCTTTCTTCAGGCGCTGGGTGACCATTTCCTTGTTCTCATTTTCCACAACTGTGAATCCTGCCTTTTTAGGGACGACATGAATAGGACTCACCCATTTGCTATCGGAGATGGGGTAAATGATACCCGCATCTAACAGTTTAAGGACCTAGTCCCGGACTACATCCTTCAAGACGGGGTTCAACCTCCTCTGGTGTTCTCGAGAGGTTTTGGATTCATCCTCGAGATAGATGTGATGTTGGCACACCGAGGGGTCTATGCCACGAATATCATCTATAGTCCAACCTATCGCAGATTTGTGCTCGTTGAGCAGCTCAAGAAGTTTCTTACGTTCACTCGCAGACAAAGCGGAAGCAATAATGACAGGGTAGGTTTCCTTAGGACCAAGATAGGCATAGGAAAGATCTGTGGGAAGAGGCTTAAGCTCCAATATTGGAGCAGATGGAGTAGAAATAGGTGTCACAGAAGACACGGATTGAAGAGGTTTGACTTCAGTAGGTAAAGGAAGGATGGGTTCTCTGGCCATGGTTATCAGAGGCTCGAACTCGATGAGTGGAGCGGGGATCTCTATCAGTGGAGCAGTCTCCAAAAGATCATTGAGATCAGAAATAGCTGACTCTGTTGCAAAGTCGGCTCCAAAGTGTTCTAGACACTGCTTAAGAATATCTTCGGTGGAGTCCGGGATTAGACTCTCAACGGCACACATTTCATCGGTCACTTCGCGATCGGCATCTTGTTGCATTAAACGAAAGATGTTGACCTCAGCTTTGAGGTTACCGAAAGCAATGGACATGTTTTCGTCCCGGCACCCGATGTGTGCGTTCGCAGTGGCAAGGAATGGACGGCCTAAGATGACCGGAATGCGGTTATCCTGACACGGCTCGGTGTCTAGAATGATAAAGTCCACAGGATAATAAAAGTCAGCGACTTTGACTAGGACATCTTCAATGATTCCTCTTGGAATCTTGATGGACTGATCAGCCAATTTCAGGGTGACATTGGTAGGCTTCATATCTTTCAGTCCTAACTGCTGATATACCGAGAATGGTATGAGGTTAACGCTAGCCCCTAAATCTAGCAAGGCAGTGCAGCTAAAGTTGTCTCCAATTTCACATTGGACAGTTGGGCTACCTGGATCCTTGTGTTTGATCACACTATTGCGTTGAATGAACGCGGTAGCTTTTTCGGCCAAGAAGGCAGCTTTGGGTACATGCGTACGCCGCTTAACTGTGCACAAGTCCTTGAGCAATTTGGCATAGAAAGGGATTTGCTTGATAGCAGAAAGGAATGGGATATTGATCTGGACGTCTTTAAAGACATCTAAGATCTCAGAGAATTGCTGATCCCGCTTATCTTGGACAAGTCTGTCCGGGAAGGGAGGCTTTACTCGACAAATGGATTTGTCTTTAGCCTTAGATTTCTGCACAGGGATATCTGATGTTGGTGCAGAGGTAGAAGAAGCAGAGGTAGGATTTGGACTAGTTTCCACGGTGCGAGTGATGGGTGCTGGAGATGGCACCGGTGGTGGTTGGACTCCCATGTCCACAGTTTTTCCAGATCGTAGGGTGGTTACAGCTTGCACCTCCCCTTGACAATTCTCATTCTGGCTTTGAGATTGGGATCCGATCTCATATACTGCCCCTTTGGCATTTCTTTTTGGGTTAGCGATGGGTTGGCTAGGAAAGATCCCCTTAGCCTTCTCAGCTTCCAAGTTACCTAGAATTGCTGTTGCTGTTGCTCTAGGCGTTGCATAGATTGAGTAATGAGTTGAGCTAGAAGGTCCTCGATACCAGGTTTGGGGACCGACTGTTGGGGAGCAGCTAATGGGAGCTGAGGCACCAATTCGCGACTCGAGCTCATCGGGGCATTATAGTTATAGGCGAAAGAATTAGTTGGGACAATCTGTTGGTTCTGAAAGTTCTGGGGAACTCTTTGCTGATTCTGAAATGTGCTCTGTTGTCCAGAGTATTGACCCTGTTGGAACTGCTGGTTTTGAGTAGATGGGTACTGACTCTGCTGGTATTGTCCCTGATTGAATTGCCTATTGGGTTGATTGAACCCAGGGGGATACATGCCCTGAGGTTGACGCGGAGGTTGAGCTTGAGGTTGAGTAGACTGAGGCCTCCAAGAGAAGTTAGGGTGGTTTCTCGTGTCCGGATGATAAGATTGACTATACGAGTTTTGAGTAGGAGGTTTGTATGTGCTGAAAGCACAAACTTCTTCCTGAAGAGGATTAGACCATCCTTCATTCAAAGGACAATGCTCAGTAGTATGGGAGGGTTGCAGACAGAGGGTGCAAGATTCCATAGGGCTCTCGTGTCCCACATGCATGACTGGGGTAGATTGTTGAGTAGGCTTTTGTACAGACACAGCCAGTGCCGAGACTGACTTGCTCAACTCTTGAATGACAGATCGAAGCTCAGTATCAGCTGTAGCATCATGTCCCTTGGTTGTCCTTTGGACTGAAGTGGTCGACTAAACTCTGAGTCAGTCGTCCAATGTTGAGAGTTTTCTCCTAACTCTCCCAAGAATTTGTATGCATCGGTCGGAGTTTGGTGCAGGAATTTTCCTTGACACATTGACTCTACCATGGTCCGGGACTCATCAGTAAGTCCCTTGTAGAAGACATGGACAAGATTGCCCTTGTCGATGCTATGGTGGGGGCACTTAGTCAGGTAGTCTTGGAATCTATCCCACGCTTCAAAAAAATTTTCATCGGACTTTTGTCGAAAGTCCTGGATGAGTTGCTTCATTTGGTTGGTCCGAGTCATCGGGTAGAATTTAGACATGAATTTGCCCACCAACTCTTTCCAACTGCTGATTGAATCAGCGGGTAAGGAGTAGAGCCAATCTGAGGCTCGATCTTTGAGCGAGAATGGGAAAACTCGCAGACGGACATTGTCATCATCGAGGTTCTGATTCTTGAAAAGTAGGATGACATGTTGGAATTCCCTAATATGGGAATATGGGTCTTCTCTTGGGAGACCACGAAAGGTAGGCAGCATTTGGATCGTCTACGGTCTGATCTCAAACTGTACCGCCGTAGTAGGTGGGAGAACAATGCAAGTGGGCGGATTAGCAGAGATAGGAGCGAACGTCTCGATAAGAGGTCGTTCGACTGCCATGACTACAAAGGTAGTAGCACTGGGGGAGGCGGGTGGGGAAAGAGATGGGGAAGAATTCAGTGGAGGATCCACTGTAGGGACGTGATTCTCAGATCGAATCAAGCGCTTGTTCGGACGATTCCAAACGGGCATACGCGAATGAGGCGAGCTCTATACTTGGCAAAAAGTTGCTAGAGAGGAACACTATCCTAAATGATGCACACCAAGCACAGATAATCCTATTCTAAGCAATGAGGATATATTTTAGGAATTATCTTTGTTAGTTTTGGGGCTAGAGTAGATTATGACAGTGGGCGGACCACTGGTTTATCTTTTAACCGCCGGACTAACTGTTTTGCACTCAGAGGTTCTCACCAGGCTACACTCTTCAGAGCGAATCCTTTAGTACTAACTCTAGTTAACAACAAGGCAATCCGAAGCCTAGACAGACGTGCGGCACAATGGCTGACTTAAGTACGTCCCAGACTAACCGGATTGGTCAAGTGTATAAGAAGAGTGTTCCCTCGGGTTAAGCTAGGGTTGATGTGTGTTCCTAGTCCACACGTAACTAACCGCCGAATAGTCCAAGATGCCACGTCGAGCTCAGTGTACTTGAGTAGCAGGGACTTATGGGTGTGTTAGACAACAGGGACCCGCGCTCGTGGTCTTATTTCGATTGGATGTTAAGCGGGTTCGCTTTGTGTGGATTTTTCCTCGAACACCGGGCTAATTGGCTCTACTTCTTGATTCTTTTTAATTAAATGGAGCCTTGGGAGCAAATCAGTTGGAATGATGAGGTGGGTGATGAAATCCCACCAGTTTCAATTTGGAGCTGGGTCTGCTCTCTTAGAGTTGATTGATTAACGGCCACGCCACGCAAGTCGAATAAGTTGTTGCTAGAAAACAAATAGACAAGCGGCAATGATGCACCCAATATGCTCTGTATCGCACTCAAGGCGAGGATAGAGACTTACCTCCCGTGGGCCACGCCACGGGGTCTCTTCCGTGGGTTAGAGAGGGGTATCCTAATGGGCTTGGGCCCGACTCCACCTCTTTGAGCTTTCGCTCCCTACCCACACTGGATCGTGTTTCTGCAGAAAAGTTAGATCGCACGGTCTAGGTATTCGGGATTCTATTTGGAAGATCCTTGCCTTTTTAGGGTTCACGGAACAAGCACTAGATTTAGGCAAGTTTTTGAATTAGTTACCAAATTCGAGATGGGTTAAAATTTAGGAATTTCCAGATTGGAAAATACCTAGATTGGAAAGTTTCCCGAACTGTGAAGATCTTCCAAGAAATATTTGATTGCGAGATCCCTTACAATTTTGGGAAATTTCCCAAAATTGAAATTCTGCTAGATTTGGGGTGTTTCCTTTTGCAGACTTTTCCAAATTCAGAAGATTTCTAAAGATAGAAATTCTTCTAAAGAGGAAACTTCTAAGAGGGGAAACCCTAATTAAGCAGAGTTTCAAGATTTTGGAATCTTTCCAAAAATCGCAAATCCTTGATTGGTGATTTCTAAAAATCTGCAGAATATAAAACCCTAATTTTTTTGAATTTTGATTTTTTTAATTTTTTTGGTAATTTCCACTTAATCTAGGGTTTCTAAAAAACCCTAGAACAAGATCTAGCAGTTATATGGAAAGCAGTAAAATTCCTAAATTATTACAAATTGCACTCGGCCTTCCGAGGCATTAAAAATAGTAATTTAAAAACTGCTAAAAATCAACAAAAACAAAAAATAGAAAGTTTCCCGAAAAGGTCGGGCTGGCCAAATTGAGCAGCTTTTCGCGTCAGCAACTTTCCAATTCCGTCTTTACGTCCTTTTTCGCACTCCCGAACACCCGAGCGGCAGCGGCGCCATTTGAAAGTAGGATTTTTCCGCGTCGTTGGTTACGGAAACCCTAGAATCAACAAGATTTGTAAATTGATCCGATTATCCTGCAAAATTTAGAATTCTTGCACAGTGGAAAGTTTCGGATGTCGATCCGCACTCGGGATTAATCACGTTAGTGCAATAAGAACATAAAATGATAGATTTTTGCCAAAAATTCATGGAGGGATGAGAATGATGTATTTGGATTAAAACAAGATTGCTTGATTTTAGAGAGAGAAATTGCTTGATTTTAGAGAGAGAAATTATCATAATCTACCAAAAAAAAATACTAATGAAGGAAATCAAACCACAACCAACAAAAGTAATTCATCATTTAAAAATCCAAGGTTCTTACAATACTTCAAAATATAAAAAGTAACAATAACAATGTAAAAAAACGAAAGACTAAGCTAGAGAGAGAGAAACTGAGTTCTAAAGAGAGAAAGTAGAGAGAGAGATGAGAGACTAAAGGATGAAAGAGAAAGTGGTAGAGAGAGAAAATGAAAAGGAAGAGAGAGAAAGTTACCGCTTACCCACCATGAGGAATGATCGAGTAGATCCAACGATTTGGGGAGTTGCAGGTCAACCAATTGGTGGCAGCAGGCGGTAGGAGTATGGATCGATCATTCCTTCCTTCTCTTCTTCTTCTTCTACTTTTATTTTTCTTTGCCTTGCTGCGTTTTTCTTTTTTTTTTTTTTTTTTTTTTGTTTGATGGAGAAGAAGAGGGCCGGGAGAAGTGAAACGGTGGTGCTAGCAGGCGGCAAAAAGGAGAGGGGCGGTGGTCTTTGGATCAGCTGTTGTAGGTGGCAGCAAGGAGGCTTCTCTTCTTTTTCTTCTTCTTCTATCTTTTTTTGTTTGTTTAGCCTTAGAGAAAGATGTAAAGGCTTGGGCTGGGGACGGTGATGGTAGTGGATGTAGGCGGTGGAGATCGCATGGGACAGGGCGGATGAAACCACCGCTGCAACAGTTCGCCGGAGTTGCAACCTGCAACTCCGGCTTGGTTTGAGATGGGGGGGCGGTGCAGTATGTGATGGAAGAAAAGGAGGGCGGTATGGGGGTGTTGCAGTAGCAAGGTGGAGAGGCAAGGAGGATTGGTGACGCCCAGATCTGAGGAGGAGGAGCTTGCTGGTGGGTGGAACAACTCCGGTCGGAGTTACAGTCGGTGGCAGCGTGGTGAGGAGGGGAAGAATGGATCCAAGGTGATGGGGAGCACGGTCCAGCAGCAGGAGAGTTTTCTCACGGTCAGGGAGGAACGATAGCTAAGGGTCTTGGTGCTTGAAGACGTCGGAGGGTGAGTAGAAGAGAAGATGCACTGTGGTGAGGGTGGAGATGGCTGGAGAAGATGAACCAGTCCGGCGAGAACGGTGGTGGCTAGCGGGCGGCAAAAAGGAGAGGAAGATGATGGTTTTTTTTTGCTGGTCGAACCAGCAATGAAGGGCCAAGGGGATGGTGACGGCTGGGGTTAGCAATGAGAAGTCGCTGGCCGGAGTTGCAGGCTGCAACTCCGGTGATAGAGATGAAGAAGATGAAGAAGATTGAGAAGAGAAAAATGGAGGAAAACGGTCTAAAACCGAGGGGAAGAAGGGGCAAACGAGTTGGGGGAGAGAATGGAGCAATAAGGAGGGGGATTAGGGTTCGAACGAACCCCTATCCTTCTCCTTTTAAAGCTTCCCTATTTCCTTTAATGGAAATAGGGGATTTTTGAAAATAAAAAAATAAGAAAAATAATTTTTTTTTTATTTTTTTTTTTTAAGTAAAAACCTACTTTTCTATGGGGAATCTCCCCAATTAGTGGACCCCCCATTTAATTAAAATTATTTTGAAATTCGCGGGGTCCACTAACTGGTCGGACAGCGGGTCGATGAAGATGGGCCCGGCTATTGGCCCACATGGATTGATGATGTCCATCGTCTCACAAGATGATGTGACAGACAGTCTGATGGCGATCGGATGGATGGTGACTTGATTGGGACTCAGATTGGTAGATCGACGGATCTAGAGAGATCCAACGGTCCGATTGAAGATCCAACGGTCCGATGGAAGATCCAACGGTCAGAAAGCTAAGGGAGATGAGATAGAGCTGATGGGTAGGAGTTCTGGGGTTAGGTCAGTAGATTCGAGGACCGAGAGATGAAGAGAGAGAGAGAATAAGGAGAGATGAGAGAGAAAGTATCAGAAAATAGAGAGAAAAGCACTGGAGGAGGGTCTGGAACCCTGGTCTTCACTGTGACCATCCTCACGCTCCTCCAGTAGAGTCGACCATCATTCTTTGCTGACTCGTGTGGCTTTAAACGCTTTGGTCCGTCTCTTGGTCATTGGCTCTCCTACTCTCTTCGTTCTTTTGGGCCGGCTTTTTGGTCCTCTTATTCAGCCCATATTTGGCCCATATCTTCTAGTCATAGCATGTGGGCTTTTTAAGCTTTGATAATGGGCTTTCATGATCGATTTGGGCCCACAAGTCTCGAGAATCGTCCCATCGGGGTTTCCTGCGACAGAAGAAGCGCGTAATGAGACTTTATCAGAACGGCTTAATATTTAGACTTCCGAAAATGTGTTTAATGCATGCAAATATACCATTTCGTCCAGAAAAGTGTGTTCTACGCAACAGAAGAGACTATTACGTAGAAAAGTAGGTAAATAGAGTATTTTACGTAGGAGAATGCAATAACGCTAAAAGGATAATTGCTTAAAATAAGCACTTTTGAGCGAATATCAGAGATACACCCATTGAGCTTAATGCATCCATGTCGTGCGGAAGTTGTTAACCCTCTAAGAATCTCCGCTAGGATCATAGGTACCAAAGTATTTCCGGTTCTAACCTCTTTTATAATCTTGCAAAGTGAGGCATCAACATATGTAGTACTTCGAGGAAGGAGAATGTGCCCAACAATTGCTAGATCCAATGCATTTGCACGACCCATTTTCACTTTTTGTTGAGTCGGATCACCCATATTTAAGTACCTATTTATGAGAAAATTCATTGAGCATGTCTTGCATTGCCCATTATTGTCCTTTTCCAACTTATCTTTAGGAACATAGAGAAACTCTTCCATTTCCTTAGTGTAACCTTACTTTAATGGAGGAAAGATGAGACCACCATCAAGAGGCATATATAAGAGTTGAGAGCACTCTTCCAATGTAGGACAAAGTTCATGAACTCCAAATTTGAAAATCATCTGATCCGGGTCCCAACACCTCACCATAGCTTCCAAAAGATGCCAATTGAGTTCTACTTTTGCTAATTTGAGAGTGGCTCCAAGGTGATTTGTTTGTCTCCAAGTGAGTCGTTTATCGCATTACCAACCATCAATGATTTCTAATAACTTGTGATTGCAACAAGAGTGCCTCTTAAGATTAGGGAGCTTTAAATGTGGAGCAATTGGACCGTTGGATTGAGGATGCAAATTGGCCATCACAACCTTCACTTCCTCCCTAAAGAAGCAAGATGAGGGAATAAATTTTATTAGAAAACAAACTATTAAAAAAACTAAAAGATGTTTTTTTTTTATAGAAGATTGATGACGTGTTTGAAGGAAAATATTAAATTCTAAAAAGAGTTGGTAAAGATGTGAAATGAAAGATTTTTTTTTTGAAAGATGAATAGATGTTATGAAGAAGATTGGACTCTATACACAACTAACATAAAGTGTGGACAAAAAGAAGAAGATCCTAAACCTAAAAATTTTATATACACAACTTCAAAAAAAAAAAAATGAACCCAAAAAAGACCCTAAGAGAATGTTGACATTTTGATTTTTTTTTTTTTTTATAATGAAACACACCATGTAAAGGGTTGAGGCAATGTGATTGTACTTGTGTCCTAAAATTAATCATAGAATAGGACTAACCAATTCCATACATGCTCATGAGGTTGGGATATGAATCTATAAAAGGTTTGGCTCCATATCTTCAAACCTCCCCACAAGTGCAAAAACACAAGTGGATCTTTAGTTGGTGATATGGTTGGGGCTTTTAGCACCGACACTAGGGGTATCGACCCTCTAGCCGTAAGCTTACTTGCATCCCTCCTAATAGATTTTGGGACATGACATGATGCATATGAGGTGAGTGATAAACATGCAACATTTGATCCAATTTATTACAATAAAGTAACATAAGAAAAATTAGAAAATCAAAGGTGCAAACAAGCAATATGTATATATGCAATGTTAAGTTATTAAACAAACTAATTAAAAAAAATAAAATAAAGAAGTTCAATAAAACCGGTAACTTGAGAGTCAAGAGAGCCAATTTTGACTTGACCATGTCCCCAGTGGAGTCGCTAACTGTGAGATAGCACAATCCGTCTAGAGGCACAAAAAAGGGCCAAATCTTATGGAGTCGCCACCAACCCTTTTTTAACGGTGTGATTGGCCACCGGGTTTGAAAATAGATAACAACCTTTTTAAAATGAGCAAAATGCAAATTAGTGACTCCATTGATCTACTAACAATTTGAGAGATCATTAGGTAAGTGAGTCATTTATAAATTGGAGAAGGTGTTAGGCATCCCAACTTATCCGTATTTAAACGGTTACCTACTCTTGTACCCTCAATCATCCTCTCAAGTTACCGTTTAAGGAAAAGAAGAATCTACATATAAAAGAACATAAAAGAAACATGTGGGAATACCCTACTATGCAAGCATTTCGGGTTCTCCACATATTAGGGAGAAAAAAAAATAACATAAGAGAAAATGTGAGAATACCCTACTATGCAAGCATTTCGGGTTCTCCACATATTAGGGAGAAAAAGAGATAACATAAGGAAAAATGTGGGAATACCCTACTATGCAAGCATTTCGGGTTTTCCACATATACTAGAGAGAGAAAGTAAAAAAAAAAGACAACATAAGGGAAGCAAGAAAGATAAACTAAAGTAAAGAACTAACTAATCATACAATAAAATAGAGCTAAGTAAATAAAATAAAAGATAAATAAATAAAGAAAAAAGAATAGGGTGGCATAGCCTTCCCATGTGGTTACATTGTTAGAGAGAGAAAGAACTTATGTTGTTTGTATTGTACCTTGTAAATGGTCCTTCTTCTTTCCTTGGCCTTTTCTTCTTCTTTCTCTTCTTCTTGTTCTTGAAAAAAAGAAAAAATGAAGTGAGCAAGAACAAAAGTTCTTCCTCCTTTCACTTAATCTCTTAAAACAAGAAGGTCTTTGGAAGATTTTTGAGGTTTCTAAGGGTTTTTGGAGAGCTTAAGAAACTATTTTGCAAGAGTTTTTCTAGGCCTAAAGAGATGGCTTGAAGGGATGGATCTCTAAAAGGAGTGAGGGGTATTTATAGGTGAAAAGTAAGGGTTTGGGGTAGTTTGGGAATAAGAGAAATGGTAGTTGAGTCATTTGTGGGTAAAAAGGTAAAAATGGGGTTTGTCCTATATGGATATGTTAAGGAATTTTCTAATTTGTTAGGAAAAAGTTGGGCAATCTAGAAAGTTAAAAAGTTGTAGGAAATTTATGTGTGAAGAATAAATAAAAAGGTGTGGATAAAATGGGAAAGTATGGGAGGTTGGTGAGTTGGATGGATAAGCTTAAGTAATATCATCAAAGTGTGTCATGATGTATGAACCTTGGTACATTTACACATATCAAGACCATACATCTAGAGTTTTGATCAATCATTGATAAAATGCTCATTTTAAGTCCAAAATTGACAAGACAAAAATATTTTGAAAGATCATTCAAAGTACTTTTCAAAGGTAGACATCTCATTGACACACAAACTATCAAAAATTGAGATCATTTACAAATTAGTCCAACAAAAGCCATGACCTTATGATCGAGCTATTAGATTTTAATGAAATCACTTTTCTTTTTAAAAGATAAAGGAGTTAAAAATAAATACTTTTGATTTCGATCAAATCTAACGGTAAAATCAAAGATACAAGTATTTTTTATCATTTATCAACAAAAGTCAAACCTTTGATTAAATTCTCATAGCTTATGATAAGGCTTCCTAATGATGGTTTTGGGTTCTAAAAGTGTTATCTAAGGGTGGTTGATGGTTCTAATTAAGGTTCTACGATTAGGTAGGAATATCCTAAGGATTGAGATTTGTAAAGTAATCCCTCGACCAATAAAGAAGAAGCTCGAGAGCGTCGATAGCCAAGTTAGAAGATCGTGCCAAAATGGGATGTCTACAGAGATGAAGCTTTGCTTGTAGGTTTTAATGTTTAGTATTCAAACTGAAAATAAAATATCAACTTCGTGAAAATGGTACTGGTTCGATCAAGTTGAGCGATTCCTTTGACAGAATTTTGTCTGTTTTACTATTGTTACAAAGGTTCCTCTTCGTTGTACATTTTCCTATCTTCTCTTAATTATCATCTAATTTTGTTAGTGATTCAACTAAGTTGTGCTCAATACTCAAATTGAAAATGAATACAGGTTTCATGAAAATGGTATTGATTCAACCAAGTGAGTGATTTCTTTAAAAAAAAAAATATTTCACCATTGTTAATTATAAGGGTTCTTTTTGTAGAGATATCTTTTTTAATCACCTCTTCATTATTGTCTCACTGTGTTACTAGTGCAATCAAGTTGAGTTCAATACTCAAACTGTAAGCAGATACATACATCATGAAAATGGTACTAGTTCAACCAGTTTTGTGAAAAGGGTACTGATTCAACCGATTTTGGGAAAATGGTCCTGGTTCAACCAGTTTCGTGAATATCATAACTAAAACTTGAGAGACGATTCTTGCTTAACGAAAATGAAAGTGATAACCATCTTCTTCGGCTTCTTCCTTGAAGATTCTTGTTTAACAAAAATTAAAGTAGTAACCATCTTCTTCACCTTCTTCTTTCTTAACTATCCCTTGAAACCAGCGTCTCCTTCTTTATTCACCTTCAATGGCACATAGACAAGTTGCAAAGAACTGTAGAGGATAATCGGGATGCTATAAAATAGATGACTGGAAAGAAATCTTTTAAACTTGCATCACTTTCGTCTTTCTTCACCTTGAATGGAGTATAAATGAGTTGCAAAGAGCTATAAAGAAAGAAAATGGATGGAAAGAGCTATAGCGCAAGAAAATAGAGTAAAATAGCTATAGAAGAAGGAAATTGAGGGAAAAAGCTCAAGAGCAAGAAAATGGAGGGAAAGAGCTTGACAAAACTGTCGTACAATACTGTGTCAGTCAAACCTTAAATCAAATGATGCTATCAATTCAAACTGATATTAGCTGGAGGGTAGTATGGGCATTTCAAAAGAAAGGCCTTAATGGGCAGACAATTAAACCAAAGTGTCCATAGTTTTGTAGAGGGGACTAAATGGTCGATATTTTTGTAAATATGGACTTAAAAGTAATTTTTCCTATATTATATTGCATAATATGATATTTAATTTCATAATTAGGTTTTAAGTATGGTATATAATAACCTAAGACTAAATTCCATTAATTATTTACATGCAAAATTGTTGGACAGGGGCCGTGTGAAACAACCCCACCCAGAGAAATCATTAGGGGTTATGGGAGGGAGAGGATTTTAAAAATTAGCAACTTTTATGAAATTAATTAGTGCTAAATGCACATGGATTAATTAGTGTTAAAAATAGAAACTCGATAGGAGTAATATCAACAAGCATTAACTTTAGGAAAAGAGTATTCGAGAAAAACTATTGAAAACCCTTTGACCAAATTCTTAGAGAGGTGGAGCAGACCCACTCCACCCAATCAAACCCTAGAATATGCTAAAATTAGAGAAAGGGAGAGATCTCCCTTGGTGAAATCTTTGATTAGGGAGAAGCCCTCCCTCGCCAATTATAAAACATCATTTTCAAAACCTTAGCACCACCCCTACACCCCTAAAGAGAGAGAGAAAATCTCAGACCCTTTTTCGATAGATAACTAAATTAAAGGAGAAGAAAGAGAAAAAAAATTCTATTTAAAAAGAGGCTTGGAGGTTATTCTCAACAAGAGAGATAAGTTTCTCAACCCTTTATGTGTATGATAGTGGGTGGCCCGTGCCCACGACACTCCCCGACAAAGTATTTGCCAAAATCGGGTGTGAGTGGCTGAGATCCATCATCCAGTTGGGGGATAAGGTCTCGACCCTTTTTTTATTGAAGTCTATAAAAGGGGGTATAAGTGGGGAGACAACCATTGTCCCTTGTTATATAGATAGTGTTTGTACCCATGCTCAGCACATGTACTCTATTTTTTATATAAAAAAATTATAAATAACACATTAATACTGAATATTTTCTATGATAAATGCATTGACATATTGGATTTTGAATAAAAAATTAAATTTTAAATACAAACTAACTATAAAATTTAATTTAGATTATGTTTAATTTTTTGAACAATTTTTTCCACTACACTGATGTAAGGTATAATTAGACAATCCGTGGAAGTTTTTCTTGTCCATGACCTACTAAAAAGTTGTTTCAATTAAGATAATTTATCTACTACCAAGTAGATGACTTGCACTGGCAACAGATTGAATTTATTCCTAAAAAAACTCAAAACAAAAATTCTATTGTTAGGGAGGGAATTTTTCTAGCTCATTCAAAGAGTGTTAACTTGATTATCTTGCCAACAAAGTGTTAATTTGAGTAAGAATAATTATGTGCTAACTATTATGAAACCTCTAAGCTAAATGCCTTAAAGTTGGATGCCATTGAGATTAACTTTTATATATAGTATTGCTGTCTTCATTTGTACATAACTCTTAGATACAGGGGATCATCTGCTTCAGTTCATTGATGGTTTTCAACATTAAAAGGAATCGATTTTTTTAAAAGGAATTGATTTTCATTGTAAAAAAGAATCTTATCAACTCTAAACATATTATCCTTTCAAGTTTATCCAAGGTATATACTTTGATTTAGAGTGTTGGTTTGTGGTAAAATATAATCTTATCAACTCTAAACCTTATAATCCTTTCAAGATTATCAAGAGTTGGATTGTGATGCAATGGGAAAATGTGTAATTCATGAACTTGTCAATTTCAATGTAAGT
Organism: Euptelea pleiosperma; assembly: GCA_035048495.1. Classification (NCBI taxonomy): domain Eukaryota; kingdom Viridiplantae; phylum Streptophyta; class Magnoliopsida; order Ranunculales; family Eupteleaceae; genus Euptelea; species Euptelea pleiosperma. The sequence goes on along the minus strand of CM068552.1, from coordinate 24,819,193 downwards.
TCACAAAAGTTGAGTGATCCAGTTTCGCTATATTATTATGGCCACTTGGAATTATTGTTTGCTGCATCTCTATTCATGCATGTTCTCTTGTGAAATATGATTGCATTCTTTTGTTAAACATAGAGTTTTTCACTAACAAACATGTATAAAAAACCTAAGTTGTTATATTTAGTTCAATCAATAGAACCATAATACAACATTTTACTCATGAAGTAACGTTCAATTCAATCCGTAGTACACTTGTATATTGAACTAAACATGCTCCTTGTTATAAGGATTTCATCAATGTAATAATCAACTTCATCATCAACCAAATCTTGGAACGCAAATTTGATGTTAAATTAGATTCCATGTGTCATCTTTGGCTTACTTCATGTCTTCAAAAATATCAAATCAATCATGATCCAGACATCATATCATGACACCAACCATAACATCCAATAATCAACTTCATAAAATACTGTATAGGAAAAAGCATAATTCATGATTTATGATCCTTACATGTATAAAAGCACCCCACATAGACATGGGATCAAAACCTGCTTTCATCTATTAACGACTAATCCGCTCGCCTTCTAAAAAAAATACCCTACATCAGGAGCCTATCTTTATTTCAATCCAAATATCAAAAATATCAAATCAAATATGCATTTCATTAATTGTACAGTCACCAATTGATTTAGGGTCTATTTGGTACGCATTCAAACCATTACGCATGTAATGGTTTGCACGTGCAATGGTTTGTGCGTGCAATGGTTTGTGCATGCATATTATTTTTTTGTGTTTGGTTCGCACTTACTTTGCATATGCAAATTTCAAAATTTACGCATTGTTCATATTTACTACCATTTGGTTCGCGCGCATACTCACTTAGGAAAGCACAAAATATGTGGGCCCACATATTAAGTACGAAAAAAAACAATGAATTTTCCGTACTTAATACGTGGGCCCCACATAGTTGAACGTGAATTTCAAATTTTCAAAAACAAAAAATAGAAAAAACATAAAAATAATGGGCAATAACAGAAATAACAAACATTTTTTGTCACAAAATTTTTCAGAAAATAATGGTCGTTATTTTCTGGTATATTTTTTCATCATTTTAACGGTGTATAACGTAACGAGGGAGGTCCGAATCCGTTATGGCAAAAATAACGATTGTTGTAATGGATTCAGACCTCCCCCATTACATTATGTACTATTAAAATGGTCAAAAAATAAAATATCATTATTTTCTGTTGTAACGAAATAACGACCATTACTTTTCGAAAAACAAAATTGTGAAAAAAGGGTTATTTTTTTGTTATTTTTTTTCATTTTTAAAATTTTAAAATTTAAATTTCAAGGGCACTTTTTCCATTATTTCTGTTTTTTTTTTTTGAAAGATAGGGCTTGATTTGAGAAAATATTGGATTTTAATTTGTACCTTATGCAAATTATTGTTTGCACAAGGAGGTTGTGTAAACGATTGCTTAGGGGGTGAAATGGGTTTTTAATTACTAAAGAGGGCGAGCATTCATTTGCTCGTGTGCATGTGCAAATCGCCGAATGCAAGCGTACCAAACTTGAGTGGGAAACGATTGCACGCGTAAACCTATTTGCACACCCAATTTGCACGAGTATCAAACGCACCCTTAATAGTCAAACTTTATCAAGAAGTATATATGAAACTTATACACAATGTTTTGATTCAAATCATTAATGCATAATTACCTCTCCACAATCATATAAGAAAAACACTTCCTCGTGTTCGAAAGGATACATTGTTCCTTGGCAGTGTTCAATTACATATTTTCACACGTGGATAAAAATGAGCAAGAAGCATTCATATATGAGCTCTAATAGTAAAAATGAAAGACAAAGAACAACATTGAAACACAATTTGTTATTTTATTTTTTGGGACTGTTTTTCCATCTAAGTTGCTAGTCATTTTGGGCGCCTAAAAGAAATGGAACAACATCATCACCCAACGGTGCTTTAACAGAAGAAAATCACATTGTTGATAGATTAATAATACAAATTTTGAGAGATATAATTGATCCAAAAAAGATGGAAATCCAATAAACAACCAAACCAAGGTTTAAAAGGGGTCATTATAACGGTATAACAGACTGAGGGCGTTACTGTTTTTTCCATTATAACAAATTGTAATGCTCAAGGGCAAAAATGGAAAATAACATAAAAAAAATGGGAAACAGGCACTTGAATTTCAAATTTTCAAAAAATGGAAAATAACAACCTTTTGTTCACAAAATTTTCCAGAAAATAACGGTCATTATTTTTAAGCGTTTTAATAGTACATAACTTAACGGGGGAGGTCTGAATCCGTTATAACGGCCGTTATTTTTTATATAACGGCTGTTTTTTTAAACCATGAACCAAACAACTTGTTTCCATTTGAGAAAGTTCTATTTCTAATCATACTGTCATTTTGTACAATGTAGTATGGATGAAACCCATTTGATAAAGTTATGGGTTTCCTTTCTAACCAAATGTTGTTTGCCTAGCCTTTTCGATGAATGCATTTGAGAAATTTTTGGGTTTTACTCCATTGTTGTTTCCTAAATTTTTATGATGAAATCCAGATGAGAAATTTCTGGATTTCATTACCTGGACATATATGAGATGTTTGCATGGACACCAAATTCATTTGGGAATTGGGAGCGTTGACAAGCACTCATTTTGTGTTACATAAATTGTGTCATACCTACTTCATCTTGGGTTTTTCAGTCTCTCTACCATACATGGAGACCTTATTAACATGTGTGCATTCAAATTTAACTTTTAAGAGAAAGTTATATATCTAAGCTAAGAGAAACTAAGAAAGTAATTGTTTAAAACTACCATATCGTGGTTAATATTCGCTTAAAAGTGCTTATTTAAGTCATTATCCTTTTAGCATAATCGCACTCTCATACGTAAAACTTCAATTTTTTTATCAACTTTTCTATGCAAGAGCTCTCCATTGCGTAGAACACACTTTTCTGGACAAAATGGGCTATTTGCAAGAATTAAACACATTTCGGGAAGTCTAGATATTAAACCATTTTGATTAAGTCTCATTACGTATTTTTCTATCGTTGGGACACCAATCAGACAATTCTGATGGAATGCGGGCCCACAATCAACCTCAAGAACCGACGACCAAAGCTAAAGAGCTAATAGGCTAAGGATAAGAAGATATAGGCTAAGTGCGGGGAGAACTAGATGATCGAAAAAGTTTGAGAGACAATCAAGAGAGAAAAAGAGTCAAGCCCCTAGATAAGAGAATAGGGAGATTAAAGCTTAATCAACTAACACAAAACTAAGGCCTGCTTAGTTGGTGAAACTTGCAGAAGACCAACTCAAAGACCAGGATCAAGACCCTCTGCTAGCATTTTCTCTTTATTTTGTATTATTTTCTGTCTCATCTTTATATCAACCATCTGATCCTCTCTCCTATTGCAAGCACTCTATCATACGGCTTACCTTAGCCGATCTCCACCATCCGATAATCCATTCATCTACCCGATCATTCATCTCACCATTTTAGAATCTAATGGCCCTCATCATTCCCTACTCAATCATATGGGCCATGTACAAGCTAAAAATATGGGCCCAATATCATTGCCCGACGGGCTCGCTCAAATTTCTCAAAAAGGAATGGCCAATGTCACATGGCATGTGACGGATGTGATGAAATAAATCGGTTGGTTATGATTTTTTTATGGGTGCTCATATAAATGGCATTTTTTATTTTCAAAAAGGAGAGAAAAGGTTTTAAAATTAGAATGTTGGGAACAAAAGGAAATATATTTTTAAACAAAGGAAGGAGAGTGATTGACATTTTTAATGAAAAGAAGGGGGAAAAGATTTAAAGAAAGCTTTTTGGGCTAGGGTGTTTTCTTTTGGAAATATTTTTAAAGGGTTGCGAAAAAAATAAAAAAATAGAGAAGAACCCTACCACGTTTCGAAAAACTCTCTATTCTTAAATATTTCTCCACGTTTTTGAAAAATAGAGGACCCACTCCATGCTCTCACCTTTTCAAAATAAAATGGAGAAAACCCTAGAACCCTTATCTCTTCTCTCCCTCATCTTCTCATTCTCTCACCCTGACATCTCTTTCATTCTCGATATCAACTCACAATTCTCCTTACCCTAGCCCTCTCTCTCACAATTGCTGGAGTTGCAACCTGCAACTCCAGTCCGCCCTTCTCTCTTGCTCTTACCTCTCCCTCTCAAAGCCATGAGTGCCATCTTTTGGCAGCAAACTCTCCATCAACATTTAAGAGAACAAGACTGGTTATCCATTAGAGCCTCCTCTATAGCAGCAACCACCACCAATGTTTTCCTCCACTCTAGCAGTTGCAACCTCTCCTTCGATCGGCAAGACCACCTATAACTCTGTCTTGAGCACATGTTCCTCCAACAAGCCACCATGCAGACTGCTCCTCTCAGATCTAGGCCACTGCCATTCCCATGACTTCCTTAATCGTGAGTGAGTTACCCGCCGTTGCTGCTAGAAGAAGCAACCTTTTTCCCCATCTGACCGATGAAACGTCTCCAACAACTCCTCACGAGTCCACCATCTTTCACAGCCTGCCGGTTTCTCCACCTGCTCCATAACCGGCCAGCCACCTTGCTGGCCAGACTGCAACACCACCACCCGGCACCTCTCCACCTCACCTTCTCCTCCACAGACTAGCCAGCAACCCAACCCGAACCTGCAACACCTCTACATCACCGATCATATCTCCAAGCACCATCGCCAGCAACCTGCACTTTAGCCCACAAGCCAAGTGCACATCCAGCAGGCACACTGCAACTCCAATAGGTTACAAGCTCCTTGATATTCGCTCAAAAGTGCTTATTTTAAGCAATTATCCTTCTAGCATTGTCACACTCTTCTACGTAAAACTGCATTTTTTATCAACATTTCTACATCAGAATTTCTCTCATTCCGTAGAACACACTTTTTTGGTTAAAATGGTATATTCGCATGCATTCATACGCATTTATTTGACCTACATGCGAAGTCATTCTCATTACGCAATTTTTCTATCGCAGGAGCACTAATTAGGCAATTTTGATGGCATGCGGGCCCACAATCAACTTCTAGAACCTAGGATCAAAGCTCAATAGCCAATAAGCTAAGGATAAGAAGATATGGGCCAGAGACGGGAAGAGCCAGAGAATCGAAAGAATCGAGGGACGACCAAGAGAGAAGGAGGGACAAGCCCTCGAAGAAGAGACTAAGGAGATTAAAGCTTATAAACCAACATAAAGCGAGTGCTTGCTTAGTTGGTAAAGCATGCAGAAGATCAAGTCATAGACCAGGGTTCAAGACCCTATGCTAGCATTTTCTCCCTATTTTTTTGTAATAATTTCTCTCTCCTCTTTCTAAACCCCCATTCTCTCTCTGCCATCAAATTTCAATCATCCATCCGATCATCATCATCCATTCTACCTTCCGATCATCAACATATCTTCAGATCTCTCCTCCGATCACCCATCGGTGATCTTGGAATCCAGTGGCCCTCATCATTCTAGATCCAATCATACGGACCATGAACAAGCTAGAGATGGGCCCATTAGCAATGACCCACGGCCTAGTCATGGGGTGGACCCCACATCCTCTATTAGAAATTATCCCTTAAATTTACCCAAAAGGAGAACTTTTCCAAAAGTTTGAAAACCTTGATCATCTATCCTATCTCATCCGAGGGCCCGTGTTAAAAGAGATTTCTCTTTAAGAATGGAAAGCTTCTTCGAAAAGATATTCATACTTTAAAATTTTTTGAATAGTATCTTCTTGAAAATGGTCTCAAAATGCTAACTTTTTGGTATGAAATATTTTCTAACCAATGGCCATGATTGTCCGAAAGAGAATCTCCTCCTAAAAGTAGGATGAGGTGGCATTAAAGAAAGAGGAATAGGGAATTTTTCAAAATGGCCAAAAAGGTTTCCAAATGATAGAAACCGTGGGAATCCACGGTTCCTATTTTAGTCTACCACATTTTTGGAAAGAGGGGGAGAAGTTTAAAAAAAAAAAAAAACATCTTTTTTTAGAAACCCACGGTTCCCTTATATGGGATCCACGTTTTTCCATTTTTGGCTTCTTCTTCCATGCCATATTCAAAGGAGAACGGAGCCATCGAGGATCGGATCTCTCCACGTTTTCAAGAGAAGACTCTCTCTTCTTCTCTTTCATTCCACACTTCCCCCCCTCAAAGCCACAACGCCTCCATCTCTTGCTCTTCTCCATGAGCTGCCACCACCATTAAAGGAGCAACTCGCTGCCCTCATCTCCTGACGCTGCCATCTTTTCTTCTCAAGGGAAGCCGCCCCCTCTATTGGAAGATCATCTCTCCAAAACCAGCCTTCACAGTCTCACCGTGGGAAGCACCAAAAACTTGCTCCAACGTGCTCCTTCTTTGGGCATCCCTGCAACCACCTGCAACAGGCAGTGAACTCCCTTCCCCTTTCCAATCCACAAAGCAGCGCCTCTCCATTCATTCCACGTTTTTCAACCCTTTCTTCCATCCCATTCTCTTCCAACGTCTCCCATTCTCTCTCAAAACTAGAGAAACCAGAAAAAAAAAAAGGCAGAAAAGAAAAGAAAAAGAAGAGGAAGAGAGGAAGAGGAGGAGGGCGATCCTCACCTGTGCCGCTGCTACCACCGTCCTCACTTCAAGGTGCTGCACCAGACCGTTGCAACCTCCTCCACGAACCGCCTTCTCACCTTACTGCCCTTAGCAGAACCGCCTACTACCTTCACATCATTGCTGCATCTACCGCCCCCTCCATCTTCTCCTCTTAACATCACTACTGCTTTACCACAGCACGCACCTGCAATAGTCCTCTCTACAGCAGCCCTCTCTCAACTTCTATTATCCCCAAAAAAAGAAAGAAAAAAAAAAAAAAAACAAACAGAAAAAAAAAAAAGAAAGAGAAAGAAGAAGAGAAGAGAAGAAGGAGGGAAGGACGCCCTCACCTGTCCAAGCCTTTACCGCCTGCTACCTACAATTTCGGCGTCCTTCATCTTCATCTACCGCCCACAGCACCTCCATAAGCCGCCCAGCCACCACTGTTTCATCTCCACGCACATCAATCCCACGCCCCCAGCCTCTATCACCAACACATCATGCCATGGAACACCACCACCACTCACTTCCATCTTCCTTATCGGGTAAGTCATCAAATTAGCAATTTCTCTCTCTAGCTCTAGTCCTTTCTCTCTCTATTTTCTCTCTTTCTAGATCTACCTAGCACTTTCTCTCTCTAGACTTCTCTCTAGTTTATCTCTCTAGATTCATCTTTTATTCTTTTCCGGATTAATGTTGCTTTATTTTATTTTATTTTAGTTAGTTTAATTAATCTCTTAGCACTGTAAACATTTTTTTTTATTCAATAAAAAGATTGATTAGTTTTTTTTTTATTTATCATTGCGTTTCAATTTGTTCGAGTTGTTAGCATGTTTGATCGAGTCTCCAACTAATGCATATTTTAAAAATCAATTTTTTCCACCACTCTCACCTCTCCGATATTTTCTCAGCATTTTCTGTGTCATTCTTTGTTCTAAAATTGCGTACCCTAACCCCGAGTGCGGATCGACATCCGACATGAATCCCTATACAAAGTTGTATTTTGCAGGATAATCGGATCTTTAAAAAAAATTGTTAAGATTAGGGTTTCCGTGACAACGACCGAAAAATCCCTACTTTCACTCCTCCAAACCGAACCTGCAAGTTCCCCACATGCAGTACTTCTCAACCCACGTCCTGACCACACGGTCTGCTCTTTACCTTAGTGGGAAAGCTCAACATGTGCACTCCACAGCTGCTCCCTAGGACATGGAAGATCTAACCCAAAGGCCATGGACTTCATCATCTTCTACTGGTCCAAACACCAATCTTGCCGTGGTCGATTTCCTTCTTCGGGTTCAAGGTTTAAGTCTTCATTTCTCTCTCTAATGTTTTACCCCTCTCTTTCTCTCTCTAGGACTTTTCTTCTTGCTTGTTTCTCTCTCCAAAATCTCTAGGTTTTTCCCTATCTCTCACCCTTTCTCTCTCTAACTCTACTTTCTCTCTCTCCTTCTCTTTAGACTCTCTCTCTAGGCTTTCTCTCACTATTTCTTTCTCTCTCTACTCCTTTACAAATGCTTTCTAGATTAGCTTTCTTTTTCGCAAATTTGTTTTACAAGTTATGTAATATACAATTTTATTAGATTAATGGATGAATTTTTCAATTTTGGTTATTTGATTTTGCTCTCTTTTGATTATTTATGTTATTAGTTGAATGGCTCCCTCCAAATCAAGCATGTTTTAACATCGATCACTCCACCACTCTCACCTCACCACATTTTCAACCGTTTTCTGTAAATTAATTTGTTCCAATAATGCGCTAATCCCTAACCCCAAGTGCAGATCAACATCTGACACGAAGCCCTATACAGCTCTAAATTTTGCAGGATAACCGGATCAAAAAAATGTGTTGATTCTAGGATTTTCGTAACCAACGACGCGGAAAAACCTAAAATCAGTAGCGATGAGAACCACAAAGGTAGGTGGAGCATCAACCCACTACCATACACATGTCCCACCTATTTCATTCGACGTTCCACCATCTTGGTAGAGTTTTATCTAATGGTTCTTATTACCAATCTATGGCACCATCTTCCTTGATTTCTCAAACCACGACGGACCAAACCAATTTGCGAGATCCTTCTCACAAATCACTTCCATCTAAGCCTTACACATGTATGGATCCCATAAGGTTTCCTCAACATGAGTACACCTCTTTTCTCATGATGAACATGCAACTGAAGGACAATTTCAAATAAATTACTGAACTTTTCACCCCGAAAAATTGATTTTTCCTATAATGAACTCCAATTCTAGATTATTTTCTCCAAAGAAGAAACCTCTGAGCTCCCCTAACAGGGCTTTCCTTTGTTCATGACGATCATTATGAGCTCGAAGCTCCAACCACATTCAATGCCTCAACTGTAGTCCAATTTGCATAGGAAAAAGAGGTTTAACCTTCATTTGTTCATATTGCTGAGATGGGTAGAGGAAATCTCAAATAATGCTCATATCCTAAAAAATGATCGAAGCCGCAACTTGAATGATCAAACGAAACCATTTTGCTTTCCTATCCTCTATTTTTTATCGAACTCAGATGTTAAAATAGTTACTAAACCATTTGATTATAAATAAGATAAAAAAAACATACAAACCCAACTGAAATTTCTCAACAAAAGTATTGCCAGACACCACTGAATATTGGTCCATTTCATCAATAGAACCATGAAATAAAAAGAAGAAATGAAGACCCATTTCACAATCAAAAATGAAATGCATTGATTGATACTAAATAACCCAAAAAAGGGGGAAAGAAGAAAAATTTGACAGAATCTAATCTTATTTCGGCCGAGTAATCTACCCAAGAAACAAAGAAAAAGGGAAAAATAAAAAATAAAAAAAAACAACCAAACTGATGAGAGGAAGATTAGTGCTCGTACCTGAGAATCATATTGAAAGAGATTCCTTATGTCTTTGCTACATCAACCATCTCACGCATTTCATTCTTTGGATGGAAAATAAAATCTCATAAAATGGAAAAGGGTTTTGCTCCAGCACAGTTTTGATCCAGTCGTAGTGCATGGGGATGGGGAGGAGAGAGAGACGACATTTTGGTTGTTGGAAGAGACATTTTGGTTGAAGTAGATGTTCAATAAAAAGTCAAAAATGCCCTTATTTTTTAGTAATTTTAATCAAAGGGTCAAGGGTTTATTTTGGAAAATACAAATGTCAGGCCTCAAATCCGGATACCCAGATATGACCCAAAAATCCATGGATCAACCCGTACCCGAACCCAGAGGTGATCCGTGAATGTCCCCTAGTGGTCCAATTAGGTCAATTAGACTACTAAGGTTCATTCGAAAACCCATTAAGTAAAAAAAAGAGTCTAAATGTAGAAAATAAATAATTCAAATAATTTATAATTCAAATAATTCCATCAATCAACTAAATGTGGAGAGAAGGAGGTGAGAACATGCTCTCAATCAAAGGACTACATGTCCATAAAAATAAATAAGTAATGTTTAGAACAATCAAAATAAAGTCTTCTAAAGTGTAGGATCGACTCCCAATCCTCGCTAAGCTCCTCGAGTTCACCGGAGTCTTCCGTCTCAAAATCATCACACGTAGCCAACTCCTCAAAATCTGAAAATGGTATCGGTGTAGCACCGTGAGCCGAGGCCCAGTAATACAACAGTGTGCATGGTATGATATCATACTATACAAGTTTTTAACCAAGGTATGCATCTCAATCATATAATAAGGATGACATGAATATGATGGTGAATGCAAGTGAGTACGGGATGCCAATGCAACTAGTACCCATAACCACATAGGGTCTCCATCTCCTTCCCGCACTGGGAGCGGTCTCATCGACCCATCTGCAGGATATAATAATGTTTAGGGCCTTTCACCCTAGGGTACCGAACCCTGATTAATTGATAAAACCAATATAAACGTATATAATATACTTCAACCCCGTTCCCTTATGCACCCCTTATATAAAATGACGTGATGATCATGGTATGACAATAAGATGGTATTAGGGTTACATGGCATAAGCACACGTATATTTAACATTTAGATAAGAATATGAAATGAACACATGATCATCAAAAGTAATAACATGGAAATGAATTAGGGTTAAACATGAATAACATGCAACAATCACCGAAGGTCACGATCAACACGGATAAACAATATAAGTAGAAATCGTAAGAGAATCTAACACACCATTGCCGAACCCTATGAGGGATCCATGACACAAGGTCGAACCCTAAAGAGGGATCCAAGACACTTGGCCGAACCCTATGAGAGATCCAAGACACATGGGTGGGATCCCCATGCACATAAGTATAGGTCAAACCATCTAGGTTTAATAGTCAATAAGTCATGATCGAACCACTAAGGGTTCTCAAAACCATTAATCATCCAAAATCCAAAAAATAGGTAGTTCACAGAAAATATAGTTTCTTGTAAAAATCATAACTAAATAAATATAAATTAAAAAAATATAAACTTAATGGATTTAAAAACTAGATTCATAGAGGTTTTTAGGAAAAATAAATAGAAAAACATTCAGATTCAAAATATAGGTCGAAACCTTTAATAAATTGGGCCAGACAGAATCTGAAATTCTGGGTTTTACAGAAAAGTCCCGCACATTTGAAAAATCATAACTTAATCAATACAAATCAAAAAAATACAAACTTAAATGTTCTAGAAACTAGATTGATAGAGATATCTATGAAAAATAATTAGAAAAATATTTAGATTAAAAATATAGAACGAAATCCCAAGTGAATTGGACCGTGTAAAATATAGAATTCTGGTTTTTTTCGTAAAGTCCAACAACTTAGAAATATCATAACTTAATCAATATAAATTAGAAAAATACAAACTCAAAGGTTATAGAAACTATATTGATAGAGGTATCTGTGAAAAATAATTAGAAAAATATTTAGCTTAAAAATATAAATCGAAATCCCAAGTGAATTGGACCATGTAAAATCTGAAATTCTGACTTTTTTGGTAAAGTCATACAACTTAGAAAAATTATAACATAATTAATACAAATCAGAAAAATATAAACTCAAAGGTTATAGAAACTATATTAATATAGGTATCTATAAAAAATAATTAAAAAAATATTTAGATTAAAATATAGATCAAAATCCAAGTGAAGTGGACCATATAAAATCTAGAATTCTAGGTTTTTTTGTTAAAGTCCAACAACTTAGAAAACTTATAATTAAATAAATATAAATCAGAAAAATACAAACTAAACGGTTTTGGAAAATAGATTAATAGAGGTATTTAGAAAAAATAATTATAAAAATATTTAAATTATAAGAATATAACAAAAATGATAAAGCACATAGTCATCCGTTATAGGTGTAAAAGAAACCATAGCCAAACCCATCATGGTGGCCTAAATAAAGATCAACCCAATAAGAATAAAGTAAATATTGTTGAAATTAATTTATAATGAGTATCAATCATTATCTAATGAAAGAAAAATAAAATCTTGAAGAAAAACAAGTATAGGATGGATCAAACACACTTACCTTAAGATTTCTTGAACTTTAATGAAAATCAAAAGTTTCTTCAAATTTGAAAGTCTCTAGATCATCCTCTCCTCGGAGTATGTTCTTCTAATCGGAGTCCTCGTCAATTCTCTCTTCTTGCTCGAGTGCGATCGGTGCTCGGATGAAGGTTTAATGGAGCTTTCTCTATTCTTCAATGGTGTTGGGTTTTTTTGAAAGCTTCTAAAGTTTTAGGGTTTTCATAAATAGGTTTAGGAAAGGATTAGGGTTTCTATTTTGTTGAAATTCGTAACTATCAAAATGATGACTTTTCCAACCTTCAAAAACTTATATTTTACATTACTAATGGGTTAGAAATGGGCCCTAGGCCCATATATATCAATAGACTTTATTTAAGAATATTATTAAGCCCAAAACTCCTCTAAATTGGCCATACGGGCCCACCCAACAATCATAACACAAATAATTATAAACTAATTCAATTAAATTATATTATATAATTTAAAAGTTCATACAATAAGGTATTGACACATGTAACGCACATAAATCATAAAAATGTTCAAAACCCTAGAAAAGTGTCAAATAAAATCAGAATGACCCGAAAGTGATTCGTGGGTCCCACACGCCTATTAAATAAATAAAATATAATTAAATATTATTTTTAAAAAATATAAGAATAGTAGGAAAGTTTAAAAATTACAAAAATACTATTTTTGTCAAAATCTCCCGAAATCTCCCGCTAAGGTTTTTATGTCTCAAGAAAGGTTCCAAATCTCACAGGTAAGTTGGTAAAGATAAAATAGGAATATTTTTTATGTCTCGGGCCCACAAAAAAATTTTTTTATAAAAGTTCTAGAATGTTAGCTAGGGAAAGAAAAAGTCTCCTACAAGTTATAGTTCATTATTTTTAGCATGAATTTTGCCCTAAAGAACGAATTTCAAAAATAGCGTATTTTTCAAAGTTGTCAAAATGAAATCAAATTAATCATACATACTCAAGCATGATATTAAACAATAAAAATAATAATAAGAGTTTGAAAAAGTTTCAGATTTTCATTATTAGGTGAATTTACCATAATACCCTAGAACGAAAGTTCAGGGTATTACAATAAAAATCTAAGGGAGAGCCACATGGATGAGAGAGAATGTTGTTTCTATGCGCCTGCTTTATTATAGATGGCTTTTAACACCAATGCTTTTTTCTTCAAGGCTCTTCATTTGTTCATTAATTTGCTTGATTCCTCTGCAAATAAGAAGTTTGTTCATTTAAGTTCTAAGGTTTGATCATTTGTTCATTGACACCAAATACTCACCTCATTTGTTCATTTGATCTTGAGATCAATTTCGTTTGTGCTTTTAGTTTGAAGTTCTAAGGTTTTTAACTAATGAAGGTTGGATTAAGGGAATCTTAAATTCCCATTTAAATAAGGAGTTTGCTTGGGTCATATGGATGGTGACCTGATTTCTTTATGCCCAGGCCACCACCAGCCACTATACTGTGTTGGTTTGTTAAAGATGGGTCATATGCTTGGGTCAAAGTCTACAACACCTCAACTTAAGTTTGATTATTGATGCAATATATGGATCTGTTTATGTGGAGATGGGTCGGGTCAAAGTATACAGCACCTCAACTTAAGTTTGATTAATGAAGCAATATCATTTGAAGAAGGGTAGTTCTATTTCAACCCCACAAATTCCATAAGCACCCCATTTGGGTGCTTTTGGGCCGAAAATACCCTTAGACAAAAAAAAAAAACCCAAGCACCCACCCCACCCCACCTGCTTGTTGAAGAAGAAGAAGAAGAAGGAAGAGGAGGAGGAGGTCGTCGCCGTCGCTGTCGCCACCACCACAGGTACGTGTCTCTCTCTCTCTCTCTCTCTCTCTCTCTCTCTCTCTCTCCACGGCAATTGGTGCCATGGGGACTGTGTAGCCCACGGCCAACCCAACCGTGGCTACCATAGAAGCCACGGCTAGGCTGGCCGTGGCTACACAGTCCCCACGACAGTTAGTGCCATGGAGAGAGAGAAAGAAAAAAAAAGGGGGGGGAAAGAGAGAGAGAGAGAGAGAGGTGGAGAAGGAGAGAGAGACGTACCTGTGGTGCCGGTGGTAGCGGCGGCAGCGGCGGCAACGGCGACAGCGTCATCCTCCTCCTCCTTCTTCCTCTTTCTTTTTTTTTTCTTTATTTTGGGTTTTGTTTCAAGGTGAGAGAGAGACAGAGGTGGAGAGGGAGAGAGGATGGTGAGAGGTGGAGAGAGAGAGGGAGGGAGAGAGGTGGAGGGAGAGGTGGAGAGGGAGGGAGAGACGAAGAGTGGGGTGGGGTGGGGTGCTTAGGGTTTTTTTTTTTTTTTGGTCAAGGGCATTTTCGGCCAAAAGCACCCAAATTGGGTGCTTATGGAATTATGGGGTGCAAATAGAATTACCCTTTGAAGAATTAAAGAAATCGATCAAATAGATTCAAAGAATAAACAAAGAAAATGAGAACCAAAACTCTAAACTAAACAAATAGTCAAACACTATGTAGATACAACTTATTCAAATCATAGTAATTCAAAGGTTTGCTAGATTAGTTAAATATGTTGGAATCTGAAAGTAGAAGGTATTGAACTAGCTTATTGGTTCTTCTTTTATAGAATAATAAACAATCACCAATTAATCACGACACAATCACCACACTTGTCCAAATATGCCAAAAAAAAAAAAAAAAGCAATAAAAATAAATTAATTCCCATTTGATCATGATCCATATCAAATAGGGCAAAAATAGAGCAGCAAAAGGAGCTCAATGCAGATATTATACGAAAATTATATTGAGGCTCACTTGACTTGCAGGTTTGGCAGTCAAAGACGATGACAGATCTAGACTTGACTTGAATTGCATATACCTATGTAGGACATAAAGAAAAAATAAATTAAAAATAGATACTGAAAATAAAATAGCTAAACAAAGAAGCCAATGGTTAGACTTTTGATCTATCAAATGGAAGTATATTAGATGAATCCATGTACAACCCCCATAAGGCCAAGCAAGATTACTTCCCCAAGCAAGTGCAAAAGCTAAATTTAATGCAAACAAAAGACTAAAGTGAGATCCATGTCCTAACCTGTATGGTTCTTTGCATGCAGAACTTCTATTTTTACTGTCATTAAGTCTAAGAATTGATCATCCTCAATTTTTTCGTTCACTATCACACTAAACATATAATAATCGTTGTTCTTGAACTCTCTTACAACACAAATTTCTCATACAACTCACCTACAAGTCCAATACACTATGTTTTATCCTCTTCGTCTTTTTCAGCTTTCATCTCTTCTTCATCCGACCTCTTTTTCTAGATATTTCAAGTTTGATTTCTTAGCGAACCTGAAATCAACTCCCAAAATAAAACAAATTAACAATAATCTATAAGAATCTTCCAATAAAATTGGATTACATATTCACATTTTGGATTCACCAGTGGAAGAACATAAAGTCTCTGCCAATCATGATGAAATCTTCCCACAACCGACACAGATGATGGAAACCCTCAAACCTCTAAAAAATGAAGCCATATCGCCATTGGATCGATGATTTCTGCAGATGAATTGCAGATTTGAATATCAATCACTTATGATGGAAATCATCGATTATCGAAACCAGATGATGGAGCTATCATCTCACTCGGAGAGAGCTTCAAGCGCAGACTGGTTGAAGCTTTGGAATGGCATTAAATCAGACATTATGAATGAGAGAATCATCATTACACTGAAATCCTAAATCAACAATTTCTAGGGTTTGAGATTGGTTGAGCTAAGAAATCACGATTCCTCTCTTATGTGATTTGATTTCTAAAAGAGAGATCAAGGAAGTAAGGGTGGAGTGACCTTAGGGTTGCTGTTTCATGAGAGATTTATTGCTCAAATTGAGAAAGAAAGGGGAAGAGGACAGAAATGGTGATCCAAAATGGTACGCGGGCGAGGGAGAGAAACAGATAGAGGAGAGAGAGAGAGAGAAAGAGAATGATTAGGAGAAGGGGGTATGTGTCTTACAACTCCTACCACGCGTGTATGAGTGGCTGAGATCCACCGTCCATTTGGGGGATAAGATCTCGGCCCTCCTTTGTTGAAACCGTAAGAGGGGGTATAAGTGGGGAGACAACCACTGTGTTTTGTTATATAGATGTTCTTTTATATGTTTTCTTTTAAATACATGTTTATCTTCTTAAAATAAATCTCTACATATTTTAACATATTACTATATGCATGTTTTCTTATTGAAGTTAGTTCGAAGATCATATTTTATATTCTTTTATGCATGTTTAACTCTAGAAATCATTTTAAATATCACGTCCTTCGTGTATGTGTTTTAACTTGAAAAAAATTGATGTATGCATGAGTATTCTTTCTCTTTTCCATGTAATTCCTAAGTTTATTGCATATTATATCACCGAATATTTTATGAGATACTTGAAAATATGTGTATCCCTATATCACTAGATACCTAGAATGGGGGTTGAATAGGTTTTAAAATTCTCCTTTTAAACTAACAACCTAATTTAATTACTGGTCTAATAGGGGTAATCTAATTGCATGTGAAGCAATTCTAAATAAGTTTATTGAATTAACAAATGATTATCTCAACTGACAAAGATCCAACATATTTCATGATATATCATTTCTTGATCGTTTGATCTAATTTAGAAATAATACAGAATATAAAACATCAACAACCATAACACATGAGATTTTACGTGAAAACCTTAACCAAGGAAAAACCACGGGACCACATCCAGATGGAAAATATCACTAAATAGAAAGTTCTAAGTTACAGAAGTTACCTACGCAGCATCATTTTCATACAGCATACAACTTTAGCCAAGGCCAACTACCGGTGAGTCCACATCTTCTACATCCATGCTTCGAGTCCATGAGCGCCCTTCTTTGACCTTTACAAGGATGTCAATAATGAAGTGCAAATGCATTCAGATTCTACCCCTCGTTTTGACATTGAGAAAAAGTCTCAAATTGAGCCATTGCCCATCATAGCAAATGAATCAATTCCCTATCTTGTTAAGGTCCCCAAATTTAAAATTTTACCTCTATCATGTGAGCTTACATGTTCTTACCTAGATCATGATAAAACTCCCTTTCTTGATATCTCTTTTTAGATAATCATTAACCAAGAGACAAAATTCTTAAAAGACCTTCGGGAACATGAACATGCAATAGGTTGGATTATGAATGACATAATGAGACTCAATCCGGTAATCCATAATCATGAGCCTCATCTTGAGGAAACGGTTGGAGTGCAAAGGCAACTCCAAACTGAGAAATTTGAGTAAAAGGTGTATCCATCTTTTGCTTCTACAATGTCACATTCTGATAATATTGAATTGGATACCTTGAGATTGGTAGAGTTTTAAGAACCAATAGTCATTTTATCAAACTTTTATATTCAATTTGGTTTTTAAAAATTCTATCAAATATGGCTAACATTGTATTTTTTTGTTCTAAGAGGAAAAGTACTTTTAAAAGTCATGATGAAAAGTCAAAACTTCCTTCCTCAATATGATTCTTGAAAATCCTTTCTCTCACTTGAGAAGGACTTTGGTGTATATTATTGTATTTTAGTTTTTATTTTTTTATTTTTTCTATGATGTTCTCTTACACCCTCTCTTTGTGATTTCCCAGTGTTTATGATGTTCTATTGTTGAAACATTGAGGATAATGTTTAATTTAGGTTGGGGTGTGGATTAGTGCTTCATTTTTAGGATAATTTCTGTTAATAGTATCGACTGGTGCATTCCTCCATTCTTTTTCAAAAAAAAAATATCTAAAAAAAATTAAAAAAAAATTAGATGTTATTTCTATTTTTTTCTTGCTTGCATTTCTTTTATTGAGCTATTAAATTATGGATTATGAAGGCATATTGTGAAAATTTTAAACAACCAAATTTTGAAGTTTTAATACCGAGTCCTTGTTATTAACTCCCAAGTAGTGAATTTTAGAAACTTTTGATATTTGAAAAGTTCAATACACATCTAACAAATTGCTAGAGTTTAAGTTAACGTTAGCGGTTGTGACCTAATGATTGCCTAGAAGTGTTAGGAAAAATCAAGTCCAATGAATTTTGCTTAACTGGTTCATTTGGTTGGCTAGGAAAGAAGAAAAATATAACTAAGTATAAATACGCTTTGGAAAGTAACCATTGAATTACATCAGGTACACTGAAAATGGCTACCAATTTCCTTTGTATTGTATTGAGAAAAAAAAGTCTCTATTATAAAAAGAAAATGAAGTGCTGAATATGATGAGGAAGTATCAAGGAGACTAGGCGTAGTCAAAAGAATATTTTGTTGAAAGTTCCAATGATTCTTATTTCTGAAAAATAGGGTAAAAGCCGTGGTTGTAAAAATACAAGTCCCATGAAGTGTTAAGGTGAACATCCAAACCGCTTGTTAACCCAAATAGGTAGCTAAGTTTTGAATTGGGTCCTTAGGTTAATCCGACCATCTCGTTGGTGATTAGAAGTTCACTTCTGCTTTTGGAAACTAACCTTCTAGTTTCTTTGTCAGACTTCACATGCACTTAAAGTCACTTTGTTTTAGAATTTCTCTAAAGGGGAGTTAATGATTCGGATTCTATCTTAAATTTTTGGAATAAAAGGCTGAAAATAATAAATAACCAATGCCTGATTAATCTTGAGTTTGATGCTTGAATGAATTATGTAGCAAATTTTTTATTTTATTCTAAAGCTTAGTTCTTTTTATAATTTTGAAAAAAAAATGAAGGATTGTGGGTCTTGCTTTACAGTTATTATCCTAATTTTTGTACTCCACATTTTTAATCTAATTGGATAGTATTGTCACATTTGGAGGGTGTTTTAATGAATTAAAAAAAAAAAAAAACTTGAATGATTTAAAATTTGTGAGTATATTTACTACAAACCCTCACTAGTAAAACTCGTCCACTAGGGGTAACCCCTAGGGCTTGCTGCATACGTTAAATGCAGTAGCGATGGCCTACAAAAGTGGCAAATTATTTATTTTTTCTCTTTATTATTATTTTTTTTTTTTTGTTTTATTTGATGGATCGCGTGAATTGCTAGGGATTAGCAATATACTGGTTGGGAGTGTGATAAGTCCTCGTTTTATGCATTTTTACCCCATTTCCCTTAATTGATTATTAGAATTATCTTATATAAATCCTCAAACTTACATGAAAAATAGGATATTTTTTTTCACTAATTGTATATTAGATTTCTCTTAATAATAATCAATTACTTTATATTAATAATCTTATCTCATTAGGCACCCGAGCCCAAGACTAAAGCGAGCATAAGTCCAAGCCCAAAAGATTATGTACAAAAAGCCCAAATTTGACCAAAAGGTGGGCTACATTGACAGGTCAAAAGTTGAGCCAAGTTGGTGGACTAAGGTGGTTTAGATTACAACAAAATGAATGGTCCAGATTACAAAAGGCATGAGGATGGCTTTCTAAAAATAAAATGGTGGTTTTGGTTTGAAATTTAAAAATGATGGAATGTTTAAGAAAGAAATATCTTATCAAAAGAAAAAATTTCTTTTATAAAATAAAATAATATTTTATTAGTTTTCAAAAGGAAGTTTTAAAAGAATAAATTAGTAATTGATTCCCTTGGGAAAAGAAAAAGTATTTTATTGATTTGAAAGAATAATTTAATAAGTGATTCTATTGAGAAAAGAAAAAGATATTTTATATAATTGTTTCCATCTTTAAAAATATTTTTCTAAGAAAAGAAAGTCGTAATTTACTAAAGATGGTTACACATCCCAACCTATAAAAGGACCTTTAATAGACGATGTACATCGTTCTTATCTTGACTATTCTCTTGTTGGTGATCTTTCTCAACTATACACCTCTTACGGCTACAATCTTCTGTTGGCATCAGATCTCTTTCCTCTGTCTTTTTTTTATTTCTTTTAGTCTTTTATTTGTCATTCTTGTATTTTTTTTCTTTTTTTTAGTTTAGTATTGCTTTCTTTTGCTTATCAAGTGCAATAATTTTTGGTCATTAGAGAGATTGACAACATCTGTTAATGACCGGTCAAAACTCGTTCTCTAAAATTAGAGTTAATAAATAATATTTTTGGCTACAATTATTTGTGTTTGATCAAGTTACTTCACTATTCATCACCCCTCTTTGTGGTTCGATCCCTATATTTGTACTATACTTAAATTGCTAGTTTAATTTTTGCAGATTTGGGTTTGATTTGACAATAAATTACAATGACTATTCTAAATACTATCCATCAACCATTAAAAGAAAACCATGAGTTCATCTGAATACAATACAGTACATATCTAGATGTCAGATAACTCATAACAACTCCACCATAGCAAGTCCACAAAAAAATTTCCATCGAGCAATCACTGTGATGGTCCACCAGATGTCCCTGGGCCATCCTATGGTTGATCTAGCTCTGAAAAGGGAGGTCTAGGATAGAAATCGAACGAGTCTAAGTAGCTCTGTAGTTCTGTGACCGATGCACTCATATCATTGAAATGTTGCAGTTGTTGCTGCTCAATAGTCCCTAGATGTGCAATGGTCTGTGTCTCGAAATGATCCAAGTCTCTAATCAAGAGACTGAGAGTCACTGGCGCTCTCATCTCCTCCTCAATGGGCTGTTGATCATCTCCATGAATAGGGATATCGTGATCCTTTAGTAGATCGTCAATTTTTACCTCATCGTCTGACACATGGGGTCTACCCTGGACTCTACGAAATTGAGCGCGACTTTTCTTTATACTCCTGCTCCCAAGTGATTTCATAGACCCAGCTACTCCTAACTCATACGGATAGGAATGGAAAAGTGACAGATTATCTGACTGACAATCAGAGTTTTGGGGAATGCAAGATGATGACTGGTGTTCTCACTAACTTGTGCCATGTTCCTAAAGATAAATCTAAGAAGATCAATGGCATACCCAGAAGATACAACAATTGGAGATGATCCACATTCACATGGGCACCATGTCGAGGTGGATCAATGTTGTACCGACAAATCAGGTTCAACAATCAGATCTCAGGTAGAAGACTGCTCTAAAGGATGTAGATGGTCCACTCATAGTAATCACCGCATAAGAAGCGAATCAATGTGACTGTGTTAGTGGTCATCAATTTAGTACGGAATGTACTCCTTAATAGTCTCGTGAAGGGGTATCCCTAAAATAGTCGAAATGATGTTTGGTGTGATAATCATGTGGACCCCAGAAACATGTCTCAAAAGATAAAGCACGTGGATCTCCACCCTCTGTCGAATGAATATTCGAATAAAATAACTTGACTAAGTCAGGGTAGTAGCTAGGAGGACTGTATCTGGATGATAGGTGTCAACTGCCTAGTAGTAAAAATGGACTCAAGCACAGTGCCAGAAATGTCACATAGAATGACAAATCACTCAGTTGTACAACTACGTTTCTTAAAAATATTGTACTTATGACTAGTGTTGCGGAGAACCCCCAAGCAATCCGTCGAAGAGCGACGATTGCCACCAACAAACACATGCCATACACAGAGAAATCAAATAAAGCAAACAAATAACACAAGCATTTACTTGGTTCGGTTGAAACTTACGTCCACGGACGATGATGATCAGATCTTCACTATAAATCAACAAAGTACAAAGAATGTTATCTCAATCTCTCGTACAACCTCTCACAAGCATAATCTATTGGCTCTCCCAATACCAAGAGTCTCTCTCTTGACCTTTCCGAGTCTCTCACACTCAATACAATGAGCGATGAGTCACTTAAATAACCCCCAAAGACGAACTAGGGTTTCTCAAAACAAGAAATCCCGAATTAGAAATCTCCAAAAAAAATTTCGGTCCGTTAGTCCAATCGATTGGAACGAAAACCCGAATGCCTCCAATCAATTGGACACAAACTCCAATCGATTGGGGTGAGCATTTTCACCAAAAATACAATAAACTCCACCTTGGTGTGAATGCGAGCCACCACCACGAGCCACTATTCAACTGCTCTGCAAGGCACCACCACGAGCCACTCCTCAACTGCTCCACGAGCCACCACCACGGTTATCTGCTCAACTGCTCTGCAAACACCACAATCTACCAGAAGATCCTCCAATCCAATCACCATCTCCAATGCGCCCCTAAGGTGCTCAAACATGCACCGCTGTGCCACAAACATCCTAATGGATGCACTCCAGAGTACCTTTCATGCGATGCACCGCTTTACTGAACTTAACCCTGCATTGGTTTTCGAACACACCATGCTCACAAAAGTCCAAGTGTCCTGTCTTCGCACAACCAAGCACACCTTGCTTGCATAACTCTGCAAGTCCTCCTAGATGCCTGTCCCGCAAGCATGTAGAGGACAAATCATCTAAAATCAATACGACCGCCCGACCCATAATTGTATAGCCAGAAAGAGTATACAAGTTTCCAACCTTCGTCTCTTTCATCACAACTAGAGCACCCCTCACCACCTTCAAGACTCCACCTTTCGCCACTATCTTGTAGCCATTAGAATCTAAGGTTCCCAAGGATATCAGGTTCTTCTTCAGATCCTCTGTGCAAATACTGCTAGATTAAGATGTCCCTAACTTGGACTTGCCATAACCCAAAATTGTTGCTCCCATCGAATTTCTCCACCTCTGAACCTGGAGTTCGACACTTTTGTATGTTTTGGCGCCATCCCTATCGAATCCTTGAGCACTGATGCCAGTTTGTTGCGGAAAAACCCCAAGCGATCCCTCGAAGAGCGACGATGGCCATCGACAAACACACGCCACACACAGAGAAATCAAATAAAGTAAACAAAAAACACAAGCATTTATGTGGTTTGATCGAAACCTATGTCCACGGGCGATGATGATCAGATCTTCACTATAAATCAACAAAGTACAAAGATAATTCTCTCAATCTCTCGTACAACCTCTCACAAGCACAATCTATTGGCTCTCCCAATCTCTCGTACAACCTCTCACAAGCACAATCTATTGGCTCTCCCAATCAATACCAAGAGTCTCTATCTTAACCTTTCCGAGTCTCTCACACTCAATACAATGAGCGATGGGTCACTTAAATAACCCCCAAAGACGAACTAGGGTTTTGCAAAACAAGAAAACCAGAATTAGAAATCTCCAAAACTTTGTTGGTTCGTTAGTCCAATCAATTGGAAAGAAAATCCGAACGCCTTCATTCGATTGGACATAGACTCCAATCGATTGGGGTGAGCATTTTCACCAAAAGTAAAGCTAGCCCTAGTCGAAAGACTATGAATATAAATCAATTTTTTGATCATTTTGTCACTCCAATCGATCTTATCTACTCCTCATCCCTTCCCAATCCATCGAACTACCCCAATCTACATTTCTCTTGTGGCTTTAGTGATTTTTGGTGCCAAATCTTGATCTACTTGGTACCTTTGTTTTCCCTCTTTACTCTACATTTTTGAAAAAAAAATGTTCTTCATGTGGATCTTTCATGTCACGTCCCAAATCCGGGCACCTGGAACCAACCCAAATATCTGTGGGTCGACCCACTCCTGAACTTTAACTTGAGAATTGAAAAAAATAACCGATCCGTTCTCTTTAATCAGAAATACCTAGAAGGGATGGGCAATTAGGTTATTCAAAAATTAATCTAACCTATCACAAGTTTACTAGTCAGGGTAAGGTGATAAACTCGCATGCCTTAGTTAATTGATAAAATGATTATCACAACCGACTCAAATCAAATATACCTCCATGGTATATTATCTTTTCGTCGTTTGATCTAATCAATAGATTTAGCAGAACAACAATCAAGCATCTACAAGACAAAGAGTTTTTACATGGAAACCTTAGCCAAAGAAAACCACGGGACTACGTCCAGACCGAAAGTATCACTAATAGGAAAGTTAAACGAAACAAAGGTTACCTATGTAGCACCATTGCAAATGCAGCTTCCGACCTTAGCCAAGGCCTACTGCCAATGCGTCCACGTCATCTGAATCAACGCTACGAATCCCAGCGCAACCTCTTAGCCAAGAAACCTTGTCCACTTGTGCAGTTTGGTACTCCCCAAACCTACCTTTGATCAGCCACTCCGATCTTAATTATCAACTCTCCAACCTTTGCTAAAGGTGAAGGATTCAGTACACTCTGAACCTTAAGTCGCTCAAATAGTATTGAGACGCACTAGTACTCTCAGACTGCTAGGTCGAGTATCTATGTGGAAGACCTAAGCTGAGTAAGGGATCAAGCTTTTTGGCTTTGATCTAGAAGAGAAAAAGCTCACAAGATATTTATGAGAACTAAATGATTGATAAATAAAACTTTCTTCTCTGTATTCCAATGTGTAGAAGTGTATTTTGTAAATCCAGAGAGGAGTTATATTTATAGAATACGTAGTCCTAAGTCTTTTAGAAAGTGGGATAAGTAGAAACTAGAATTTTGCATCTGAAAAGACTCAATCCGTGTGAAGTCCAATCGATTGTACTTTAGGTCCAATCGATTGGGCTAAGTCCAATCGATTGTACTCTGCGTCCAATCGATTGGTCTTGTACGAATGGGTTTTTTCTTCGTAAATCCAATCGATTGTACCAAGTGTCCAATTGATCGGACTTGTATAAGTTTCTATCCCGTAGAGTCCAATCAATTTCACAAAAGTCTCCAATCGATTGGGCTTCAAATAAGTTATGTCTCGTAGAGTCCAATCGATTGCACAGAGGTCTCCAATCGATTGGGCTTTGTCCAATCGATCGGACATCCCAAAAGTCAATAATCTTGACTTAGACTCAAATCTGTCCATTGACTAGGTTTGACCATTATATTTTATTAATTTTAAACCTATTCCTATGGCTACTAAGTCACTTACCTTCCTAAGTGAGCTTACACGATCTATAACCAACAAATGGGTAGTTATTCAGATGACTCCTGTCGTCAACCATTTGAACCTTACTATCTCTGTCTTCTAGTCTTCACATAATCGGCGAAGTATGTGTACCACGACATCTTCAACACTGCACTGGTGCTCGCAGGAAAGGTTACATGAATGTTTTATGTCACACGAAATCTTTGCCAAACTAGAATATGAAAATATTCTTTACAAGAATAAGATTGTCCATAAAGCCAATCTAACCTAATGAGTGACTCAATTATCTATGATCTACCCCTTAAGCCCATTAGGGTATTAAATCTAAACGTATGTTATTAAACTAAGCCGAAGCATTAATAATTAACTCAATTAAAAAATAGTCTCCGGAATTAACATATTATTGTTTGGTTTATATAAATGACTTCAAGGAGATGGTTCAGACAGTCCATCCTAATTTGTTAAGATTGGGGTATTAGTCGATTTTTCCCGAGTCTAGTGATTTAGTCAATTCTGACCTACGTGCAGTACGTTGACTATGTAGATCCACCCCAATTGAATCTACTGATGCATCTTATATTTTCAGAAATCTAATTCTATAAGCTCCAACTTTCCTATTTTTCCCAAGGTCATATTCTACAAGTTACTAGGTGAAAAAGGGGTCTCAAGTCAGAAAAAGAAACCAGATTGATCTGACATAGGTCTAGTAATTCGGCCACCTAGGATAGCACCGATTGAATCTCACAATGCACTTTACGTTTTTGGAAAGCTGACAGAACGAGTTTCGATTCATATATTTTCTCAAAGGTCCAGTTCTATCATCTTCCTGACGGAAAAGGCACTGCAATTCAGCACAACTGAATGTGTTCATTCTAAATTATAGTGATTCCATTGCTTAAAAACATTGTTTTATGCATCTATTTATAACCATTGATCTTGAAATTTTTACCATGATTATCTTAACATATAACAATCATATGAATGGAATTTCATCTACCAAACATACTAGCACAATCACCATGGTTGTACTTAATCGAGGTAAAAAATTCATGGTTTCATGGTACCGACTAAAGCCATCAGTCACATAGTTGAAAGTAAGGTTTTTCTCTTGTCGTCGGATCGGAAATCCTAGAATTCAATAATATTTATAATTCATGTTCACTTTAAATCCTGCAAAAATGCAGACTTTGTATAGCGATATGTCGGATATCGTCCGCACTCGGGGTTAGGGAACACAATTTATCGGAACATTAGAATAATAGAAAGTGCTTAAAAATATGGATGGAAGGTGAGAGTGGTGATTAATGATTGAGATTTAAAATAATCTTTTTGGAGAGATTTCTATCAACTAATTAACATAACTAAAGAGAAAGAAACACCATAAATGGAAAAGATAAACTTATTTATTAAAATAATACAAATTACAATGCTTGAATCTAATTTATTCATAAAATAAAATAAAACAAATAACTCTAGAAAACATTATAAGAGAAGAAACATAGAGAGAAAGAACAAGATTTTAGAGAGAGAAAATGAAAGAGAAGATAAAAAATGGAGATTTATCTTGGTGACTTACCAATGGAGAAGAGGTCTGCACAGCCGTATTCTTGTTGGTTTTTGAATGAGAATCGAACTAGGGAGAGGAGAGAGATAAAGAGATTTAGAGAAGAAGGGGAGAGATCCCTTTACTTGAGAGAAAATGGCTTCCTAGGTGGATGATAAGTGAGAATATGTCAAAGGAGACATATTCTCTCCTTTAGGAATGGGTTTGTGAAATAGGTAAGTGAAAATAGGTCAGGATGAGATAGGCTTGTGAGAGCCCATAGGTAGTTAGAATAGAAGGCTTATGGGTCAAACATTGAGAATGCCATGTGTCGGCCAGAGAATAGGTGGGCTAGTGGACCAATGGGATAGTGGACCTCTAGAAAATGCTAATAGGCTACAGAATAGGAGTGTAATACCCTGAACTTTCGTTCTAGGGTATTATGGTAAATTCACCTAATAATGAAAACCTGAAACTTTTTTAGACTCTTATTATTATTTTTATTGTTTAATATCATGTATGAGTATGTGTATTTAATTTGGTTTCGTTCTGACAACTTTAAAAAAACCTGCTATTTTTGAAACTCGCTCTTTAGGGCTAAATTCCTACTAAAAATAATGAATCATAACTTGCAGGAGACTTTTTCTTTCCCCAGCTAACATTACAGAACTTTTATAAAAAAAATTATTTTGTGGGCCCGAGACACCAAAAATATTCCTATTTTATCATTACTAACTTACCTGTGAAATTTGGAACCTTTCCTGATACATAAAAACCCTAGCGGGAGATTTCAGGAGATTTTGACAAAAATAGTATTTTCGTAATTTTTAAACTTTTCTACCATTCTTATATTTTTAAAAATAATATTTAATTATATTTTATTTATTTAATAGGAGCGTGGGACCCGCAAATCACTTTCGGGTCATTCCAATGTCATTTGACACTTTTCTAGGATTTTGAACGTTTTTATGATTTGTGTGTGTGACATGTGTCAATACCTTATTGTATGGACTTTTAAATTATATAATATAGTTTGATTGAATTAATTTATAATTATTTGTGTTATGATTGTTGGGTGGGGCCGTATGGCCGATCTAGAAGTCTTTTGGGCTTAATAATATTCTTAAATGAAGCCTATTGATGTATATGGGCCTTGGGCCCATTCCTAACCCATTCATAGTGTAAAATATAAGTTTTTGAGGGTTGAAAAAGTCATCCCTTTGCTAGTTACGAATTTCAACAAAATAGAAACCCTAATCCTTCCCTAAACCTATTTATTAAAAACCCTTAAGCTTTAGAAGCTTTCACAAACCCAACTCCATTGAAGAATAGAGAAAGCTCCATTAAACCTTTATCCGGGCACCGATCGCACTCGAGCAAGAAGGGAGAATTGACGGGGACTCCGATTTGAAGAACATACTACGAGGAGAGGACGATCCGACGACTTTCAAATTTGAAGAAACTTTTGATTTTCATTAAAGTTCAAGAAACCTTGAGGTAAGTGTGTTTGATCCATCCTATACTTGTTTTTCTTCAAGATTTTGTTTCTCTTTCATTAGATAATGGTTGATACTCATTATAAATTAATTTCAATAATATTTACTTTATTCTTATTGGGTTGATCTTTATTTTGGGCCACCATGATGGGTTTGGCCATTGTTTCTTTTACACCTATAACGGATGACTATATTCTTTATCATTTTCGTTATATTTTTATAATTATTTTTTCTAAATACCTCTATGAATCTATTTTTTAAAATCGTTTAGTTTGTATTTTTCTAATTTGTATTGATTAAGTTATGATTTTTCTAAGTTGTTGGGCTTTACAAAATAACCCAGAATTTCAGATTTTACATGGTCCACTTCACTTGGGATTTCGATCTATATTTTTAACCTAAATATTTTTCTAATTATTTTTCATTGATACTTCTATAAATCTAGTTTCTAGAACCTTTGAGTTTGTATTTTTCTGATTTGTATTGATTAAGTTATGATTTTTCTAATTTGTTGGACTTTACTAAAAAATCTAAAATTTCAAATTTTACACAGTCCACTTCACTTGAGATTTCGATCTATATTTTTAATCTAAATATTTTTCTAATTATTTTTCACAGATATCTCTATCAATCTAGTTTCTAGAACCTTTGAGTTTGTATTTTTCTGATTTGTATTGATTAAGTTATGATTTTTCAAACATGCTGGACTTTTCTATAAAACTCAGAATTTTAGATTTTATACGGTCCACTTCACTTGGGATTTCGATCTATATTTTTAATCTAAATATTTTTTTAATTATTTTTCATAGATACTTATATGAATTTAGTTTTCAAATTAATTGAGTTTGTATTTTTCTAATAATTATTTATTTAGTTATAACTTTTACAATGTGCGGGACTTTTCTATATCCCAGATTCTGTCCAGCCCAATTAATTAAGAGTTTTGACCTATATTTTGAATCTGAATATTTTTCTATTTATTTTTTCTAAAAACCTCTGTGAATCTAGTTTTTAAATCCATTGAGTTTATATTTTTCTAATTCATATTTATTTAGTTATGATTTTTATGATGCAGTACATTTTTTGTAAAAATCCTATTAATTGTTCGTGGTTCGGTCATGATTATTAACTATTAAGGTTTTAACCTTGTTGTTTGACTAAACCCTAGATGGTTTGACCTATACCTGTATGCATGGGGATCCCACCCATGTGTCTTGGATCTCTCATAGGGTTCAGCCAAGTGTCTTGGATCCCTCTTTAGGGTTCGACCTTGTGTCATGGATCCCTCATAGAGTTCGGCCATGGCGTGTTGGATCCTCTTGCGATTTTCACTTATATTATTCATCGATGTTGATTGTGATATTTGGTCATGTCTTATTGACTATTATACCTAGATGGTTCGACCTATACTTTTATGCATGGGGATCCCACCCATGTGTCTTGGATCCCTCATAGGGTTCGGCCAAGTATCTTGGATCCCTCTTTAGGGTTCGACCTTGTGTCATGGATCCCTCATAGGGTTCGGCCATGGTGTGTTGGATTGTCTTGTGATTTTCACTTATATTATTCATCCATGTTGATCGTGACCTTCGGTGATTGTTACATGTTATTCATGGTTAACCCTAATTCGTTCCCATATTATTACTCTTAATGATCATTGGTTCATTTTATATTTTTATTTAAATGTTAAATACATGTGTACTTATGTCATGTAACCCTAGTACATCTTGTTGTCATACCATGATCATCACGTCATTTCATATAAGGGGTGCATAAGGGAACGGGGTTGAAGTATATTATATATGTTTATATTGGTTTTATCAATTAATCAGGGTTCGGTACCCTAGGGTGAAAGGCCCCAGACGTTATTATATCCTGCAGATGGGTCAATGAGACCGCTCCCAGTGCGGGAAGGAGATGGAGACCCTATGTGGTTATGGGTACTAGTTGCATTGGCATCCCTTACTCATCTGCATTCATCCTCATATTCATGCCATCCTTATTATACGATTGAGATGCATATCTTGATTAAAAAACTTGTATAGTATGATATCATACCATGCACATTGTTGTATTACTGGGCCTCGGCTCACGGTGCTACACCGATACCATTTTCAGATTTTGAGGAGTCGAGTACGTGAGATGATTTTGAGGCAAAAGACTCCGACGCATTCGAGGAGATCGGCTAGGATTTGGGAGTCGATCCCACATTCTAGAAGACTTGATTTTGACTGTTCTAAACATTGGTTATTTATTTTCACGGACATGTAAGCCTTTGATTGAGAGCATGTTCTCACCTCCTTCTCTCCACATTTAGTTGATTGATTGAATTGTTTGAGTTATGAATTATTTTAATTATTTGTTTTCTACATCTACTCTTCTTTTTTTTACTTAGTGGGTTTTCGAATGAACCTTAGTAGTCTAATTGACCTAATTGGACCACTAGGGGACATTCATGGATCACCTCTGGGTTCAGGTACGGGTCGATCCACGGATTTTTGGGTCGTATCTGGGTATCCGGATTCGGGGCGTGACAAGGAGGCCTTTTACTCATTGAGTATCAGGCCAATTAGTGGGCTGGCATGGTAGCGGGCCTGTGAGAAAGTGGGTTTGGTGTGCCAATAGAGATATTATACGATGTTTGGCATAAAGTAACTGGTTCCCGTATGGGCTGAAATTACATCATGGTGATGAAGCCGTTTGATTAGCAGAAGGTTAGGATGGATGGTAAGGATTCGATCAACCAAGGTATTAATGATGATCAGATGGTTAGAAGATCTAATAGTAAGATTTGATGATCTAATGGTTAGATGTTAGAGTTTAGAGAGATAGAGAGAGAATTAGGAGAGAGGTGGGAGAAAATATAAAAATAAAGACAAAAAGATCTGGCAGAGGGTCTTGAACCCTAGTCTTCTTCATTCTTCTTCATGAGCTTCGCCAATTAAGCAAGCTAGCTTGTGATGTCAATTGGTGTAGCTTTTAACACCTTGGTCCTTCTCTTGGTCTTCAACTCTTCCGCTCTCTTGGTTCTTTGGATCTGCTCTGTGATCCTCCGACTTTGCCCGTATGATATTCGCTCAAAAGTGCTTATTTTAGGAAATTATCCTTCTAGCGTTATCACAATCTCCTGCGTAAAACTGTCATATTTATCCACTTTTCTACATAAGAATTTCTTCCATTGTGTAGAACACACTTTTCTACACAAAATGGTATATTTGCATGCACTCATATGCATTTATTTGACCTACATGCGAAGCCGTTTTGTAGAAGTCTCATTACACGCTTTTCGTTATTGCAGGAAACCCAATCGGATGATTCTCGAGACTTGCAGGCCGCGACCAACCAAGAAAGTCACGATCAGAGATCAAAGAACTAGGCGGGACAAAAATATAAACCGAGACAACGAAGTTGGTGAAATTGAAGAACGGCCAAATTGGAAAAATAGTAGACCTAGCTGCAAACCACAATCTATGAAGCCTGAAGACTAATGGGCCAAGTTAACAAGCCACAAAGGAAGATGAATATGGGCCAAGAAGTGAAAATTGCCAAAGCATAGGATCAAGGTGTAGGCCAGGACACAAAAAGAACAGTGAAGAGGTAGGATGGGGCTTTGATGATTAGATCGCGGCAAAAGACACAGGCCAAGTTTGTGGATCAGCATATAAGTTGAACCGACGAGTTTATGAATAGTGGAGGAATATTAAGCAATGGACGGCTTAGATTATCAGTGCAAGCGTCATATCCATTGTTAAATCTCGCATGGGGATTGTGGGGGAAAAATATCTGATCTAACCCACACAATCTTTGAGGTCAGACGATTCGGATTGTGGTGATGATCGGACGACTCTGATGCTCCAGGATGAAACTGCTTTCTCCTCTGCGAAGGATAGGATGATCTCCAGATGAGATTTGGTTGTACCTGTTGACAAGGCTCCGACGCTCAAGTCAGCTTGGGAAATGTAACAGGTTTTAGGAAATAGTAAAAGATTTCAGAGTTTAAGCTATCTGGATCTGGAGAGCCAGATCCCCTTCTCAGTTCTGAAGGTCTTGTATTTATAGCCTTGGAACTGGCGTGACTCACCTTCCACGTGTCTAGTCATTATCAGTCAATGATGACTCAGATAGATTCTGTTATAAAACAGAATCTGTCGGTTTAAACTTTGACTTTCTTGATTCAGTTATACCTGAAATAACTGAAATAATACTGAGGTGGCATCCTCCGTGTCAGGTGTTCAGATAAGGTGATGTCGAATCCGTGATAATTCAACTAGCTGCCACGTGGCCAATATTCATTAGTTAAGAAATCGATGGTATTCAGAATACTTACCTCGTATGTAAGAGATCATGCCACGTAAGTCATTTGACATTATCTGGCTTTGACGGGATGATATTGAAATAGATCCCGTCAAGCAAGTCTGATGACCTTGTCGGAAAAATGCATCCAGCCAATAATTTTGACCTTGCGGGGAGGATGTCCCGGGATGAGATGTTCAGAGTTCCCGGGAATCTATACTTTGAGTTGCCATGATGATTTCCCGGGATGACATATTTGGAGTTCCCGGGATGATATACCTGAGTTGCCAAGATGAGTTCCCGGGATTACATGTTTGGAATTCCCGGGATGATATACTTGAATTGCCAGGATGAGTTCCCGGGATGACATGTTTGGAATTCCCGGGATGATATACTTGAATTGCCAGGATGAGTTCCCGGGATGACATGTTTGGAGTTCCCGGGATGATATACTTGAGTTTTCCCGGGAAGAGAACCTTGATTTCCCGGGATGAGATTGTAGAAGATCCCGTCTATCCAGTTGATCTCGGTGGGATGAGACTCATCAATATGTCGGGCAAGATTGAATACTTCCCGACATATTAAAGGTTGAGACGCTAATATTCTCTGTCAGCATCACTTCCATGTGTCGATAAAACAATCCTGACACGTGGCATTTCCAAGTAATGGAAATCGAGCGACACGATTGGCAGTTTATTGCTCTTGATGATGATTCCAGCGCATTAACTCTCGCGTGCTGTCTTCTAACACGCGTCGTGTATTTGAAACCGCACGTGCTAAGCCAGAGATACGTGTCCAATTTTGACTAGCTGGAAAATACGGCACCCACAGGGATGAAAAACTAAACACTGACGGACAAGATCTATTTGAAAGGCTCAGTTATGGCACAATTGCTATAAACGGGTTGATCAATAAAGGAATTGTGGGACCATGTGCTGGACCACAAAGATCAAACGGTGTATGATGAAATTGTTTGAGCTTGAGCAAGGTTGCTGAATGATGGGCCAAAGAGTGGGCCAACAAGGTCATGGGCTAGCAAGATCAAAGAGTGGACCAAGAGTATGGTGGGCCAAAGAGTGGACAGCAAACCACTTGTTGAAGTTGCAAAGGTGGGGTCCACAAGTTAAGAGGGAAAACTCTTACACGTCAACCTCCTCCTTAAACCCTAAGAGGGTAGCAATATAAAAAGAAAAGAAAGGGAGGATGATGGCACTCCCACGTTTTTCACCGTCTCCCCCATTCCTCTCTCCCCACGTTCCACATTCTCTCTTCCCAGGTTCTCCTCTCCTCTCTCATTCTCTTCCCAAGAAAAACAAAAAAAAAAGAGAAAGAAAAGGAAGAGGAGAAGGGGAGATCGCCCACCTGCTGGTTCTCCACGTTTTTGCCTCCACCACTCCACCATCATCACCACTTCACCACTACACCATATAGGACCACCGTCCAAACCAGCAACGGCCTGCAACACCGAGTTGCAGGTCCCCAACTTGCATCTCCGGTGACCCTCTCCCTCTCTACTTACTACCAGCATCTCCATCCATACCTACAATGCCTACCAGCCGTCGTCTTCATCTCTCATTGCTGCTACCGCCCCACAGCCTCCATTAGAGCCACCTCCAAGCGCCAGCGTCCTCCTCTTCCATCTTTGCAACCAGATAGCACCACCACCACCAGTCTCACGGCCAGCCATCTCCTTCATTTTGGGCCTTGAGTTGATCCCTGCCCTTCGGTGAAAGCAGCAAGAAAGACCACCGTCTCATTCATCTTTCTGCCCTTTGCTCACCGCATCCTCACTTCAAGCCGTCGCCCGACCTTTCTTTATCCTATACAGTGGCTGTTTTTCCAAAAGCCACCACCATCTCCCCAAAAAGTCTCCAATCTTGAAGCCGTTTTCTCCCTATCATTTTTCATCTTCTCCAAAAAAAAAAAAAAACCAGAAAAGAAAAATTACAAAAAAAAAAAGAAGAGAAGAAGAAAAAGGGAAAAGGAGAGGAGGCGGTACCTTCCATTGCTGCCCTTCACTCCTAATGAACCACCGATGCACCATGTGCTAAGCTTCTCCACTGGCAGCCCCCTTGCAACCATCTCCGGTCATCTACCATGCCCAATCATTGATTCTCCTCCTCTATAGCCACCAGCCAGCACCTCCATTCCTTCCATGGCTATGCAATAACCCTCTCTTCATCATGGTGGTAGCCAACCCTCTCTTCATCATGGTGGTAGCCATTCCTCGATCTCATTCATGATGACCCTCTCCATGGGGTACGTATAATTGTAAGTCTCTCACATCTTTAGTTTCTCTCTCTAGGTTTGTGTTGCTCTCTCTCTAAAGTCTTTTGTTTTCCCTTTCTTTCTCCACTTTCTCTCTCTAGCATCATCATGATTTTTTAGGTTAATTTTTATGGCTTTCTAAATTGTTTTTTAATTTAATTTGATTTTGTAAGAACTCATTGAGGATGAATAAAATTGTTATTTTTGCATTTGTTAGTTTATTTTTGTATTTTTGGTTGTTTGTGGCAATTTCTCTCTCTAAAAATCACTAAGCATGTTTTAAATCGCTTCACCATTCTCACCCCATCACAATTTTTGAGATAAATCCATTATTTTATGTTCGTGAATCGCGCGAACTAACCCCTAGTGCGGATCAACATCCGACACGAATCCCTATACAAAAGTTCATATTTTGTAGGATTAAAATTCGGATCAAATTACAAATGTGTTGAGATTAGGGTTTTCGTAACCAACGACGCGGAAAAACCCTACTTTCATCGTACTTAGCTTCTATCTTCTTGTCCTAGCCTGCTGGTCCTTTAAGCTTTGATAGAGGGTTTCTGTGGTCGATCGTGGGCTCTCCAGCCTTGAGAATCTCCCGATAGGGTCTCCTGTGAGTGAAAAAACGAGTAATGAGATTCAACTAAAATAGCTTGATACTGGACTATCCGAAATGCGTATATTTCATGCAAATAGTGATTTGCGACTAAAGAATGTATTCTACGCAATAGAAGAAACTCTTAGGTGGAAAAGTCGACGAAAAGACAAGTTTTACGTTGGAGAATGTGACATCGCTAAAAGGATAATGGCTTAAAATAAGTACTTTTGAGTGAATATCACAACCCCCAACTAGCATATTGCCAATCCTTGGCAATTATTACGAAATAAGTGAGTTAAAAAGGGCTTTGCATATGCGAGAAAACTTATTTGCATTACTCAGGAAAACTCTATTTTGTCAGATTATTTCAAGGATGTAGGCATTCTAATTCATGAATTAGAGTTGGTCAACAAAATGCAACACTACTATAGATGGACATTAAATAAAAGATTAATTAGACTCAGCGTGTGTGTGTTCAACATCATCTTTATCTGGCAGTAAAGATATCTCAATTGCCTTAGAGACTGTATGCCTCGACCTCAATCCTCACTTATATACCACTCAGAAGTGAATCACTTAGAAATAGTTTTATTCTTTTTTTCTCAAATTATATGTAAGGAGATGAATATAGGAACTGGCAAACGTCTCACATATATAGTTTTTGAATGGAGGATATAAGAAGATTTAAGAAGATCTCGTGATTGGAATGTCATATCACTTAAGAACGTCGGATCAAACTCTATAATTTCTCTTTTCTCCATTCTCCACACTTGATGATGGTACTAATCTATAATCAAATAGGACTAGTATAGGCTGTATTGAGGCTTAGGGTAGGTTCAGAAAAGAATGATATTCTAGAATTTAAAAATTCTGAGAGGATATCTCACTATTCTTTGCAACTTTTTCCTAGTGCACCATTTCGACTTTTCTTCTTTTCTTTTTCTAATTTTTGTCTTTTTGATATAGTTTTATCAGCCTTCTTTTTCAGATTATTTTTATTTCTTTTTTTCTGATCATGTTTAATTTCAGCTCGAACCATTTGTTTCTTTTCTTTTCTTGGTTTATATCTTTTCATGGTGTAATCATACCAAATACTCTTTGATCCCTCTCAGAAATAGGTTATCGTATTAAACTCTTTTTGGGATTGGGTTTTTGGTTGATGGGTTAACAAGAAAAGGTTTTCATGAAAAGGCTCAAAAAGGATTTTTAACGGTATAGATGTTAGGTAACCTAAAAAGTCTAATTGGTTAGAAAGATGGTCTATATCATTTCTTAGGGTTTGCACTTTCATCTGTGATGTCTCGAATGGATATAGAGAAGGTTCTTTATGTAATAATCTGATTTTTACGTTGTTCCGAGTTTCATGACCAAAGCAAGGGTTAATGAGATCACTCAATGAAATATTTGAGGACTAGAAGAATTGTGAGTCATCTTGTGACTCAGAATAATTTTATAACCCTTAGAAATGATAAAAAGTTCAAAAGCTCACTGGATAAGGTCTCCACAATTGTTCTTCTTGGATCTCTAGATAATCTAAACTTCGGATAATTCTTATATTGATATGTAAAAATTTTGTTGAATCTGTTCTAAGATTTTTCAATCCACTGTAATACTGTTTGCTTCCAAACTGAACTAAGAGCTAACAAGTGATTTTTCAATTTAAAATCGACATCCTTTTCAATAAATAAATTTAACAGTAGTTTTTCGCAAATCAAGTTAAGGCATTTTCGAAAATCATATGAAGTCACACCCAAAACACAAGGTTTTCTCTCCCTTTCTATAAAGAATTTTTTTTATTTTTTATTTTTATTTTTACTAAAAGGAAGACATGAGTTTTGGTAAACACCCACCTCTAACCAAAATACAGCACCGTCCTCGGTACTCATGATAGGGACATAAAAAGATAAAAAAATCGATAATTCATGATGCAAGAGTTTAGGAAGGGTTTTACCAAATTGGCATAAATTGGACCTGTGTGGTACCCAATGATCTGCAGAATGAATGTACCTGCATGTCCAAAGAAATTTGACAATAATATATGCATGTGACTCACGTAACTCTAAGAATATTGGAATTGCCTTTCTGAAAGTGCTAAGTTTTACATCTTCAACCAGACATGACGAGGGTGCATTAAGTACCCCCAACCTTGTTAAAACACGTGGAGACTAATTGAATCATCAATATTCCCTTCTCTTATGGTGGAGCTGAATTGCTATCATATCCCTCATTTATGTATAGCGTTGTAGGAAAGCTCTTTCTCAGTGTAAACTGAGAGAGTAGAAGTAAGTTCTCTAACTGTGGTTAGTAGAGCCGCAAGAACATTTAGTTCATCAGGGATGGATCGAAGCTTCTCTGTAAAAATTGAGAGGATAGAGTTGGTGGGTTCTCTGACCATGGTTAGCAGAGCCGCAAACTCATTAAGTTTAGCAGGAATGTATCTAAATGGAGCAGACTCCAGCAGATCAGTAAATCCAAATTAGTCTAACTCCGATTTGAATCAGGCGAAAAGTGTTCTTGACACTTGTCTAATATTTCCTCTGGAGAGTTTGGAAGTAGACTCTCTATGGCACAAGGTTCATTGACAATGTCGATGTCGATTGGCTGTTGAAAAATGGTAACCTCTGCCTTGAGGTTGTCAAATGTCATTGACACATCCTCGTCCCTACACCCAATGTGTGCATCAGTGATAGTGAGGAACGGTGGGGCTAAAACAACTAGGACCGTACTATCAAGACACGGCTCAGTGTCAGGAATGTCTGCTTTAGGTGCAGATGATAAAGCATCAAAGGTAGATGATTCCTCCAAGCTAGGTTCATAAGTCAGTACTTTGAAGGACACCAAAGATGGAGACTGGCTCATCAATATTGTTGTCCGATCCATCGTTTGTAGTAATCTCAATTTCCTCTTGTAAAGTCTGGTACTGGGTCCAATTGTGCGACTCCTCATTATGGACTGTGGCCATGGTATTCTCCTCTAGATAAGCTATAAGTTGGCCAGTAAAGTTGACTTTCTCTCTCTCAGATTCTAACTCACTTAGACTGTGTTTCAATCTCTACATGGACTGCTGTTGTTGGATGATATATTGAGAGAGGAGTTCCTCTAGACTAGGTTTAGTAGCAGACTATGGTGGTTCAGCTAAGGGAAGCTGAGGTGCCAACTCTTGAATGTAGTCCGACTGAGTATGAAAGTGACTCTGGGACTATCTGCTGACTCTGAAAATCCTACGAGGTCCACTGTTGACCAAAATATTCAATCTGTGGATCTGACTGGTACTGCGACTGCAAGTACTGCCCATCATATTATCCACAAGGTTGGTGAAACCCGGAATGATACATATCCTGTTGTAGTTGCTGCTAGGGAAAAGACTGTTGTTCACATTCAAAGTTATTGTGACTCCTAGTGTCCGGATAATACGTGTTATCGTAGGAGGTCTGTAGTGGAGGTTTAAAGGTACTAAAACTGCAGACCTCTTCTTGGACATGAGTGAAATATCCCACAGATTTGTAGTGATAAACAGGCTTTTGGACCGCAACATCAAGGGCGGAGACAGATTTTGTCAAATCCTTAGATAGGGATTTTAGCACTGGATCACCCTTTGCTTCATATCCAATGGAAGTCTGTGAAACTGGAGTGTCATGACGACACTCAGGATTGGTATACCAGTGCTCGGAGTTATTGCCTAGATCTTCAAAGAAATTGTGGTAGGTCTCGAATAGAGGTCGTTCAGCTGCCATTAGAGAGATGTGAGTCTCTCAAAGAAATGAGATAAATTAGGTGAAAGAGATCGGTGCGGTAAACTGACTCTTAGATCGAATCAATCTCGGGTATGATCAAATCCAAAAGGGCATATGCTTGAAAAAGCAAGCCCCTAGAGTAGGCAAAAGTGTGAAGATTACGAAACCTAATAAGCCTAGATGATGCACACAGAGCAACAGATAATCCTAATTCTAAACAATCAAGATAGTTTATGAATTATCTTGTTAGTGTAGGGATAGTGTAGATTATGACAATGGGCGGACCACTGGTTTATCTTATATTACCCGCCGGACTAACTTTTCACTCTGTAGGTTCTCATCAGTTCTCTTCAAAGCAAATCCGCTAGTACTAACTCAAGTCGACTGCGAGATCATCCAAAGCCTAGACAGACGTATGGCACATCAGCTGACTTAAATACGTCCCAGACTAACCGGATTTGTCAAGCGTTAAGATGAGTTTTCCCAAAAGAGGAGCTAGGGTTGGTTCGTGTTCCTAATCCGACACCAAGCTAACCGACAGACAATTAAGGAGGCCACTTACGAGGTCGGTATACTTGAAGTAGTAGGGACCTATGGGTGTGTTAGGAAACAATGATCCGCACTCATGGACTTAATCAACTTGATCTTCGAAGGAGTCGCTTTATATGGAGTTTTCCTCGAACACCGATCTAATTGGGCTCTACTTCTTGATTTCTTTTAATTTTTGGTCGTGGGTGCAGAAAAGTTGGAATGACGAGGTGGGTGATGAAATCCCACCAGTTTCAAGTTAGAGCTGGGTTTGCTCTTTAATATATTTTTTTGCGGCCAATCCAAGCAGTTCTGATAATGATTGCAAAAGCAAATAAATAATCGGCACGGTGTTTACACAATGATCAATATCGTACTCAAGGAGAGGTGTAGAAACTTACCTGCCCGTTTGGCTATGCAACGGGGTCTCCTCCGTGAGATAGGGAGGGGTATCCAGATGAGCTTGGGCCCGACTCTTCCTCTTTGAGCTTTCGCTCCCTACTCACTTGGTAATCGCAATTTGCAATCACGTTAGTCCACAATGGTCTATGGTATTGATTTAAAAGGTATACCGCCTTAAGGGTTTCAAGAAACACGCAATTTATTTTGGACAGGTATGTTGAATTAGTTCCAATTAGGATTTGAAGTTCAAACTTAGTTATTCCCGAATTAGGGTTTGAAAATATCTACTTTTGAATTATCTAGAGTTGGAAACCTTCCACGATTTCAAACTTTTGAAATCTTGGTCAAATTGGTTATTCCCCAAATTAAGGAATTTTGTTGAAAGTGGACTCTTATCCAATTTTAGAGTTATCCAATTTAAGTCTTTAGATCTAGAAACTCTAAGGATTAAATTTTCTAAAAAGAAAAAATGCCTAGATTTTCAAAATTCAAAATTTGAAAAATATGCCAAAATGAAATAAATAACCAATATAATGATCTAACTAGAAATAGCAGAATTGAAATCTAACCCTAGTATATTTTTTTATTTTTTTTTAATTAAAATTTTTCTGTGTCGTCGGATCGAAAATCCTAGATTTTAATAATATTTGTACTTCCGGTTCACTTTAAATCCTGCAAAAATGTAGACTTTGTATCGGGGTTATGGAATACAATTTATCAGAACATTAGAACAATAGAAAGTGCTTGAAAATATGGATGGAAGGGTGAGAGTGATGATATTCACTTTAAATCCTGCAAAAATACAGACTTTTATAGCGATATGTCAGATATCGTCCGTACTCAGGTTTAGGGAACACAATTTATCAGAACATTAGAACAATAGAAAGTACTTGAAAATATGGATGGAAGGGTGAGAGTGGTGATTAATTATTGAGATTTAAAATAATCTTTTTGGAGAGATTTCTATCAACTAATTAACATAACTAAAGAGAAAGAAACACCATAAATGGAAAAGAGAAACTTATTTATTAAAATAATACAAATTACAATGCTTGAATCTAATTTATTCATAAAATAAAATAAAATAAATAACCATCACTCTAGAAAGTATTATAAGAGAAGAAATATAGAGAGAAAGAA
This sequence comes from Euptelea pleiosperma, assembly GCA_035048495.1. Taxonomy (NCBI): domain Eukaryota; kingdom Viridiplantae; phylum Streptophyta; class Magnoliopsida; order Ranunculales; family Eupteleaceae; genus Euptelea; species Euptelea pleiosperma. Next base: position 24,778,243 of record CM068552.1, on the reverse strand, counting down.
CAAGATTTTAGAGAGAGAAAATAAAAGAGAAGATAAAAAATGGAGATTTACCTTGGTGACTTACCAATGGAGAAGAGGTCAGCAAGGCCGTGTTCTTACTGGTTTTTGGATGAAACTCGAACCAAGGAGAGGAGGGAGATAAAGAGGTTTAGAGAAGAATAGGAGAGGGAACCTAGGGTTAGGTTGTGAGAGGGAGGAGAGAACCGAATCTCACATGGGTTGGTCATCCTTTCAAACTAAAGGAGGACCTCTCCCAACCGTTGGATTGAAGGGAAGGATAAGCGAGAGATCCCTTTACTTGAGAGAAAATGGCTTCCTAGGTGGATGATAAGTGAGAATAGGTCAAAGGAGACTTATTCTCTCCTTTAAGAATGGGTTTGTGAAATGGGTAAGTGAAAATGGGTCAGGATGAGATGGGCTTGAGTGAGAGCCCATAGGTAGTTAGAATAGAAGGCTTATGGGCCAAACATTGAGAATGCCATGTGTCGGCCAGAGGATAGGTGGGCTAGTGGACCAATGGGATAGTGGACCTCTAGAAAATGCTAATGGGCCAGAAAATAGGAAGGCTTTTACTCATTGAGTATCAGGCCAATTAGTGGGCTGGCATGTTAGCGGGCCTATGAGAAAGTGGGTTTGGTATGCCAATAGAGATATTATACGATGTTTGGCACAAAATAACGGGCTCCCGTATGTGCTGAAATTAGATGATGGCAATGAAGTCGTTAGATTAGTATAAGGTTAGGATGGATGTTGGGATTAGATTGGCCAAGGTATTAATGATGATCAGATGGTCGATCGGATGGTTAGAAGATCTAATGGTAGGATTTGATAATCTAATGGTCAGATGTTCGAGTTTCAAGAGATAGAGAGAGAATTAGGAGAGAGGTGGGAGAAAATATAAAAATAAAGAAAAAAAGATCTGACAGAGGGTCTTGAACCCTGGTCTTCTTCATTCTTCTTCATGAGCTTCGTCAATTAAGAAAGCTAGCTTGTGATGTCAATTGGTGTAGCTTTTAACACCTTGGTCCTTCTCTTGGTCTTCAACTCTTCCGCTGTCTTGGTTCTTTGGATCGACTCTACGATCCTCTAGCTTTGCCCGTACTTAGCTTCTATCTTCTTGTCCTAACCTGCTGGTTCTTTAAGCTTTGATAGAGGGTTTCTGTGGTCGATCGTGGGCCCGTCAGCCTTGAGAATCACCCGATAGGGTCTCTTGTAAGTGAAAAAGCGCGTAATGAGATTCAACTAAAATGGCTTGATACTGGACTATCCAAAATACGTATATTTTATGCAAATAGTCAATTTTCGTCTAAAGAATTTGTTCTACGCAATTGAAGAAACTCTTACTTGGAAAAGTCGACGAAAAGACAAGTTTTACGTAGGAGAATGTGACATCGCTAAAAGAATAAGGGCTTAAAATAAACACTTTTGAGTGAATATCAATAGTTACCGCTACCAAATAATATCTCAAATTATTACATTCAAATCATGCTTCTTCATTTCTAGATCTACTAAGAATCGAAATAAAAGAGTATATGCTTCTTCAATTCCCATTCTGGCATCCTCGAACGCCTCATCGGTCATCCCGATATCATACCCCTCGTCAAATGTATCAAATCCGATATTTGTCTCATCCTCTACAAGATCTAAAATTTTGGTCAAACACCATGAGCTGAGGCCCAATAGATTAACCACCGTACACTCCTAGCACTAATGATAGTCCATTACTTTATATTTACAATCATATATCATCAATGAGAAATAAATGCATATAAAAGAGGGAAAACACATCAATTCATGAAATTTCAATCATGGCAATATGCAATATGGTATTAAAAAATGAATGCAAGCGTAACTCATCTTCGGGTCTCCATCTCCTTCCCACACCGGGAGTAGCTCGGCCGAGAGCTCTTCTGCATGGGTTCAGGGTTTTTCACCCAAGGGCACCGGCCCTACTTAGTTATGAAATTTCGAAGCACTTCTAATACACATGATACATCCATTACTCCTAAGCTAAGCACAATGTTTCACATATGCATCAAATAGCATTAACGTCAAATAAAGTCATGGATTAGTATGCTTACAAAGGATTTCATGCAAAAAGGATCTATTATTCAATCAGTGATCAATACTCATAAATGTAATCATCTTGGATAAAAACCTATTATTCATCCATTCATCCCTAAATTTAAATCTCAAGAAATAACACATATTATAAGGGTAAAATAATAGATTCATTTAGTAGTAGGGAGCGCACCTACCTTTTCTTGTTGCTTGATCATTAGGTTGGAGATGTCAAACGGTGGAGGTCTTCCAATACCGCCAACGACTCTTGTTCCTTTAGTCCGTGGTGTGATCACGAGATTATCCTCCGAGTGTTGATGTTTGACTCGAATACTCCTCCTTGATAGAGAATATTTTCTCTCTCTAGAAAACTTCATGTTCTTAGAATTTCTTTTGTGTAATGGTGGTACCTTCACATTTTTTAGAATTTTGTTATCTCTTCTTAGTGTTTTGATCTCTCAATGTTATTTGTAGGGATGCCGGATACGGTTTCCTTAGTGAGGATTTACCCCTGGTGAGTTACCATATTGGTGTTGACTCCATAGGTAATGGAAATCCTCCTAGTGTATCTATGTATAAATTCCAAAGGTTTGAATGTCTGAAATTTGGAAGGCGTTGAGTTATTACCTTATTGAGTGAGTTCATGAAGTGCCTCCTACACACAATGTATGTTGCCTAAATATGCTCTAGCAAATATCTTAACTATTACAAGTTTTCTAATTCAAGAGTAAATGCTAGAATGCCTACACGTTGCCAATGTCCTAGTGTAAAGGTAAATCAAATTAATTTCCAGAATTATGTTAGTTATTTATTGTAATTTGGTTGGTATGCCAAATCATGTTTCTATCTTTGTAGGTTTTGGTTGCCAAAAGGAAAATCTTGAGATCCTCATCCATGTTTGCTGTATGAACGACTGGTAATGTGGTTGGTATATGATATCAGATTTTCTTTATACGATATGTTCTTCTAATGTCATTTAGGTGGAGGTCAATTCAGAAATATTAGAGATGTACGTATTGCTGATTGTTGACTTTCTAAGTGTAACATATCCTAATTTTATCCAAGATTTTCAATGTTTGCTTAACATAGTTATGTTTCCTAATTGTAACCCATATTGCCAATAATGCTTTCTTTTGACTACTATCCTAATAGGTATTTAGACTCAAATCTGAATATATCCCATTTTTTTCTATGGAGTTTCTTATTGTGTATGTAACCTACATGTCTATTTGTTTGTTTAAAAAGTATGTTTGATTCCTACATGCTGATTGTTTAGGTATGATCCCCACATTCATAGATCTTGTAGATTTATCCTATCAGTCTAGTGTAGATGGGCCCCGCTATTCTAACATTTTTCAAATGTTGAGTGAAAACCACTCACGTGTTTATCAAGGTAGTTTAAAAGTTGTCTATTATTTATTTAGTCATTTTATTTTACTTTATTTTATTTTATATTTGATGTTTTGTTTTGGAAAATTCCATTCTCTTCCATTCCCATTATATAATTCCTATTCCCTTTATTTTGAATTGTATTATCATGTTTCTTTCCAATTATCTTGTGAAGTGAATCTATGGCTTCTCATAGTTATAGTTGACCTTGGGAATCTAAGCGATCCTTAATAAATGTGCCATCCTTGTGTCCCATGTGGCATATGTGCCAAACAAGTAAAAGTGATTATTTTAATTACAAAATGTTCATTTTCATCAATTTTTACTATCACGTTGTTTAGGTAATATAAGTGTCATGTATAGTAACTGTTGTCTGCAAGAGATTTACTATGCCAGGTTCATTAGTAGCTATCAGAAATGATCTGACACTAATGTGTGCACAAGTGTAAGAATGAAATTTGTTCATTAGTGTGTGTCAAGGGAGTGGGAAATTCCTACGTGAGATGATATAAGAGTTCACATCTAAGTTCTGAAAATTTTATTAAATTTCAATCATGATGTAATAGAATAATGAATTATAAGCATTAACGAAATGACTAAGTTACCCTCCTAATGGTGATTAACACTAATACCCTTGACCAAAGGTTCAGGGTATTACACTTCCTATTCTCGTTCTTATGGCTGATGTCACCCGACGACGACAACATTTTGTACGTTCTGATCTGGAGTCTAAGGAAGAGGAAGTTTTCGAGAAGCTGCAGCCTAGGAGCTCAGTTCGTGCTAGGAGAGAGATCGACCTCCATCGTGATCGAGAGTCATGCACCGAGGAGAGTCATCTCATAGCCAGGGGAAAGCGTCATGAGATCGAGGACGTGCTTCATCATCGCGACGGGGTCGTTCACCTTTCCCTTCGGCTAGTGAGCCTAGTCCTATTTTATTTCTCCTAGAGCCCGTACTAGATTTTTGTCATTTTCGTACTCGTAGTTTTACTACTGAGTGTTGCGTACGTCTCGGAGAAGTTAGAGGTACTCTACTTGACAGCGTCTTCACCACTAAGGAGTGGCTACCTGTCCTTCAGCTTGACTCGTCCTACTATCCTAGGCTTGGCCAGATTTTTTATGCAAACATCTATGATGTTCATGGAGAAGATGTGGATCATATATCTTTTAGGACATATGTCTCGGGTGTTCACATATTGATCACTCTCGATTTTATTCCTTCTATCCTAGAGATTCCCCGTCATACTGTGATTGAGTATCTCTCTCACGCTAGGATCATGACGACAGATAGAGCTCTTTTGACTTGTACTCTATGTGGTGTTGAGTTTGATTAGGTTTCTAACATTCCGGTCAGTAGTCTTCTCGCAAACTATATGTTGGTGTACCTTATTTGTGGGTACAAAATCGATCCTCTAGGTCATGGAGCCCAGGTTAGTATTGATCATCTCCAACTCTTGTACTACATTGGCATTGGTTTCGCTATTGATCTACCTAGCTCATTTCATATTTAGGGCCATAGCAAAAGCTAGTGAGCATTTGATTCATCAGCCATGTCTACCATTCCCTCTTGTCGTTAGTGCCAGTATCCATCACTTCCAAGTTCCTATCGCTGATGATGAGCCAAAGGCATGACCTATGGGAGCCATTGGAAGCTCTACTATACGAAAGAGCCAGTCCCAAGTACAACATGTTCAGGGTTGTAATACCCTGAACTTTTATTCAGGGATATTAGGGTAATCTAACTATCATAGGGTAACTTTGATATTTGAACTTAATCTCAATAATTAGATAATTATGTCCTTAATTATAATAAATAAAATTCTTGTTGTCTCTAACCATTATTTAATAAGTATTAAATAAATTAAACTATTATAGACCCTATAGAACACTATTAGTAAGGTACACCATGTCTAGATCATAATTATTGTACATAATACTTAGATGATACACTAGTGACATTGTGGTAATTTATGAGAAAGATAAAAAAATAGGACGATCTTAATTAAATAAATAAATATTGTATAATGCCACATAGACATATAGATTTACATGTTTTTATCATTAATATGATCATCGAAATTCTCACCAAATGATAAAGATATTTTGCATAAGACGATGAATTTTTAATAAGAAAAATCTCGTAAAGAATTAAAAATTTAGGAAATAAAAGAGGAAGATAATCAAATTATTCATCTTTGGAAACTTAACAATTTAAGATAATTAAATATATTCTCGCTTATAGTAATAAGGTATTGCCTGAAGACCGATATAAACTTTTTAATTAACATTAGACAACTACTTGACATATTTTAATAACATACCTTTTAGAAAATTAGCACAACAGAAAATAAACAAAAAAAAAATACTTAACATTTTAGAAACTTAACTAACAAAGAATTTGTTATCTTTACACAATTAAAAATAAAATGTTATAATCAAGAGATAAAGAAAATAATGCAAAAAAATTATAATAAGCAATTAAAATACACTTAGCAATTAACCAAATTATACTTTAAAAATTAAAGAAAAATTTATGGTGTTATACTCTAATTTTAGCAACAATCCAAATCTATTTACTTTATTAGCCATACTTAAAGTTTTGGAAAAGCTATTCAAAAAAAATTTAAACTATTCTCCTTACGAAAAATGTTCATATAGCATTTCACCTTTTTCTCACCATTAAAAGATCACATTTTGATCTTAGAAGCTCCATCATCATCACACATTCAAGATCCATCACTATCACAAATTCAAGAGAAAAAAATTTTAATAACACGAAATGAATATAGGTAAGTACTGTACACCGCATTTAATACTTTCTTCAATGTTACATTATTAATAAATTTATGTTATTTCTCTATATTCTTATAATAATCAAGTTCTTATGATCTTCATTAATATGTTGAAAATGAAATTATATTTGTTATACCATGATGTGTGTAAGGAATATTTTCATATTCAATTTGGCAAAGATTTCGATTGACATAAAAATATTATTGTAACCGTTCCTACGAGCACTAGTATAGCGTGAAGATGTCGTGGTACGCATACTTCGCCAACTACGTGAAAACTAAAAGACAGAGATAGTAAGAATTAGATGGTTGATGACATGAGTCATTTGAGTAACTGCCGATTAGTCAGTTAACGATCGTGTACGCTCGATTAGGAAGGTAAGTGACTTAGTGGCCATAGGGTTAATTAAAATGAACAAAATATAATGGTCAAACTTAGTCATTGGACAGACCCGAGTCAAAGTCAATTTTATTGACTAGTGGCATATCCAATCGATTGGATATGTATCTCCAATCGATTGGACATAGCCCAATCGATTGGAGACTACGAGACAGAAACTTATTTGAGTACAATCGATTGGAGACTTTGTGAAATCGATTGGAGCCTTCGGGACAGAAATCTTTTTGAGTACAATCGATTGGAGACTCTATGTAATCAATTGGGGCCTTCGGGATAGAAAGTTATATATGTCAAATCGATTGGAGAACCCTGTGCAATTGATTGGTGCCTTCGGAATAGAAAACTTATTGAGCTCAATCGATTGGACACTTGTCCCCAATCGATTGGACCAAGTATACAATCGATTGAACTTCGAACAGAATCAGTTTTCTCAGATCCGAAATTCTAGGTTCCATCATCCCACGTTCCACACGATTCAGGGTCTTGGAATTCTATAAATAGAACCATTCTATGCCTTCTCTAAACACACACAGAGACACAGAGTGACTCAATCTTCAAGAGAAAGAAGCAAAGGCTTTATTTATTAGAGTGTCCATTCGAAGAGCAAGAAGCTAGTTTTCATTCACATCTTGTAAGCTTGTTCTCTTCTTGATCAAAGCCAAGAACTTGATCATTTACTCAGCCTAGGTTTTCCACTTCTATATTCAACCTAGTAAGCCTAAGAGTACCAGTGTGACTCAACACCTTTTTGAGCAACTTGGGGTTCAGGGTGTACTGAATCCTTCACCTTCTACAAAGGCGAGAGTGTTGAGAATTAAGATTGGAGGAGCCGATCGACGGTAGGTTTGGGGTGTACCAAACTGAACAAGCGGATAAGGCTTCTTGGCTGGAAGGGCGCACGTGGATTCGTGGCATTGATTCAGAGGACGTGGAAGCATCGACAGTGGGCCTTGGCTAAGGTTGAAAGTTGTATTTGCAACGATGCTGCGTAAGTAACCTTTGTTTCGTTTAACTTTTCAGTTAGTGATACTTTCCATCTGGATGTGGTCCTGTGGTTTTTCCTTGGCTAAGATTTCCATGTAAAAATCTCTTGTTTTGTGCGATTGTTTGTTTATATTCTGCAATCTATCTTGATTAGATCAAACGAATAAAAGACAATATACCACGGAGGTATATTTGATTTGAGTCGGTTGTGATAACCCTTTGTCAAACAACCAAGGCATGCGATTTTATCCTCATACCATCGACCAGTAAAACTGTGTAGGTATAATTAATTTTAAATACCTAATCAACCCCCCCCCCTTCTAGGTATATTGAGTTAAAGAGAATGGACCGGTGGAATTTCAATTGGTATCAGAGCGGGTATTTCTATTTAAGGTTTAATCACCTGAATTTAGATTCCTGAGAAACCATTCCATTTTCATTAATTTGTCAAAATGCAAAGAGAATGTAGAAATACATCCAGACCTCCATTGTTTGATGGGAAAGACTATGCCTATTGGAAGGCTAAGATGAGGGCTTTTCTAAAGTCCATTGATGAAAGACTCCTGATGTCAGTAGTGGATGGTTGGTCACCACCTATAATGGAAGTAGGAGATAAAATCATTATTAAACCTAAGAATGACTGGACTAAAGAGGACGTAAACTGTTGTTGTCTTAACAGCAAAGGTTTAAATGCTATTTGTAATGATGTTGATAAGAATGAGTTTAGAAGAATCCCTACTTGATCCCTAGCTGAAGAAGCATGGGACAAACTTAGAGTCACTCATGAAGAAACGTCAGCCGTTAAGATTTCCAAACTTCAAATGCTGACGTCTCAGTTCGAATCCATGAGAATGGAGGAGAATGATACCTTCACTAAGTTTTATGCAAAACTTAGTGATATTGTGAACTTTGCACACAACTTGGGTGAGGTCATTCCTGAATCAAAAGTTGTTCGAAAAATTTTGAGATCCTTCCCCGATAGATTTCAGGCTAAGGTCACTGCGATTGAAGAGAGCAAAGATGTTGACTCTCTTAAAGTCGATGAGCTGGTTAGGTCTCTACAAACTTATGAGATGAATTTTAGACAACCAAAGAAATCAAAAGGAATTGCCCTTAAGGTTTCTGAAGCCCAAGATTCTAAGTCAGATGTTGACTTTGAAGTAGAAATGGCACTATTCGTGAAAAGTTTCAAACAGTTCTTTCGTTCGAAAAACGATAGGTTCAAGAACAATAAACAGTTTGATAAAACTGTGAAACATGCTAGACCTCGTGAGAGAGGTAACAGAAGTGAAAGGAACCCTAGGGAAAGCTGCTTGATATTCGCTTAAAAGTGCGTATTTTCCACTGTTATCTTCTGAGCGTTATTACACTCTCCTACGTAAAACTACTATAATTATCCACTTTTCTACATGAGAGTCTCTTCTGTTATGTAGAATGCACTTTTCTGGACGAAATGATATATTTGCATGCATTAAACACACTTTCGGATCTCTAGATATAAAGTCGTTATGACTGAAGCCTCATTACGTGCCTTTCGTTATTGCAGGAAACCTGAGCGGACGATTCTCGAGAACTGCAAGCCCGCGATCAACCACAGAAGCTCACTACCAAACTTGTCCAGATCAAAGATGATCACATAGACCAGGGAACTATGCTCAGATAACATTGGATAACAGACAAGATGGACCGATGAAATTGGAACAACACAACTCAAGTTCTTGGACATCAAGATAATGGGCAAGTAGAGCATGTTGATGGGCCCACAAAAAGGAAAGCTCTATCAAGTTAATGAGTTTAAAACATAATGGATACAAGACAAATGGATAGTGGGATCAGTGATAATGTGGCATACGTGGTAACTCATGAAGATAACCCACGCCGTGGACCAAATCAATGGGCCAGGATGTTTAACCCTTGTGTGAACCAAGTTGGTGGGCTGAGTATATGGACCAAGTGTTGATTCAAGTTGCTAGCCGTCGATTGAGGGTGATGTTGTTATAAACGATCGGGTTCCATAAAGCTTAGAAATGATAAATTCAAACAATGTGGGACCCATGTATTTCTCATCAAAAACCTTGATCGATGGATCACCAAAAAGCCTATATATGGACCAATGAATCATCAAGTGGCAAAAATTGTGAGTGCACATACAGTAGACCACAACATGTGGGTCCCATGTGCTTGGTCTAAAAATCAAAGAGTTGCTGGATTAGCTTTAGCTTTGAAGTGCAAGGTGGATTGGAGCATATGAACCATTGAAGAAATATTTTCTAAAAAGGAGAAGTGAAAAGGTAGTTGCTATTTTTACCAAAGGGAGGACTCTAACAATCAAATAAGGTGGATGGCTGCTACTATGAAAGAGAGAGGAAAGAATGCAAGGGGTTGGATCATTTTGGGTAATGAATTGGTTACTGAAAGTGGGATTTTTCCGCGTCGTTGGTTACGGAAACCCTAATTCCAACTAAATTTATATCTTTTCCGATTTAATTCCTGCAAAATATGCGATATTGTATAGTGGCTCGTGTCTGATGTCGATCCGCACTCGGGATTAGTCGGATTAGCGCGAATAAGAACATAAAATGACAGATAATATACAAGAGAAAAAGAAGAATGATGGAAGAGATGAGAAGGGCGAGTCGATTTAAAACACATCCAAATAAGATCCAGAGAAAACTAAAATTATCGAAATCAAATTCAAACTGTTGCTTACATGAAATAAATGACAGAAATAAATAAAGCGGTAAATCTATTCTAGAAAGTATGTAAAAAGAGATTTTAGAGAGAGAGGAAGAAGGTAGAGAGAGATTTTTCACCTCGGTCGTTTATCGGCCGACAAGGTAGAGGTGAGAGAAAAACTCACCCTCTTGCATTCACCGAATGGAGTCGGTGGTGCAAAAAGGCGATCAGCCTGGGGATTCTAGAGAGAGAATCTAGACAAAGAAACTCATGGTAGAGAGATAAGTCACTAGCCTTAGAGAGAGAAAGTGATGGACTCTTGAGAGAATTTAGAGAGAGAAAGTGAGGATGTGAGAGAGATCTAGTGAGAGAATATAAAGAAGATAGAGAAAACTTAAAAGGGAATTAGAGTGAGAGGGAACTTACCACGAGGATCAATCCAAATTGAGGGTTGGCTCGGGTCCAAACGTGAGCACGTACCACAGCAAAGAGAGGAGGGTGTTGCGCATTGAACCGTTGGCTAGAAGTGGTGTGATCCACAAGAGGGCAGCAACAAAATGGCTGGAGCAGGTTGAACGATTAAACAGTGATGCAACCATGTGATGGTCCGCCGGTGGATGGAGACGTAGCGATGGGGAAGAGAACTCCTCCATTTTGGATGGTGTTTGCAAACATTCAATCCGTTAGAGGATGCAAGAAGAGGTGCTTGCAACCACTGTATGGTGAGTTGAACGGCCAAGATGGAAGCACATGAGCGCTGCTGTGAAGTGCACTTGTATGTGACAAATCAGACTACGATAACGGCACTTGGATATGGATGGTTGCTGGGCTACACAGGAAAAGATCTTGATGGAGAGGGCGGCTTAGTAGAAGGCATACCCATCAAGAACCCATGGTGTTGGTGTGCTTGAAGGTCACGGTGTGCAGCACCATTGAGGGGGGTACACGGTGATGTCTTGTAGAGTAGACGCTACTGGCTCTTGCTGGTTCGTGAAGGCGCTGCTATTGCAGGGGCGGAGGAACAGCGTGGATCAGATGGTGCTCATGAGTTGAGTTGCTAACGTGCAACTCCTTGTTGTAGGCTGCTACAACTTGCTGGAGGGCAATGTGGGGAAGAACGAGATGCTGCTGGATAGCTGTGCCCTAGTCCGGCAAGGCAGAGGAGAGGGTGGCGGTGCTGTGGCTCTTGATCTCCTCCTCCTTCCTCTATCCTTCTGCTTCTTCTTTTTTTTTTTTTTGATAGAAGAGAAGACGAGAATGGAGAGATGGGGAGCGTTGCAGGCCGGAGTTGTAGATTAGTGGTGAAGACGGTGGCTGGGCGGCGCTAATGGCGGACTGCAGTCAAGGAGAGAGACGCTACCTTAAGGCTGGTGTCTAGTGTTGCATGCTGCAACACCAGAACCGTTGATGGAGATCTCACCCCACGGTTTAGATTGGAGAAGGGGCTGCTGTTGGTGTTGGGCGCTAAAAGGGTAACATGGAGATGATGAGCAGGCTGGAGACATTACAGGTGTAAGGAGCAGCGGCAAGAGGACCTGTAAGGAGGTGGAGCAAGTCGCAGGAGAGGAAGACAACCCAACGACTTTCTCTTCTTTTTCTTTTAACCTCTGTTTTCTTTCCTTTCTTTTCATCCTTTTCCTTTTTGAATGGGAGAAAACGTGAGGGGAGAGAGAGGAGAATGGTTTGGGCAGAACTTGGGAGAAAACGTGAGCCGAGAAGTCGACGACGTTGCTGGCCGGAGTTGCAGGCTGCAACTCCGGTGACTAAAGAAGATGAAGAAGATGAGAAGGAAGAAGAAAGAAGAAAAGGAAGAGAAGGGAAAAAGGAAGAAGAGGGGGGGAAGATTATGGGGGAAGGAGAGGAGGAGATAGGAGGGGGATTAGGGTTTCAAAGAACCCTTCTCCTTCCCCTTTTTAAAGCTCCCTAGTTTCCATTAATGGAAATTAGGGAATTTTTTAAATAAAAAAATATTTTTTTTTTTAAGTAAAACATTACTTTTCTTTGGGGAATGTCCCCATTTAGTGGACCCCCCATTTTTTAAAATTTAATTAAAATTATTTTGAAATTCACGGGGTCCACTAACTGGTCGGACAGCGGGTCGATGATGATGGGCCCGGCTATTGGCCCACATGGATTGATGATGTTCATCGTCTCACAAGATGATGTGACAGACAGTCTGATGGCGATCGGATGGATGGTGACTTGATTGGGACCCAGATTGGTAGATCGACGGATCTAGAGAGATCCAACGGTCCGATTGAAGATCCAACGATCCGATGGAAGATCCAACGGTCAGAAAGCTAAGGGAGATGAGATAGCGCCGATGGGCAGGAGTTCTGGGGTTAGGTCAGTAGATTCGAGGACCGAGAGATGAAGAGAGAGAGAATAAGGAGAGATGAGAGAGAAAATATCAGAAAATTGAGATAAAAGTATTGGCAGAGGGTCTGGAACCCTGGTCTTCACTGCGACCATCCTCACGCTTCTCCAGTAGAGTAGACTATCATTCTTTGCTAACTCATGTGGCTTTAAACGCTTTGGTCCGTCTCTTGGTCATTGGCTCTCTTGCTCTCTTCGTTCTTTGGGCCAGCTTTTTGGTCCTCTTATTCAGCCCATATTTGGCCCATATCTTCTAGTCATAGCATGTGGGCTCTTTAAGCTTTGATAATGAGCTTTCCTGATCGATGTGGGCTCGCAAGTCTCGAGAATTGTCCCATCGGAGTTTCCCGCGATAGAAAAAGCGCGTAATGTGACTTAATCATAACGACTTTATATCTAGACTTCCGAAAATGTGTTTAATGCATGCAAATATACCATTTCGTCCAGAAAAGAGTATTCTACGCAACAAAAGAGACTCTTACGTAGAAAAGTAGATAAATAGAGCATTTTAACGTAGAAGAGTGTGAAAACGCTTAGAAGATAATAGTGGAAAATACGCACTTTTAAGCGAATATCAGTTACCAAAAGATAAGGAAGAAAGGAGAAAAAGTTGCTGGAGCGTGCTGCATGATGAGTGATACATCATCAAATACATGGGATATTTCCCCATAATTAAAACAAGGTGAAAGAGAATTGAGAAGATGATCTAACGGTCCCTATTCACCCAATAATTCAAAACCCTAGGGCCTTAGTATATTAGAAAGAGAAAAAGAAGAGAGGAGTCTCTCTTCCATCCACGGTTCTCTCTTTTCTTTCCCATCTTCTTCTCCTCCACGTCTCCTCCCACCTTGGCTCTTCCCATTCAAACCTTACTGCCCCCTCAACCACGCTGCCATCTTCCACCGCCTCCTTCTTCACCTTCTCCACTTCCTAGCAAGGCTGCTGCTGCTGCGTGCGCCTGCACCTCCTTCCACCACCGGCACCACCTGCAATACCATCTACCTCCGCCTCCTTCAGTTGCAGACGATCTTCCCATTACCAACCTGCCACACCCTGGTTCTCCATTAACTCCGGCCATCTCACACCAGTCCGGTGACCACCACTGCTGTCGCTTACTCCACCGCCTCTCTCTTCTTCTTCACCGTTTTCATTCTAGAAAACAAACAAAAAAAAAAAGAAAAAAAGAAGAAAGGAGAGAAGAAAAGGGAGGAGTATCGTGGACCTCTCTTGATCTCCCACGGTCTGCACTTCTCCACCGGTAGAAGCTGCTGGCCATCTACCTTCTCCCTTTCCTACCTGCAACCTCACCTAAGACGTTGCTGCATCTCCCTTCAATACCGGACTACGACCCCTGCTCTACCATTCGAGCCGTTCTCACCAGCAAGTTGTTATTGCTGGAGTTGTAGGTGCAACACCAACCTGCACGTCTCTTCCATGCGTGCACCACATCCACCTCATCACCGGTGTGTGCATCTATTCACCATCATCATCTCCTCTTTGCTGTCCGCTCCATTCACCAGCACCCCGAAGCATACCATTGTTATCTTCTAGCACACTAGTACCACAACCACCTGGTTCACCACTTCCAAACCGTTAAGCCATTCTCCAACAGCAAAGTGGGAGGGGGTTGATCTTTTCCATGCCAAATAGGTGCGCCTTCCTCTAAGGAAACCCTCATGCCCGAACCAGTCCGGCATCTCAATCAACACCTCCAAATTCAAAGCTTGGGTGAGTTCCTACCACTTGACCAAGCCAACCATGGCTGACCTTCTCCATCACATGGCCAATCTCACAGTAAAATTCTCGGTAAGTCATGTTCAAAGGTGGGATCACTTTCTCTCTCTACATCCTCGCTTTCTCTCTCTTGGTCCCTTTCTCTCTCTCTCTCTAATTTCTTTTTATTTGCTTTCTAGTTGAAATATTAATTTTACTTTGATCATTGTAAGCACGTTCTTAGTTTAATAAACGTTCTTAGTTTAATAAACAAATATGATTTGAATTTTAATTGTGTTTCATTTGTTATAGTATTGCATTATTGTGTTAGTTGATTCTTGCCTTAATGCTTCCTGTAGAAATTTCTCTATCTAGAAAATTCAAAATCCTATTTTAAAAATCACTTCACCATTCTCATCTCTCCATCCATCAATTTCTGTAATATTTTCCATCATTTCATGTTCTTATTCGCGCTAATCTGACTAATCTTGAGTGCGGATCGACATCCGACACAAGCCACTATGCAAAATTGCTCATTCTACAGGTTAAAAGTCTCGAATAATTATAAATGTATTGATTCTAGGGTTTTCGTAACCAACGTCGCGGAAAAACCCTACTTTCACTGCTCAAGCGATCCCCAATGTTTCAAATGTAAGGGTTTTGGTCACTTTGCAAATGTGCGCCCAAACAAAGAAGAATATAAGGGCAAGGCAAAAGCATTCAATGCCACATGGGATGAAGAATCAGAAGACCATTCTGATAATTCAGATAACAATGAAAAGACTGATAAGTATACAGCTTTTGTTGCTCGTTTCAATAGTCCCTATGGATCTCATAGAGAGTCCAAGAAAAGTGATAATGAGAGTTCAGAAGACTCTTACAATGGGGACTCGGATGACTCGGCAGTTGGTGTGAAAGAACTGTACGAGGAATCGATAAAATTCATCAAGGGTAACAAAGTTTTATCTGACAGGGTTAAATATCTTGACTTAGAAAATGCAGCCTTAGTAATTGACAGTGAAAAATTAAAAGTGTTGATTACTGATTTAGAGCAAGAGAATGAGTCTCTGCTAAAGAGGAACAAGTCATTGGAATGTGAATTCCAAACTTGCATGACACGCAAGGAATCCCTAGAGAATGAGGTTCTCAAATCAAAAAGGGATGTGTCAGGATTCTCATCCAGCTCTGCAAAGCTTGATAAGATTCTTCGTGTGGAAAAAGTCTATGGAGACAAACAGGGTTTGGGTTACAAAAACAATCAAGAAAAAGGGTCTTCATCCAAGACGATTTTTGTTAAAGCCCAAGCTATTCCCACACAGATCAATGACCCAATTAAAATGGTAAAAAGCAGTCGTCAGTGCAAGTACTGCAACAACATGGGTCATGTGATTAGAGACTGTCACAAGTTGAGAAGAGGACATCAAAATCCACTAGAAAAAATGGTGAATACCACTCAGATTGTGAAAAGTCAGAGAATTCCTATAAAAACACATTATGAGATAAATTATTTGGATGTGCTATCTAGGAAGATAAAAGACCTACTAGAAAGGTCTAGAGAATTAAATAAGGAGATTGAGTCTCTTGAAAAATTCAAACAACCTCAGAGTTATGTAATTCAAAGGAGGAAAGGTCCTAAGAGAATTAATCCATCTGCCAAACTCATATCTGTGTGGGTTAGAAAAGATTCTCTGAAGGAGAAATGTTCGTCAATATCATATTTCTGAGCAATGTGCTCTCATCCCCGCTGGTTCGCAAATTCTTAATTTTTGAGGGATTTTGTTTCTTTTTTATCTTACTTCGTTTTGAAGAATAAAAATTGATATATTTCAGAAAAATCAAAAGATCAAGTGTTCAGAAGAATATTAAAATTATTATTCTATACAATTTTGATGAGCAGTAATGTCTGAGACATTCCAAGAAAAATGACTTACTGTTAGTAAAATTTTTGCTAATCTAGGTATTATATCTTTTAATTATTATGATTTGGTCAATTTTTACTAGTATGCATTAGAAGATTATTGAAATAGTATATCTCACATTCACATGCACACTGAGTATTTCTGTGCGAATGGATTTGATAGAGGTGTGAAATCTTGTATTCTTGGAATTAAGAATAAACCTCTACTGATTATAACTTCAAATTAGTAGTGTTCCTGCCTTCAGTTGATTTCGAAACTGCACTATAGTGGACTGTTGGCTTCCAAATGAGAGTTATTATGTTAAGAAAAAAGCTACCTCCACAAAAGTTAGAGTGAATGCCATCTGTATGGCCCTGTTCGAAATTGAAATCTGATTCTCTTTGCTGTAGAAAAGCACTACCTACATGGAGAGTGAAAGCTACTTATATTCAAAGTGAATAAAAAGGGTGTAAAAGACAGCCAATTTGCTATAAAATTTTTATCCATCAGCAAATACCTATATACATGATAGTATGTGAGATCCCAAAATAACTCTAATGAGGATTTTATGATCAGATACAAGATACCTCCAGATTCTGATATTTATGAGAAATTATTACTGAAATCTTATCCGGTACCACAGATAGACTCAGATCACTTACACGTGATGATATCATTGTTGATATTTGAATCTATGATTATTAGTGATCTGTGACTTACGCTAATGTCTAAAAGAATTAATATTTTTTGATGAAGCAAAAGATTGCATTAACGTGTTAGTTAATTCTCTTAAACAGAATCAGTGTTTATTGCTTATCAAGATTGTCTTCATGAAGTGAATTCTATGTTTTTCTGATATTCTATCTTTTCTTGAGCAGTTTAATAAAGATTTTTTCTTGAAAAGAATTTTTTGGGGGTCCTTAAAAATGAGCCTATTGGTTTAAAAAAAATTCTTCCCGGACCAATCCAATTGATTGGAGGGTACAACCCAATCGATTGGACATCTCCAATCGATTGGAAAGTACTGCCCAATCGATTGGACAAGCTCCAATCGATTGGCCACTTAGTCCAATAGATTGGACAGTGCGACGTTCGATTTTATAAAACCCAAAATGGGTCATTTTCAACCCCAATCGATCCAATCGCCTCTCAGATTTCTCCCAATCGATCGCAGGTACCCGATCTACTATTCACATAAGGTTTTGTGGAGCGATTCTCTCGATTTTCTTGTTTTCCACTTCACCATCTTCGTTGTGTTTTTGGAGAGTTTTTGAGCAAAAATGAAGATTTTTTGATATTTTCTTCCTTTTTTGGTGCTCATGGCGACTAATCCTCGTCGTAGAAGAGCTATTGTGGTATCTGAAGAAGAAAGTGCTGATGAAGAACCGCTGGTCCAACGGACTCAATCATGAGTCAAACGGGGTTGTCGACTCAGTGGGTCGCGACACTCTGAGCGGGGTGAATCATCAAGAGGACCTAAGAAAGCTCGGGGTCGTGCCCGTCATACCGATATTCCTTCGGTGAGTGCTCCCATCTCCCCGTTCATTTCTGATTCCGCTAGAGATCGCTTTGAGCATTTCTCTGGTCGAAAATCCACTACTGAGAGAGTAGTTGAGTTTAGCACTATTTTGGGTACTATGGTCCATTCATTGTTCGTATCTCGCGAGTGGGTTCCTATCACTCGCTTGACCATTCCATTTTACTCTGTCCTAGTTAAACTTTTTTATGCCAACATGCACGCCATTCAGTGTGATGACCCGAGTGAGCTATCCTTCCAAACTTTTGTCTTTAGGGCTTACCTGATTATTACACATGATCTTATCTCTACCTTGTTGGACATACACCGTCCGTCTACCTCATATGAGTACATTCCTAGGACTCACGAGATGACGACTTCTAGGGTCACCTTGACCGAGACACTCACAGGGCAGATATTTGACTGGAGTACCTTCATACCTCTTACATCTCTTCTCCCTAAGTATCGTCTGTTGCACATCATCTGTGGGTACAACATTGATCCACCTGGCCATGTTGCACAGGTGAACATTGATCATCTTCAGTTTCATTACCATCTTGGCACTGGATTTGTCATTGACCTTCCGAGGTTCATTTTTAGAGCCATGGTTAAAGCGAGTAGCCAGTTGGCTAACCATCCTTGTCTCCATTTTCCCTTTACTGGTGAGCTCTATCCTACTTCATCTGGATGTGGCGATTCGAGCCAATGAGGAGGTGTGCTCTCCCATGGGGCCTATTGGGCCTTCTACTATCAGGAAGAGCATGTCTCAGGTTCGGAGAGTGACAGATGTACCTCCACACTTCGATGATATTTTCGATGAGGACTTGGGGGATGATACCGAGCCAGGGGGTCAGCAACCAGATACTGAGACGCATCCTCCAGAGACACAGCCATCCTTTGTTCAACCTCCTGAGATGTCTGCTCCTTACTCCTTTGAGTCTCTTCATCATCAAATGGTGGGATTCGACCAGCGTCTCACAGCACATGAGGAGCGGACGGCACAGAGCTTTCGCCGATTAGAGGAGGGACAGGAGAGGATGTCAGGCTCCATGTACAATATGCAGTGATACATGGAGTACCAGTTCACCATGATGGGATTTGAACAGCATCCACCAGCTCAAGGTCCTAATCAGCATGATGGTGCTGGACCATCTACATAGACTCCTGGAGAGAGATATCTTGAGAGTTATCGGGGGTTTTTACTTTTGTTATTATTGTACACCGATAAACTCAGACTATGTATGGTTATACTCTGCCTGTGTTATATTGTGTTACAGGGTATAAACCAGTATGTATTTGGTTATGGATGTATATATTGCACTTGTTTTCTCATGATAATATTTACTGCATGCTTATATTTCTGTACCTTTGTCAATCTGTGACAAAAAGGGGAAGAGAAAATCATAGCGGTAAAAATAAGTTGATGCATGAGATAGGGGAGAGAAATTTAGGGGGAGAAAATTTTTCATTATTTTTTTCTATTTCTCTACTTATGATGTGCATAATTTAACTCACTGCATTTTTTATGATTTATTAATTGCCGATGATATTACGTGGTATGTATTGTTGGTAGAATGTGCAGGGAACAGATCAAAAGTCATTACACATTTGTTCGATTATCTCCAAGAGAGTGTGAGATAGTGAGTGAATCATGTAAAAGGGTGAGATTGTATTTTCTATTTTTTACCTTCTTTATGATTAAATGTTTTTTGTCACAGAATTGCCAAATGGGGAGATTGTAAGGAATATTTTCATATTCAATTTGGCAAAGATTCCGGTTGACATAAAAATATTCTTGTAACCGTTCCTACGAGCACTACTGTACCGTGAAGATATCGTGGTATGCATACTTCGCCAACTATGTGAAGACTAAAAGACAGAGATAGCAAAAATCAGACGATTGACGATAGGAGTCATCTGAGTAATTGTCGATTTGTCAGTTAACGATCGTGTACACTCGATTAGGAAGGTAAGTGACTTAGTGGCCATAGGAGTTGATTAAAATGAACAAAATATAATGGTCAAACTTAGTCATTGGACAGACCCAAGTCAAAGTCAATTTTATTGACTAGTGGGATAGTCCAATCGATTGGACATGTATCCCCAATCGATTGGACATAGCCCAATCGATTGGAGACACTGTGTAATCGATTAGAGACTACGAGATAGAAACTTATTTGAATACAATCGATTGGAGACTGTGAAATCGATTGGAGACTGTGAAATCGATTAGCGCCTTCAGGACAGAAATCTTTCTGAGTACAATCGATTGGAGACTCTGTGTAATCGATTGGAGCCATCGGGACAGAAAGTTATATATGTCAAATCGATTGGAGAACCCTATGCAATCGATTGGTGCCTTCAGAATAGAAAACTTATTGAGCCCAATCGATTGGACACTTATCCCCAATCGGACCAAGTGTACAATCGATTGGACTTTGAACGGAATCGGTTTTCTCAGATCTGAAATTCTAGGTTCCATCATCCCACGTTCCACACGACTCAGGGTCTTGGAATTCTATAAATAAAACCCTTCTATGCCTTCTCTAAACACACACAGAGACACAGAGTGACTCAATCTTCAAGAGAGAGAAACAAATGATTTATTTATTATAGTGTCTATTCGAAAAGCAAGAAGCTAGTTTTCTGATATTTGCTTAAAAGTGCATATTTTCCCATGTTATCTTCTAAGTGTTATCACACTCTCCTATGTAAAACTGCTCTAATTATCCATTTTTCTACGTAAGAGTCTCTTTCATTACATAGAACACACTTTTCCGGACGAAATGGTATATTTGCATGCATTAAACGCATTTCTGGAAGTCTAGATATGAAGACGTTTTGATCAAGTCTCATTATGTGCTCTTCTCTTGCAGGAAACTCGATCGGGCTATTCTCGAGACTTACGGGCCCACGATCAACCACAGAAGCCTAAAATCAAAGCTTAAAGAGCCAACATGCTATGACTAGAAGATACAGGCCAAGTACGGGTCAAGTCAGAGGATCACGGAGCCGGTCCAAAGAACCAAGAGAGATGGAGAGCCGATGACCAAGAGACTGACCAAAGCAGTCGAAACCACATGAAATGAGAAGAAAATGATAATCTGCTCTGCTGGCGAAGCCTGAGAAGAGAACATATTGAAAACTAGGGTTCCAGACCCTCCGCCAGCAGTTATCTCTATAGTCTGTAGAGTTTTCTCTCTCATCTCTCTTATTTCTCTCTCGTCTCACTTCATCTCCTTATACATCACCACCTGATCCTCAGATTTACTGACCTAACCTCAGAACTCCTGCCCGTTGGCTTTGTCTCATCTCCCTTAGCTTTCTGACCGTTGGATCTTCCACCCGACCGTTGGATCTCTCTAGATCCGTCGATCTACCAATCTAGGTCCCAATCAAGTCACCATCCATCCGATCGTCGTCAAATTGTCTGTCACATCATCTTGTGAGACGATGGACATCATCAATCCATGTGGGCCAATAGCCGGGCCCATCATCATCGACCCGTGGCCCGACCATTTAGTGGACCTCGCGATTTTCAAATGCTTTAAATTAATTGTTTTTAAATAAAAAAGTGAGGTCCACTAAATGGGGAAATTCCCTAAAGAAAAATTTTAAAAAAAATTTATTTTTTTATTTCCTAAAATTCCTAATTTTCATTAACGGAAATTAGGAGCTTATATAAAAGGGAGAAGAAAGGGTTCGAAACCCTAATCCCCCTCCTATCTCCTCCTCTCCTTCCCCCATAACCTCAACCACGTTTTCTTCTCTCTTTTTTCTTCTTCTTCTTTTCTTTTTCTTCTTGTTCTTCCTCCTCCATCTTCGCCGGAGTCGCAGGGAGCAACTCCGGCCGTCTGGGTCATCTTCTTCTTCTTCGTCTTCATCTTCTTCTTCTTATTCTTCTTCATCTTCTTCTTCTTCTTCCCCTCCTCCTACCAGAGTTTGCCGATCTTCTAGTGGTACAGCCTGCAACCATCCGCCCAACACCGCCCTCCATCTACCGGCGAACCACCCTATAACGCCGTCGGACTTAGCAGCGTTAACTCCATCTCTTGCAGCACCGTGGAGCCCTGCTCACGCCGTCTGCAACTCCTCTACCTTCTTCAACGACCGGAGTTGCAGGTTGCAACTCCAGTCCGCCCCCCTCCAACGGTTTTCTCCTCCTCCTTCTGCTTCTTCTTCTTTTTCTTTCTTCCTTCTCACAGCCGTCTGCAACCACCGTTTTCCAGCACCTGCGCCACTCCACTTGCAGCACAACTCCACCTCTACCACCGCGAGCTTGCTCCACTACCTGCCCCTTGCTCCACCCACTTCTTCTCTCGAAAACCAGCCATTTTCACCACTGTTCCAATTGCTCCTCTCATCCATCTCTTCTCAGGCTGCAACTTGCAACTGCGGATCGGCGGTTCCCTTTCCCATTTCAACTCTCTCTATCCCAAGTCCCTTCTCCTCGCTACCACCTCCTCTTCATTGAGGAACGGTGCGTTCTGCATCTCCTCCCATCACTGTATCCCCCTCTACTCCATGTCAAACGCCACCATACCGCCGTGAACACCAGCAAGTTCAACACCTGCTGGTGCTACTTTCGCCCCTCTCTTCAAGTTGCAGATCACCTTCTCACCCAACACGATCTGCAAAGAGTTCATCCTCTCACCGGCAGGCTCTTCTTTTGGGCGTTTACAGATTTGCACAACGCTCTAGCAAGAGCTCATGTGCACCTCCACTCCACCAATCATAGTGAAGGCCCCTCTGTTCTGCCCTATGGATCTTCTCCAAATGATGGATCTCTCAAAGTGCCCGATCATCTCCAAGGGTCATGCAAGTGCATCACACTATTTAGCCAACCATTGGCCGACCCATCAATCACTTGGTCGATTCTTAGGTAAGTCAGGGTGAGTCTTTCTCTCTCTAGACTAAACCTCTTCTCATTTTCTCTCTATCTCTCTAAAAATCCAACTTTCTCTCTTCTTTTCCTACTTTCTCTCTCTAACCTTCTACTATCTATCTCTACAATCTTTCTCTCTATCATTTTCTCTCTCCTAAACCTCTTTCTCTTTCTACATCCCTTTCTTGTTAAAATGCTTTCTAGATTAGTTGATCTTTGTTTGAGTTTTATTGTAAGAACATGTTCGATTGAATGAAGTTGATTTAAATAAAGTTGTATTACATTCTCTACAAGTTTTTTCGTCATTTTATGTGTTCTTTACTGTGCTAATCCGACTAATTTCGAGTGCGGATCGACATCCGACACGAGCCACTATGCAAAATTGCCCATTTTATAGGTTAACAGTCTCAGATAATTACAAATGTGTTGAAATTAGGGTTTCCGTAACCAATGACGCGGAAAAACCCGACTTTCATTTTCATTCACATCTTGTAAGCTTGTTCTCTTCTTGATCAAAGCCAAGAGCTTGATCATTTACTCAGCATAGGTTTTCCACTTCTATATTCAACCTAGTAAGCCTGAGTGTACCAGTGTGACTCAACACCTTTTTGAGCAACTTGGGGTTCAAGGTGTACTGAATCCTTCACCTTCTGCAAAGGCGGGAGTGTTGAGAATTAAGATCGGAGGAGCCGATCGATGGTAGGTTTGGGGTGTACCAAACTGAACAAGCGCATAAGGCTTCTTGGCTGAAAGGGCGCGCGTGGATTCGTGGCGTTGATTCAGAGGACGTGGACACATCGGCAGTGGGCCTTGGCTAAGGTTGGAAGCTGTACTTACAACGGTGCTGCATAGGTAACCTTTGTTTCGTTTAACTTTTCAATTAGTGATACTTTCCATCTGGACATGGTCCCGTGGTTTTTCCTTGGCTAAGGTTTCCACGTAAAAATCTATTGTCTTGTGCGATTGTTTGTTTGTATTCCGTAATATATCTTGATTAGATCAAACGACAAAAAGACAATATACCACGGAGGTATATTTGATTTGAGTCGGTTGTGATAATCCTTTGTCAAACAACCAAGGCATGCAATTTTATCCCCATACCATCGACCAGTAAAACTATGTAGGTATAAACTTACAGTGCTTATTACCGTATAGATGTTTGGAAAATCCCTATATGGGCCTACGTTGAAAGAATCAGCCTGATCAGTGATCTAAAACCTTTGGATCCTTGTACCCAAATAATGCTCAAATCCAACGCATAAAATTAACCCATGAAAATGACTCAAATCCAACGCTTACAAATCACTAATCAGGGTTATTTTTGGCGGGTGGATCCAACTAGGAATCAGCCAAACATCCATACGGTCAGCATCCTCATAGAAATGCCACGTGTCTCGTATTGGAAGCATTAGCATGTAGGTTAGGTGTTTTTATTTTTTGGAAAAAGAAGTTGAAAGGGCTAAAAGCCCTAATCCTTTTGTCGTCCCCACACAATCCCCTGTTCTTACCAAGCCATACCCCACCCTTGCCCTTGCCTTCACTCTCTTCTCTCTCACCACCATCTCCGGCGTCGATTCACGCTGCCACCGGCGCCGGAGTCTCTTCTTTCACCTTCCAATCTACCCCACCATTCACGTTCCCCTCTCTCCCATCGTCTGTTCAAGTTGGAGAAGAAGACATCAAGGTGGAGAAGAAGACATCAAGGTGGAGAAGATTTGATTCATCAAGGTATTCTTCATTCTTTGGTTGGAGAATTTGAGCATAAATTCAACAATTAATCTCATAAATTTATCTTTAATGAGCGGGATTGAATCCACAACTTATTCGCCAAGAAATAAAAGTTTTCTTTTAACCGGGGTACTTATTTTGTGCAGTATGGATAGTTGAAAATTTATGCTTAATTCGCTCCATTGTTGATTCTCAGGCTATTTTGTTACTATTGTTGCTGGTCTTTGGCCTGCTTTGGTCAAATCTGTTGTCCTTATTAACACAGCTGGCTTCGTCATTCCAGGCTATTCATCTGTCCCGTTCACTGAAGTAAGATGACTGTAATTCTTCCTAACTTCCCAATCAGAAAATTCTTATAAAATTCTCATATTTTTTCCATGGAGAAACTGGTCATGTGATGATTTGTTATGTATAGGTATTCTTAAGACTAGGAAAGGGTGTAATGTATTTTTAGGTTGTCCTACCCCTACAGATAATGGATCTTGCAAACAGGAAGAAGATAAAAAATGAAAAGAGCCTAGCATGGCTACACAATCCACCATGCATAAATTTTGAACTTCTAAATCTTTTTCATGTGTTCACATTTACTTCTTGGCAAAAGGTATTCTGGGCTGTCACATCAGACTTTGTTCCCTGTTAAGACGTATTCTGGCACATGGAGGCTGACATGGAAAATCTGGCCTGGCCATCTGATGTAGGACCCTCTGGACTGGCCAAATGGATGGTGTTCTTGTCATACACATCCTCATACCCTTGCGTCTTACTCCTTCCCCAGCACATAGCAGCATTTTAATATTTCTTATTTTCTGAGAACAAATTTTTTTAAAAAAGAAAAAGGAAAAAAAAGGAACATGCTATCTTTTAGACACATGGCAGATGGTTTTTGGACTGAAACTTTCCAAGTGAAGAGAGGTGAGGTGGTCAAACAGGAGGAACCCTTTGTCCTGCCACCTCAGCTCCCACGTGTGAAAACCTTGCCTGCATATGAAATGGAGTCTTAATGTCACTCAAATACCCATCCTCTTTTTTCTTGCAGAATGTGTGCATGTTGCACCACTTAATTTTGATTTGTGTAAATTTTAAGCTTTGAAGCTCTTCTTCATCTTCGACTTAGATGTGGGTCTGTCTAAGATTGCATGACCTCAAAGTTAATGTTTGAAAACTATTTCAGGAAAGACGAACTTCAGGAGCTGCATGGTTGGGTAGCCGACTCCTATTGTTGTACTTGAGGTCGAGAGTAGGGAACATAGTGAAGAATTGCTACCCAACCGTAAGTGTGCCTCTAATGCTGCTTCCAAGTTGATACATATTTTGTTTCTCGATCTTGTATAGAACTGGGTGTTTACTACAAATTTTGTTTGTAGAACACAGATCGAGCTGATGATTGGATTATCAATGAAATGATAAGGGCAGTATCCTCATTCATGGCTGCAAATACACGTGTGTAGCGTACTGTGTGCAGTGTGTGTGTGTGTCGGAAATAAGGGCCAGGTCTCTCTGCGTAGTAGTATATAATCCAACTGGGACTGCAAGAACATATCTGTATTGGGCGAATGCATCTCCCTTAATTGCTAGTTTATTTGTTTACCTTGACATACAAAGTCAAATGATCCTGGCGTGCTGGTGGTTCTTGAAAGTGTCTTCAGCTTCAACCTATCAATTCCTCTTAATTATCTCTTGGAATCATTTGGAGGGAAGGTCTTGATTATACGGGTAAACTTACGAGACTAGAAAATTCAGGTTACCTCCATGAACATTGCTTGCCTTGTGATGCTTATCTCTTGTTTTCTTGACAACTAGGGAATAAAAGACCCACTTTCCAAATCTGAGTTAAGACTGTCTATGCTTAGGGAGCATTGCAGTGGGATCGTGATTAAAGAATTGGACGCGGGTAAGGGTGGTGCTTACACTTTTCAGTAGTAAATAATGAAATTCATAATTTTGCTTTTGTTCCTCTTCTTTGTTATTGTCTTTCCTGCGTTATGTGTTCTGTTTCAGTCTCAATTGCAGTCAATATTTTATTGTATCAGGACATTGCCCACATGATGAGCGGCCAGAGGAAGTGAACTCCTTCATACGTGAATGGATCGTGTTGAGCGGGTTGCTCTTGTCAATTATTTTGGAGGGTGATGCCCCCATGACCGAGGATCAGAGGTTTATCGCAGTGCTTGGACCAGAGCGGTCAGAATATATACGTGGTCGTGGGGCTGGACCGAAGCCCAAATAATCCTCAGCATGTTTGAGGATTTTTAACCATTACTTTTAGTACCCAAATAATGGTTGAATCCAACGGCTAAAAAATCACACCTTAAAAAAATATTGAAATCTAATGGCTATAGATTACCAGTAAGGTGTTTTTTGGTGTCTATGTCAATAAAGGGGTGGGCGGAACCAAGGTTTAAAGGGGACCGTTATAACGGACTGGGGACGTTACTGTTTTTTTTCCGTTATAATGGCCGTTATAACAAAAAAAAACGCTCAGGGGCAAAAATGGGAAAATAACAAAAAAAATGGCGCTGAAATTCAAATTTTGAATTTTAAAATTTGAATTTCAAATTTTCAAAAATGGAAAATAACGACCATTATACATTGTCACATATTTTTCCACGGAGAAATAAAAAAATAAATAAAGAGAAAAATAACGGTCGTTATAACAAAAATATTGGCCGTTATTTTCTAGACATTTTAACAGTACATAGCGTAACCCCACCTGACTTACCCCCTTATGACTCGGTCCTCCGTTCATGACCGTCGTTCTAGTGGATCATTGGCTGCCCATCACCTGTGACCAACCTATCAAAATCTCAGGGTCGGTCGACTAGCGTAGTGGTACTGATCTTGCTCTAATCTCTTGCCACTATTAATTTGATGACGTGGACCGTATTAGAGGACATTGCGCATATTGGAAGACGCTGGCCTTATGTATGTTTATTCGATCCCCGTGCTGACTTATAAAAAACAAATCACCCTAATTAATGGTTTCTAACCATTAGATTTTTTAGTCATTTTCATGGGTTGATTTTAATCGTAGGAATTTGAGCATTATTGCTATTATTTTGGTACAAGGATCCAAAGGTTTTAAATTACTAATCAGGATGATTTTTGTTATGTAGGCCCATATAGGGAATGGCCAAACATCCATACGGTCAGAGTCCTCTAGCAGTGTGCCACGTGGCTTGTATTATAAGTGAGCATAGGGGCATATAAGAGTTTTACTCCTTTATGGAGTGACGAAGCACAATTTTTGTCACTCACCACTGCCATTTGGGCCCACTGACCACATGGATGTTTAGCCTACCCCTTCGTAAACATTCATACAAAAAATAAGTAGCATGTTTGATGCTTTTTAGCCATTGGTTTTAGTACAGAAGAATAATGGTTGAATCCAATGGTCAGAATCACATATTAAAAAGTACTAAAATCTGATGGCTAGACATTACCAATCAAGGTGATTTTGTGTGTGTATATCCATAAAGGGGTGGGCAGAACATCTACGTGGTCAGTGGGCCCAGATTGTAGAATTAAGTATCCTAAAAAGTTTCAGGTATACCTTGTTACGTATTTTTTTTAATGTAAAATGAGAAAAAAGGTGAAAATCATTAGTGGCGACTTGAGTAGCCACAAAAAGTACACATTTAGCCGGCGACTATTTGTTGTGACATTTGGGTTGTCGCTACATATGGCCATGTAATACGTTTAGTGGCAAAATTAGATTTTTGCCATTAAATATAATTTATTAGTGGCAACGTAAATAGCCACAAATGTACACATTTAGCCGCAGTAAAGCTAAACGCGGCTAAAACTAATAATTAGCCATGAATCATAAAGTTGCCACTAAAACATCTACTGTTTAGCGACGACACAATAAAATTTGCCACTAATTATATTTCCTTCCAAATAAAATGCGCGCCAAAATTTCGCGCCATACAATTAGCGGCGATTTTGTGCTGCGACATTTTGGCTTGTCGCTAAATATAACCATGTAGTACCTTTAGTTGCGACATTAGATTTTCGCCACGAAAAGTACGTTATTAGTGGCGATATATAGCTCGCAGCTAAAAAGTCGCCACTAAAAATAACATTTCTTGTAGTGAGATGTCGTGGTACGCATACTTCGCTAACTACGTGAAGACTAAAAGATAGAAATAGCAAGAATTAGACGGTTGATGACAAGAGTCATCTGAGTAACAGTCGTTTTGTCAGTTAATGATCGTGTACACTCGATTAGGAAGGTAAGTGACTTAGTGGCCATAGGAGTTGGTTAAAATGAACAAAATATAATGGTCAAACTTAGTCATTCAATAAAATTGATTAATGGGATAGTCCAATCGATTGGAGACTCTGTGTAATCGATTGGAAATTACGAGGCAGAAACTTATTTCAGCCCAATCGATTGGAGACTCTGTGAAATCGATTGGAGTCTTCGAAACATAAACTTTTTTGAGTCAAATCGATTGGAGAACCCTGTGTAATCGATTGGTGTCTTCGGAATAGAAATCTTATTGAGCCCAATCGATTGGACACTTATCCCCAATCGATTGGACACTTATCCCCAATCGATTGGACATGGCCCAATCGATTGGACCCAGTGTACAATTGATTGGACCATGCACAGAATTGGTCTTTCTCAGATCCAAAATTCATGGTTCCATTATCCCACGTTCTGCACGACTCAGGGTCTTGGAATTCTATAAATACAACAATTCTATGCCTTCTCTAAAGACACACAGAGACACAGAGTGACTCAATCTTAGAGAGAGAGAAGAAAATGTTATATTTATTAGAGTGTCTATTCGAAGAGCAAGAAGCTTATTTTCCATTCATATCTTGTGAGCTTGTTCTCTTCTTGATCAAAGCCAAGAGCTTGATCCTTTCCTCAGCTTAGGTCTTCCACTTCTATATTCGACCTAGTAGCCTAAGTGTACTAGTGTGACTCAACACCATTTGAGTAATTTAGGGTTCATGGTGTACTGAATCATTCACCTTTTGTAAAAGCGGGAGTGTTGAGAATTAAGATCGGAGGAGCCGATTGACTGTAAGTTTGGAGTGTACCAAACTGAACAAGCGGACAAGGCTTCTTAACTAGAAGGACGCGCGTGGATTCGTAGTGTTGATTCAGAAGACGTGGATGCATCGGCAGTAGGCCTTGGCTAAGGTTGGAAGCTGTATTTGCAACAGTGCTACGTAGGTAACCTTTGTTTCGTTTAACTTTTCAGTCAGTGATACTTTCTGTCTGGACGTGGTCTTGTGGTTTTTCCTTGGCTAAGGTTTCCACGTAAAAATCTCTTGTCTTGTGTGATTGTTTGTTTGTATTCCGCAATCTATTCTGATTAGATCAAACGACAAAAAGAAAATATACCACGGAGATATATTCAATTTTAGTCGGTGGTGATAATCTTTTATCAAACAACTAAGACATGCAATTTTATTCTCTTACCATAGAATAGTAAAACTGTGTAGGTATAAATAATTTTAAATACCTAATCAACCCCCCCTTCTAGGTATATTGAGTTAAAGAGAACGGATCAGTGAAATTTCAAAAAATTTCAGAATGGACTGATTTTTTATAGGAGTGATCCATATGGCGAGGAGATCGTCCTCACCAAAAATCAGCCATTGATTCATCTTCTATGTCGACACACAAAATTTATGTGTTAGGATCAGGGGCAACAATTTTCATATTTTTCACAACAATTTTTGCATACCCACGTAGAAGATGAATCAATGGCTGATTTTTGGTGAGGATGATCTCCTCGCCTTATGGATCACTCCTACAAAAAATCAGTCAATTCTGAAATTTCTAACCCCATCAAATGTAATTGGAAAATTCTATTTGCACCCCACAAATTCCATAAGCACCCCATTTGGGTGCTTTTGGGCCGAAAATGCCCTTAGACAAAAAAAAAACCCAAGCACCCCACCTTTCTCCCTCCCTCTCCACCTCTCCACCACTCTCTCTCTCTCTCTCTCTCTCTCCACGGTAGTTAGTGCCGTGGGCTACACAGTCCCCACAACAATAACTATCGTGGAGAGAGAGAGAGAGAGAGTGAGACGTACCTATGGTGGTGGTGGCGGCGGCAACGGCGACAGCGTCCTCCTCCTCCTTCGTCTTTTTTTATTTTCTTTGTTTTTCAGGGTGAGAGAGAGACAGAGGTGGAGGGGGAGAGAAGATGGTGAGAGGTGGAGAGGAAGAGAGGTGGACAGGGAGGGAGAGAGGTGGAGAGGGAGGGACGAAGAGGGGGGTGCTTGGGTTTTTTTTTTTGGTCAAGGGCATTTCGGCCAAAAGCACCCAAATGGGGTGCAAATAGAATTTCCCAATGTAATTTTCAAGTTACCAGTAAAAATAGACGGTCCATAATTCTTCAATTGCTAAACCAGTCTACAAATATCGGAATGATTTTAATTTTTGTGATGATTTTGGAATGATTTTAATTTTTGTGAGGATGATCTCACCATAGAGACCATCTTCACCAAAAATATCCCATTCCAAAACTTCCAAGTTATATATTTGCCTACGTCAAAATTTTGTTGTGAAAAAAGTTGTCCACCCGATCCTGATCCATACATATAACGCTCGTTCCGAACTTTGGGACCTTATTAAATTCGACTCTCTAGCGTACCTGCTCCTGCTCTACGTTTTGGTCACTTACATCAGCGCCAGTCAGCAAATCCACAATATGAGCTACATGGCATATTCTTAGAGATTTATGGATGCCAGGCCCAACCCTAGATGGATGTAAGACAAAAAATTAGCCTGATTAGTGATTTCTAGGGTTGGATTAGAGTTGTTTTCATGGGTTAATTTTTAAAGGTGGAATTTGATCATTATTTGGGGTATCCAAAGATTTGAAATCAATCAAGCTGATTTTTGCTTTGTAGGTCCACTTAGGGATTGGCCAAACACCATACGGTCAACGTTTTCTAAGAGTGTGCCACGTGGGTCATATTGTGGTCGGTCAGTAAATTTACTGACAGTCGCCGGTCAGCAAAGTTCTACTAGTAGTAGTACTCGCTCAAACTGGCGGGAATCCCTCTCCTTTACTCAATAAGTCATTCCATCCCTTCCCCTTCTCTCATTCCTTCAACTCCCTCCCCTCACTTCGTTCCCGCCAAAAACATGAACAACGGCAACACCAAGAAGCGAGACCCTCCCCCTTCATCTTCAGTCCAACAACCACAAAAGCGTTTCCAAGTCCAACCAACAATGGAAGAAGAAGATATGGACGAGGACGTGTTCTTTGAGGAGACCCTACTCCGAGAAGAAGAAGAAGCTCTGATCCTCCGCGACGAGGAAGACCGTCGTCAAGCCCTCGCTTCCCGTCTCTACAAATGGAAGCGACCTTCCCTCTCTCCTTCCTATCTCTCCCAATCTAGCAACATCAGTAACTTCCTCACCGCACTCTATCTCTACCAGTTACTAGGGTTTCGTTTGGTTTTCGGTTTCTCAGTGTTTCTTGCATTTCAGTTTTCCAGCAATTGGAGATCGATTACGTGATCGGCGACAGCAATAGAGAGTTGCTGCCGATTTCGTCAGGCCCTGCCGCCATACTCAGAATCTTCGGCGTCACAAGGGAAGGTTTGTTCTTTTTATCTGTTTTAATATCAGTTCTGAATCTCTGTCGCATTTTGGGATTCAGGAAACTTGCTGTTTCTTGTATTGATTAGGACATAGTGTTTGCTGTCATGTTCACGGCTTCGAGCCATATTTCTACATCAACTGCCCTCCAGGAATGGGCCCCGACGATATATCCCGTTTACATCAAATTCTTGAGGTTATACTTGTTTCTATACCGTTTATTTATTAATTTTTCTCATTTTTTTTTTAATTTTAAATGTGTGGGGGTGGACAAGGACGATGACGGGGTTTCTGCAGTGACACTCCGAACCTGTCTACTGGAGTGGTAGCTTTTTTTTATTCGTGGCATCTGAGGTGGCAGGTCTGAAGGGATCCACATATTTTGCCACCTCAGCATCTTCCCCACTTGACAAATTTCAACCCACGGTACACGGCCACGTGACAAAGAGAAGTGAAGGGGCCCTGTCTGCAGAGAAAATTAGCGGCAGAAATTTAGAAGCAGCGATCATGTGTTCAATGATATTGCACCAGGTACACCAGGGTTAACCTGGTGAATATCATTGCCCCTGCACTTAGGTGTACCTGGCGCAACATCATTGGCGCATGATCGCTGCTTCTAAATTTCCACCGCTTCAAAAAATTTCTCCTGTCTGCATGCCCATCCATAGTTTGTCTGTGAGATGCAGTGTGCATTGGCCATGTCAGCCTTCCACATGGCAATAAGATTCCCTGCCACTCCATTGAAGACATTGAGAGTGGCATATCAACAAACATTTCCCCTTTTTGGGTTTTGGTTTATTTTACCTATGGTTATTATAGTTTACTTTGGACTGTACTCATTATGCTTGGTGGGTTATTAAGGTAAGGATGAGGGAAGTGAATAGGAACAGTAAGGTTCCCAAATTTGTCCTACGGATTGAGTTGGTGCAGAAGAGGAGCATTATGTATTACCAGCAACAGCAGTCTCACCCTTTCCTCAAGATCGTAGTCGCATTGCCAACGATGGTTGCTGGTTGTCGAGGTAAAAAATTCTGAAATGCTACAATTTGAGGATGTTTTTTCTTGATTTTCTAAAGGCCAGCCCATAACTCAATATCGTGTTCAATCCCAGCTTACCCACACAAAAAAAAGCGTTTTTTCCTTTCAAATTTATTGTTTGTGACAACTAATATACTTACTGGTCTTTCAAATTTATTGCCTCTCCGTTCTTGGGATGTAATATTTTGTTTTTGTAACGTGCACATGAAATTAGATATATATATATACTTCAAGCTTGTTAAGCCTTATTTGACATGATTGTCATATATCTTGCTTGTTAAATTGCACGCATACATATTTCAAATGACATATGGCAGAGTTTTGAAGTCAGTTTCATGGATGTTAATAGAGTTTAATTATAGTTTCTTGCTCTTTTTAATTCTTTGGTGCTTTGGTAGGCATCCTTGAGAGTGGCATACAAATTGATGGCCTTGGTACAAAAAGCTTCATGACATACGAAAGCAATGTTCTGTTTGCTCTTCGTTTCATGATTGATTGCAACATTGTTGGGGGCAATTGGATAGAAGTTCCTGCTGGGAAATATAAGAAGAGAACAAAGACTATGTCATATTGCCAACTTGAATTTGATTGTCTGTATCCTTATACGTTGTGGGGTTCTTCTGTTTCTTTTAGAGAAAGACATTCTATGCAATCTAGTTCAGTTTAAATATTGTTCTCTTGGGGAGATTTTCTTTCCTTAAAACTATTCTTAGGTATTCCGAATTAATTAGCCATGATCCAGAGGGGGAATTCTCTAAAATGGCTCCATTCCGCATATTGAGTTTTGACATCGAGTGTGCTGGTCGCAAAGGGCTTTTTCCTGAGCCTAGCCATGACCCTGTTATTCAGGTTGAAGTCTTTTTTACTTCAAAAGAATTAGAATTTCAAAGTTAACCATTTAGCTGTTAGTCTTATTGTTATTTCATCTTTTCTTAATGTTAAACATACATTTTTCTTTCTAGGTGGCTAATCTAGTCACTCTACAAGGAGAGGACCATCCATTTGTGCGCAACATCATGACCCTTAAGTCATGCTCTCCGATTGTTGGTGTTGACGTGATGTCATTTGATACAGAAAGAGAACTTCTGCTAGCTTGGAGGGTAAAGTTCTTTTCTATTGTTACAAAATGATCATTTTTGTATTTTGAAATCGTGCTTTTGTAAGTTTCAAAGGAAGGCTATTATAATTTTCTAACGACTTGGTACATTTGGATAGATAGTCATCCTATGCATTGTAAATTGGGAGAAGTTTAAAAAATTTCCTGGATAAAGAATTGAATTCTTTATCTTCATCTTATCCTTTTTGCTATAGTAGAAGAATTATCACAACTATTTTTTGATAAACAATGAAATTGTTGCTTAGAGAAGTGATGCAGGAATAAGGAACAAAAATTTGATTACCAGATTTTAGTCAGCTTATGCAAAACTTTCTCCAAAGAATATGCTTGTTAATGGGTGTTATAGTTCGCTTGGAGTTAGGGTGGTGTGGTGTCCTTTCTTTTGTTGGAATTTAGGGGAGTTGAATGTGGGTATGTGGTTGGAGCTTCTTGAGATGTTGATAAACGATACAATCGAGTGAATGCCCTGGATGAAAAAATTATGGAGTGGGATCATAAAGGTTACTTCTCTGTGTGGTCTTCTGTCGAGATTTGGTGCAAGGTGAGGACACTGTGCTCTCCCGTTCTAGAATTTGGAGGACCCTAGTACCGTCCAAAGTAGCTCTTTTCATGTGGGCAGCCTCTCGTGGTAGAATCCTAACTATTGACCAACTTGATAGAAGGTGAAAATATAATAAAAACATTTGTGTTCTTTATAATGAGATGGAAGAGAATGTTCATCACTTATCCATTCGTTGTTCCCATGCTAGAGTGCTGTTGAGCATTTTCTTTTTCTTTGATATGATTTGAACGTTCCTTGGTACTTTAGTTAATTTTATGTTGGGGAGGAGCACCATGGCTTTGGGTGGTATTGGGTGCTGCCTTTCTTCCTGTTTTGGCGCATTTCGAAAGAGAGAAATCAGAGAAGATTCCAAGACAAGATGAAATCAGTTCTTGACACTTTTCCAGTGAATTAAACTTAAGATCCTTACATGGATCTCAATCTTGGAGGAGTTTTAAGGACTACCGATTTATGGATCTAGACATAAACTGAGAAGCTATTCGTGAATTAAGGAAACAACTATCCATCTTGGAAGAAGCCTTGAGAAGATTGCTTGAAGCTAAAGTTAGATGGATGCTTCTTCGGTAACCCCAGTCTAGTAGGCATTGGGGGTGTGTTTAGAGGCGAATGTATTTTCCCTCTCTTGCTTTTCCCAGGCCCTATAGGCTTTAAAGATACCAATAAAGTGGAAGTGCAAGCTCTTTCTAAGGGGTTGGAGATCTATGGCTTTCATTTTTCCGTTCCTTTGATCATAGAGAGAGACTAAAAGAATGCTATTGCTTGGGCGTCCGGTTCTTCAAGAACATGAAGACTTGTAAATTTAGTGGATAAAATTAAAGTTCTTTGTATAGATAAGAATATTGTGTTTTCACCATACATTGAGAAGTGCCAATGCTTTGGTTGTTTCATTAGCCAGGGATGTTGTATACCAAGATTCTTTGTATATTGGAAGCAATCCATAGCTTCCTTTTTGTTGTTCTCCTTCCTTTATTTTTAATAACATTTCTTTCATTATGGATGGATTTTCACTCTAAAGAGACAAGTCCCAAAACTCACTATCAACTAATTCAAATTCATGTGAAGAGATTGACATAATTTTTACACCGGCTATCGAGCTGACATAACCCTCCTTTATCCAGGCTTGGGACCGGCAATGCAGTGTTAAAAAAAATAGGGAAATTACCTCCAGGGCTGTAAGTTAAAACTTATGGCCCAAGACAACCACCTCTTCATTAATGGGTCTACAAAGGGCTTCGTTTTTTGAAATATGGACTTATAACCCCAAGTACCCTATTTTCAGCAACTTCTACAACTTTATTCCTACTTTACCCTCATGGGAAGAGACGTAGCTTTATCCCTTTTTATTAGGGTAATTTAGTACTACCCCTCATTTTGCAAAAGTAATTGGTAGTACCCCCTAATTGGTGAGTTTTGACCGTTTGGTATTGAGTCTTTTCATGGGTGAATTTCAAACGTGGATTCAAGCATTGTTTTCGGTACTCATATCCAAGGGCTATAGATCTCCAATCAGGTTGATTTTTATTTTGTAGATGGAGTAAACCTTCGCTCACACCATGATGTGAGCGAAGCCGATCACAGCCCACAATACGAACCACGTGGCACATTCTTACTGGACGCTGACCCTATGGATGTTTGGCCAGTGCCTCGGCAGACTTGCAAACCAAAAATCAGCCTGATTAGTATTTCTAAGCGTTGGATTGAAGTTATTTTAATGGGTTGATTTTAACCGTAGGAATTTGGGCATTATTGAGCGTTATTTGGGTGCAAAGATCCAAAGGTTGCAAATCACTAACTAGGCTGATTTTTGGTTTGCTGGTCCGCTGAGGCACTGGCCAAACATCCATACGGTCAGCGCCCTCTAAGAGTGTGCCACGTGGCTCATATTGTCGTCTCTCCCTCTATTTCTCTTTTTACTTTCCCATTTCTTTTTTGTTTTTTTTTTAATTAAAACCCACTAAGCCACGTCTCTTCCCATGAGGGTAATGTAGGAATAAACTTGTAGAAGTTGCTGAAAATAGGCTGATTGGGGTTATAAGTCCATATTTCAAAAAGGAAGCCCCTTTTAGATCCAATAATGAAGAGGTGGTTGTCTTGGGCTGTAAGTCTAAACTTACGGCCCTGGAGGTAATTTTCCCCAAAAAAAGACTTACACTGGTGGAGTTAATGCTAATCAGATGGGTTATTGTTTAGCATTTATTTAGAGTCGGAAGACTCAGAATCAGTATTGAATGAGTTTATTTCATTCATCGGTAGGCAGTGGATTATAACTCTTTCCCATTAGTATGTTTAGATCATGATTAAGTTCACTTATGAAAGGTGCCTTTTGCCATCTTTAATGTTAATCGAGAAACCACGGGATTGCACATTTGTTGGTTGAAGAATTCTTTAGTTCTTTTTGTCTTGATTGCACACCTTGGTTGGTTTGGTTTTTTTGTTGATCTAGGGAATTTACTAATGTTTTTGCAAATGGTATATTCAAATTTGTTTTCTTTTACCTGGTATGAAGAGTGAATGATACTAACTCATGTGGCAAGATTATCTAGCTCCTTTTTTCTGTATATGCAACACTTAGCACCGTTTAATGCAAAGAATATCGCAGGATTTTGTATGCAAAGTGGACCCTGATATTATAATTGGATATAACATCTGCAAATTTGATTTGCCGTATCTCATTGAGGTAAGTGTACATTATTTTTATTGAAAAATTTGCACCATTATAGCCAGTTTTATTTTTCTCTCATAACATTTCTTGTTCATATAGAAGCTAGGAATGTCCTGGGTTTCCTGCTTGCAACTTGAGCTAATCTGAGGCTTGTTTGTCTGGTTTGCAGAGAGCTGAGGCCTTAAAAATAGCAGAATTTCCAATCCTGGGCCGCATCAGGAGCAGCAGGGTTCGTGTCAAGGATGCAACTTTTTCATCAAGGTTAGTTTTTGCATCATGTGACTGTTGATTGCTTGTTTGAGCTGATGCGGCTGGTTCTTGGTGCTTCTATTCTTTGTTCAGCATAACTTTTCATAAACTTGCACTTGATGCATTTCTCTCAAGCAGATTCAGTTCATTTATTTTATATTGGTCTTGAGTTTCTCATCTGTTCTATCAACTTCACCCCCAACTAGTTTTCATGATAGAATAAAATTTGTCTGTGTTGATGTAACTTCAATTGAATTGACCTTTGGAGAAACCTGCCAGAGTAGCACAGGGAGTTTTTCGTTTCGTATGCTTGTCACGTATGGTATTTATTTTGGAATTACTTAATGTATCTGTTAATTTCCATCAGTTACTACCGATAATGTTTCCTCGTATTGTTACTTGTGGTGTTACAGACAGTATGGAACACGGGAGAGTAAAGAAGTTACAGTTGAAGGGAGAGTTCAATTTGATTTGCTTCAGGTTCTGTGTGCTGAACTCTTCTACTTAGATTGTTCCATATTCGGTTTAGGACACGTAACAACATCTATTTTTAACCACAACCAACTTAATTTTTTGTCTCTTTGGCTACAGGTAATGCAAAGGGATTATAAGCTAAGTTCGTATTCACTGAACTCTGTTTCGGCACACTTTCTTGGGGAGCAGGTGAACGTTTAGCTTCCCTTCTAATGTTATATTTCATTTGATATGTTCTTTTGTATTAGTTATTACCATTTCTGTTGTTATTAGTGTTTATTCTATAAGAGGTGAAAAATGTAACTGATTCTTTTCTCTTTTATTTCAAAACCTTCCATCATGCTTTCCCATGAGGGTTATACTCCCCTTCGGAGCAGGAGCTGGAACTTTTCATTCATATTACATAGTAGAGACTCTCAGCTCGATTGTATGGGATGCTGGGGTGGGTCAAAGGATTTGGCCGTACCAATAGTGACTAATTTCTTACGTTTGGTTTGTCACATCTATCAAAGGATCAAAATACCCCCACAACATGGGAATGATTACATACTACACATTATCCCATTGAGATGGCTTGTAGTTATGCCTAGTTTGCATAAAATGACTTTTAATCGAGTTCTTCCATGGGCTTTAGTCATCACTAGGGGGCGGCATGTGCGTTGCACGTGAGTGATTGTAGGGGGCTTTGGAAGAAGTGGCACACTATTAGAGGCCACTGACCGTATGAATGTTTGGCTCATCCCTAGGTGGACCTACTTACTAAAAATCAGCATGATTAGTGATTTCTAAGCATTCGATTGGAGTCGTTTTCATGAATTGATTTTTAACCATGGAATTTGAGCATTATTTTGGGTACAAAGATCAAAAGGTTTAAAATCAATAATCATGATGATTTTTCGAATGGCATGGGCAGTAATTAAGTGGTCATCAAGGGGTTGTATTGAAAATAAGAATGATGGCATGAAATGTAATTAAATTTTATCAAGAGGAATTTAATTAACTTTAGGTAGAGATACATTTAATGAACTAACAGGTGGGTATGTTTTTTTTCACACCCAACTAATATGTGCCATGTTGATATGGACCACATTATGAGACACGTGACACACTCTTATAGATCTCTGACCGTATGGATGTTTGACCCAATCCTAGATGGACCTACATACCAAAAATCAGCCTAATTAGTGATTTCTATATGTTGGATTAGAGTCTTTTCCATGGTCTATTTTTAACCGGATCAGGTTGAGTTTTGTTATGTAGGTCTACCTAGGGACATGCCCAACATCCATACGGTCCGTAGTCTCTAAGAGTGTGCCACTTGGCTCACACTGTCGTCCATCATCAACGTTGTTGATGGACCTCTGTCGTCAAAATTTTGCTTTTGCTAAAAGGTGCGTAGGTGAGTGTAGAGGTGCATTTAATGAACTAAAAGGTGGGTATTTTTTTTAGACACCCAACAATAGGTGCCATGTTGATATGGACCATTATGAGCCACGTGGCACTCTTATAGATCGCTGGCTGTATTGATGTTTGACCCAACCCTAGATGGATCTACAGACCAAAAATCAGCCTGATTAGTGATTTCTATCTGTTGGATTAGAGTCTTTTTCATAGTTTTTTTTAACAGTGGATTTTGAACATTATTTTGGGTAGTTAGATCCAAAGGTTATAAATCACTACTCAGGTTGATTTTTTGGTATGTAGGTCTACCTAGGGATGGGTCAAACATCCATACGGTCAGTAGTCTATAAGACCATGTTGTGTGGCTCACACTGTCGTCTATTCTCAATGTTGATGGACCTCGGTCATCAAAGTTTTGCTTTTGCTAAAAGGTGCGTAGGTGAACATCCTATGAAGCCCGTGTGTATGGCATGCCCCAACCCCAGTTTTGGCTTTGTAGTAGTATTTTTTTTTTCTTTTGATAAGTATCATACAATAGTATAGATATCTGCCAATTGATCTTTGGACTTCAGAAATGACATGGTAATCTCTTTGGACACCACTCTTACAAAAACCTTGGTTCTAATATGGATTGGTAAATGTCTTAACTAGGGATTATTTTGCAAGGGGTTCAGAACTCCCAGTGCCCTCTTTGATCTCAAATTCTCATTTTGCATTTTTTGTTGAGGTGGTGAAAGCAATCCATTTCCTTCCTTAAAATCTTCCTAATTCTAGTCTTCGAAACAGTGGGTGATAGCTTGACAGCTTGTTGTTCATTACATTCATGAATTCAAGTTTATGTAAATCAGATAAGACTTGTCTGGAAGAAGTAGGTCTATATTGGATTGTGGATTCTATTATTCCAAAGAAGAGGAAGTAATGTTAACCATGGCCAAATGTCCAAATTGAGTCTAGGCAATCACTCTTGCTTTGGCTTTGGAGGATTTCATAATTGAAGGCCTTGATTCCTTTGTTATAAGGAGGCTTGTGAATCTACTCTTCCTCTATACTGTTGAAATAATGCCACATTTCAAATAATTGCTTCCAGATTGGGGTATTTTGGTTTGGTTGCATCTTTTGATTGTCTTCCCTTGAAGATTTTCGCAAATAATCCATGAACTGGAATGGAAAATGACTTGATGTTGTCTTTTGGTTTTCTTGTGATTTGTTCGGTGTCCAGATTTTTGTGTTTCCTTATCATTGTTGGCTTTTTCTATGTTTGTGCGTTAAGTTTTAAGATATGTTATATTGTTTGTCTAGTATTACACGTTTTCTTTTACCCACGAATGTTTTCTTGCATATATTAGAATTTTATTGTTGATACCATTTCTTTTGAGGGCAGAAAGAGGATGTGCACCACTCAATAATATCTGATCTTCAGAATGGGAACTCCGAAACTAGGAGGCGTCTTGCTGTCTATTGCTTGAAGGTGCGTTAATGTTCTTAATTCCAATCTATTTTGAAATTATCTTCATCCTCATTTGTTGCATTGTCTAATTTCACTTTATTAATTGATGTGGAACCGTACAAGGAATTAGCTTTAGTAACTTAATGAAAATCCTTACTAGAAAATATCTGGTTAGTTAACTAGGAACTACATTTGCCTTTCTGAAAGGTGTGTTATAGACTAGGTGGTATATCATAGAGTTTATTGCATTCCACTTCATGGCGCACATTATCCCTTTTTTCTTGCCCTTAAGGTTCCATTTGGTTCTCACACGAAAACGGGGGAAAAAAATACTTTTCCTTGAAAATGAGCATTTTTTGTCTTGTGGGAAAACATTAAGGAAATGGAAAATGTTTTCCTAAATGGGACCAAAATGCGGGAAAACGAACCTCCCCATATTTCTTCTCAGCATTCTTTCTTCCAAGTTCCAATGTCTCTCTCTCCTATTGGTCATCGCCATTGTCACTCTTTCACCATTAGCGTCATTGATGCCGCTTCCAAATGTCACCGCCTCAATCGCCGTTGCTGACTCCGGCAACAGATCATGGTGAATTCGTCACCGTCACCTTTGAGAGAAATGAAACTGCATCATCATCTTTGTCTTGTCATTAGGGCAATAAGAATCCTAAAAACCCAACTTAGAGGATTGTGATCGCACAACAAACCACACAAAAGTCACAAGGAAATTGAAGAGGTCGAATTGTAGGAATTAAATCTTTCTCGAACCACTTGGACTAAGGCCAGAACCATATAGATTGCTGTAACTTCTAGATGTGTATTGGGACGTGTCGAAAATGCATCTCTGTTGATAAGTGTCGACACGGCAAAGTACCTTAAAGTGCCTTGTCATTGTAAACTAGCCTGAAATGGGTTTGTTTACATCTAATTGCATTCTGCACGTATTGTAAGGAAATATTCCTTTGTGGCAAGGACATATAGATTGTAGAACTCTTAACACACTGGATTTTCTTTTTCATTTGAGTTGCAGGATGCTTATCTTCCACAACGGCTTTTGGACAAATTGATGTTCATTTACAATTATGTGGAGATGGCTCGGGTCACAGGTGTCCCCATCTCTTTTCTGCTTTCAAGAGGGCAAAGCATTAAGGTACCCGTGTTGAGATTGACTGGATTTTGCTAATAAATGTGACAAAGGATTGGACTGACTGTAACTTTTGGAAATTTATTTGTTTTCAGGTTCTTTCTCAGCTTCTTAGGAAGGCAAAACAGAAGAACCTTGTTATTCCTAGTGTCAGAAAGCAGGGATCTGGAGAAGGAACATTTGAGGGTGCAACTGTAAGTTTATGATATATGTGATTAAATTTTCTCTTCTTCTATAGCTACTTTACAATGGAGCACTGTGGACAGAGTTTTCAGTGTAAGTTCTCATTATCAGTGGCCTGCTTTTTGTAACGTCTAGGTTCTAGCAGTTTGTTGGTATTTTGAAGGGTAGATTAGTTTTTAGGCACTTCCCATGTGTTACAATCTTCACGTTATCTCTTTTGGTACACAAGGACCTCTTAGCTTTTATTTTGTATTGTTTGAATGGATGGTTGATAGTGAAGTTCTATGGGGGCCATGGTTGGTATGGACTTGGTAGTATAATTTTTTTTTACGATTGGAAACTTCCAACCTCCATAAAAAACTCTACAAAATACTTCCTATGCTTTCCCAGTTTCTCATTCTGATACAACAACATTTCATGCACGTCTATTGAAGAGCTACTGTTATCATCAAGCATTAGTATGATAGGATATCATATCCAATGCCCTTGTTGATCGAGTTGCAAGAGAGATCCCTCCGGGAAGACTAGAGAGCAAGTGCATGGTTCAAAGTCTTTGGTTTTGTTTCGGTTTTCATCCATGGACGAACCAAAACGTATGTACGGAATGGGTAAAACCTTGTGAATCCAGCGGAGCAACCAAAAAATAAAAAGGTTGTTTGCTGTGTTTTGTTACAGAAATAGGGGCTTATAGGAGTAGAAGTTGTTTAGTTCTGCAGAGAGAGGAGAGAGAAGAGAGAAGAGAGAAGATGGGTTATGTGTGTTAACCCTACACACACCCCAATAAATCTTATTTATATTAATAAGTGTGGGTCCTTACATAAGTTAGACAATAAGTACATAGAGATACCAAACAATAACTAATAACAGAGACGTCCTTCAACAAGAGGAAGAGAAGATGCCATTCATAAAGGGCGTATTAAATATTATGCAATGAGTACTAGTATTTTTCATCAATTATTCCTGACATAAATTTAACTTACCAACATGCTGTTTTGTTCACTAGTTCAACTTTATGATCAATTGTCAGAAAAATAAGGTAATTGTATTTCTTTTACAAATTGCTGTAGACGTCGATGCGCTTTTCTAACCGTGCTTCATTTAAAACAGCCATGCAACTTGTTGCTCCTGTAACTAAAACACTAGAGACAGCTAAATATGTGTATGTACTTTAACATCTTGAATCAAATAATGCAGGTTTTGGAGGCCAAGACAGGGTTCTATGAGAAGCCCATTGCGACATTGGATTTTGCATCTTTGTATCCATCCATCATGATGGCATATAATCTTTGTTACTGCACTCTGGTGAATTATTCTTCCTTCAACTATCATTTACACTACTGCGAAAGTGCTGTATATTGTAAAACTCTAAATGAACTCTATTATTTTAGCTTGAAAATCAAGTGCCAAGTTTCTTAAACTTCTGGGTAAATGATTTTTGTTGCTTTTGGTCTTTGTGAAGGTAACGCCTGAAGATGTCCGCAAACTCAACCTGCCACCAGAATGTGTTAACAAAACTCCATCTGGTGAAACATTTGTCAAATCAAATCTACAGAAGGTTAAATTCTGTTATCGATGTGCTTCCAATATTAACATGAGCCAACTACTAGATGAAGGTTTTTAATTTTGTGCTTCACAATGGAATTGCCAGGGTATACTTCCAGAAATTCTTGAAGAACTGTTGACTGCTCGTAAAAGAGCAAAAGCCGATCTGAAGGTGATTTCTCTTTTTTATTCTCTTCAGTGTTGGCTAATTAATTTGTTAAATAGCTCTGATGCTGTATGATTCATTTATTTATCACCTAGCATTTATTTTCTTTTATTTGTGCTTATCATCAATGATGAGGTTAAGCTAATCACATAATCTTTAGTGTGAATGATAAGATTATTCGGTTTTAGGAAGCAA
The DNA here is from genome assembly GCA_035048495.1 of Euptelea pleiosperma. NCBI lineage: Eukaryota > Viridiplantae > Streptophyta > Magnoliopsida > Ranunculales > Eupteleaceae > Euptelea > Euptelea pleiosperma. The sequence continues at coordinate 24,734,073 of CM068552.1, read as the reverse complement.
AGGATCCCATGGTGAAGGCTGTGCTGGATGGTCGCCAGCTGGCCCTAAAGGTAAAGCTTGTCATTGTCAATTTATAAATTTTTTTTCATACTGAAGAGATAAGGGATGAGACTGCAAATTGGTCATGTTATCTTCAAATTTTTCAAGATCTACAAATTGTGTGTTGGTTTTGCAGATAAGTGCAAACTCTGTATATGGATTTACAGGAGCTACTGTTGGCCAATTACCATGTATAGAGATATCTTCTAGTGTAACAAGCTATGGTACATAAAGCTTTGCAGCTAAGCACTTCCTTCGCCTGATTATAGATTAGTACAAAAGTTTTTCTTGAGTGAGATAAAACATTTGAAAAATGTTCCTTTGAGTTTCTGTGTGGTCTTAAAGTTGGCTTGCGTTACATTTCAAGGTCGACAGATGATTGAGCACACAAAGAAGCTTGTGGAAGAGAGATTCACTACACTAGGTGGCTATGAACACAATGCTGAGGTACATTATTTTAATTTTTTGTCCTTGGTTTGGGGAATTACATTTGTTGCACTAGTAAGGCTATGCTAGTTATGGTTTTAAGGAGACAAAAAAGAAAAAGAAAAAGCTGTGGCAACCTTGAATTGAAATACATGGGTATGGCATAGCTACAGTTGGCTGGATACATCCAGTGTGTCCCTCATGGATGCATTGCAAATGCCTGTTTAATGGAAAAGTTGGCCAGAATGTAGCACTTCCTCAATTGTATGGCTTTTCTTGCTAATACATATCTTTCTGCAATTTTGGATGAGGGAATATCAGTATCCAGCATTGTCTTGCTCATAGCAGAACCTGGTTTGTATGTTCTCCAAGTACTTGCTTTATGGTTTTAGTAGCATAAGTCTCCAGTCGATATTCTAAATTATTCAGTCTGCAATGAGAAATAATTGCTATTCTGTATCAGATCGTGTATGGGGACACTGATTCGGTTATGGTACAATTCGGTGTCCCTACTGTAGAAGCAGCAATGAGCTTGGGGAGAGAAGCTGCTGAATACATTAGTGGCACTTTCATCAAGGTATGCTATAGAATTGAGGTGATCATGTTTGACCTTTTGGTGGGTTGTGTTTGATTCTTATTGTTGTTTGCCTCAAATTCCTTTCAGTTCAGAGCCAAATAGATCTTGAGAATGGTTGTTATCCAAAATGCATAGACTGGAGAGAAAACTGTGGCATTTTGTGGGAACTTGTTTGAGATCCATCCACAATGATGATGGATATGACCCTGGATACATTGCCCTAATCTTCTAGTTAATTAGTTTAAATGGCTAATTGATTGAAACTTGTTTAATTAGTCATTCAAACGAATTAGTTTAAAGTTTAAACCTTGTTGATTTAGATCAAATTGATCTTGCTACCAGTCATTCAAACTTCTAAGCTTTGTTAAAGTGGTTGTGGGAAAACATATATTTTAATTTGGTTTTATGATCACCAAGTTGTAGCTCCAAGCAACTGTTTGGGGGACTTGGTTTTAAGTTGTTTGTCTTTATTTTTAAATTTGTTTACTTGATGGTTAAGGAATTTTTTTGTGTATCTTGTGAAGCCCATCAAACTAGAGTTTGAGAAGGTTTATTATCCATATCTATTGATTAGCAAGAAGAGATATGCTGGACTGTTTTGGACAAATCCAGATAAGTTTGACAAAATGGACACTAAAGGTGAACCTCAGATCATCTACCATTTGACCTTCTCCATTTTATGCCAAACATGTTTCTCAATTCATCTTTTACTGTTTGACAGGCATTGAAACAGTTCGAAGGGACAATTGCCTACTGGTGAAAAACCTGGTAACCGAATGCCTTCACAAAATATTAATTGACCGAGACATTCCTGGTGCTGTTCAGTATGTCAAGAATACCATTTCAGATCTTCTTATGAACCGCATGGATTTGTCACTTTTGGTTATAACTAAGGTGAGAAAATAATCTACTAGGTCAAATGAAATGTTCCTACTGTCGTCGTGTTATTTTTCAAGTTGCTAAAATGCCTGTTATACGAATCTCTGCCATCATAAATGTTGCAAAGAATTTGGAACTTATACTACCTTATTCATTTGACAGGGTCTGACGAAAACAGGAGATGATTATGCAGTAAAGGTAGCGCATGTTGAACTTGCTGAACGCATGCGCAAGGTAGGTTCTAATTTTGATACCATTAACTATTGAATGCTTACACTTACCAGTGACATATTTGATGGACTTTTTTCATTTATATTTAACACAGATATGAGGTACCTGACCTGGTTTATCTTTACAAATCGATTTAGAGTACATATCAATGAATTTTACTATAATAAAGTTGCAAATATGTTCTATATATGAAAATATATCTGCATATAGAGACTTGCATATGACAATTTTGCAAAACATCCAAAGCAGTAGAAAACAAAAAGCTGTATCAGATTTCTCCGTTTACCATGTTAGCTATTTGTCTTCAAAAATTGAGGAATCTTTGTCAAAGAGCTTGTAAATTTCAATAGTTGACAAAATTTGAGTATCGAACCACTGCATCTAATGCAGACTTCTCCAAGGAAGGGTTGATTACTGGGCGTATGAATTGTTCCATGGTGGAACCAAATTTTGATGACTTAGAGTTTGAGAATGCTTGGTCATTGTTTGCATTCCGGATGAATTGTATGGAGATCCAAAAGAGAGGACATGCAAGGTGTTTTTCTCTTCTCCTTGCAGTTCGAAGTGTTATTCCTTTTGTAACGTGGTCAGTCAAAAACATTTTTGCAATCATAAATATTGATTTATAGTGGTTCGGTGAATCAACACCTACGTCCACTTTCCAATTGCTCTTATGAGCTTGACACATTTTCATTTAATATCTAAGAACCTTACAATATTGAATAAGGTTAAGAATCCGGTCTCGATCGCAATCGATATTAATCGAGTAAGGTCGCAACCTAACTCCCACTTAGTCAAGAATCTACTTGACTCAAGCAGCACAACAATATAAAAAATGATATTATAATCAGGAGAGTTTTTCTTCAACTAACAACCAAAGTTACTTCCCAATCGAGATCGGAGAGGAACGAAGCTTCGATGAAGTTGAAGCTCAACCGAGGCTACGATTTAGAACCATAGCGCACGCTAATCACCCGAATAGCTTTACACCCGAAAAGCACAGACTACCGACGTCGATTTCCCACAAAGGGCAACACAAGAACTGTCGAAACAAGCAAGCGTGCAAGCAAACAAAGGAACAAGAACAATTCTCTTGGAGATGAAGAACTCAAGAGAAGGTTGAGTGAATTGGTAAGTATGAAGGGTAGGGGAAGGGAGTATTTATAGTCGAATGGAAGGGAATGGCGCGCTCGTGATTCGAGGAAACCTCAGACCGGTCGCTCGGTCTGAGCGGGCTCCCTGTCCTTGAGACCGGTTGACCGGGGGTGCATTTCCCATTGGTCGCCCAGTTTTGGAGCTCGGTCGACCCCTTTGATGTTTTTACATGTTCAGGGGTTCTGTTGATGGGGGTTTCTCAAGATAGGCTGGGGGAGTTCTAATTATGTCCAAGTGGACTTCTGATGGTTTTCCCAAGTCCACGAATCTTCAATCCTCGCCGGGCATCAAGGATCGCCTCATCGCCTATCTCGGAATCATGGAGACAAGCTTTTCCAAGTCCACGGTAATTGACCAATATAGAGGTTACATAAATACTCAGGGTTGTTCTGGAATTGACAACACAATGAGCATACTTATCAATCTCCCCTTTTGTTAATTTCAGGACAATATACAATGGTTCTCCCCCTAACAATGAGCCTAACCCAACCAACATAAGTAAATGTATCAGGTCGCAGAGAGAGGCACCAACACATCTTTGTTAAGTTCTGTCAATCACAGTTGAAATCAAGTCTTGTACTGCAGAGGGAAAGAGGAAAGAGAAGAGAGAAGAGAGGGGTTACGTGTGTTAACCCTACACACACCCCAATGAATCTTATTTATATTAATAAGTGTGGGCCCTTACATAAGTAAGAAAATAAAACCATAAAGACACCAAACAATCTATAATAATAGAGAGGTCCTTCAACACTCCCCCTCAAGTTGGGACGTAGATATCAATCATGCCCAACTTGCTCAAGCACTCGGTAAACGGAGCTGCTGCAACGCCTTTCGTAAGAATGTCTGCTAGTTGATCAGATGTAGGAACGAAGGGTGTGCAGATCACTCCCGATGTCACTTTTTCACGAATAAAGTGACGGTCCACCTCGATGTGTTTGGTCCTGTCATGTTGAACTGGGTTGTGGGCAATACTTATCGCCGCCTTGTTGTCACAGTATAATGACATGGGCCCTTCTACGGGGAAACCGAGTTCTCCAAGTAACAGTTTAAGCCACAGTAACTCACAGACCCCATGGGCCATTGATCGGAACTCAACTTCGGCACTCGAACGTGCAACAACCTGTTGTTTTTTACTTCGCCATGTAACCAAATTTCCTCCCACAAAAGTACAATATCCTGATGTAGAGCGCCTATCATCTTGGGCTCCTGCCCAATCAGCATCTGTGAAACTTAGGTGGAAAGAAGCAATGTATGAAGAGATGAATGCGTTAAAAAAAAATAGCACGTGGGAGTTGGTAGACTTGCCAAGAGGTAAGAAACCCGTTGGATGCAAATGGGTTTACACTGTGAAATGCAAGCCTGATGGTTCAGTGGATCGGTACAAGGCAAGATTGGTGGCAAAAGGCTACTCTCAGACTTATGGGATAGACTACAAGGAGACATTTGCTCCTGTAGCTAAGCTCAATTCCATCAGGGTTATCCTTTCCCTTGCTGCAAATCAGTCTTGGCTACTATTTCAGCTCGACGTCAAGAATGCTTTCCTTCATGGGGATCTTAAAGAAGAAGTGTATATGCTGCCCCCTCCTGGCTTTCAACTTTCTGGGGATGAACAGAAAGTATGCAAGCTTCAGAAAACTTTGTATGGCTTGAAACAATCACCGAGAGCGTGGTTCGAGCGCTTTAGTGGGGCAGTCAAACGAATGGGGTATAGTCAGAGTCAAGCTGATCATACTTCGTTCATCAGACGTGACAGGGAGGCTATGACGGTTTTGATTGTATATGTCGACGATATCATTGTTACGGGTAATTGTATTGCAGAAATAACCCGGTTGAAAGAGTTCTTGGCTTTGGAATTTGAGATCAAGGATCTGGGTACATTGAAGTACTTTCTGGGGATAGAAGTTGCGAGATCCAATAAAGGAATCTTCATCTCACAAAGGAAATATGTGTTGGACCTGCTGCAGGATACTGGTATGCTAGGGGCTCGACCTGTTGACACACCCATTTCAGATCTTCATTGTGAGGTTTGTGCATTGTCCAAGCATTGTCGAACGACTTTTCCCCCTCGTGGTAATAAAAGTTTATCTATTTTTGACATTGTTCATACTGATGTTTGGGGTCCATCCCCTATTACTTCCTTCTTTGGCTATCGATATTTTGTTTCTTTTGTGGATGATTTTTCTCGCTGCACATGGATCTTTGTTATGAAGTCAAAAGATGAGGTTTACTCTATCTTCAAACAGTTTCACAAAATGGTTCTCACTCAGTTTGGAACATGCATCAAAACTCTTCGATCTGATCAAGGCGGAGAGTACATGTATGGGGGGTCTGCAGACGTACTTGGCCGAACATGGCATTGAACATCAAAATTCATGTTCCTTCACTCCACAACAGAATGGCGTTGCCGAGCGGAAAAATAGACACTTGTTGGAAGTGGCTCGTGCCCTTCTGTTGTGGCACCATGTTCCTAAAACATATTGGTCTGATGCAGTTCTCCTTGCCGCTCACTTAATCAATCGTATGCCATCTCGCTCTCTCCAATTTCGTACTCCGTACCACTTGCTGCGTCTTGAGAGTCCTCCTTTTCTGATTTCCCCAAAGATCTTCGGCTGCGTCTGTTATGTTCACATCCTTGGTCCGAATCGCACCAAGTTGGATCCAAAAGCCTTGAAGTGTGTCTTTTTGGGTTACTCTTCGACCCATAAAGGCTATAAATGTTTCCATCCCCCCTCTCGTAAGCGGTTCATCACCATGGATGTCACCTTTTTGGAGTCGGCCTCTTATTTTCTCAGTAATACTCCTGCCTTTCTTCAGGGGGAGCATCTTAGTCGTGAGGAAAGGCATGTCTCATCAGATCCTGTTTCTCTGTCATTGGCTATGGATGCTCTTGACAATGGTCCTAATCCGACCATGATTGACACTATTGACAGGGGTACTGACAAGCAGGGGGAGCTGCATGTGTACTCAAGGCGTCGTCTGACAGGGAAACAGATTACCACTGAACTCCAGGGCCAACAGTCATCCTCAGAGGATCTAGGTAACCCTACTTCTAACTTTGTTCCTTCCTCTTCTTGTGATAGTGGCTCTGACCTTCCTATTGCTCTTAGGAAGGGGAAGAGATCTTGTACCCAACATCCAATTGCTAATTTTGTTTCGTATGATAATCTATCTCCGTCATACAAATCCTTTGTTACCTCGTTATCCTCTATTGCTCTTCCTTCATCTGTAACAGAAGCTCTGATACCAAGTTGAAATCAAGTCTTGTACTGCAGAGGGAAAGAGGAAAGAGAAGAGAGAAGAGAGGGGTTACGTGTGTTAACCCTACACACACCCCAATGAATCTTATTTATATTAATAAGTGTGGGTCCTTACATAAGTAAGAAAATAAAACCATAAAGACACTAAACAATCTATAATAATAGAGAGGTCCTTCAACAATCACATCACAGAAGATGGCAAATATGGATAGGGATTTTTCTCCCCCTTGGTATATGGTTAGTTAAAAGGTTTAAGTTTTTTAGAAGCTATGGTTTACCATTGTCCCAAATTCTCCCCCATTTTTGTCAGAAATTGACAAAGGAGAGACAAGATCAAAAGATCAAGCATGAATACAAGCCGCTAAGGACTTGCACAAAAAACAAGGCGCTGAGAGTCCAATGGTTTAGTGAAGATATCGGCCAATTGATTTGCAGTTGTAATATATTCAACAGAGATAATTTTATCTTCTACCAATTCTCGAATAAAATGATGCCTAATATCAATATGCTTTGTTTGAGAGTGCAAAATCGGATTTTTAGAGATGTTGATTATTGCACTAGAATAAGTTCATGGTGTGATGTGTGATGCCATAATCAAGAATCATTTGTTTCATCCATAATATTTGAGCACAACAACTACCAGCATCAATATATTCAACTTCAGTAGTAGATAAGGATATGGAATTTTGTTTTCTGCTATGTCTAGAAACTAAACAATTACCTATATAGAAACACCCTCCATTGGTGATTTTCCTATCATCGGCATTACTTGCCCAATCTGCATCTGAATACCCAACAATGATATTATTTGTCTCCAGTGGATACCAGAGACCATATTCAATAGTCCCACTCACATGTCTTAAGATTCTTTTAACTGCAGGTAGGTGAGATTCTTTAGGACAGGACTGATAACGAGCACAAGCTCCTACGCTATAGGCTATGTCAGGTCGGTTCGTAATAAGATACAAGAGACTTCCTATCATGCATCTATAAAGTTTTGCACAAGGTTTAAAATTTCGTTTCGGAGGAATGTTTCGGTCAAGTGAAAAATCGAGACAAACTTAGAAACATTGAAAAAATGGTAAAAAAAAATGAAATTTCCGAAACATTCCTGAAACATTACAAAATATTCTGAAACATTTCGAAATATTTCTAAAATCATGAAATCATATTTTTATTATTTTGGATTGTATTGGATTGTCTCGGCGAAACAAACCGAAACATTACAAAACGAAACGAAATATACGAAACAATGTTTCGTTTCGGATTTCTTACGAAACATTCCGAAATTTTAAACCATGGTTTTGCATCAACGGGTTTTCTTGTGTCATCGTTGGTAAGTTCTATACTTGTGTCAACGGTGCTTCCCAAACCAGCTTCGCACCACAATCTAGTGTTTTGTTATACTGAGGGACTATATGTAGGAGGCCATTACCTTTTAAGTTTGAGAATATGTGGCACCAGGAGCCGAATTTTAGAGAAAATGTTGTGGAGTGGTGGGAGTCCTTTGCATTTACAGGGAAGCTGGTTTTATTTTCAGAGGCAAATTAAAAGCTTTGTATGGTATGTTGAGGAGTGGAACAAGAGTGTGCTTGGTCAGGTTGACGAGAAAATGGGGGTGTTATTGAATGAGATAGCTACGCTAGATTCCATTGAAGAAGGGGGCGCTCTATCGGAAGATCAGGAAAGGAGGAGAATAGAAGCCAAAAGAGAATACTCCAAATGGGCTCGGTCGGAGGAGATTAGCTGGTGGTAGAAATCAAGGGTGAAATGGTTGAAAGTAGGGGACAACAACACCAAGTTCCTACATCAGATAGCTAATGCTAGAAGGAGAAGTAACAACATCATTAGGCTTAAGGTGGAAGGGGAGGAGGAGATTAGAAAGTCCATCGTCGAGTTCTATTCCAATCTTTACACGGAGGCTAGGTTCTACAGACCGACGGAGAATGGCTTAGACCTTGATTGCATCAGTCAAGATCAGAAGGCATGGCTTGAAAGGCATATATCAGAGGAGGAAGTTCGCGAAGCGATCAATAGTCTCGCTGGTGATCGTGCCCCGGGACATGATAGCTTTACCTTAGCTTTTTACTAGCAGTGTTGGGACATAGTCAGGAAGGACTTCATGCTTGTAGTTAAGGAGTTTGATGAGGAGGCTTATCTGGAATGTTGTTCTAATGCCACTTTCGTCACCCTCATCCCTAAGAAGGAAGGCTCCGATTCGTTACGTGATTTTCGGCCTATCAGTCTTGTGGGAAGCTCTTACACGATTATCTCGAAGGTGCTAGCTTGAGGATGAAGGAGGTGGTGGGATCAATCATCTCCCCTAACTAGGGAGCGTTTCTGAAAGGGAGACAAATGATAGGTGGTGTCTTGATTGCCAATGAATGTATCGATTCTAGAGTTCGCGAAGGGAGGGGAGGCATCCTTTGCAAGATCGACATGGAGAAAGCCTTTGGCCATGTTTGCTGGAGTTTTCTTGACTAGCTTGAACGTATGGGTTTTGGTGTGAAATGGAGGGCGTGGATTAAGGTTTGCATATCCACGGCTTCGTTTTCTATCCTCTTGATGGCTCCCCGATTGGATTTTTCACTAGCTCGAGGGGATTAAGGCAAGGAGATCCCCTTTCTCTCTTCTTATTTGTGGTGATGGTAGAAATTCTCGGGAGAATGATTAGTAGAGCTACTGAGGGAGGCTTTTTGGAAGGATTCAAGGTTGGCAGTAGTGGTCCCATGATCACGCATCTACAGTTTGCAGATGACACGATCCCAGAGCCAGCTCCCCTATCTTAGATGTGTTCTCCGTTGCTTTGAGGTGGTTTCGGGCCTCTGGGTGAACATGCAGAAGAGTAAAGTTTTTAGTGTGGGAAAGGTACCTCAATTGAGGAGCTTGGCTCGTAACTTGGGTTGTGGAGTCGGTTGTTTACCATCTTCATACCTAGGGCTTCCTCTCGGGGCCAAGTACAAGGATAAGGCTATTTGGGATCCCGTGGTCGAAAGAGTAGGCAAGAGATTAGCAGGGTGGAAGGGTAGGTTCTTATCCAAAGGTGGGAGGATCACGCTCATCAAGAGTACCCTGGCCAGCTTTCCATCCACTTCTTGTCCTTGTTTTCTATTCCGGCATCCGTAGCTCACAGACTGGAAAGGATCATGAGAGACTTCTTGTGGGAAGGTAAGGGGGACATTCACAAGATCCACTTAGTCGATTGGGGGAAAGTGTGCTCGCTTAAAGAGAAAGGAGGTTTAGGCTTTATGCATCTCCGGGATATGAATGTGGCGCTCCTTGGGAAGTGGTTATGGAGGTTCGGTGAGGAGGTAGACAGTCTTTAGAGTCTGGTCATTGGGAGTAAGTACGGTGTGATGCAGTTTGGGTGGGATAACTCTCCAGTATTGTCTTCATACGGAGTCGGCATGTGGAAAGGTATCATAGGCTCTCGAGAGCACTTCATGAAATGAGTAATCTTTAAGATAGGGAAGGGAGACAAGGTTCGCTTCTGGACGGATAAATGGAGCGGGCAAGACACCCTTGAAGAGGCCTTTCCTATTTTGTTCTCGATGTCAGATTGCAAAGAGGCGTTGATTAAGGATTGTGTGGTAAGAGATGACAACAATGTGTCATGGAGCCTAGGCTTTAGAAGACCGTTTAATGATTGGGAGATGGACAACCTAGTCTCTCTTCTGCAGCATATAGGGGTCCCCAACTTGGAATCGGAATCGGAATCAGAATCGGAATCGGATAGGAGAATTTGGAGATGGGAGAAGCAAGGGAGCTTTTCAATTAGTTCACTCTTTTACATTGCTTCCCCCGGAGTAGATGGTGACTTTCCAGCATCAGTTGTATGGGGGGCTCTTGTCCCTACCAGAGTGAAAATTTTCATTTGGACGACAATTCTAGATAGGATCCTGACGGTGGATCACTTGATCAATAGAGGGATGATGATTCTGAAAAGGTGGATTTTGTGTAAAGAAGGCCCAAAATCCGTTGATCATGTGCTTATCCACTGTACCTTCTCCATGGAGGTATGGCAACCTTTCAGTATCCAGTTTGTGGTGCCCCCTCATGTGGAAGGCTTCTTCAAAGGTTGCTCCGACGATGCTTTCCATGGGGAAGGATACTATGGCGCTTAGTCCCTTTCGCCATAATTTGGGCCATTTGGAAGGAGAGGAACTCCAGAATCTTCGATGGGAAGCAAGGAGGAGTCCAAGATGTAGTCTTGAAAGTCAAAGTCTTCCTATATCTTTGGACATCTTCCTACCCTGAGTTTAGGGGGTGCTATTTTGATAACTTTGTATTTAGGTCGGATGACTTGTTACACCCATCTTCCTCCTTAGGAAGATAGGGCTGAGGTGTTTGTAAGTTTTTCTTGGGTTCTCCCCTTTTCAATATATCATATTTACTTATCAAAAAAAAAGTTTTACACTTCTGCTAATATATGGTTGTTAGTTGGTTTAGCATTTTCCAAGTTGAATTTTTTAATTAATTCTTTAGTATTTAGATTGAGAGATAGAAATTCCAGTTTTTAATTGTTCGATTTGAAGTCCTAAAAAAAACTTAACTCGCCTTTTAAACTCATTTCAAATTCAGATTTTATGATTCCAGCGAATTCTAAGGCATGTTCTTCAAAGGTAGAACCAAACACTATGTCATTGACATAAATCCGAGCGATTAGCCCTTGTTTCTTGACGAAGAGGGTTTTATCAACATTTCCTCTGGTGAAGTTGTTTTCTAATAGGAAAAGGGTGAGTCTTTCGTATTAGGCTCTAGGGGCTTGTTTTAGACCATACAAAGTTTTCTTAAGCCTGAACACACGGTTGGGGAAGTCAGGGTCTTCAAAACCCTCAGGTTGTTTGACGTATACTTCTATGATTATTTAAGAAGGCACTCTTGACATCCATTTGAAATAATTTGAAGTTAAGGTGACAGGCTAAGGCTAGGAGTATTCTAATGGATTTTAGTCTAACAATTGGGGCCAAGGTTTGGTCAAAGTCTATCCTTTCTATTTGTGTGTATCCTTTAGTTACCAATCTAGCTTTGTTGCTAATGAATATGCCATTTTCATCAAGTTTGTTTTCGAATACCCATTTTGTGCCAATTATATTAATGTTTTTAGATTTCTTAACTAAAGTCCAAACATCATTTTTTTTAAATTGGTTAAGTTCTTGCATGGCTTCAATCAAATTATTATCTTTTAAGGCTTAATTTATGTCTTTAGGTTCAATTTTAGTGGTGAAGCAAAGATGACCAGTGAGGTTTTCTAGTTGATTTCTAGTTCTAACTCCAATATCTATGTTTCCTATGACTTTGGCGGTATGGTGATCTTTCAATATCTTAGTTCCTCTTACAGGCTCCTCTATCTTGATTTCTTCTATTTGTTTCTCACAGTTTTGAATTTCATCTTCATCTTCAGTGATAATAGGGTTCTGGTTTTTATCATCAATCACAACATTTATTGATTCTTCTGTAGTTAGGGTTCTCTTATTGAAGACTCTATAGGCTCTACTCTTGGTGGAATATCTTAAAAAGATTCCTTCATTACTCTTCGGTTCAAATTTTCGTAGGTTCTTTCTATCTCTAAGAATAAAACACTTTCTTTTAAAGATTTTAAAGTATTTCACATTGGGCTTAGTGCTATTCCATAATTCATAGGCGGTCTGAGAGGTTTCGTATCTAAGGTAGACCCTATTGATAATGTATTAAGCTGTACTAACGACCTCGGCCCATAGGTTTTTAGGAAGGTTTTTGCTAGTTAAGACACGACCCATTTCTTTTAGAGTCATTCTTTCTTTCAGCAACTCTATTCTGTTGGGGGGTCTTAGGGGTTGAGAATTCATGTTTGATTCCTGACTCGTTGCAAAATTCTAAGTATTTACTATTTTCCAACTCCCCTCCATGATCACTTCTTATCCTAATGATCGTAACTCTTTTCATTTTGAACTCTTTTACAGATTTTTCTAAATTCTTCATAGGCTTCTGATTTCTTCCTAATAAAGGCTACCCAGGTAAATCTAAAATAGTCATCAACTAAGGTCAAAAAGTATCCCTTCCCTCCAAGGCTTTCTATTATGTTAGGTTCTACAAGGTCTATCTGGAGAAGTTCTAGGATCCTAAAGGTTGCAATATTTCTAACCTTCTTACGGGTACTTCTAACTTGTTTACCTTTAAGACAAATAAATGGTTTGATGATTTTTATTAAGTTTAGGTATTCCATTCACAAGTTCTTTGTTACTAATTTTTGTTAAACCTTTGTAGTTCATGTGACATAATCTTTTATGCCAGATTTCAATTTTTAAATAAATTGAGAGATATTGCATGTTAGGATGGTTTGTTTTCAATGATATAACAGTTATCAGTTGTTCTAAATCCTTTAATAACGATTTTATTAGTTCTCATGTCAATAATTTCACAAGCATGTACAGAGAATTTGCATATATGATTTTTATCACAGATTTACATTCTAAGAAGATTATGTTTAAGACCATTAACACAACATTCTATTTTAGGCAATACAGGTCCTTGAATGGTTCCTTTCCCAATAATATTTTTTTTATAAGTGGCAATTTTATTAAAGGTGAAGCCGAAGGAAACAAAGGGCTTAGCTAGAAAGGTCGAGATGACCTACACTAGGCTAAGCTCCAAACAAAGGAGAAAGCCGCTCGCCCCCAAAAAAAACATCAGTCCCTAAGACAAAGGATGTCCCATCTAAAACCAAATCCTCAAAGAAGAGCTCTCTACATTCAAAATACATTTTGGACCAGAAAAAAACAAGCCCCTTGATGTTGAGGACAATGGATTCCAAGTCATCACCCTTGTTTTCAAAAACCCGCCAGTTCCTTTCCTTCCACAGTCCCCACCATATCGCAAAGGGGAGCAGCTGCCATAGAATGCGCCCTCTTTTAGACCACACAGGAGAAAAACAACTCAAGAAGAGGTCCTTAAGAGAGCCTGGCATCACCCAACACAACCCAGCCTCCCTCATAAACACCGACCACACTTCCCACGCCTTATCACAATGCATCAACAAATGGAGTACGGTCTCCCCATTATGCTTACACATGCTACTGAAGTTCACCAAATTCATCCCTCTGGAAATCAAGTGGTCGGTAGTCTGAATCTTATCCAAGCTAGCTGCCCACACAAAGAACACGACTTTCGTGGGGATGTTAGCCTTCCACACCGAAGAACCCGAAAATCGCGACCCATCATCTCCCTTTAGCAGAGCTACCATCATTACATTCATGAAATGTGTAGAACTGACTCCTGTCGCCGATCATATGGCTGGAACACTACTCTCAAGATACCATCTGGTGTTCAACTAACTTTTAAGGCAGTTTGTCTAACAAAACAATTAATGTTTTCTTAGTTTTTTTGAAGAATCGAAAGATTCTATTTGTTTGTGAATGTTTTTACCTTTAGCATTTAAAATAGCTATTTGTTTGAATAATTCTTTTTCTTTGTTTAATTTCATAGTTAATTTAGTTTTTTGTTGATCTTTAGTTTGTCTTTTTAATGTTCCACAGTTATATTTAGAGTGTCCTTGTTTTTTATTGTAATGTCAGATTTCAATAGTTTGTTTGGGAAAGATTTTAGTTATTGAAGATATATTTCTAGAAGTCGAAGCTTTTAAGGTGTCCTTGTGATCAATTTTTAATAAGTTTTTGAGTTTGTAATTTGATATAAGCTATTAGATTTTTTTATTCAAGTTTTTTATTTTCAATTTTCAATTTGTTGTTTTTGAGTTTTAAGACAGTGTTTTCATCTTTTATGTTAATCATATTGAAATGTCGTTCATCACAGATTTTAGCAAGATTAACTTTATCATTAAGTAAATAATCATAATCTCTTTGAATTTTATTTATTTCTTCTTCTTTAGTGTTATAGCAAGAACCATTAAAGCTTTAGTGTTTTCAGTCTCATCATTATTATTAGGAGGTGTCGGATTCATTATCAATTTCATTATCCCAAGTGGCTGTCATAGCCTTGTTTTTTATATTTCTTAGATTTAGTTGCACATTCATTAGCTATATGACCATAACCCTTACACTTGTAACATTGTATTTCATCATTAGTGTTTTCATCATTTTTAGATTTTCAAAGAATTTCTTCCCTTCTTGATCGAAGTTTCTTCCATTAAAAAATTATCTAAATCTTTTGGCCACTATAGGGCCACTTCTTCATCTAGGTCAGTGGATTCATCCAAGTCATTGTTTCTATTTTGATTATTAGAAAATTTTGAGGCCATTCCTTGTTTCCTTAGGGGTTGAAGTTTTAGTTCGAAGGTTTGAATGGATCCTACTAGTTCTTCTAGTTTTATGATATCGACATCCTTACTTTCCTCTACAACAGTTATCTTAGGATGAAATCTATCAGGAAGGGATCTTAAGATTTTTTTAAGATTTTTGGGTTCAGGGATGGCTTCTCCTAGACCCCACATGGAGTTGATAATGTCACCAAAGTTTAAAAAGGCTAGTTCGGGAACTGAGGCGTTTTCTCTAAAAAAGGCGAGGCGTAGCCTCGAGGCGGTACCGAGGCGTAAGCCTCATTTAAGCCTCAGTTTTTTTAAAAAAAAATGCTTAAAAAATTCTAAAAAAAATATAATTAATTCTAGAAAAATGAGAAACAACATATCATGTGAAAAAAATAACTTAAATAAGCATAAAAGTAAGTGAGGCTATAACTTTTACTTTATGAGCGATGCTATCGGGAATGCTTGAATGCTGAATCAAATCTTAAAAACATAAAGCACATTTGATATGCCAACTAACAACATAGGTAACCAACAAGATAGAGTTAAGAAAGAGAGTAGAGCAAGTAGTAAAAGTTAAAATTAGCAAGTTAATATATTCAAATCCTATTCTTAATATCTTATATTGTCACACAAAAATGAATCTTTCTATTCTTCATCCCCAATATCATCATCATCGCTAGTGGGGTCTTCTAAGGAGTCATCATGATATCTGATGCCCCTATCATCTTCTCCTTCATCGGATTCAACCTCCACCCATTCATCTTCTTCGTCCACCAATTCCATGGAAGACTTTCCTTTACCTAGTTAAAAAAGATGAACACATTAATACAATGTAGAGTAATTTAATGATGTAAGTTTTTACTTGTCAAAGTGTCTAAGTCCATAATTAATTCACTAACCTCTTCCAATTCCTGCACTTGGTTGTCCTCTTCCTCTTCCTCTTCCTCTTCCTCTAGAGGTTGTACTCTTCTTTCTCCTTCTAGTTCCTTGTGGCTCTGATTGTGCCATTGCAATCTCAAGGGCATCGAAATCGAGTTCATCGAGATCATTGTGCCATGTAGGACAAGGGCAAGACTCTTGCACCGCTGGTTCTGCATCTGACACCACATTCTCCATTCCTCCTATGTCTCCTCCCCCTTGTTCAACAAGCCATTCGTTATCACTATCGATGCTTTCAACAACCAGTGGATCTTCTTCTTCATTTTCACGCCTTAGCCTATTTTTCAACTGCTTAACCCTCAACTTCTTGTTGTACATCACAAAAACTAAGGCATTCAACTTTGTTTGATCCAACCTATTTCTTCTCTTTGTATGCACCTAAAAGAAGTAGAAAAACATATACATCAATACATGGTTGAAGTCCTAAGACTTCTTAGTAACTCCTAACTCAACTCAACTTAATTACCTGATTGAAGGTTGACCAATTCCGCTCACATCCTGAAGAAGTGCAAGTGAGACTTAGCACTCTAACGGCAAACTTAGTCAATGCCGGTGTGCTATCTCCATAAGCTAGCCACCAATTAGCTACAAAAAAATTTCACAATTAAATATAGAAGTATATGATTATATAAGTATATACTTAACTATATAACAATAATCATTGGCTCACCAGGAGTGCGCTTCTTTCTTGTTGACTCTGCTTGAGGCCGGCCAAATAAACCAATCTTCCCACGAAATTGGTCAATTTCTAAGTCAGCTTGCTCCCTCTCTTTTGGGTCTAGAATTAACTTGTCCATACAATTATATAGACCCAATTTAATTTCTGGATGAGTAGAGAAGTCAGGGTCATAATGAAATTGTGGATTGAGGAAGTATGCTGCGGCATGTAGATGGCGGTGCATTTGGAAGTCCCACTTCTCGTCAATGATGTCCCATATTTCTTTGTACTTGGATAGATCATTATCCAAGTTTTTTGCAATCTCTTCTTTGGCCCTATCCATTGCCCCATATATAAAGCCCATAGCTGGTTCTTTTTCTGAATCTACAATCCTCAAAACACCAACTAAAGGTTTCGTAGCCTTCAAAGAATACACCACACTAGGCCAAAAATTGTTGTCCTTCAACACAATTTTCCTAATGGCCTTTCCTTCATCTTTTTTGGCCCACACACTGCTTGCCCACTTGCTAGATGTAAACATGGCCTCCAATGGCTGCCTACTCTGTAGCATACTCTGTAATGTCAAGTTTGCTGTAGCAAACCTTGTTGCAGCCGGGCGAATCAACTCTCTTTTTGTAAAGCTTCTCATCAAAGCAAGTACCCAACCATGGCTGTAAATAAAGTTACTAACTTTCCTAGCCTTCCTATATGCAGAAGCAAGCTGAGGCAAACTATAAATCCTCTCAAGCATCAAGTCGATGCAATGAGCTGCACATGGAGTCCAATAAAGTCCTTTTCTTTTCTCCATCAATCTCTCTCCAGCTAGTTTGTAGGCAGATGCGTTATCAGTCACAATCTGCACTACATGTTCTTCTCCCACCTCCTCAACAACCTCATCTAGAAGCTTGAACATCAGGTTGTTATCCTTAATTGCAGCTGATGCATCCACACTTCTTAAAAACACTGTCCCCTCTGGATTGTTGACAAGAAAGTTGAGCAATTGTCGACCCCTCATATCTTTCCAACCATCTGACATGATGGTAACTCCTGTCTTGGGCCATGTTTTCTTGACTTCTTCAATCATTGAATCTGTTGTCTTCACCTCTTCCTTGAGGATCCACGTCCGCAGCTCATACATGCTAGGTGGTTTTAAACCACGCCCATACTCTCCAACTGCCCGCAACATATTCACAAAAGAAGGACTAGTGGCGACATTGAATGAAAGACCATTTTCAAAAAAAAACCGTCCAATGTCCAAGCACACTTGGTTCCTATGCTCCTTTGCATTGTGAGGTGTTAAGACACGTGGTGGTTCTACATTTTCATGCCTAACACCACCCTCACTACCACCCATATGGTCCTCGGGCTCGGCCACAACATATCTATCCATTGGCCCCCTTACTCCACGCGAGGAAACCGTATTAGCACCACTAGAGCCACCCACACCCGGTGCGGAGCCTACTTCCTCGGTTGCACCACCACCATAATATGAGCCCCTATTGGACATAAACTCAAAATCTTCATGAGCCACACTTCTTTTTTGTGCTCCTTTAGCCATGTAGGCTTTGATCTCTTCTATAACTTCTAGGGGTGCTTTTGTACATGGAGATACATTATTATGGGTACCCGCTAGATGATCCTTCATCCTTTTCACCCCTCCTTTTATAACCCTACTACAAAAATTGCATTGTAGATAAATGTAACCCTTGGATCCCACATTTGGACCCTCAACCTCTACCCCATACTTCCATGCCGGATCTTTTCTACTACTACCACTACTCCCATGCTTCTTAGAAACCCCTCTCACCATCTTCAATCATATTATTAAAAAAAACAACAACAACAAACCATTAAAGAAGGAAAAATAATAAAATTTTACATGTATTTATGAAAAATAAGGTAAAAATCCAAAATATAGTCACATACCTTAAAAATTCTTCAAAGCTTTGCTTTCTTGCTTGAGTTTGGTGAGATTGCTCAAAAGAAAACCGTAGGAAGTGACGGATTGTGATTCGGACAAGATTTGAGCTCTCTAGGAGGATTTCTCTAAAATGGGAAAAACTAGGGTTCAAAGAGTTGATTTAAGATTTCTCCCAAAATAATGAGTTTTAGATACTCAAATATGGACCATTTAGGTCGTTTTTGTCATATAATAGGATTAGATGGGGTATTATGGGAAAAAATAGCAAAAAAAAGAGCAAAAAATCAAAAAAAATGGGTTTCGGTTGGACCCATTACCGTGTAAAATTGAGGCTTAAGCCTCGGTTGCGCCTCGAGGCTATAGCCTCGAGGCGTACGCCTCTTACAACTGAGGCTTAAGCCTCAGTTCAGGACCTCGAGGCTATAGCCTCGAGGCTGTTTTTCACCGCCTCGCCTCGAGGCGCGCCTCGAGGCGTACGCCTCTAACGCTTTTTTAAACTTTGAATGTCACTAAGTTTGGTATAAAAGCAGGTGAAAGTTGCTTCGTCATCCATTCTAATTAATTCGAATTGTGTAGTGAGCATTTGTAATTTAGAGATTTTTACAGAGTTGGTTCCCTCAAGGGTAGTTTCTAAGATATCTCAGGCTTGTTTAGCAGTTTTACAAGCAACTACTCTTTTAAATTCATCAGTAGATAAAGAACAGTAAATGTCATTTAAAGCCCTATTGTTAATATTATATGCATCTTTATCTAAAATAGACCAAACAAATTTATTTTTCAAATTCATTGTGGTGGCTTCACCAGTAGTAATAGTTTCCGTGGGCTAGTTCTAGCCCATTTCAACAGTTTCTCAAACTCTCCCATCAAGAGATTTTGCTCATCCTAGCCTCCCAGTAGGCATAGTTTGTACTATCAAACAAGGGTGGTCGGGAAACAAAGTTACCTCTTCTCTCATAGCCATATCAAGAAAAAAGGATCTCACTTAGGTGATTAAACCTTTTGCACAAGTGTTATGCTCTGATACCAATTGAAGTTCCATTGATATTGATACAAAATTGACCTTGGGGGCGGGGGGAATAGGTCTATTAAATTTTGGCCAAGGTTGGTTACTAATATGCTTAAACAGATCAATCAACAAAAGCAATAATAGTATAGACAATAATCCACAACACAAATATTTATAGTGGTTCGATGAATCAACACCTACGTCTACTTTCCAATTGCTCTTATGAGCTTGACACCTTTTTAATTCAATAAGTAAGAACCTTACAATATTGAATAGGGTTAAGAACCCGGTTTCGACTGCAATCGTTATTAATGGAGTAAGGTCGCAATCTAATTCCTACTCAGTCAAGAATCTACTTGACTCGAGCAGCACAACAGTATAAAATATAATATTATAATCAAGAGAGTTTTTCTTCAACAACCAAAGTTACCTCCTAATCGAGATCGGAGAGGAACGAGGTTTCGATGAAATTGAAGCTCAACTGAGGCTGCGATTCAGAAGCGCAGCGCACGCCAATCACCTAAGGAGCTCTACACCTGAAGAGCGCATACCACCAAAGCCAATCTCTTTCAAAGGGCAGCACAAGAACCGCCGAAGCAAGCAAGCAAGCAAATGAGCAAAAACAATTCTCTTGGAGATGAAGAAGTCAAGAGAAAGCTGAGTGAAAAGATGAAGAGTAGGGGAATGGAGTATTTATAATCGAATGGGAAGGGGATTGCGCGCTTGTGATTCAAGGAAACCTTAGACTGGTCGACCAAGGGTGCATTTCTCACCAGTCACCCCGTCTTGGAGCCCGGTCGACCCTTTTGATGTTTTTACATGTTTAAGGGTTATGTTGATGGGGGTTTCTCATGTTAGGCTGGGGGGGTTCTAATTATGTCAAAGTGGACTTCTGATGGTTTCTTCAAGTCCACGAATCTTCAGTCCCTGCTATGAATCAAGGATCACCTATCTCAGAATCATCGAGACACACTTTCCCAAGTCCACGATAATCGACTAATATAGAGGTTACATAAATACCCAGGGTTCTAGAATTGATGACACAAGGAGTATACTTATCAGAAATTCCCTTCTAACCACTATGAACGTCCGAGAGGGGGGTTGAATAGGACTATATAGTTAATTTAAAAATTATGCGGAAAGACAATCAGTCCAATACAATCGCACATGCAAAGTAATCACCACATGATAGCTTGATATAAATTGAGGAAAGAAAGAGACAATAGGCACAAACCACAATACACAAGATTTATACTGGTTCGGTGTTCACACACCTACATCCACTCTCAACACTCTCAAAAAAGTAAAATCCACTATTCAATCAAGTGATACACTATTACAATTGAATAACTAGGGTTAGAAATCCAACTACCCAACACTCAAGAGAATAGCAATTTACACTGTTGGATATCACCAATCACACCTAGTTACGCTATAGGCAACCCCAGTTTCTCAGTTACTCAACTTACAAGGGATTTCTCGTTACAAGTCACAAGTGAGTAATGACTCACTTTGACTCTATTGAGATTGGGATGTTCAGATTATAGATTTTACATCAATGCCTCAAAGAGGCTAAATCAAACCAAACACAACTTACCTCTCTAGGTCGAGAGGAGAGAGAAGCTACGAAGCTTTGAGAAGAGCTTCTCCAACTATGGTGCAACCCCAAGAATCTGAACGATTTCCTTGACAATTTCTTTCTTCAGAGATCTAGGAATCGCTCCAAACGCACCAACCAAATCTCTGATAAAGCGACTCAAGAGGTAAGTGGTGCACGGAGATTAGGTTACACAAACTATGGCTTAAACTGAGCTCAGAATCTTTTTGGAAAGGCTAATCAAGTGTCTCAATCAAGTCACCTCGAAAGAGGCAATACGACCAATATATAAGCCACTCAATAGAATGGCCAAACGGTCACTAGAGTGCCCAAAAAGGAAGGGGCGCGGGTGACTGAGACGAGGTTGGGAGCCCGAGCTCAGGAGGGCGGAGGCGATTGAGCCTACTTCGGTCGCCCGACAAGCACCGAACATTTACCTACAAATCAGAGGTAGAAAGTTGCAAATAGGGGCTGACCGAGCAGAGGTCGGTCGGTCGACAAACACTCGGGGCAGAGAGTTGTAAACAGGGGTTGACCAAAGAGGTCGGCGGGCGCCCGAGCTCCTCAAGGCAAGGAACCAAACCTGTAGACTAGGTACTACCTGACTGATCCTTCTACCATGTGAGAAAGCCGGAGAGTCTAGCAAAGGCACTGCATCTGCAACACTTCTTCAACGAGTCTTCTAAGCGCTCCCTTGTCGACCAATCAACATGACTTGTCTCACTAACAATCCAAACCAAATACTTGCCCTCATACGTCATGGAATTTGACAATTAAAAATAATGGGATTTTCAGATGTAATTCAGTGGCCAGCTCCCTACAAGTGGTTGGCTTCCACTAAAAAACAGGGTTGGAATTGGTTAATCAACCACTAAACAGGGATGTTGTTGGTTACAATTTGATTTTGAAAAGGAATGTGGAAGGAAATCAGACCCCACTAAAAATAGTAGAACAACCTAGATTGGTTCCAAAAAATTTTAAAAGAAAAGATATTGTATTAGTTTCAAATGACTGTAGCTAACAGAAGCGAGCTAATCAATTGGGAATTGGAAGTCATCAGTTTCCTACAAAAGTGACAGGCATAATCTGGAGTGAAACTTCATAGTATCATAGGCTTTAAGTCTGAGGAATAAATGAAATGTAGACATGTATCAGGTTCTAGAAGACTTAGAATGAAAATATACATCTCTGTGCTTAAGTACTTTACATGTCATTCTTGTCTTTGTTTCTTGATCTAGATACATTATTTTACTGCTATCTTTATACACTGGTTATTGTGATGAATAGCGAGATGCTGCTACTGCACCCAACGTTGGGGATCGTGTACCATATGTCATTATTAAAGCTGCAAAAGGTGCCAAGGTAATCGTCTAGGTGATTATAGTGTCTTAAAAGTGCTTAGCATCTTTTGTGCTGGTTTCAGAGTCAAATTGACTGGTTGATAACCAGCAGGCTTATGAAAGGTCAGAGGATCCTATCTATGTGCTAGAGAATAACATACCAATAGACTCTCAATACTACCTTGAAAATCAAATTAGCAAGGTTAGTTCTGTATTGTTCTTTGTTTTTTTTTTCTTTACAGTTTTCCTTATTTTACTTGACTGATCAAGTGGAATCCGTGGTGCAGCCACTTTTGAGAATATTTGAGCCCATTCTAAAGAATGCAAGCAAGGAACTTCTTCATGGTAGTCACACAAGAGCTGTTTCCATTTCAACTCCTTCAAACAGTGGCATAATGAAGTTTGCTAAGAAGCAGCTCAGTTGTCTTGGCTGCAAAGCTGTAATTAGGTATATTATTTTTCAACGCGATCCCGTTCTTCTGTGCAATAAATAAGTTGTTGAACTGTATGGTGGCACATTCAATTTTCTCACTGATTGGGGTTTTGGTTCTTGAGTGGTCTTGGTTACGTCACTAGATGGATATCAAAGACCATATCTCTCTTGAGGCCTATTTAGTCATGCATGTGGGTGCTTAGGATGCTTTCCTTTTTTATGAGAATACTAATGAGCCCTGTTACTGTTGGGTTTGGGATCAGTAATGCAGAGCAAACTCTCTGCTCACATTGTAAAGGAAGAGAAGCTGAACTGTACTGCAAAACAGTAGCTAATGGTACGCACCATCATTTTTCTTAATTACTATTTTGTATTTTGCGGGAAAGCAACATTTTAGTAAAATGGAGCCTTAACAAATGCTTATAATTCAAACATTTTGTGGTATTTGGCATGATTTTATCAGTGTCCGAGTTAGAGGTGCTCTTTGGGAGGCTGTGGACACAGTGCCAGGAGTGCCAAGGCTCTCTTCACCAAGATGTGCTCTGTACAAGGTTTTCCTCGTCTTCCTTGCTCGACATAAATATGATTTCTGCGTCTGAGTCACTTTATGGAGACTGTTTTTTGTTCAGTCGGGATTGCCCAATATTTTATCGGAGGAAGAAGGCACAAAAGGACATGGCTGAAGCTAAGTTGCAGTTGGATCGATGGCAATTTTGAGATCATTCTGAGGTTGTGTATATATTTGCTTCTACTCTGGTGATTCTCTGAAATGCCAGCTCTCTTTTGCTTGCGTCCTGACATTTTGATTCTTTCGGGTGTAGAGAACAGAGTTGGTGATGACCACAACAGGAGGGGTGTTTCAGAGTTCGTTTCAGGACGTAGTTCTCAAATTCAGTTCATCAAACACATATCTTCACACGAACTGAACTGAACTGAACAGGCTTCATATTCATTTGGTGTGATGCCGAGGAGAATGAAGTGGCGCTTTTGTATTGAAGGTCGTAGCCATTGTTAGGAAACTTGCCCAGTCAACTTGGATTTGCTAGAAATCTCCCCCCTATTTCTGCACTTGTACTCCTAAACTTGGTGACTTAAGGTTGGACCATGAGTTTAGGTTGAATTCATAGAAATCATCCAAGTTTGAATCTGGCCGAATTTTGTATATTATTTAACTTTCAATGATATCTATTTAATTAACCAAGAATTAAGGGGTTGTTTGCAAAATATGCTCTAATTTTAGCAAAAAGCAAAGGAGCTTCCATTTATCTACTATCAAGTAATGGCAGGGATATAGAGGAATCTACTAGATTAATGATTCAACATTGTTATATTAATAAAACAAAACTTGAATGTTTCTATCTGTTACAATTTTAAAGCGAAAACTTGGGTTCACACCCGGTGCGCTCACACGATGTTCACCTACGCACCTATTAGTTTTCTATAAAAAAAAAAATACAGGTCACCTATAGTTCATTAAATGCCTGAATTTTTTTCTACTAAAAACAAATAGTTCTGTAGCAAATATTTTAGTTTAAAAAAATGCATAGAACAGTCCTATATAGCTACTTAATTACTTCTCATCCCGTTTATTATACTAGTGGGTAGCCCATGCCTACGACACTCTTTAACAAAGCATTTGCAAAAATCGGGTGTGAGTGGTTGAGATCCACCGTCTAGTTGGGGATAAGATCTCTGCCCCTCTTTATTTATTTTTTTGTAGTTACCATTGTGGGAAGACCGAGGACCCCACGGATGAAGTCAGGTGAAACCTGGACCCGGTCAAGCCGGTAAAGGGGATTTCTACTCCTGGCGCACTGCTCAAAGGAGGAAACCTGCCTGTGAGGGTTTGACCCCAAGACCTCCCGAAAGAGGTGGATACACACCAACCATTTGAGCTGCCATGTTGGGTGTTCGGTCCTTCTTTATTGAAGCCTATAAAAGAGGTATAAGTGGGGGAGACAATAACCATTGTCACTTGTAATATAGATTTTTAATACAGTCCATTCATAATCACTAAATTACTTAGCATCCATATTTTCAAAATGACCCTTTTTCATCACTTTATTACTTAACATGCCAATATTTATATACTTCTAAAACAGTTATTTAATAACAACTTAATTATTTTATATGCCATTACTTCCATATTTTCAATAATTACTCTATATGCCATTACTTCCATATTTTCAAAACCACCCTTAGTAACTACATATGGGCAACTTTAGATTTTTGATTTTCTAATTGAGCTTTGAGTCGTCACAATTTACAGATTCACCCCTCCAAATTAATCTTCCAAATTGCCCTCCAGGTTGAAACTTTATTATTTGGCACAGGCTTCCGGGAGGGACAAGCCTTGTTGGGTGTGGATTCCGAGAATCCATCGGTGGTTTGCTTTGGCCAAAAGTGAATGCCAGCTCAATGCTATCACAACCATTGGATTCTCGAAATTCACGCCCGATAAGGCCTGTTCTGAGAGCCTGTCATAAAAGGCCGGTCATGTAGTAAAAGAATACGTAATGGTGGGCATGAATTGGGGGTAGTCTAGAGCCATATTCCAGAACTCTTATCAGGAGTGGTGGGATTTTCTATATGTATGGCAGATGTATTGGACCCAAAGGCATTCATGTGTTTTGCCACCTAAGCGTCTCCCCCATGTGGCAGATTTCAGCCCAATAGCACTGTTTGTGGCAAAAAGAGGTGTTCCTGTAAAAAAAATTGAAAATTCATTGGTAGGTGAGAATTTACTATAAATTGTAGGGTATAACGTGATGTGGACATGGGACTATCCACTTGGTTAATCCAGAGGGTGGTTGTGTATCATATCGGCTGTCTGGATTGCCCACATCAGCCCTTCATAGGTGTTCCTTGTTTATGTAATTGTGCACTAAAATAGAGAAAACAGAACGACAATGCAATATGTATCAACTGAGAAGAAAAAAGCAATAACAGTGATAGTATTTGTGATTTAACAGAGAATTCTAGTTAGTGAATGTAGCTACAGAATCATAACTTGTTGTTTTAGTAGACGAGTCTAAGGCACGCGTTTAAGGCGCTGTCCTAAAGTAGATGAGGCTAAGGCACGCGTTTAAGGCACTGTCCTAAAGTAGATTCCCCGCTGCACTTCTAGAATGGCGTTGACAGTTGAAGAATATTAATAAAAAAAAAAGGATCTATTGAACTTAATAGAATTAATTGGTCAAGCTTGACCATGCTTTAACATTTTTTTTTGGGTGATGGAGATATGGTGCTACAAAAAATCTTTATAGCCCAACCAAGAACAACTCGGCCATGCGGCTAAGGTGGTGCAAGGTTAGGTAGAGCATGCCACCATAACATTCCCCTTCCCCATCTCCAACATACAAAAATGGTCAATGGATCCAACCATTTACCGTTGGGAGTCAAGAGATCCACGGTCCATGAGGCAACAACTATTTTATCCTTTGCAGTTGTTACGTCGTGGACTGTAGATCTCTTGAATCCAATGGTAAATAGCTTTAACCGTGGGTTAGCATTTTTCTTGTTTGGTATAGATGTAAGAGGATATTAGTTATTGCTTTAAGGTAATACAAAAACTAGATTTTGAGATTTGATAATTTTACACCATTCATATGTAACATCAACTTCCCATTTGAATTGTTGCGATTCCAAGTAAGGTCGATACACCATTATCAAGCCATTCATGGAAATGAAGTCAACCTCATTTCGTACTCTAAGAAAGGTAGATCAGAGGTGCAGTGGTGTCACAGAGCAATATCTTGATTAATTTGGTTCCTGATCAGCCTAGTGACCCTATAAGGTTGCATCCAATCATGCCCACCTTTTATTCGTCATCTTTCATTCTAGCAGCACATGCCACCTCCTTAGTGGAATCGCCAAAATGTAAATAACTAAGCAGATAGGTGCCTGTGTATGTGTTCATCAACACTTCTTAGCCTATTTTGTTTTGTGTTACTCCACCTTCTGTCGAAATGGGCCCTAAGATAATGATCGAAAATATTATGTCAACCTGTAGATATATCAGATGTATCCATTGGACTGTATCGAATTTCCAGTATGATCAACACACTCAACTAAATAAAGATACAAATCTCAGTTTTGTATAAATATCTAGAACAATGCAAATTGCTTTATGACTTTTGTTTGTTGCAAACACCCAAACTTCCAAAGCCTTGGCAGGTCAGAAGCCATCTTCACCTTTCTCAGGAATACAGTCTCAGGCGTGTTGTTATTGGCTCACGACACATGGGGCATGTCGATACGGTTACACTGCAGTCCTTGCAAGTCTGCAACATAGAAGATAAAAAAAAAGAATAGACATGATGGGTGTCATTGGTAGGTTATTACCAAGTATAAGGTCAAAGTTATGTAGCAAGGATATTTTATTTTCTGAAAATTTTCTGTAGGATGTGGGCATCACATACAAATATTAACGAGTCCATCTTTAAAAAAAATTGTCTGCCCTTCTCTCGGGACTTCTATATACTTTTATGTAGGACTTAAAGGATGATATCAGATGCATCTCTTGGTTCATGGTGAGTTAGAGGCTGATCAATCATATATATATTATGGGCATGATTCCCTCAGTCAAGTACTCAAGTTGCTCCAATCACATCTTAAGTTTCAAAATTTGGATTCGATACTATTTTTTGTCACTCACCTTTTATCACCATGTCGCTCAATGCTCATTGTTCTGGAACATCCCATGGAAAAGATTTCATAGTCCAAAATTTTTTATAATCTAAGGATCCACATTTGGTAAATGGGGATTATTCTGGGGAGTTGAAACCTTTTTCGTCACCCAACAAATCATAATTGATTTGATGTTTTGGTCATCCAAACATTGTGACTTTTGAGGTATGAAATTTGCATAACGTGGACCATCAATTGGAAGGTCTGGATCAATGAGCAGGCACCATCACGTGATACAGTGTGGGTGAGAACCATTTCCCTATTAATACATTTTTTTGCAAGATAATATCTATACTGTACATTATATTATAAGAACTTTATGAAAATGCTTACCAGGTGACCACATCCAAATGCCATGTCCTTTGGATTTGTCAAGCAAATGGGGCAGACCTTGAACAAAGAAACCAACAGATTTCTCAAAACTATATGTCAATCTCAACACAATTTCAGCACAAGAAATAAAAAGGTACCTGTTCAGTGGGGGTTGTATGCTCAATTGATTGGAAGCTCGTCGTGTGTGGGTATGTTCTAACTGTATTATCATGATCAATCACTTCATGTGGAGGAGGAAGTGGCCTTGTATGTGGCACTCCAACTTTATTACTTCTGCATGAGTAGATGAATTCAGGGCTTAGTAATATCTCCAAATCCCAATGTCACCAAGTAACATTCTGTAATCACTAAACAGGGTGACATGGCTGCTGGCCTTACTCCATAATCCTGAGGCTTTGAGTGGCTTTGTACTGAAACGGAATTTCCATGAGTGCAGCAAGTGCAAAGTCTGTTTCTTTCTTTGACATTTCCTTATTCTCGGACATGATCTTTGTGAAGTTGACGAACTGCATAAGCACAATTTTATCAGGAGGAAGAAAACAGCTGTACCTTAGTTTTGTCGATGAGTACAAACAGAAAGCCTGATTGAAGGTAGTCGAGTCGCTCTTGGAAACAATTAAAGATTCAAACATGCAGCAGGAGAAAAGCATCATATAACAATAACAGAATAGTTTAATACGACAAAAGTTGAAAGGATAAGAGGAGGCGAAAATGACGACGTCGACTCCATCTCATATCACCTCAACTCTAAGTGCTAAATCAATGTCGAAGGAGAAAAGATTCCAAATAATTGCCATCATGTCCTGGTGCACTATTGAATCTCATCCTGGTAAATTTTAGGATGTCTACTTTGATTATTAGGATTTTTTGACTTCCCTCCCTGGATAATATAGCATATTAGACATTCCTCCATGTATTAAAAAAATAGGCTTACCTCCCTTGTTGACTTTGACCAGGTTTATTATAAAATGACAAAAACACCCTTTATATTATTTAATTTCATTAAAACCATTCTGTTCCTCACAGGGGCTCTCTCAAAACCCACCATTACCATTACCAACAGCAGCATCCGGTAATGCCATCATAAATAGAGAAGATTCAAATATATCGTCTGCAATCCACTTATCCCTTTGTTGAACCCTCCTGGTCTGCCTACCTCTCACTCCTATTTATCAACATCAACTGGCATGTCAAGGTAAAGGCATTTTCTGTTCATATGAAAGGGCAAGAAGAACTCAATCTCCATTCTATTGTCCATTCTATTGTATTTATATACACATTTGGATCAAAGGGAGCAGCAGCACCAAAGCCCACAGCATCTTACTCTCAAGTCTCAACCAAGGTTCCAAATTTTTCTCTCACCCGAGATCTAAATAACTACAATCTCTGGTCTTCACTTTACTTTTTGTCTAAATAATATCAAGCTCTGTCCCTGATTCATACATATGCAGTTGATTGAAAGCCCTTTTTTTATAAGTATAAATTGTATTAAAAGGGAAAGCCAAAAAGATACACTGGCGCAGCAAGAGAGGTCGAGGTGACCTACACTGGCCAAACACCTAGCAGGGGAACAAAGACCCTAGGGACCCTTTGTTTTCATTTTGGGAGGGAGGGAGGGGGAGCAATTGTGGTGGCAGAGATGGTTGTGGTTGTGTGAGAGAGAGAGGGGTGTGTGGACAATGAAGAACACAATGCTGAAAAAAGAAAAGAAATAGAGGGTAGTTTCATCATCTTATAATAAACTCAATCAGAGTCAACAAAGAAGGGAGGCTTGTCTTATATGTCACATTATCCAGGGAGGTAAGTCCATAAAAACCATTGATAATTATATCTTGTCTTATGTTGTCTTATTCCAAATGATCCCGAAGGACAAGGAATGGTTTCTTTACAATCTCTGGAGTAATTATAAAAGAAAAATCGTGTGTTGCTTACACGAAATATTGAGACCAACATTTCTGTCTGCTGCTATTTTATTTGTGCACATTTGATCCTAATCATCCTATCAACGTGCACATTGCATTTTCGAATGCCTCTTCTCTTATTGGAATCTGGTCAAATCATGAAGATTTCTTGAGGATTGATTTGCGGGGAATTGTTATTCATGTATTGATCTATTGTGTTTACAAAAACACTGAACCTATGAAAGAACCTTTGATTATTATATCTTGTCTTATTCCAAATCCTGAAGGACAAGGAATGGTTTCTTTACAATCTCTAGAGTAATTATAAAAGAAAAATCGTGTGTTGCTTACACAAAATATGAAAAAAAGAACAAAAAAAAAATAAAAAATCACATGCTTAAACATGATTAATTATCTATGCTGAAATTATTATAGACATGTAAAATTTGAAAGTGAAAAAATGGTAACTATGTACATTCGGGTTTCTTTTTGTGAGAAACTTCATGTCCTATTTGAGATTCTATTTTGCAACTCTGAGAATATTGAGACCAACATTTCTGTCTGCTGCTATTTTTGTTTGTGCACATTTGATCCTATCAACTTGCACATTGCATTTTTGAATGCCTCTTCTTATTGGAATCTGGTAAAATCATGAAGATTTCTTGAGGATTGATTTGCGGGGAATTGCTAGTCATGTATTGATCTATTGTGTTTATAATACAAAAACACTGGACAATGAGTGCAGTAGTTGGATCTTTGATGGTTGTAGTCGGTGTTGGAGTTTATGGGTTTTACAACCCACTTGGGGTGCCTTAAGTGGGCTGTGCCCCACTTCCCACACGGGGGTCTGCGTTATATTTTGTAGGTGGGTTAAGTGGGTCATCCACTTAACCCCACGATTTCTTCTTTGAAGGGGTTAAGTGGGTCCACCTGTCCTCCTCTCTGTAACTTCTCTCTCTAAAACTCTAATCTCTTTCTCCTCCATATCTATTTCTCTCCTCTCTTTAATCTTTCTCTACTGGTTACAATCTAAAACTCAACATAGTATCAATGCATGGTAGCTCTAGGGCATGTGCCCTTATTCCCTAGAGCCTCCATACCAATCTAAGACGGTTATGTGGGTATCCGGAGCCGGTGAGAGCTTTTGAAGAAATTGCAGTAAGTGTCTTGCTCGATCCGTGACTTAACTCTTTAGTCACCTTTTATCTTCTTTCATAATTCTCAAATGTTAGTGTTGACATACATCATTTATCTGGAACCTTGCCAAAATATAAACCTGTCTCTCTTTAAAGATGGTAGTTCACACTGTGATACACATTCTTTTATTGGGCATTGATGTGATATCCTCACTACTTTAAGGGAATTAGGGAGGACAGTTGTTGCATGTAAGGCTTGTAGTTGATTGTTTTTGCATAATAAACCATGTTTGGGGCCCATCTGCATCTTTTAGTTACTGATCTCATTAAAAATAGGCTAGTCGGCGGCAACACCAGATATTTCTTTTGAAAATGCCCCCTTGTGTGAGTTGGTAAGGAACTGTATTGTTGAGTGACAGGTCTTGGCTTCAAAACTGTGCACACCTTTGAGTGTCTGATCTCTTTAAAAACAGGATTACCTGGTGGCAACACCAAACATTTTATGCCTTTTTAAATTATAATCCACGTAAAATGGAGTTGTTCTGGATGTTTCGCATGTCGATCTTACAAATTTCAAACTATTCAATTTTTAACTTGAAGAAGAAATCAAGATAAGCCAATAATTCAAATTTGTAGTTGGAATAAGGCTTATGATTATGATGATAAAACAAAGGACTGAAGCAAGTAAGAACCTACGGAAAGGATTGATTTTTCTCATTATTTCGTAATTCGTATACAACAGTTGCGCTCAACTAGGTTGTAAACATTCCATTACAATTGATCACACATTATAGCAATCACTGAATGGTAGACCACTGGGTCAAAAAGTATAATGAACTCATCACAAATGTAAATTCTGGGAGACTGATACAAAGGTCAAAGAGGAAGGTAACCTAAATGTGACGTATGGGTTCACATTGTCCAAAACTCCACACGTGGCAACCTGTTCTTTCATCTGGACTGTCATTGTTTTATGACACAACTCAGATTGGCCAAAGCCAGAAATTTGAGATGTTCAAAGGAACTGTAACCATTAGATGATCAAATTTGGTCTTGGATTGTCAATTAGTAGTGATTTGGATGCCACACACATGGCCGTGTGGTCATTGATGCAGACTGTCCAAATGTTAGGCTGCTTCTTGGAAATGGACAAAATCTGGAATTCCCATCAGAGCTGGGTGAGAGGAGAGGGAAAGCTGTATTCTATACTGGCTGATGATCAGAGGGAAAATAATAATTAGCTTTTTCACATTGATTTTGTACTGTTGCAAAACTCTTTTTGATTGTGCAAAAGAAGGCAGTTGGTTACTGTTAGAATTGTACCAGACAGTGCAAATTTTGGGTTGCAGTCAAACGACAGGGTGGCTTAATCAACACTCTGGATCTGACCATGCGCCATGTGTGTGGCACACACATCACTACTCTTTGACCATTCTAATTTTATGCTATTGATCAGATGGTTAGGATATTTTCCAAACAATACTTATCATAAAAGAAAATATTTTCCAAACAACCAGTTTGGGCAGTGGCCAATCCAAACTGTGGCTTAACACATGGATGGTCTGGATGAAATGCCAGGTTGCCACATATGGTGGTATTTTTGACATGTATAGATAGTGGAACATATAAGTCCTTCTTAGGCTTCCTCTGAGCTCACATGTAATGTACAAGACATTATTGAACATAACTAAAAAGTAAAGTAAAACTCTGTAATCAAGAATGCATTGTGTACCTGGAAGTTATCAAATGCCCGGTGAGGAATGTTATCATCAAAACGATGCATTGCATCCCAAGGTCCATCCCCCACACCAACCAAAATAATTGATAGAGGAAACTGGCTGAATATCAAAATGCTTCAAGATAAGACAGCAAAAAGAACATAATTCTACTACAAATTGACCAAATGTCAATGTTTTACCTAGCAGCAACTAAAGAATTCATAGTTGCTTGTTCTTGAGGACTAAACCTTCCAGGTGGTGTACCAGGATTCCTCGTAACCTATGAGTAGTCAACATAAAAAAGAAAAGTAGAAGTTTACATCAACAAGTCGACACAAAAGGAAAAAAAATGAAGAGAAAAAAAACTATTATAAAACAAAATTTATGAACCTGCCCATCAGCAATAATGACAAGGACATGATATTGTCCATTGCTTCTCTCCACAATATCAATTGATGCATCAATGAGGGGTGCAAATGAGGTTGGCCCTGTATATTAAACCCGCGAAAAACACACGGGGATGGGAGATGAGAGAATCATAGTGTTTTATATCTATGAGGGCATGCACGTTTCATGTGAGCCAGAGACAGTGAATAGAAATGAAACCAAATGGACAATATGTGCCTTTTCAATACCTTAGAAAAGGTTATGTGCAACATTTTGTATTAACCACCCAAAATTAACCCTTTCCTGTTTTTGAAACAAGCAATGACCACACTGGTAGAATAAGTAATTGGCAAAGAATGCGTCCCAAGGTTAAAAAACCAACTGATGTAAACAAAACAGGAATTGACTCAGCTAAGAAAACCCAATAGAGAGAGGAATTGGTTGGATACTGGTCCAACTCACCTGAGTCAGTACCAAACCAATTCCGTTCTAATTTCTTTCCTTCTTTATGGATTTCTTACTCTTCTCATACTTCGGGAGACCATTTTGTTTACTTTTTTTTACTTCTTCCTTGTTTTCTAGATTTCTTTTTTCAGTCTAGTGTTCTTACAAATTTCTCAATTATTTGGTATTGCTTTTGCTTTTTATTTCAGCGAAAATTTTATTTGGCAACTCTATAAATCATGATTTTAGACTAATCGATAAGTCAACTCTCCCCAAATGGATAGATTTACATCATTAAGATATGTATGAGGGAGCAATTGTTAAACAACCATTTACCCCAGAAGATCGACCTGTAGGGGAAAGGGGAAACAACTATGTATACCAACGGGTCGTCGGGCCAACACAACATGTGCACAGGAAAACACCATCCACTAACACGCCCCCTCAGCAGGAATACACTCCGTTAGAGACTTGAACCCGTGACCTCCCAGGCCTTAAGGATTTGATACCATGTTAAAAAGCCATTTACCCCAAATTGGGCCATTGGGCCAGATCGAGTTTTAAGACGTGGGCTGGGCTTATGTTATTTCTTAAAGCCCACATGTTATGACCCAATTTTGGGCCCAAAAATAGAAAAGTGAAGAGGAGGTCATGTTCTCCTTTGAAACAGAGAGGAGTTTTGGGTTTGTGAAACCCTAGCTCCCTCTCTTGGTTTGGTGCGAAGAAGGCGGCGACAGTAGCGGTAGCGACAGCAGCATCATCCACGTCCGACGGCGTCGACAGCGGTAGGTATGCCTCCTTCTCTCTTCTTCTTCTCCTGCTTCTTCTTTTTCTTCTTCTTCTTCTTCTTCCTCTTCGGCGTCTTCTTCGTTTGCTTTTTCATCTTTTTCGGTTCGATCTTCTTTCTTTTCTTTTTAGGTTTCTTCTCTAGTTCCTTATTGTGAATTGATTTCTTGCCCCCCAGCCTTCAAAACAGTCAGTCGTCTACCTTTCAGAGAAATTCCTAAACCGGATATGACGTTCGCTGCTGAAGCTGTAGCATCTGTCGCAGATGTTGTACTAAACTTGAGAAGCCCAATTCCTCTTAGTTGCTTGGTGATTTGATGAAGAACTGGGACAAAGGATTGTACTTCCATGAAGGCAGAGAACCGTTGTTACACCTCTACAATATCAATATCAAATGGAAGATTGCTCATGGAAATTGTTGTCTGCAAATCATTCTCAGCCTCGATCTGTTCACGACTTGTCAGTTCAATTTTGGCAGATTTTTCTGGCTTCACTCTACCTAAATTTTTGTTTGACTCAAACAGATAACTCAGTACTTTGAGGTAACACGGAATCTTCGCCGATAGAAAGCAAAGTTCCTTTCACAGAGGATGTGATCAAGTTTTGTTTTTGAACGTCCTTGCAATGTCTGTCTCCTCGTCAAAGTCCACCTCTTTAAGAGGAACCCCATTCTCTGTGATACTTCCGGTCTTCACAGTGTCTGGGGCATTGGTGTTGGCTTTCTCCCTGAACAAGTTACTGAGAAATCGCAGATTGTTACCTTGTTCATTCACCACATCATCCTCCTTTACCTTCATCACGTTCTCTCCAGTTTGGGTATTCTCGGCATGCACATTTTCTGGTGCTTTCGGTTTGACAGAGGGTATGAAACTGGGAGACCCATTTCTTTCTTCGGTCAATTCCACGTTTTTGTAATCTTCGTTAGAGAGATGATCCTCATCAGAGAGAGGTGGGAAAGTCGGTGGAGGTGGTGGCGATGATCTAAAACTGCTGCGGCGGATTGGAACTCCGGCGATGCAGGCCTTCTTCTTTTTAAAGGCCTCGAGGGCCTTCTTATGGGTATCGATCCTCGCATCCAGTTTGTGATTTATATGTTTTACCAGGTCGAGTAGTTTAGTCAACTCGGCTGCCAACGAATTAATCTGAGACATCTTTTCGGCACAATCAGGAGTTTCAAACTTGCTTTGATACCAAAATTGACGCGGGACAACGGCTCGAACTGCGATTTTGTGGGAAAATGAGAGGGGGTGGTAGAGAGAGGGAGAGAGATAGAAAGAGAGAGAGGGAGATGGAAGGATTAATGGTAGGAATCACTCCCTTGGCCTCACGCCAAACCTGTAAAGGGAAAAATCATGCACAAAAGCATGTAAATGATATCAAAAGACTCCTTCATAATTCATTCAATCGATCCCTAAAATCAAAGGGTTACATCCTATTTATAGAACTCTCCGATTGGATTTTCCTAATTTTAGTCCAATTGAGTTTTTCCTAATTCTAATTAACTAAAATAAGAAACTCCTAATATTGCAATCAATCATAAAAGCCTAATTGGAAACAAAATCTAATTTTAAATGAAAAAATCCTAATTAAACTAAAAATAAAGAAAGCAAATCTTCATGGGGCCCACTTGCTTGATCGGGCACTGATTCGGTGTAGCGGCGTACCATCGTGGTTGAATGCTGCCGCATCAGGGTTCTTTACAGTAAAGTGGTTGTCACAAACTTTATCATCGTTATACATTAGATGCAGTCCACTTCTAGAATGAAATTTCAAATCATAAAACCTTTTTGCCATTTAAGTGAAATTTGCAATATAAACTGCATAAAGACAAAGAAAGGAGAGAAATATATTACGAACCAGCCAACTTTAGATGAGGAACGATCTCTCTATACCGTGCAAGGACCTCCTCAAAACCACAACAATTTCGGTGATCAGGGAAAAAGCTGAACACATATTGATCATGCGTTGATGCTAAAAAAAGAAAAGTAATCAGGATAACCAGCTCAAGAAAAATTCACAAGTCACATCATAGTTCTCTTACAGCTAAAATTATAAAAGAACACTAACCATCGCCAAATCCAAAACAAGGTATCAAATTGTCTTCATCAAAGGGAGACAATGTACGCCCAATAATAGATATTGCTTGCTCATACGGGTTAGGTGTGCTACCGATTGCATGAAGACTTCTCCTGTTAAATGAATACTTACCTACAATCATTAAAAGGTAACGTTTGTTCCTCCACTAACATGGAAATCATTTATTTATCTTTCAAACTCAAGTAGTGAAAACAGTTACATATTTTTTTAGGATATAGAAGATCAATTATATCACCTGTCCATTCATTGCTCTTTGTAAAGTCGATACCAAGGATTAAATTTGATGATTCAAGGCCAGCTTCTCTCAATGCAGAAATAACCTGGAAATAGAAAAATGAGTATCACAGTTTTTTCTTCTAAAACACAACTGCCACGTGCAGCATAATAGATACTAACTACATACCATTAAAAGAAGGTAAAGAAAACTGAATACCAACAGTTAATGCTAACTTAGTAAGAAGGTTACATTTGAAGGGAAAGGAAATACAAAGAGTAGGCACTTTCATTAAAAAAAATGTTGGATTTTATGGCCTGAAAGGCATTTTTTTCCAGTTGTTGTGTATTCTCAGTTTCCATTGTATTGATTTGACATGACTTTAGGTTATGTTCCTTGGCATGGATGTATACATTTGTACTCCTTTCACATCACGTTTGTGCTAGTGATAAGGTGTGGTCGATGGAGATGGACCACAGGGTTGTCTCATATGTTATTTATGTTATACTGCACTTACACAACATTGATGTCATTACTGTAATAATATACACAGTCAAATAAAGTAAAAGGGACGTGGTGTTGAATAGCACTCCTTATTGTAACTATACTTGCAATAACATGGATCGAACAAAACCCTATTTCTCCTGTAAAGCTTCCTCTCTTCTGTATCTTGACATGCCTATGTAGGGCCCACATGGAGATGAATCAAGGGCTGATTTTCACTGAGAACGATCTTCCCACCATGGCGAACATTCTCACAAAGAATCAGTCCATTTTGACATTTATATCCCTATGAAAACATTGAAAAGTGGTTTACAAGTTAAAAATTCTGAATTGTTTCAACGTTTACTTTAAATTCCCTTTTGATAGGGTTAGAAGTTTTAGAATGGGGATTATTTTTTGAGAGGATGATCTCCATGATGAAGAGATTAAAAATCAGCCATTAATTCGTCCCCATGTGGGCCCCACAAAGGCGTATCAAAATAACGACCCAATATATATAGATATATCTTTACTATCATAAGGAGGTTGTTGTTTGAGGTTGTCACCAATATGCTAAAGATTGAGAGAGAGAGAGACTGGAGGTTAGGGAGAGATGAAGATATTAGGGTTTGAGAGAGAATGGTTCAATCTCCCATAAGTAAGATTTATAAGTAGGGGAAACCCCTTCTACAAGTAAAGGAGAAATTGTGTGGGTCAAGTGGGGGCCCACCACTTAACCCACTAACATGAAATAGAGAGATTGTGGGTTAAGTGGGTGGGCCCAGCACTTAACCCATAAGCAATAGAGAATAAACCCCACATGGGGTACTAGAGCGCAGCCCACTAAGAACACCTCCACGTGGGTGTACATAGAATCCAACACTCCCCCTCAAGCTGGTGCGAAGATATCCATCATGCCCAGCTTGGCTATCAATGTATTCAGGATTGACTTGTTGACTCCCTTAGTAAGTATATCGACAACCTGCTCCTGAGTCCATACATAGGATGTACAAATCGATCCCTGCTGAAGCTTCTTCTTGATGAAGTGCCTATCAACCTCGATGTGTTTAGTCCTGTCATGCTGAACTGGGTTGTGAGCAATGCTAATGGCCACTTTATTGTCGCTATAGAGGCTTATTGGGTCTGTCACCTTGACTCACAGTTCTGCTAACATGATCTTCAACCACAAGAGCTCACACACTCCATGTGCCATGAAGTGGAACTCTACCTCTGCAATGGATCGGGCGACAACTGGTTGTTTCTTGCTCCTCCAAGACACCAAGTTGCCTCCAACAAAGGTACAATAACCTGATGTAAACCGTCTATCGGTCACTACACCTGCCCAATCTGCATCACTGTATGCTTCCACCCTGAGGTGGTCATGAACTCCAAACAATATGCCTCAACTTGGTGACCCCTTGAGATACCGAAGAACTCTGTGTGCAGCCTCAAGATGTGGTGACCGGGGTGAATGCATGGCTAATGATGCTTACTGCATAAGCAATATCAGGCCGTGTATGAGCAAGATATATCAATCTACCAACCAATCGCTGAAATACGGCAGGATCACCTAGAAGTGTACCGTCCTCGGAATTCAGCTGATGGTTCTGATCAATAGGAGTATCTATTGGTCGCAAACCCAAATACCCAGTCTCGCTCAATAAGTTTAGGACATACTTTCTCTGTGAAATGAAGATGCCTCTCGCTGACCTGGCAACCTCAATCCCTAGAAAGTATCTCAATGGTCCTAGATCTTTCGTCTCAAACTCAGACGACAAGGAGGCCTTGAGCCTTGTGATCTCTGTCGGGTCACTCCCCGTAATGACTATGACATCCACATATACGATCAATGTAGTGGTACTGGTCTGTAGATGCTTCACAAACAGAGTGTGATCTGCCTGACTCTGTGTGTAGCCTACCTTTCTCACCGCACTGCTGAACCGTTCAAACCAAGCTCGAGGAGATTGCTTCAACCCATATAAAGCTCTTTAATCTGCACACCCTGTCTTCACTTCCAGCAAGCTTCAACCCTGGTGGCACTTTCATGTAAACTTCCTCTGTTAGGTCTCCATGTAGAAAAACGTTCTTTACATCCAGCTGATGTAAAGGCCATGACTTGTTCGCAGCCAAGGACAGGAGAACCCTGATTGAGTTCATCTTGGTTACAGGTGCAAATTTCTCCTGGTAATCTATCCTCTAGGTCTGGGTGAACCCCTTGGCAACTAGCCGAGCTATGTACCTATCAATGGAACCATCTACCTTGTGCTTCACGGTGAAGACCCACTTGCATCCCATTGGTTTCTTCCCCCTAGGTATAGAAACAAGATCCCATGTCTTGTTTTTTTCAAGAGCCTGCATTTCGTCTATCATAGCCCTTTCCACTTTGGGTGACTGAGTGCATCTGCAATGGTAGATGGCAAGGAAACAGACGAAACAGTGCTAACAAATGTCTGATAAGATGGAGGCAATGACTGGTAAGAAACGAAGAGAGAGATAAGGTGCTCGGTGCAAGTGCGCACACCCTTACGAAGTGCAATGGGTAGATCCTCCTCTGGAGTAGGAGTCTCTAAGGACTCATGAACTAAAGCAGGGTTAGAAACAATACCTGGATCTGGATCCGAGGGTAGACTGGCAGGCACAGAATCAGTGACTTGTCATTTTTTCCTGGATCTGACACAAACTCGCATATCCGCCGCTGTAGTAGTAGAAGTGTCCTTGTCAATAGTAGACACGGATTCGACCATAGGCACAGGGGTGGAGATGGGTACGAGAACCGGCATGGGGACAGGGCTCTCGTCCACAATATCACTCCCCCTGAAGAGAGACCCTACTGCCAAAGAACAGAACGTGCTCAGCAAAGGTGATGTCCAGAGATGTGAAACATCGACGCGAACCCGGATTTGTATCCCTTCTGAGTGGAAGGGTACCCCAGGAAAATACATCTCAAGGCCCGTGCATCAAGTTTGTCACGAGAGTGACGATGAACATACACATAGCAAACACACCCAAAGACTTTAGGAGGAACAATGAAGGCTAGACTATCAGGAAGCAAGACAGACAAAGGGGTCTGAAAGCCAAGAATGCGAGAGGGCATGCGATTGATGAGATACGCAGCCAGAAGGATGGATTCAGACCAAAAAGATTTTGGAACCTACATCCTAAGACGAAGGGCACGCTCAACCTTGAGAAGGTGACGGTTTTTTCTTTCAGCTTTCCCATTTTGTTGGGGAGTCGACGGACAAGAAGTTTGATGTACAATGCCATGAGAGGCAAAGTAATCTCTAAGGCTCCCATCTAGGTACTCACCCCCATTATCAGATCAAAGAATTTTGAGTGGGGTACTGAACTGAGTGGTGACTATCTTGTGGAAGGTCTGAAAAATAGAAGAAACCTCATCTTTCGACTTCATAAGATATACCCAGGTAGAGCCACTGAAATCATCAACGAATGTAACAAAATATTGGAATCCAAATAAAGACATCACCGGGGCAACTCTCCTACAACTATTCCCACTCTCCTAAAATCACTATCAAATACTTTCCAATCCTTCAATCACTCCCCTAAAACCGTTCCCTTTCTACAACTCTTTATTTTTTTTAGGAACTCTTAATCTTTTTCACACCTGGCTCTCACTAGTTGATATAAGGTTGGGATAGGTTGACGAATACTTTTCGACGAATATAATGACAAATGATCTAGACTGTTGGATGAAAAGATCTACGATTGTAGATGGACACTTTAAGATTTCAGACTGGTCTTGTAGCTTTTAGGTAAGCAACTCCTTACTAGTTCTTTAGTATGCCAACTTGTAGTAGG
Organism: Euptelea pleiosperma; assembly: GCA_035048495.1. Taxonomy (NCBI): domain Eukaryota; kingdom Viridiplantae; phylum Streptophyta; class Magnoliopsida; order Ranunculales; family Eupteleaceae; genus Euptelea; species Euptelea pleiosperma. The sequence goes on along the minus strand of CM068552.1, from coordinate 24,693,369 downwards.
ATTGTTAACTCTTTACTGTCTTTCAGCTTTAAGGCAGGATAGGTAAGCTCTTATTAGGTAATAAGTAAGCCTACCTTTCTAAAGTAAGATTCTTAACTCCTTACTTTCAAGTAGGATTGTTAAACGACTTACTAGTTCACAAGTAGATAGTTAACTCAACACCTTACTTTTTGTCTAGTAGGATTCACTACACCTTATTTATCTAGGTATTTGGTATGCCTTAGCTCTTTTTATCAAGTAGGATTATGAAATGCTTGCTTGCTCTGAAGTATGCTTAACTCAACTCTTAACGGTTTCTCAGCTTGAAGGCAAGAAAGGGAGCTCTGACTAGTTGTCAGGTATGCCTACCTTTATCAAGTATGATTCATAACTCCTTACCATTTCACAAGTATGCGAACTCATAATAAGATTCTTAACTCCTTACATCAAGTAGGATTGTTAACTACTTACTAGATTTGATGTATGCCTCCCTTTCTAGTAGGATGATTACTGACAGAAATTTTCACATCTAGGTCGTTCATCAACTCGAGGTACCTTTGCGAGACCATTGTGTCTGCAATGACGACATCATCACATAAAACATCATATCTAGTAAAACGTACACCTGGATATACTTGCTTAGCACAAAACCATATCATAATATGGTATGCGAGAGCAAGCAATGACCAGGATGAAAGGAAACCGAGGGGTTGTCCAACACAAAACTTAACCCATTGACGTCTTGGACTCCTAGGAATCCGAGACTGATGGGTCAGTGCATGAACATCAAACACGTTTAAGCTATCAAATCATAACATAGAACCATAAAACAAGTATAAAAACACACTTATAAGCTATCAAACCATAGTATACAACATATGTAGTGTGGAAATGAATGACCATAGCAGTCTGTAATATGTTGAGGCAGATTTGATAGTCAGTCAAGATATTATTTAATTGATAATTATAAAAAAAAATCATAAATCATTGTATTAACGAATCCTTATTCACTTACATTAATGTCCTAATATTATGTATAGTTTTAGAAAACATATTTATTGTTAGAGTTTCTCTATTATGTATCGTGTGGGTGTGGGTGATATAGGTGGGTGTAACTAAAGCTTCTTAGTTACACCCACTTAAGTGGGATACATATATGTAATAACAAGAGGAGGCCGAACTATCAAATTCGACTCCAACTCTCATTCTCTCAAACCCTAATACTATGAAAACTAACATGGTATCAGAGCAAATCTGATTTTTTTTTCTTCTTCTTCTCTTCCTCTTATCTATTTTTCTTCTTTTCCTTTACACTCGTTTCACAAAAAGATATCTTTTGGTACAAACGAATCTTACCGGATTTGTCGTTTGAAGTTTGTTTACACCTAGATGTGCATCTAGGGTGTGTTTATGTTTGTTTCTATCAGTCTGGAGGTTGAAGCGACTCCGTATGTGTGATTGAAGATCGCCGGTGCAGTTTTTCCAGTTTTCTCTCTCCGGGAGAGGTTTTTTGGGTTTTGTTGTTTCTAATCAACGGGAAGCATGTACTGTTCTCTACCCCTAGCGCACCTCATATAGACCTATTTGGGTTGTTTTGATCTTCGTTTCGAATTTTTCTGAGTCTTCCAGCTCCGATAGAAAATTTTGTCCGGCTGAGACAAAAAAGGGTTTTGAAATTATTCAAAATCTGGAATCTTGAAGGGTCCTCTATGCTTGCCGCCCCCGTAGGATCATACTGGGAGTGTGTGTTCCAAATTTCAGCTTCTTCTGAGTTTCTGTGGTGAAGTTACGTATTTTTTGAAGTTTCTGATGGCCGGTTCAAGCTCTTCTATTGGTCCTGGTGATGGCAGATAACTTGTTTGGGATAATATTGGTGCTCAAATTACGTCTGCAAAATTAAATGGCACCAACTATCTTCCCTGGTCTCACTCTATTAAAGTTTTCTTGACGGCCAAGAAAAAATTGAAGTTTTTAACTAAGGATCCTCTGAAAGAAGATGATAAACTGTATGAAGATTGGCAGTGTGAAAATTCATTGGTTATGACCTGGTTGTGGAAGAGTATGGAGCCCTCTGTTTCCTCCAACGTTATCTATCTTCTTACAACCAAGGAGATCTGAGACGCAGTTCGTGAGATGTATTCCTAGGAGAGCAATGTTTCGTGTATCTATGATTTATTTGACTCTATGTTCACCACGAAATAGGGCGATAAATCACTCAGTGAGTATTACAGTTCTCTCCACGGTATGTGGGAGGAACTTCAGCAGTATCAGCCGTTGACTACAGATCTGGATAAGCAGAAACGTCAACGTGAAGAATTTCAGGCAGCCTTGTTTTTGTCCAATCTGAACCTTGAATACAGTGCTCCTAAGGGTCAGATTTTGGCTTGTGAGTCCCTCCCTGCAACGGCCAATGCCTTTTCTCGCCTTCAGCGTGCTTCTATCAGACATGTGATTCATTCTTCCAAGGAATCCTCAGCATTGGTCTCTAGTGGTCTCCTGAGTTCTCTCGTGGCCGTGGTGGTTTTCGAGGTCGTGGTACTCGTGGAGGACGTGATGGTCGTGGCCGCGGTGGTGGCTGTGGTGATATGATGTGTTTTTACTGTGGTGTTTCGAGTCATACAGATAAGTTTTGTTGGGATAAGTGGGGCAAGCTTGTGTGGGCTAATCAGGTCTCCGACGAGTCCTCTCTTCCATCTTTTGAGCCTCCTCTAGCTCCCACTGGTGATTCTTCGTCTGAGTATTCTGCACAGCTTGGCCAGATTCTTTAGCAGCTACAGTCTTTGACAGCCAGCTCCTCTGCGCAACCTACTGCCACCATGGCTAATACAGGTAACTCTGCGTGTCTGGCAGCCAAGTCTCCTTCCTCCTAGGTTATCGATTCAGGGGCGAGTGCTCATATGTCCGGTATTTCCTCCATCTTCTCTGATTTCCAGTCTATTATGTCATATTGTGTTGGCTGATGGCTCCACTCATTGAGTTTTGGGGAAGGGAAATATTCACCTTACTCCATCTGTTACTTTAGCCTCCACTTTATTTGTGCATGATTTTCCCTTTAATTTGCTTTCGGTTAGTCAGCTTACAAAATCTTTACAATGCTTTGTGACCTTCTCTCCTACTTGTGTTTTTCAAGACCTCAAGACTAAAAAGGTGATTGGTTCGGGATATGAAAAAGACGGCTTATATTACTTGGCTACTGGTCCTTCTGCTTCTACGTTAAGCGCCTCCGTGACCCCTCTTCAGTGGCATTTTCGTTTAGGTCATCCGTCTTTATCTAATTTGTGTCGAGTTGTCCCTTACTTGAGTCTTGCGTCTATTTTATATTGTGAAGCTTGTCAATTAGGCAAGCATCACAGTAGTTCTTATCCTAGTCGCATTGATAGTCGTCAATCTAGTTCATTTGATGTAATTCACACGGATACTTGGGGTCCGTCTCGAATAAAAAGTTTATTTGGTTTTCATTATTTTGTGACTTTTGTGGATGATTATTCTCGTATGACATGGCTGTTTTTTATTAAAGGATCGCTCTGAATTGCCTCGTTCTTTGTTCACCTTCTATCACGAGATCTCAGTTCAATTTGGCAAGCCGATCAAGATTATCCGGTCTGATAACGCTTTGGAATACATGCAATCTTCTATTCAGACATTTTGTGTTGACCATGGCATTATCCATCAGACATCGTGTGCTCATACCTCCCAACAAAATGGTGTTGCGGAGTGTAAGCATCGACATCTGTTGGATATTGCTCGAACACTTATGTTTCATATGCATGTACCAAAGCCGTATTGGGGTGATGTTGTTCTCACTGCATGTCATCTCATTAATCGTATGCCATCTTCTGTTTTGACTGGGGCTTCTCCTTTCTCCTTGTTATATCCTGATGTCTTCCCGTTTAGTGTTCCTCTTCGTGTTTTTGGATGTGTGTCCTTTGTTCATGTCTTTGGTCCAGGTCACGACAAACTTGATCCCCGGTCTGTTAAGTGTATCTTTCTGGGTTACTCTCGTACTCAGAAAAGGTACAGGTGCTATTGCCCTACATCTCGTCGATACTATGTCAGTGCCGATGTAACCTTTTTTGAGTCTACTCCATTCTTTTCGGATCTTGGCACGTCATACTACATTGATCTTGTGTCTCTTCGTCAGGGGGAGCTTCTTTCTGTTATCAGATACGTAGAAATACGTATTTTCATGTAATAGGGGTAGTTATGTAAATACCCCCACAAGGGGTATACTTGTCCTTTCTGTAACTTCTTTTACATAAATAAGATTTATGGAGTCATTGTGACCTAAGTACAATAGACATCCTTTCTCCTTTCTCTTCTCTCTTCCAGAAACCTAACCCTAACCCTAATTCTACAATTCAACTTGGTATCAGAGCCATCTGCCGTCGATGCAGGTTTTTTTGGTGACAAATCAGAGGCAATCTGATGACTGCTGACGTCATCTGACCGTACGGCTGACGTCATCAGCTAAATGAACACAGAAATCGAGGTTTGCTGAAACCTTCACCATTCGATAGAGGGTATTTTTTCCTGTTTTTTTATGATTTTTGGAATCCATTTGAGTTTTTTGGGCATTCTTCATGTTTTTTTGAGATTCTAAACCAGCTCGAATCTCGCACCTTATATGAACTTTTTTGGGGGGTTTGTTGCATCGATCTAGCGCCCCCCCCCCCCCCCCCCTGTGGATAGTCTACTCGAGTAGATCCACTAAGAATTGAAGGTTGTGGAACCTTTTCTCTCCACTGTACTTGCCGCTGGCAACTTTTTGGGTCTTTATGACCATCGGCTGGCCTAAAAAATCCTCGGACTCTAAACCTCATCCTCAGTGGTTTGATAGTCCCATGAAGCTTCATTACTCTTGCATATTGCTTCCCTCCATCTGGTTCCTAATATCCTACTTTTGGGGTTTGTATGGGCGTTAATTGGTTCCAATTCTTCTTTTAGTCTTATTCTTGATTACTTGGGAGGATTATTGAGTCCTAAAATGCCTATTAGGACCTATTCAGATGATTGTGGGCCGTATATGCCTTGCTTTGATGCTCTTTTGCTCTGTGGTATGGTTCTTTAGCCTTATTCTGGTCTTCAAGTGATTATTTGTGACTCTTCGATACTCCGATATCGTCTCGTTGGCCATAGTTCTTCATAGCAGATCTTCCACCTCCTGTGGTCACGCCTTTAGTCACTCTGCCTTCCTTGCTTTCTCCTTCAGGGTCAGATGTGAGCACGGATGTTCCCTCCACTGGTATTGGAGGCCCTATGGTGCATCACTTGGCCTATGAGAACCCTAGCTTACAGATCACATCAGTGAAGCTAGACGGGCAAAAACTATTTGCGCTGGGCTCAGGCAGCACGGTTGTTTATTGGAGGCCGTGGGAAGTTGGGTCACACTACGGGGGATACAGTTGGGCCTCCCAAGATCGATCCATCTTATCGACATTGGCAGACATATGATCTTACTGTTATGTCATGGCTCCTCAACTTTATGAAGCCTGATATCAGTGAGAGTTTCTTATTTATGCGCATAGCGCAAGAGGTCTGGGAGATCACTAAGAAGACTTACTCACAGCAGCAGAACACAGGATGGGCATTTCAGCTGCGACAGACTATCTCCCACTTTCGGCAGGGGGAGAAGTCTCTCTCTCAGTACTACACTACTCTTCGTACCTTGTGGCAGGAGCTTGATCATTACTACGCTTATCAGCCACTCAACCCATCAGAGATTGCTCCCTTCCGTTGATATATAGAGAATGGTCGGATCTTTGATTTCCTTGTTGGGCTCAATCCGTCTTATGAGCTTGCCCGTGTTCAGATATTGAGTAGTAGGATGGATCTTCCCTCTCTCAGTGAGGTGTATGCCTATCTTCAGAGTAAGGAGAGTAGGCGAATCTCTCTTCAGAGTGAGCATCCCCTTCCAGAGCGATCAGCGCTAGCAGCTTCTCCTGCTTATCAGCCTCAACAGTTACAGCAGCCTTCGAGGGGTCCATCTTATCAGACTATCTCAGCTCCATCTTATGCTCCTACTGGACCTTCTTCTGGGAAGTCTCTGACTAGAGAGAGGCCCAACTGTGATTTCTGCGGCAAGTTAGGGCATGTGCGTGCCAAGTGTTGGAAGCTACATGGGCGTCCTAGCCAGCCAGCCTTATCTAGTGTTCATACAGCCAGTGTGGACTCTTCTGTTCCCGCTCCGGGACTGTCTCTGGCGAGTCCCCTTCCTTCAGCACCTCCTAGTGGTTTTTCAGCCACAGTGTATGCTAGCCTTCGACGACTACTTCAACAGCTTGATGGTCCTTCTTCCACGTCATCCACCTCCTTCGCCCAGTCAGGTAACACTAGACCTGCTCATCATGTGTCTCTCCCATCATCCAGCCCCACTTGGATTATCGATTCAGGGGCTTTGGAACACATGATGAGCTTGTCTTCTTTATTTTCCAGTTATTCTATCTGCTCTGGTCGAGACAAGGTGAGAATAGCTGATGGCACCTTATCTTCTGTGTCTGGGAAATGGAATATCCTTCCCTCTCCCCAATTGTTTCTTTCATCTGTTTTGCATGTTCCTAGATTTACGTCTAACCTACTTTCTGTTAGTGCTTTGACTAAAACCCTCAATTGTAGTGTCACTTTTTCCCCTACTTCTTGTGTCTTTCAGGACCTAGAGACGAGGAGGACGATTGGCACTGGACATGAAGCTAATGGCCTCTACCTTTTGGATAGACACCTTTCAAAGCCCATAGCACTACAGTCTTCTGCTAGTAGTAGTAGTATGATAGATGTTGTCTTGAACTGGCATGCCCGACTGGGGCATGTTTCTTTTTTAGTATTTGAAACTTTTCTTTCCTAGTTTGTTTACATCTGTTTCTTTTTCTGCTTTACACTGTGAGACCTGTGAGCTCTCCAAGCATTGTAGATCCACTTATCCCTCCAGAGGTAATAGAAGTTCTACTTGTTTTGATATTGTGCATTCTGATGTATGAGTCCTTCCCCCACTACTTCTCTGTTTGGCTTCCGCTACTTTGTTTCATTTGTTGATGATCATACTCGGCGTACATGGGTTTATCTCATGAAAACCAAAGATAAAGTTCATCCCATCTTTCAGGGTTTTCATAAGATGATCCAAACCCAGTATGGTGTCTCTATCAAGGTCCTTCGTACTGACCAGGGTGGAGAATATATGTTTGGGGGTCTTCAACACTACCTTCTTGACCATGGGATTTGTCATCAAAATTCTTGCAGTTACACCCCTCAACAGAATGGTGTAGCTGAGAGAAAAATGAGACATTTGACTGAGGTAGCTCGATCTCTTTTGATTGGCTCTCATGTCCCCAAGACCTATTGGTCAGATGCTGTGTTGACGGCTGCCTACTTGACAAACAGGATGCCTTCTCGTATTCTCAACTTTAAATCTCCTATTCAAGTTCTTTCTCCTGCTTCTCCTCTTTTTTCTATTCCTTCTCGCACCTTTGAGTGTGTGTGCTATGTACATATCCTGGGTCCTCATCGCACCAAACTAGATCCCAAAGCACTCAAATGTGTCTTTCTCGGTTAGTCTTCTACCCATAAAGGGTACAAGTGTTACCATCCTTCCTCTGGGAAGAAGTTTGTGTGTATGGATGTCACCTTCCGTGAGTAGGTTTCTTTTTTCTCTCCCACCTCTTCAGGGGGAGAGTAGTCATGAAGAGAGGTGTACTGTTCCTGTTCCTGCTATATCTCTATCTCCTCCTCTGGAGTTTGAGAGGTCTCTGCCCACTCATACTACTAGTGTGATTGATAGTACTCCTGGAGCTCAAAGTCTATAGCAGAAGGGCGAAAGTCACAGCTAATCCAGCACCAGTTGCTCCTTCCTTGGATCCAAGTGATTCTCCATCCCTTTCTATTCCTGTCATTCCCTTGTCTACTGATGATTCTGATCTTCCTATTGCTATTAGAAAAGGCATCAAAAGTTGTACTCAACATCCATTGAGTAACTTTGTTTCCTACAATGCCTTGTCACCTTCATACAGAGCCTTTATCACATCAATTTCTACCATTCCCACTCCCTCCTCCGTGGCAGAAGGGCTAGCACATCCTAGACGGAAAGCTGCTATGGTAGAAGAAATGAAGGCACTGGATAAGAACAAAACATGGGAGCTTGTTGACTTGCCAAGAGGCAAGAAGCCAGTCGGATGCAGATGGGTGTTCACAGTAAAGTACAAGGCTGATGGATCAATAGAGAAGTACAAGGCCAGGCTGGTAGCCAAAGGGTACATTCAGACCTACGTGATTGATTATGTAGAGACCTTTGCACCTGTGACAAAGATGAACTCTATCAGGGTTTGCTGTCTATAGCAGCAAACCAAGCATGGCCTCTGCATCAGCTGAATGTGAAGAATGCGTTTCTTCATGGTGATCTGCATAAAGAGATCTATATGGTTCCTCCTCCTGGATTCATTCTACTAGGGCATAGCAGCAGAGTGTGCCGACTAAGGAAAGCACTCTATGGGCTCAAGCAATCCCCAAGAGCATGGTTTGAGAGGTTCACCTTAGCAGTAAAGAAGCTGGGCTACACTCAAAGTCAAGCTGATCATACACTCTTCGTGAAGCATGTGGGGAAGAGTACTACTGCTCTCATAGTCTATGTGGATGACATCATTCTGACAGGGAATGATGCTGCAGATGTGACAAAGCTAAAGAACCACTTGGCAGGGGAATTTGAGACGAAAAATCTAGGGTCCCTTAAGTACTTTCTTGGCATAGGGGTTGCTAGATCTAGCCAAGGAATATTTATCTCACAAAGGAAGTATATCCTTGACCTATTGAAGGACTCTGGAAAGTTGGGAACCAAACCTGTGGAGACTCCAATAGAGCAGAATCACTAGTTAGCCGACTCGAGTAGTGAACCTCTACAGGATGTGGGGAGTTTTCAGCGGCTGGTTGGGAGATTGATCTATCTCTCCCTGACTCGACCAGACATTGCCTATGCGGTTAACGTTATCAGCCAGTATATGCATTCTCCTAGGGAGATCCACTTAGAGGCAGCACACAGGATCCTAAGATATCTCAAGTCTGCCCCTGGCAGAGGCCTTCTCTTCCAGAAGAATGACCACATGAGAGTTGAGTCATACACTGATGCAGACTGGGTCGGTGCCAAGGATAATAGGAGGTCTACTTCAGGCTATTGCACCTTTGTTGGGGGCAATTTGGTTACTTGGAGGAGCAAGAAGCAACCAGTAGTTGTTCGTGTTGTAAATAAGGTTGTAACCAATAGATAAAGGTTGTAGATAGAAGAGGGAAAAAAGTGTAATGGAGGCGGAAGGTGGAGAAGGAGATTAGGGTTAAAGAGAGAAGTTGTGGGAAGAGGAGAGAATGAATTGTTAATTCATTCTCCCACACTCACTGTATATATATATATATATATATATATATATATATATATATGATGGGGAGAAACCCTACAAAGGAGAACACTATTCACGTGTTACTATTCACGTGACACTATTCACGCGACACTATTCACATGAATAGTGAAAACCCCCAAAAAGGCCCCACGTGGGAAGTGGGACGCAGCCCACGTGGGTGTATTACATAAACTCCAACACCCCCTCAAGCTGGAGCGAAGATATCCATCATGCCCAGCTTGCCAGTCAAGGTATGAAGAATAGACTTGTTTACCCCCTTTGTGAGTATGTCGCAACCTGTTCCTGTGTTCTCACATATGGAGTACAAATCAATTTTTGTTGAAATTTCTCTTTGATGAAGTGAAGATCAACTTCAATATGCTTGGTCCTATCATGCTGGACTGGGTTGTGAGCAATGCTGATGGCAGCTTTGTTGTCATAGTAGAGGCTCATCGGCTCTGTCACCTGGAGTCCTAGTTCTTCAAGCATGGTCCTCAACCAAAGGAGTTCGCACACACCATGTGCCATAGAGTGAAATTCTGCCTCTGCACTGGATCGAGCTACAACTGGCTGTTTCTTGCTTCGCCAAGAGACAAGATTTCCTCCAATAAGGGTACAGTATCCTGACGTAGACCGACAATCAGTAATTGAACCTGCCCAATCTGAGTCAGTATATGCTTCCACTCTAAAGTGTCCATGTCGCCCGAACAGTATTCCACGACCTGGAGAGCCCTTGAGGTACCGAAGAATTCGGTGAACTGCCTCAAGATGTGATGACCGTGGTGCATGCATAAACTGACTGATAACACTAACAGCGTAAGCAATATCCGGACGGGTGTGTGCCAAGTAGATCAGCCTGCCAACCAATCGCTGAAACATAGCGACATCCTCAAGGGTGTCACCCTCCCCAGAATTCAGCCGATGGTTCTGATCAATTGGAGTCTCTACTGGTCGAGCTCCCAAATACCCCGTCTCATCCAAAAGGTCCAATACATACTTCTGTTGAGAGATGAAGATGCCCTTCTGAGACCGAGCAACTTCAATTCCCAAGAAATATTTCAGTGGCCCCAAATCCTTTGTCTCAAACTCCGAGGACAAGAATGTCTTCAGCTGCTTTATCTCTTTAGGATCATTCTCAGTGATGACAATGTCATCAACATAGACGATCAGTGCCGTGGTACTAGTCTGCTGGTGCTTCACAAACAACGTGTGATCGGCCTGACTCTGCTTGTAGCCCACTCGTCTGATCGCACTGCTAAACCACTCGAACCATGCCCTTGGAGATTGCTTTAGCCCATACAGGGCTTTCCTTAACTTGCACACCTTGTCGTCACTTCCAGCAAGTGTCAACCCAGGTGGTAGTTTCATGTACACCTCTTCTGTCAAATCTCCATGCAGAAAGACATTCTTCACATCTAGTTGATGCAATGGCCAGGACAGGTTGGCAGCTAATGATAGAAGAACTCTGACTGAGTTCATCTTGGACACAGGTGCAAAAGTCTCTTGATAGTCTATCCCATATGTCTGAGTGAATCCCTTGGCTACGAGTCGTGCCTTGTATAGTTCGACTGACCCGTCAGCTTTATGTTTCACTGTAAAGACCCATTTGCACCCCATAGGTTTCTTTCCTCTGGGTAGCTGAACCAGTTACCATGTTTTGTTCTTCTCAAGAGCTTGCATTTCATCCATCATAGCTTCTTTCCACTTTGGGTGACTAAGTGCGTCTGCAACATTGGAAGGCAAAGAAACAGAGGCAATACTGACAAAATTCTGATATGACGGAGACAGAGACTGATACGAGACAAAATGTGAGATAGGGTGTTCCGTACAAGTACGTACACCCTTCCGAAGTGCAATAGGGAGGTCAATATCAGTGCTCATATGATCGTCAAAAGTAGGAGATGCATGTGGCTCAAGAACAGAAATAGGAATTGAGGCAGGGACAGAAGCAATACCTGGAACTGGATCTGAGGGGAGACTTGCAGATGTAGGCGCAGGGATAGTGGCTTGTCCTTTCTTCTTGGTTCTGACATATACACGCACATCAGCTGCAGTAGTGGAAGTGTCATTGTCACTAGACTCAGGTCTCGGCGTAGGAATAGAGACAGGCAGAGGGCTGGGGACACTCTCTTCTGCAACATCATGCTCCCCCTGAAGAGAGGTCTGCTCACCAAAGAAGGGGATGGACTCAGCGAATGTGACATCCATAGAGATGAAGCGACAACGGGTAGCAGGATGATAACATTTGTAACGTTTTTTATTAGAGGGGTACCCCAAGAAGATGCACTTTAAGGCCCGCGGATCTAACTTGTCCCTCGAAGAACAATAAATATGGACATAACAAACACACCCAAAGACCTTTGGAGGAACAACGAAAGCCGGGCGGTCAGGAACCAGGAGAGATAGGGGAGTCTGAAATCCGAGAACCCGAGAGGGCATACGATTGATGAGGTAAGCAGCAAATAAGACAGACTTAGACCAATAGTGTTTCGGAACCTGCATGCCTAACCGGAGAGCACGCTCAACTTCAAGAAGGTGACGATTTTTTCTCTCAGCAGTCCCATTCTGTTAAGGTGTCGAAGGGCACGAGGTCTGATGAATAATGCCATGTGAAGCAAAGTAGGATTTCAGACCCCCATCGAGATATTCCCCCCCATTGTCAGAGCGAAGAATCTTAAGAGTGGTATGGAACTGAGTGGTAACCATCTTATGGAACTCTTGAAAAATGGAGAATACAGCATCTTTGGTTCGCATAAGGTACACCCAGGTACAACCACTAAAGTCATCTACAAAGGTAACAAAGTACCGATATCCAAACAAAGAAGTCACAGGCGCGGGGCCCCACACATCAGAATGCACAATAGAAAAAAGAGTAGTACTTTTATTCTCACTAATGGGAAAAACAGAACGACAATGTTTGGCCAGTTCACATGTTTCACAATGAAACGGAACTGCAGAAATAGAAGAGAAAGCAGGAAAGACACGCTTTAAGACTGACACGGGTACATGACCTAACCGGTTATGCCAAAGCATTAACTGGTCTTTATTGACTCTACTACTAGTACTGATGCTAGACTGGTGTGCAGATGTAGAAATCGAAGAATCTAGGATGTATAAGCCACCGTCCTCACGTCCACTGCCAATCGTCCGCCTCGACTCTAGATCCTGAAACACACAGTGAGAAGGAAAAAACGTTACACTGCAGTTAAGACTACTGACGGATAGTAAATTAGCGGTGAATTGCAGAACATGCAAAACAGAAGACAGAGAGAGCTGGTGTGGCATGAACATCCCCTTTTCCAGAGATAGAGGAATAGGTGCCATCAGCTATCCGAACTTTGTCACGATCAGAGCAAATACCATAACTAGAGAAAACGGAGGACATACCAGTCATGTGATCAGACGCCCCTGAATCAATGATCCAAGAAGGGCTGGAAGGTACAGTAGAGGCAGAAAAAGCAGTCCTAGTACTTGTGTGAGCAAATGCAGACGTGGAAGTGGAGGCCTGGCCATTGAGTTGGGCCATCATGCGGCAAAGTGGCTCAAAATCTGCAGGAGAGAACGAGTCTGTGTCCCCAGAGGAGGTAGACACTGGTGGTGCGGTGTCCTGTGTGACTGAGTGCGCTGAGGGAGGTCCCTGTTTTGCTGATTGACGCTGACGGGAAGTCAGGGCCTGTCCTGGGGGACGTCCATGGAGCTTCCAGCAAGTGGCCTGGATATGACCCATGCGACTGCAGTGATCACACTTGGGTCTGGGTCGGTCTCCAGACTCCTTCGGACTGGATGTCTGGCCCTTCTGATTGGTAGCAGCCAGAGCAGAGCGGTCCTGAGTATCACTCCCACTGCGGAGTTGCATGGCAGAGCGGTGGCTGTCCTCCCCCTGAATGTAACCATAGACCTGTGCTAGAGAGGTAGGAGCAGGATCTCTACCAAGGATCTGAACACGAGCTCCCTCAAAGCTCGGATGAAGGCCAGAGAGAAACTGGAAGATCCGGGAACGTTCAACCATCGCCTTGAAGGACTTGATGTCATCTGCGCACTTGGGGGAGTAACTCTGGTAGTGATCGATCTCTTCCCATTTGCTTCAAAGGGAAGCATAATATGTACCAAGCTTCATCTCCCCTTGACGAAGACAAGATATCTCTTGTTCTAGTTCATAAAGCTTGGCGAAATTGCCCACCTGGTAGTATGTCTGAGATACGGCATCCCAAACATCTTTGGCCGTTGGTAGGAACATAAACCCTTTGCTGATCTGGGTTTGCATCGAGTGAAGAAGCCAGGACATGACAGTCAGGTTCTCCATAACCCAAATCCGATGAGATTTGTCCTTCGGATCTGGTTCTTTAGTAGCACCTATCAGATACTCACTGTAGCCACGGCCCCCAATGTACATGAGAGCGGAAGTCTTCCATTCCAGGAAGTTGGTGCCATCGAGCTTCACAGTGGTGATGCAGAGCTGAGGGTTGTGATCTCCATGAGAGCCATGAGTCATAGGACAATCCTCAGAGGAAGAGCTAGAAATCACAGATGTGGCCTCGGGGGAACTCATCGGAGCAGGACCACCAAAAATAGCAGGTAGTGTACCGGAGGCTCCCAGAAAACTGAAGCGAGGTCTAGAGGATCCCTTAAGGCCCAATGAGTGGTGCGCCTAAGACAGGAGGGCCCAGAGAGGTCTGATTTTGAAAGAAAATCAAAACCCAAAAAATAGTGGAGGATCCGAGTGATTTTTGGAAACTAGGGTTTCGACGGTTAGAATTCGTCGAATCAAGTTTCAAACTGTTCCACGAGCAGTACTGAAGAGGGCGGCAAGGTCAGAGGGGCCTGCTGTTGCACGAATATCACAAAAAACCAAAACCCAAAAAACCTCGAAAAACGTGTTGCCCGGAAAAAACGCTGGAGAAGCTTAAGAAGATAAACTGGATCTCTGATGCGGCTGAGGGAAAAAACTAACCAGGAAATAAGAGCCTCTGGTGTTTTGCCTCAAGATTAATCCTCGGATAGCGTAAGAATGATCTCTGTGATTTCTTCAAAAGTTCTCATCGGCTCCGGATGCTCATATAACCGTCTTAGATCGGAATGGAGTCTCTAGGGGATAAAGACACATGCCCTGAAGCTACCATGCTCTGATACCATGTTGTAAATAAGGTTGTAACCAGTAGATGAAGGTTGTAGATAGAAGAGGGAAAAAAGTGTAATGGAGGCGGAAGGTGGAGAAGGAGATTAGGGTTAAAGAGAGAAGTTGTGGGAAGAGAAGAAAATGAATTGTTAATTCATTCTCCCACACTCACTGTATATATATATATATGATGGGGAGAAACCCTACAAAGAAGAACACTATTCATGTGACACTATTCATGAAACACTATTCACATGAATAGTGAAAACCCCAAAAAAGGCCCCACGTGGGACGCAGCCCACTTGAGACACCCACGTGGGTGTATTACATAAACTCCAACAGCTCGATCTAGCGCAGAGGCAGAATTTAGGGCAATGGCCCATGGCTTGTGTGAGATGCTATGGCTGAAGATGTTGGTCGCTGAGCTTGGTTTTCCAGTATGAGGATCCATGAGCTTATACTGTGACAATAAGGCTGCTATCAGTATTGCTCACAATCCGATACAACATGATCGGGCTAAGCACATTGAAGTGGATCGTCACTTCATTCGGGAGAAGATCGTGTCTGGAGAAGTTTGTACTCCCTTTGTGAAGACTGATGAACAAGTAGCAGATGTCTTCACCAAAGGAGTTCCTAGTTGGCAACTTCACAGATGCTTATGCAAGTTGGGCATGAAAGATATCTATGCACCAACTTGAGGGGGAGTGTTATCAGATATGTAGAAATACGTATTTTCATGTAATATGGGTAGTTATCTAAATACCCCCCACAAGGGGTATACTTGTCCTTTCTGTAACTTCTTTTACATAAATAAGATTTATGGAGTCATTGTGACCTAAGCACAATAGACATCCTTTCTCCTCTCTCTTCTCTCTTCTCTCCTCCAGAAACCTAACCCTAACCCTAATTCTTCAATTCAACTCTTTCTCCCTCTACTACTGTCACTATGCCTATTATTTTAGGAGATGCCACCATTTCAGCGCCACCAGGTGTTTATATGCGCACTACATCGTGTGCGGTTGTTCCGTATGTCCACCGCTCCTACCTCTAACCAATCTCCTGCTTCACCTGAGGTTCCTGCTGCGCCATCTGTTGTTGATATGCCTATTGCCTTGTGGAAAGGTACTCGCGCTTGCACTCGTCATCCCATTGTTGATTTTGTATCTCTGCACCATGTATCTCCTACCTTTCGGAGTTTTGCCTTGTCTTTGTCTGATTTTTGTCCCTAGCACCTATATGCAGGCACTCATGTCTCCTGGTTGGAAACTTGCTATGGATGAAGAGATGGCTGCCCTTCGCACGAATGATACTTGGGTTCTTGCTCCTCTCCCTCCGGGAAAGAAGACTGTTGGCTGTCGTTGGGTGTTTACCATCAAATATCTTCCCGATGGTAGGGTTGAGCGCCTCAAGGCGCGCTTGGTTGCTAAGGGCTATACTCAAACGTTTGGTGTCGACTATTTGGAGACCTTCTCCCTGGTTGCTCGTTTGAACTCTATTCGAGTTCTTATTTCAGTGGCTGTATGCTGTGATTGGCCACTGTATCAGTTGGACATCAAGAATGCCTTCTTACATGGTGACTTACATGAGGTGTATATGGAGCAACTACCTGGATATATACATTCCGGACAGTCCTCATTAGTTTGTCGCCTCAAAAAGGCGATTTATGGACTGAAACAATCACCGCGTGCCTGGTTTGATAAATTCAGTTCAGTTGTGCTGCATTATGGGTTCATTTGCCCCGTGTCTGATCATTCCGTGTTTGTCAAAACATCTTCTTCTGGGGTTATTTGTTTGATCGTATATGTGGATGATATCATCAGCACTGGCAATGATTCTAGAGGCATTTCTGATCTGAAAACATATTTGTCACAACAGTTTCTACCAAGAGGGGGCCTCCTCTAGTATTTTTCGAGCATTGAAGTTCTCGGTCCAAGACCGGCATCACACTTTCAAAGCGCAAGTATGTGCTAGATCTTTTCACTGAGACTGGTACCCTTGGTTCCAAACCAGTTGACACACCTATAGATCCCACGGTTAAGCTTGATGCTGAACAGGGAGAGGTTTATGGGGATCCTGGTCGGTATCGTCGATTGGTTGGGAAGCTTATCTATCTTACGGTTACGCATCCAGACATCACGTTTTCTGTTGGGGTCATTAGTCAGTTTATGCATGCCTCACACTAGCCCCATTGGGATGCTAATATCCGTATATTGCATTATCTGAAAGGTCTCCGGGAAATGGATTGCTGTATCGCTTGTCCAAGTCTGTGATTGTTACTGGATTCTCTGATGCTGATTGAGTTGGTAGTCGCACTGATCGTCGCTCTACCTAAGTCTATTGTACGTTTGTCGGTGAGAATCTTGTTACTTGGTGTAGTAAGAAGCAAAGTGTTGTTGCTCATTCTAATGCTGAAGCAGAGTACGGAGTTATGGCACACACGACATGTGAGATGGTGTGGGTTCAGTCCTTACTTAACGAAATGGGGTTTGTGGTTCCTTCTCCTATGCCGATGTACTGTGACAATCAAGCAGCCAGTTACATTGCCAGCAACCCAGTATTCCATGAGAGAACCAAGCATATCGAAGTTGATTGTCATTTCATCCGTGACATGGTCGTAAGCAAATGAATCGCCACACCATATATCAGTTCCGCAAATCAATTAGGTGATGTATTGACGAAGGCCTTACCTCGTTCTTCTTTTTCTACTTTGTGTACCAAGTTGGGCATGTTTGATATGTACGCTCCAGCTTAAGGGGGTGTTAAGAGTTCCTCTATTATGTAATGTGTGGGTGTGTGGTTGTGATTGGTAAGTGTAACTAAAGCTTCTTAGTTACACCCACTTAAGTGGGATACATATATATAATAACAAGAGGAGGCCGAACTATTGAGTTCGACTCCAACTCTCATTCTCTCAAACCCTAATACTATGAAAATTAACATTTACTATTAACTTAAAACATTTAATTTTTTGAATGTTTAAATATACTTTTGGAACAAAATTTAACCCAACCAACTTGTAGAACAGGCTAAGTTATGCAACATACAATCAATTTATGCACAATAATGGATGTTTAGGGTAAAAACCAATGAAATTGGGGGTTTCCTAAAATTTCATATTTTTCATCCTAAACGATCTTCAATCCGTTCACAAATCCAGTGTAAATGCATCATAGATTCATTGATTTGATGCATTTACACCTCCTTCATAGATTCATAGATTTGATGCATACATTTCAAATTTGAAGAACTCCAAAACGGGATTCAATTCCCCTTCACGATCAATCCATGAAGCAAGAAATCCACGAAGGAGGGTGTTTTTTTTTTTGATAAAGTGGATTTGATATTAGAAAGGGCAAAACCCAAAAGCGAGATACAACAGGGATCTCAAGGAGAGATACCCACGAAACAAACAGAGAAACCGGGCTATTAAGGGGAAGATCCTAACATCATCTCTTCCCATCTAAACACAAAAGTATCGAAAAAACACCCGCGAAACTCCGGAGAAGAAGATGACCACAGATACAAGAAACCTTTGATTCTCAACATGACCAAATGGGTATCTTCTTCAACCCCTTCAAAGATACGACGGTTCCTCTCTTTTCAAATGGCCCACATAGTAGCAAATGGAAGAATTCGCAAGAGATACCCTCCTCTTCCCGAATGCACTCCCTTATCCATCGGAACAAAAAACGGCTCCACTTGTTCCGCAACAAGAAAAGCTATCCCAAACAAATAGAACCAAGCGCACCAGATGGAATAAGAGAAAGTACAATGATGTCAATGAAGTAGTAGATGATCCACAGACTCGCCCTCTGATTTAAACAAGGAGCACCTATTGGGGATTACCACCCCCCTCTTGTTCAGGTGATCCACCATCATAATGTTATCCAAAATAGTTGTCCAACTGAAAAACATCACCTTCGTCGGGATGGGAGCCCTCCACAGCCTAGAAGTCGGAAAGCGAAAATGACCCGAGCTACTAAGATGATGATAAAAAGAACTAACTGAAAACAAACCGCTTCGTTCCCATCTCCAACTTCTCTTATCGGCCTCATCCGAGATAGGGGGCATCGCCGATAATGGCTATCAAATTGGCCAAGCTATCCACTTCCCAATCGTTCAGATTCCTCCTAAAACCAAGCCTCCACAAGGTCACCCCCTTGCTCACCACAGTACAGTCCTGAAAGGGTTTAAATGGGTCTAATATGGGATTTGTGGCAGTTTTGAACTCAAATGGGTTGTTACCTTCGATCGAAATGTTTCCATACATGTCGAAACCTTTCGACCGAAATAGTATATATTTACACTTTCAAGTGGTCCGCGAAACAAGCACTACTTAACGAAATTGCCAATGGCAAATATTCATCGTTGTTGAATGATGGAAATATTGTGGAAATGTGTGTGGAAAGTTTAGAAAATGATAAAACAAGCATACAAACAAACTCATAAGCTATCAAACCAAGATATACAACCATATGTAGTGTGGAAATGAATGACCATAACGATCTTTAATATGTTGAGGCAGGCATCTAATAGTCAATCAAGGTATAATTTAATTAGATAACTATTATTCAATTATTTATTATAAAAAAGTCATAAATCAAAGTATTAACGAATCTTTATTCACTTACATTAATGCCTTAATATCATGTATAATTTTAGAAAACCTATTTACTATTATCTTATTACATTTACTTAATGTTTTGAATGCTTAAATAATTTTAGGAAAAAACTTTAACCTAACCAACTTGTAGATGGGCTGAGTAATGCAACATATAATCAATTTATGCAATTTCACCCTAAATGATCTTCAATGTGTGCACAATCAAGTGTAAATGCATCATAGATTTGATGCATTTACACCCCTAAACTATCTATTTGTAACGAGAAATTTTATACTTAAGTACATTTCGAATTTAAAAAAACTCCAAATGGGATTCGAATCATCCTCACGATCAATCCGTGAACCAAGAAATCTACAATGGATTGATCTTTTTTATAATATAAATATATGGAAATTGGTTAAATGGATCAAATATGGGGATTTGTGGTGGTTTTGAGCTCAAATGAGATGTTTCCTACCTTCAATAGAAATGTTTCCATAAATTTCGAAACATTTCGACTGAAATAATACCTATTTACACTGTCAATTGATCAAAATTTATTGTTTATGCAAAATATTTCGACTTGTATGGAAACATTTCGTGTATGTATTCTTTCCTGTAGGTAAACTAGAAATAGGAAATATTTCAAATATTTCGATAATTTTGCGAAATTTATTTCCTTGCTCACTACTAAGCAAATACCACCGGGTTTTTTGAAACCTCTTTGGAGAAAACCCTCTTTCTTGAGTCGACAAACCCATCGATCATAATCAGAAAGGCCAGCCTGAAACTCTTCAAAGGTGAGAGACTCACTAGGATACATGATCCTAGGCGAGAACATTCAAGATGGGCCAATGACAAAGAGCGGCACCATCATTTCCTCCATAACGCAGTAGACCAACAACTCGTTAAGAAATGAATGAATTGCTAATGGACCGCATAGTTTCTTCTTACCTGTAGAGGGCTCTGAAAGAGGTTTCCAAACTACACCCTTAACCAAAGGGATGAGCCGGAAATCTAAGACATACCTTTCCATCAATCCCTAATGACATTGGCTTATGCCTCTCCTCTAAGCCTTACAGCTCAGATCCATAAAGCTGCTTAGAGTCTAAGCACCCACGTTAGGCGCCACGAGAATAAGTTTGTTACCACAGAATAAGGAAAGGTAAAATTGAAATAGATAATCAAATTCTTCAGACCCTTCCATAATTTGACGTCTATGGAACGGGGAATTTTTCGTGGATCCCCAGACCTCATCAATGAAATGAAGGTCGAAATAGGTTGGGAATATTCGTGCATACCACCATAAGCCTGCATCAAAGAATTCGATGCTTTCCTAAGGTAAAGCGCTACAAACAGCCAGCCTGATTTCCTACCTAGGTAGACAACTGACTGCTAGAACAGGTATTCATATATGGAAACCCAATAGCATCACTTCATGGATGATCTGCCACCAAAAGGACTATCTCACACCAAGGCTCTCAGTATTATGATGCACTACAATAACCATCATGTACCCTTCGTTCTGGTGGACAATGGCTCGGGAGTGAACATATGCCCACTCAATACAGCAAAGGCAATCTATATCACCCCTGATGATTTATCATTTTCTAAGGGCACAGTCAGAGCAGTTCATGGGTTTGACAATAGGGAGAGAAGTTTTGATAGAATGAATCACTATCATTGTCGTAAGCCCAACACCTTATGCAGTCACCGTTCTCGCCATGGATATCAAACCAAATTCACATTTGCCTACTTGAATGTCAATGGTTGCACAATGCTAATGCAATCCCGTCTACACTACAATGTAAGCTCATGATTTCAATGCCATTAGGTTCTCTTTCGAGAAGAAGGGTGGTCGCTCGATCAATAAGAGCATGAGAGTTTTCAGCTACTTTGTAAATGGGAATTATCTGATTAATCTACCAATGGAAGGTGGGCAATCGACCTGCTCTTATAATCAATCCAACCCGATTATGTGCAGACTTGACCGATTCTTGACTAATGGAGGTTGGGAGGCCTATAGGCAGCCTGCATCTCCGTGTCAAACCCAGTAGTTCCTCCGTAGTCCAGAGGCTAGGTATGCGAACCCATTCCTACTTGATATACACAGAATGACTTCATCCCATAAACTCTCTGCCTATCTTTGAAGTAGAGTATTTCGATTGGATAAAGGTTATGCTAATAAAGAGATTCTAGCTCACAGAAGGAATCAGAAGAGATATAGTAAACAGTCAAATATAGTAGGTTGTATCAGAGTAGGTTACTGGCTGGCCAAAGGCATGCATCCTGGGTCTTCTCTCTTCAAGAAACTCTAACCCCCTTGGCATCTCTATTCTCTCCCCTTTAGACTAGCAACACTCCCCCCCGCCCCCCCTTCTCTCTACTCTCTGCCCAAAACTGGAGCTTAAAGAGTAGCACTAAAGTTCATTTATAAAGATATTTCTGGATATTGAAGTTTCCAGGGATTAGAAGTATATATATGATTTTCTATGAAAATTTACAATGGTGGAGTTTCATAGGTTTCTCCGAAATGGAGGAAACTCTCTGGAGAGTGTTAATAGCGGAAAAAAAAACCCTCTTTGTTGTTCTTCTAGTAAGAATCCATTATGGCTGTTGAGCATGGAAGCTTTGTAAATTGGTTTGATGCTTGTTTATTAGGGTGTACAGCTTTGTATTACTGTGGTGGATTATTTCTGAAGATGGAAACTAGAACGATTATGTTTTATTGGGGCATTCTATTCATTCAAAACCTATACTTTTGAACCATGTTCCCATCTTCTTGGATGCATTCTTCACATCTTCACTCCCTTCTTACCATGGGAAGATTATCTTATTTGAGATACCAATGGGTTTGCTAATTTTGTATAGGGATCAAGTAGTTTTACTTGTATTGTTATCATGGTTTTAAAATTTGCCGAAATTCGGCGAAATTCGACCGAAATTCGCTGAATTTTGAATCACCAAATTAAAGTGTACATGCAGTAAAAAAATTACAAATATTCGCCAAAACTTCGCCGAATTAATTCGCTTAATTCAACAAAATTCGGCTAATTTTCGAAGTTTAGCCTTTTTCAGTACAAAAATTACAAAAATTCGCCGAATTAATTCGCCGATATAGAGAAGTTTGGAGAATTTTTGCCGAAATATTTGTAAAAAACACACTGATTTTTAAGGATTTGATAAAATATGCATGTTAAAACACTTATAACTCACTATATCCTAAAAACAACCATTTAGAGGAACCTAAGCAAGATTAATATCGTTTCACTAAAAAAAATATATATATATCGTTTCACTCAAAAAAACAAAATATATCGTTCAACTCATTTTGACACAAGTATCAAAAGTTTGAGATTCTTTTTTTAAGCAAGTACTAAGACACTAAGTCATAAACTCATAAGAAGTATAACACATATTTTTGCAATTTTTGTAGTAAAAATGCTAAATTCCAAGAAATTAGCCGTATATGATAAAACAAGCATAATAAAACACAATGGTGTTTAAGGATATGATAAAAGAGGCATAGTAAAACACTTATAACTCATCTTAAAAAAAATTCAAATACTTTAGACACTTGCGTCAATATGAGAAACGATATTAATCTAGCTTATATTGCTCCAAATGGTTTTTTTTTTTATGATATAATGAGTTATAGGTGCTTAATCATGCTTGTTTTATCATATCCTTAAAAATCAGTATGTTTTACAAATGTTTTGGCAAAACTTCTCCAAACTTCTTTAAGTTAGCAAAGTTTTACAAAAATTCTCTAAATCGAATTGAACTTCCCCGAATTAATTCCGAATTTTAACTGACCGAAGTTCAAGGCGAAGTCGAAGTATAGAACCTTGATTGTTATGGTCTAACTGTAGAGAGATTAATTACCATTCTAAAGGAAATAGGTCTTCATTTAATCAGTCCCCTTACATTGGACAACTCCAAATCCATGAAGCCCCATCAATGGACAACATCAATGCATGGCGGACAACAACAATTCACAGCCAACAAGCCCCACATGGTCTATCTGAGTTTAGTGATTGCGATAAGAGTTTCAAAGGGCACATGATTAACCAATTATATGATGGGCCTGACCTTAATGCATTGGGTTTAGGTCCAATTCCTTTGGAACTAAGTAATTTTGGGTCCAATTTGGGTTTACCCGATTAGAATTGATTGGAATCGGTCCAATTCATGGTACTCAACGGCTAAACATGTCTTGAAATTTGAAGTATTGTGAAGGGAGAAATCAAGATTTGAGCATAAAGTATTGACATATTCAAAATACACATTTTTTATACAATAGACAGGTACCCAATACCTGATGGGAAAAAAGGATTAAAGGAATGTACCAAATCGGTTCTAGGACTATCTATTTCAAAACCGAATCAAAACTGGTAGGACTAGGAATTGATGTTTACAATAGGTCTGGTTCTAAGTATACAAGTACTCTAGCTAGTGGAGTTATTACAAACCGAGCCAATTTCTATATGAGCAATCCTCTCTGAGCCCACTTCTCTGAAGTTCCATACATATGAGATTTACATCGCAAATATTCCCACCCGAGTCAACTCTATTTGAGGATCTATACATACAAACCCACTCCATCCAAGGATTAATCTATCCAATCCTGCTCCATTCGAGGTCCACATCTCAAATAACTCCCATTCAAGGGACCCGGCCTCAAAAAACACAATGCGTTTTTCAAGGATTTTTCCTTTTGTTGGCTGTGAAGACCTGTTGAAGCTTGACCGTTGGCTAACGCCTTCAACAGTTGTCGTACACAAGGGCCATCATTCCCTTCTGTCCACTACTGACATTTTAGTGTGGTCCCATCTTAGCTTCTTGAGTTCTTAATCGTGGAGAGTTTATTAAGCTATGAACCTTCTTAGTTGTTGATTATGCTAAATCTGCGCTCCATTCCCCAATCAGTGAAGTTCTCTCCTTATATTTTTTTTCTGTTTTATCAATCTTATTGCATTTTTGTTCGAGCCAACTCAATCTGAGGACCCATCTATCCAGTGAAGTTGAAGCGCAGAAGCAAGTGAGCTGTTGGAGACAAAGACCAAACATCTACCAGTAAGGCCACATGGGTTTATGTGGTGTTCCCATCACTTATTTTATATAGGCCATTACAAACTGTTTATATTAGTTTTGACCACAGGCTTTACTAAGCTTTTTAGCTATTAGGGATTTGAAGGCTAAGATTAGAACTAATATAAGGCAGCAAATAGACTTTAATTTAGGATTATACCAAAAGGTTTGTTGCTGGTTTTCTGGACTATTTTTGACACCTTATATAGGGATATTTGTTGCTGGTTTCTGTTGCAGAAACTACCATTCAGACCTGATTTACAGATGGTTTTATCTGTTTTTCTACTTGATTATTCACTGTTTTAGCTTCTTATTCTTTTATTTTATCGTTTTTTTGATAAATTCTCTCTTTTTTTATTTTATTTTTTATTTTTTATTTTTTTATATCTTAGGACTACATTAAATACATTCCATATCCATAAAGGGGGTTTTGATAGTACGATCAGACAAGATCTCTAATCTTTGGTTTCAGGTTAACTTCGGTCAATACAAATTCAAATTAATTCATTGAAGTTTATGGAAGTCTATAGAATTATTTGCAAAATTAGGAAATGTATGAATTTTATAGAATTATGGGAAAATTGAAGGAAAATGCAACGATATTTCAAGAAATGATAAAACAAACATTTAAACACCTTGATAACTCATTATAACATAACAAAAACCATCTGGGGTAATAATTGCAAGATAAATAGAGTTTCATACATACTATAGCAGGTATCTAAAAGATTGAGACGCTTGAGAGCCAAAATGAAAAACACAATTGATCAAAACTATATCATTCAATTTGATGCAAAATAACAAACATACAATCAAATTAGAGTTCTATCGAGTTTTTAGCATTTTATTTAATTATTTCATCATCATTTATGCCTTATCCCAAACTTTTAGGGTCGACAGCATGAATCCTATTTCGCCATTCGACATTGTTTAAGGCTATGTCTTCTATCAAAGCATATGTATTCAGATCATTTCTTATCACCTTCATTCAAGTCATTTTCAGCTTTCGCATATCCCTTTTAAGGCCTTAAACTTGCACGAATCGCTCACTATCACTGGTACCATCATTGGTATTTGTTGCACATGTCCAAACCATCTCAATCGACTTTCTCTTATTTTATCTCCTATTGGGATTATTTCTAGATTTCCTTGAATATGTTCATTTTTTATTTTTCCTTTACTAGTTTTTCCACTCATCCATCGGATTATTCCTAGATTTCCTTGAATATGTTCATTTTTTATTTTGTCTTTCCTAGTTTTCCACTCATCCATCTCAACATCTTTGCCTGACTCATTCTATGAACATGTTGTTAATGGTTCAAAGTTTTGGCCGAAACCGAAACATTTTGTCTGTTTCGTTTCGGTTTCGCTATAAGACGAAACTACATACGTTTCGGTTGGTTTCATCTGAAACCGAATGATACTTCATCTTATGTGTAAATTTGGACTAACATTTCATTTCAGTTTCACGAAATACTTCTGATACATTTCGGTATCGCTCATGAACGACACCGAAACGATATTGTGTACTTTGAACCATTTCTTGCCCAACATTCCAATCCATAAGTATAGCTGGTCTCATTGTTGTTTGGAAAATTTTTCCTTTAGCTTGATAGGTATATGCCGATAACATAGTCCTCTAGAAGCACATCTCCACTTTAACCATCTAGCACTAATTCTATGGGTTACATCCTCACCGATCTCTCCATCCATGTCAATAAACAAACCTAAATAACGAAATTGGTCGCTTTGGAGTATTTCTTGTCCATCAATCCTAACTAATGCCTCATTCCTACGAATAACTTTACTAAAGTTATGTTGTATTTATTCTATTTTGGTCCTACTTATCTTTAAAACCTTAGTTCCTAACGTCTCCCTCCGTAGTTCTAATTTTGCATATACCTCCTTTTTAGTCTCAACAATCAACACTAACTTTTTGTGTACATTCTTTATCAATAATTTACATTTATGAGGTGAAACGTAACATTGATAATAGGGTTGAATCTTTAAAGTTCAAAGGGTTGAATAGCTCCCTATTCATATTTGATTTGTCAAATTCCCAAATTTCCTCATTATTTGGGCGATGCTCCTATAAGATGCTCCATGGCTCAAAATTGCATGCGAGGCAAGTAAAAAATGTGGACCCCAATAATACAAAATTAGAAACAATGACAAGCTCTGAATAAATCAAAAGCTGCTACAAAATTGAATTAATGAATGTCATAAAACCTGATCAAGGGAGCTGTAATTATCAGCTATGTATGGCGATTGTTGATTATTTTGATAGCTAGGATCCACAGAACTCTCAGCATAGAAATGAGGTTGTGACACATGTTCATCACGAGAAGTACCTTCCGCCGATACCATATTCCCCATATTTAGAAGTGCTTTATCCCTATATACAAAATTAATCTTGAAAAGTGTAAGAAGAGGATGAGTTAATTTTATAATTATATCATAGCCATAAAAAATTACTCACCTTGGCTTCACTATATGTTAAATAATCTCTAATTTATAGAATGTATCGTATCAATATTGCAAAAGGGTTGTTTTGAGAATATCTATGACACAATATCACAAATTAAAAGCCGAATTCTTTCCAAATGATTCTTTTCTGTGATATTTTTCCATCAAAAGATCACAATACAAATGGGACGCTATGTTTGTAAGACCCTTGAGTGTTTTGAAACCCAAGTTTAGTCTCAAGGAACAAGCACAAAATCTTTACTTGAGTTTTCCTTCATAAAGATTTTTTTTATAAGTATGATTCATTAAAAGGGGAAAACCCCACCAAAACAATACACAGACAGATCACACTCCTTAAGGAGGTGAACATAAGCCTAACAATTCATCCCATCAGAAGACAAAAGACCCAACAACACACCCAAAGGTAAAGAAAAACCTTAACTTTCAAGACCACCTCTTGAATGCTTCTTCTCTTCCCTTAAAGATCCTACAATTTCTCTCCTTCCAGATGGCCCACATAATAGCAAACGTGGGAACGCGCCAAAGGAGCCGACCTCTCCCAAAAAGAGAATCCTTAAGCTAGTTCCAGACCATAAGAATACCTCAATCTGATCCCTTAGCTGATAAAGCTAACCAACCACAATACTCATTGCCCCAAATCACCTCCACCACCCTATCGTTTATAACTTCCAACTTGGTTTCTAGAAGAACCACATCCACTTTCCATCTCTGAAGAAACCGCTCGCAAATCACCCTTCTGTCAACCCCTCCCAACCCCCTCACATTCCAAGACAATATTTTTAGATTCATGACAATAAATCTGCACCTCCACACCCCCTTCCCTTCCTCTGGCTTCCCCTACCCCCACCATTTCTGTCAGATGATTCATCTCCGAAGGGCTACTGATCTCTCTGGATAGCCTCACTCTCCTCCTTACTGGACTATCCCTAGGTTCAGAACATCAAGAAACTTGACCCTGTTTGACACAACCATGCTCAGTCTCAACTAAACACAGACCCAAACCCGATGTTTCCTTCATAAAGATTATTGTCAATTCATTCTTAGCCTATTATGCTGGTTGAGTAGTAATAGGTGCATGGTTGTCATTTCTTACTTCATTATTATTTGCATTTTTATACTATTAGGCATGATTGCACGTTAAAAAAAAAAATTTAATTGTTTTAAGTTTAAGTATTAAGTTAATAACATCAGTGGCAAATTTGATACATGCTATGTTGTTTTTTTCTCTTCTATATTTTTCTTTAAATTCAACTCGCTAGCTTTCTCCAAAGAGAAGGAAACAAAAGATTGGGCAAAATATTACAGATTTATTTTTCCATAGAGTAAAAGGAAACAAAAGATTAGTACAACTTTCTTTGATGCAGATTGTGAAGGTGCTTTAGATTGGGTTTTGTGTCTTCTTTGGAGAGAACATAGTCACTTGGCACAGTAAGAAACAATTTAGTATCTCGATCCAAAACAGGGCTCCAAGAACCACGGGAAGGGATTTGCAAGCCCAAGGTAGCAGGAGGCCTTGGGGTTCGACAAATCCATTTGATGAATAAAGCTTTACTTGGGAAGTGGCTCTGTCATTTCGGGGAGGAGATGGATAGCCTATGGAGAAGCATCATATCGGCAAAACAGGGCTCCGAGAACCACGGGTGGGATAGCTCTTTGCCATCTACCTCTTATGGGGTTGGAGTTTGGAAAGGTATATCCAAGATGTGAAGAGAGATCAGGAACGGGAATAGCTTCAAGGTGGGGAACGGGAACCAGGTGAGATTCTAGGAGGACATTTAGTGTGGGGAGTCTACTTTAGCCGAATCCTTCCCCTCGATCTATGTTTTGGCCAACAGAAAATGAGTCTTGATTAGTGAGGTGGCCATTAGAGAGAATGGGTCTATCTCTTGGGATTTGGGGATCAGGAGGAGGATCAATGATTGGGAGGTGGAGAATGTGCCTTCCTTGTTGCACCGATTGGAAGAGGTGGTGGAATCACGACTCCAAGGGGATTTTCTCGGTCAAGTCTCTTTATTGTAGCCTTCTAGGGCAGAGCTGTACATCCTATCTAGCTAAGCGTTTTTGGAGCACCCCCATACCGTCCAAAGTCATCTTCTTTGTATGGTGTGCGACGCTCGATAAAATCTTATCCATGGAGAACTTCAGAAAACGTGGCTTTCAAATGCCTAATAGATGCATTCTGTGTCATCAGGAGGAGGAGACGACAAACCATTTGCTTATCCATTGTCGTGTGTCCAAGGAGATATGGGAGCGCTTCCTTCAGCTCTTCGGGGTTTCTTGCGTCTTTCCGCTCTCGGTCCTCGACACTTTCAAAGGTTGGCTCTCCAAGGCCTTCTCATCTAGTGGTAGAGCACTTTGGAGGATGCTTCCTTTTGCTATTTGGTGGGAGTTATGGAAGGAGAGAAACCGCCGTATCTTTGAAGACAAGGAGCCAATAGCGAAGAGATTACCATGAACATCAAAGCTATGCTATATTATTGGGGGGCGGCAAATCCGGAGCTTAAGCCTTTCAAATTTGAAGGGTTCATCTTCCGGTGAGATCGTTTAGTCTCGTAGTGGGTTCTTTCTGTGGTGGTTTGTGCTCTTGGGGGTTTGGGGTTTTTTTTGCTCTTGCAACTTTCTTTTCTTTTTGTATCGATTGTACAGTTTAGGGCCTTCTCAGCCCCCTTTTTATTTATATATCTTTTACCGGTCAAAAAAAGTATCTCGATCCAAAACAGAAGATATATTTATGATATAGTTGCAGAGGTTTTGGGAAAAATTGAAGAAGTGGTTCCTCATCCAAGAAAATGTTATAGAAAATCAAGCAACTATACAGACTAAGCCAAACCCAATCTTCCATGAATGCATAAAACATATTGAGGTTGACTTCCATTCATGGTTTGAAGTTTTAAACGAAACCAAAACGTTCTTAGCTGCGAAGGACACCAAATACAGAGGGGTTTCGTGAAACCCTAAGTTTCGATGCAGGTTCGGCCAAAACCTTTCTATCCAAAACTCGATGAAACAGACAAAACCATATTGGAAAGCTCCGGAAAAAATTAGAAAAAATAAAAAGCATATAAATGGAATAAAATTTATACAAAACTACATTATATAATTGATTTAGGGTAAAAAAGAGTGACTTAAATGCTGTTACATTGAACTAGAGTCTGTCTTGTAAATTTGAATTCCAAGTACTCGATATACAAACTCTATTTTGATAAAAACGTATGTTAATTAACTTCTTTTACCTAGAATACACATTGGTAATGAAAGGAAAAGCTACGAGAGCAAAAAAACCCAAGCCCCAGACAAACCAACAAAAAGAAAACCACTACAAGACCAAACGATCCCACCGGAAAATGAAATCTTCTAGGTAAAAGAATACACATTGGTTTAAGATTCTAGCGTCTTGTCAGAAGATTGTGGGGTTCGAATCCTACTAGGTGTGTACATTTTAGAACAAGTTGGTTAACAATTTAACATAATGATTTATAACATAAATCAGAATACCATAACAAAATAATAATAACGCAATGTTAATTCAAGTTCCACCATGTGACCATGTCTACAATCCATTATCCATGGCCACTAGCCAGTGACATACAATAAAAACTCTTATTATCCTAAGGCCATAGTTTAAAAAGGCGTTTGAGGCTTAAGCCTCAAGGTACATTCAGTGAGGTAGCCTCGAGGCGCAACTGAGGCTTAAGCCTCATTTTACAATATAAATGCTAATACTGTGGACCATTTTTTTCATTTTTGTTTTCCAAAAATACCCTCCCCACTATTCTTATATGCTAAAAATCACCTAAAAGGTCTTCAGTTGGTTTTCTTAAACTCTTTTTTTTTTTTTGAGAAATACTAAATCTAACATTTCATTCCTAGTTTTTCCCATTTAAGAGAAATTCTTATAGAGAGCTCAAATCTTATCGGACTGTGATTCCGTCGCTTCCTACGGTTTTCTTGTGAGAAATCTCACCAAACTCAAGCAAGAATTCAAATCCTATTCTTATGCGTATAAGAATAGGATTTGAATTTGTGTTCTTGTTATTGGATTACTTGGACTTAGTATTTGTCTGTTAACTAGTTAGATTTTAGCTTTTACTACATTATAGACTTGCTCTACTTTCCTAATCTATCTTGTTAGTTACTTACTTTGTTAGTAGCTTATTAGCTACTTAGATTTGATAATTTAGTTAAGTGCTTTACATTTTTAAGATTTGATATCAGCATGCAGGTAACCCTAATAGCGTCACTCCTAAGGTAAAAGTTATAGCCTCAATTACTTTTATTTAAGTTATTTTTTTAACATGGTATGTTGTTTCTGATGTTTGTAGAATATATATATTTTTTATAAATTTTTTAAGCACTATTTTTTTGAAAATGAGGCTTAAGGCCTTGAGGCTACGCCTCGCCTTTTTGAGGCAAAATGCCTCAGTTCCTGAACTAGCCTTTTTAAACTTTGCCTGAGCCCTAGAGTACTACTAACGTAACTGCATAAAAGACTCCCAATAATATCTCCCAATAGTTGATGAAGTCAAGCTGGTAGTGCGCCCGTTGCTTCTTCATCGCCGTTAACCCTTGCCACTGTGCTTGCCCACCAACTTGATTATTCTTCAATTCCAGCGGTGCACCGGCCTATACCAAATGTACTACCACAGGAACCGTAGAATAATCAAGTTGGTGGGCAAACAGTAGCGACGGGGGCTAATTGCGATGACAAAGCAGCCAGTGCACCATCAGCTTGACTTCATTGACTATTAGAGGATATCATTGAGAGTCTTTACTCGTGCAGTTAATCTAATAGTACTTTAGGATTTAGGAGTTTAAGGGTTAATTACCAATGTGTAGTTTAGGTAGAATAAGTTAACTAGCATATGCTTATAAGTTATATCAAATAGAGCATGTATATTGACAACTTGAAATGTAGGTTTACAAGATAGATTCTGGTTCAACCCGATAGCACTATAAGACACTCTTTCTACCTTAAATCAGTTTTATGATGTAGTTTTTAATGATTTTTTATTTATATGTTTCTTACTTTTATTTTATTTTTCTAATATTCTTCAGATTTTTTCGGAGCTTTCCAATATGGTTTCATCCACTTCACCTTGGTTTCGCTAGGTTTTGGACCGAAACCACCAAAACCAAACCTACACCTTTGAACCATGTTTCCATTTCATTTGTGATAAAGTTAGTTTTGGCGAGATCTCCACCCCTTACACAAAGTCTACTAATTAGTTTGTTGATACCCTTACGAAGGACTCATCTTCCACTCACCATTTCATGTGCTTGTCCAAGCTGGGCATGCTTGACATTCATGCACCAACAAACATGCTCAGGTTGAAGGGGAGTGTAGTCGGATATAGAAGTAAATATTTTATTTGTTGTTTTGACCCCCACAAAGGGTAGTTGTATAATTTCATAGTGATAGTATAAACAATAATATGGGTGTATGGGCATCATAACACACAAACCTATTTCTCTATTTTTTTTCTTTTCTTTCTTCTTCTTTTCTTGCAGCCTTAATAGAAGAACGAAAGACATGGGTTTAGATAGAACTGAATGGAAGAACAAGATTCGTGTTGCCAACCCAATATGGTTGGTATAAGGCTTGTAACAATGATGACGATTAATATGGATTTAATGGAAATGTTACAATGAAGGAATGAAGAATTTGGCTTCGCTTAAGAGGCTGATGACCCTCAAAGTGGTCTAGGAGCTCAATCCCCTCAAAGAGATTAAACCATCCCATTCCCATGTTATTCTCTTATCTTTTTTATATACCATTTAACTTTTTTTTTTATAAGTATTATTTAACTTGCATAATTTAATGATTTTTTCTTCAGCCTTGCCCTATGACAGCGATTGATCAATTTGATATAAAAGCGGCTAGATCTTAATTTATTTTGGTTATGATTCAGTTGATGATGGAAGCTAAGTTGAAGAAATTAAAACACAGTTGATTGGCGTCCACCTATGTAACAAGAACACTCAATTTTCTAAGAATTTGCCGTGTCGTACTCATGTGTTAGATACATGCTGACACACTTACAAATAAATATTGAATTCATTCAAATATTTTGTATCATTTATATGATTATAATGCATTCAACTTATCTGAATGCACTCTTTCTATATTGTATACTTAACATGATCTAAAGTTATTCTAAAAATTATATCTCCACATATGGAATAATGGACATGACGGCGTATTAGGTATGCCAGTTCAATGTGTCTAACACTTCATATCAGTCGGACACCAACATATGTGACTGTGACTTGTTACATAGGTGTGGAGAAATCCTAACTTTTTGAGCAGTTGAAGGAGTCGAAGAAGGATTTGATCAATCATTCTGAACAAGAAGTTGAGACAAGAAAAAGGCCTTCTATATGGGACCCAGGGGCTGTGCTCAAGTAAAATATTAATCTAAGCCAGAATGATGACAATTATTTTACTAAATTCAAAGAAGAGGATCCCAATGGACACCGCATTGAACTAGATGTCAATCGTGATGCTGATATTGAGGTGGATGAAAATGCTAAGTTTTCAATGATATAAAGTCAGGCCCAACACATGGAGAACTCAGTCCTATGTCTCGATTAGGAAATATGCAATAAATTGTAGATCTGTTTGATAACAAAGGACGGGTGCATACCACCACACAAGCATGGTCCAAAGGGATCAACTTCCCTCAAAGTTTGAGGGGGGGGAGGGAACCCCGCAGGATGGGTTTATCAGTTAAAACACTTTCAGAGGTTCGTTAAGATTCCTGATGACCAGAAGGTAGCTTTATCGCCCATTCACTTGGAAGGAGATGCTGTCTATTAGCGGATGCAAAAACAATTGATTATCAGAGCCATCTTGAAAAGCTCGTAAATCAGACTTTCAGATCACCCGAGCCATCTTTGGTGATTTACTTCACATCCAAGTTAAAGGATGACAGTTGAGTCGGGGTATAGCTGTGTCAGTTCAGACACCACTAGAAGATGCCACTTGGGAAAGGTGGAACTTAATGAAAACTTTCCAGATTCCGCCATCGAAACATTGGCATTTCGAAAGGGGAAAGAGTTATATTACCCCACTAGTTTAGGAAGAGCTGAAGTTGAGTATAGGGTTCTAGATTTAGTAGGTTCAATCTAGTTAATTATAGTCTCTAGTTTCAGGTGGGATATGTAAATCAAGCACAGGTGGTAGGTTTAGGGCTATTATTTTAGTGTCTAAATGCCTGAATTGTTATGGACAGATGAGAATGAAGGAACGAGGAATTTGACTTTGG
Source organism: Euptelea pleiosperma (assembly GCA_035048495.1). Lineage (NCBI taxonomy): Eukaryota > Viridiplantae > Streptophyta > Magnoliopsida > Ranunculales > Eupteleaceae > Euptelea > Euptelea pleiosperma. The sequence goes on along the minus strand of CM068552.1, from coordinate 24,659,456 downwards.
CTTTTGAGGTTGATCACCCTTGAAGTGGTCTAGGAGGCCAATCCCCATGAAGAGAACAAACTATCTCATCCCATATTCTTCTTTTCTCTTTTTGACAATTCTGTTAACCTTGTATCATTTTTTCAGCATTAGAGAGCTGTAGTTCAAAGATGACAAATCAAACCATGCGGTATGAATTGAGCACAATCGAGATTGAATTGGTCAAACTTAGTATTTTTGTTATCCGGTCTGCTTCTCCAGCGGCGAATATCCGATATAAACAAATAGGCAATCTCAAACCAAACTGTGATTCCAAAATCTCAACTACCAAATCAGAATAAATCTCAAGTACTGGAAAAAGAAAAAAAAAAGAGGCATTATTTTATTTGTCTTCAGCTATACCTTTTTTTGGCAATCAGATCAAATTACATCTCATTTTCAATTTCTCTCAGCACTTAATTTATAATTCAAATCTCCAAAGCAAACCAAACACATAAAGCTTAACAGTAAGAAATCAGAGATTAAGAAAACCATGACAATAGATAAATTTTATAAGGTTCAGTTTGAATCGCCATTTATGCACCAAAAAAAGTACACTTATTCAAACAGACCCTTACGTTTACAGTTAGATGCATTAATTCCCTTTTTGGGGGTAGAGGAGATGCATTAATGAATACATATACATAGAGAAGAAGAAGAAGAAGAAGAAGAAGTAGAAGAGAAGAAGAAAGTCACCTGCTGATATTTTGTATTTACAGAGAGAGGCGAGATTCGGAACGATTCCACCGTTTCTACTTTCTTAGGAAAGTGCCGGTGATGCGTAGTGCACTCTTTACACCGTTGACGTGTTGTCCCGATTCATTGTAACCTTTTGACTTTGACTTGTCTTTTCTTTGTGAGCACAACTAATTAGACTAACGTGAGTCCGGTCAATGATCCCGCGGTATGCTTCCTATGAGTAAAACTTGTGTCACAAGATGTTGTGATGGAACACGGTCACAGCACTCAATACTAGCCACGTGGCATATTATCAGAGATCTTTGACCGTATGGATGTTTGACCAGTCCCTCGGTGGACCTACAAACAAAAATCAGCCTGATTAGTGATTTACAACCTTTGGATTTATGCACCCAAATAACGCTCAATAATGCTCAAATTCCTACCGGTAAAATCAACCCATGAAAATAACTTCAATAGAATCAGTTAGAAATGACTAATCAAGCTGATTTTTAGTGTACTAGTCCACCGAGGGACTTCCCAAACATCCATACAGTCGTTGTCCTCTAATAGTATACCACGTGGCTCGTATTGAGTGCTGTGACCGTGTTCGGTCACAACATCTTGTGACACAAGTTTTACTCTGCTTCCTATATGTTTTCGAAACGGGTCAGGCTCAGCGTACACCTATTTTCACACACAATTTTGGTGTACCCACAGGGAAGATAAATTAATGGCTGATATAGATCACCCTTATAAAAAATCAGCCCATTCTGGAATTTTAACACCATCAAATGTGGGTTCCAAGTTAACGGTAAAAAATAGACGGTCCATAATTTTTCAACTTGTAAATCATGCTATGAATATCGGAATGATTTGAATTTTTGTGTGGGTGATCTCCTCACCATAGAGACCATCTTCACCAAAAATCAGCCCATTCCAAAACTTCTAATTTATATGTTGGCCCCGACGATTTTTTGTGTGAAAATAGGTGTCCGCTGAGCCTGACCTGATCATTTTAACCCATTTAAAATGTAATTACCATTCTACCCTGATTTCAATTTCTTAGAAAACATATGCAATCTCCAGCCATTGGTTTTTCAATTTAATCCACATCCCAAACCATAGAGAAGAGATGTTCCCCTATTCCCATTAACAAAGACTTCTAAAAAGGCATTTTTGAGGAATCCGTCTAGAGCTACACTTATTTCTTACACCCATTCTTACTCCTAGTAGTGGGGCTCACATGGTAATCACGTTGAACAATCCAACCGTACATTGAGTTTTCCTTGCCATGATGATCTTCATCACCAAGATCAGTTCATTTCAACATTTCTAACCATATAGAAAATTGTCTCAAAAATAATGGCTTAACTTCTGTGGTTGGCTTGTGCTTAGCACAGACAGTTTCTAAAGAATTAAAGCAAATGTAAAAAATAATAATGGTATAAAAATAAATATTTGTAAGGAAAAAATAAATAGTAAAAATTTAAAAGCTGAACACGATGAGGTAATAATGGTTAAATGATGCTTCATTATTAGAACTCTTAACCTTTTATTTAGGGGCCGTTTGGCAAACCCAAAATAAATTACTTTCTTGCTCTCAAAAGTAAAAAAAGTCGAAAAGTTCGCATGGGTATCAATAATAAAACTACTTTTTCAAAGTCGATAAGTTTCTTTATGTTGTTAAAAAAAAAAATTCTTCTTGCTTTCAACGGAAGGAGAAGCAAAAAAAATTGTGGGTCCACGCGTTATAAACTTCAGTGAATATTTTAAAATACCATTTGTACCCTTAGCTCATATATACATAAAAAATAAAATTACATCAGAGTCCTTTCTCCATCTTCGACGATTGGGGTTCTCAGACTCCCCTATTCCCATAAAAAATAAACTGCAGGACGTGATCTTCTTCAACCGTCAATGCTGCTCCTTCATCCTTCACAGCGCCAAAACCCAACAGCCTCTCCACGTTCTTCTCTTCCTCAATTCCCTCTTCTTCTCCACTCACATTTGGTTGATCTCTCCTAGCCAGTACCTCGATCATCTTCTTCACTGTAGGCACCTCTGTCTCGAACCGTTAGTTGGGTTGCAGGTTCCTCCTCGTTTCTTCATCTTCTCTACAGCAACCATCCAGTTGTGCAAAGATGTGAGCCACACCTGCAAGTTCATGGCCTGCAACCCTTGCGGGCCGTGATCTCCTCTTCCTCTTCTTCGGGCTTCATCTCTCCTCCCCCATCTCCGGTCGACTCTCTCTAGTCTGCCTCCTCTCCTGGGACACACGCTGCAACTCCACCATCCCAACACCTCAATCTCCTTCCACCAATGGGCAGTCCACCTGCAATTCCTTTGGGCACAACTCTTCTCCATTGTTGCCACCCCACTACAAGGTTGCACCACGGGCCACCTCCTTGCAAGCCCGAACAACACCTACTCACCTTCTCCTTCTTCCACCAGCATGCTCACAGGTTTAACTTCCACGAACGCGTGGCAGGTCTCTCACGTGGTGCACTCACCTCATCCTCTCCACCCGTGCACCCCCTCCTTGTTTGTTTCGAGTAGCACCACCATGGCCAGTCGAATCTCATCATTTCATGGCCTAACCATGGCCAAACCACTCTTCGATCTCTCATGCCGGCCGAAAGGTAAGTGTTCCAAGGTAATTCTCACTTTTTCTCTCATCTCATTTTCTTTCTCTAACTTTTTTGCTCTTTCTCTCACTTTATCTCTCTCTCTCTAACTTTCTCTTTACATGCTTTCGAAAGTAAATTTACAGCTTTATTTATTTCATTCTTGTAACCACTCTATGATTAATGCAATTTCAGTTTGATAATTTTAATGTTCTTGGATCTCTTCAAATGAATGTTGTTTGAAACCGACTCACCCTTCTCATATTTCCACCATTTTCGATTGTATATTATTTGTCATTTGTAGTTCTTTATTTGCACTAACTCACACCGAGTGCGGATCGACATCCAACACAAATTACTATGATAGTTCACTAATTTGCAAGATAATCGGATAATTGCAAATGTGTTGAACTAGGGTTTTCGTACCTGATATTCGCTCAAAAGTGCTTATTTTAAGTCATTATCCTTATAGCGATGTCGCATTCTCCTACGTAAAACTTGTCTTTTCGTCGACTTTTTCACGTAAGAGTTTCTTCCAATGCGTAGAGCGCAATCTTTAAACGAAAATTGACTATTTGCATGAAATATACGCATTTCGGATAGTCTAGATATAAAGCCGTTTTGATTAAGTCTCATTACGTGCTTCTCTCTCGCAGGAAACCTGATCGGGCGATTTTCGAGACTTGCGGGCCCATGATCAACCATAGAAGTCTAATATCAAAGCTTAAGGAGTCAACAAGCTATGACAAGAAGATACCGGCCAAGTACGGGTTAAGTCAGAGGATCGTAGAGCCAGATAAAGAACCAAGAGAGAGGAAAAGCTAAAGACCAAGAGACGAGCTAAAGTGATTCAAAGCAGCACCAACTGACATAAAATGACGGCTTACGTAATTGGTAAAGCCGACGGAAGATTACATTGAAGATCAGGGTTCATAACCCTCCGCCAGCTCTTTTGCCATTATTTTGTATTATTTTCTCTCTCCTCTCTCCTAATTCTCTCTCCATCTCTCTAGACTCTAATATCTAATCCGTAGATCGTCTCATCGTATCATTAGATCCCCAGATCTACCATCCGATCCTTAGATCGATCATCCTAACCCTCCGATCTCCATCATCTAACCTTAGATCTTCTCTCCTTTAGCTTTATTCCATCTCTCATAGTTCTTCTACCGTTAGATCTTCAATTCGACCGTTAGATCATTCATCTGACCGTTGGATCTCTCTAGATCCTACGGTCCGCCAATTGTGGACCGAGTCAAACCACCACCTCATCTCATCCAATTATCATAGTTCCATCATCTAACAGCCCCCATGGCCAAGTGGCCCACAAGTAAATTGGAAGCCCACGGCCTTGTAACCCGTCCTAGAGCCCATGGTGTTTTGGGCTCATTTACCATTTTTTCCCCTGCCGGCCAAACGCACCCTAACCTACGGCCTCGCAAGAGGCCCATATCTATCTGGCCCATTAGCCCGCTTATCCTTGAGCCCATGCCCATACCCATTGACACATGGTCACAAGGCCCACGGGCCAATTATCCTTGTAAAGACCCAATCAAAGCAAGTGGCCAACATAAACCCATGGGCTTTCACAAGCCCACATTCAAGCCAATGGGAGAAGTGGTCAACTTTGACCACTTCTCATCAATCCCCAACTTCATTCCCACGGTTTCTCTCTCCCACAACAAACTACTCCCTATAAAAGAGAGAGAAACCTTGGGTCTTTCTTTGGTTCTCTCCCCCCTCTAAAATTCTTAACCTCTTTTTCCCTTCACCCTCTCTCTTTCTCAATCCCATTCCGGCAACAACACTAGCAACCACAGGTTGCTCTCCTCTTCGCACTCCGTGAGTAGTGTTGATCCACCATTAATTCCGGCGAGAAGCTCGCCGAAATTGTTCCAAAGACGGACTGCTTTGCAACTCACCTTCGGTTTCCCACTTGAAATAGCCTGCTGCAACCTACCCCAAGCCGTTGTCCACCATCTTGTTCTTCACCATTTCCACTCCTCACCGGACTGGATCACCATCCATCATCTCACCATTAATTCCGGCGATAAGCTCGCCGGAATTGCAACCACCATTCACCACCTTCTTCTTCTTCTTCTTCTTCTTCTCCTTCTTCTTCTTCTTCTTCTTTATTTAATACTCACCTTGCAACCCAGCATCTTCCTTCACCGTTAAAACCTGCAACTTCCGGCGGGTCCTCATCTTCTCTTGTCGAAACCTTCACGGTTTGCCGGTCTAACGGCCTACAATCTGTCCTTCACACTCCAGCACCACCGTCTCCTTTCACAAGCTCTCCTCATCTGAAACCACTACTGCCATCCCCCTTCACGTGGCTTGTGCACACCTGTGTGTCAACACCAGCAACTCCGGCTGGTTTCTCAAGCCGTTAGCTCCACCGAACCTACATCTCAGTTGCTGCTACGCTCAGCAGCAACAACGTGTGCCTTCTAGATCTCACTCAACCTGCACATCATCCTTGCTGCCCAGAACTCCAGCCACCTTTTTCACCACCGCCTGGTTCTTCTTCCACCTTGCAATCCTAGCCTTCTCCACCTTCTTCTTCTTCAGCCAGCCACCTGGAGTCCATCTTGTCAACACCTCTTTGATCACCCATGTTACAGCAACGTGGAGAAGTGCATAAAGGAAGAACCATAGCCATCTCCTAATCACCTTAGATCTGCTCCTCCGCTTTGCAACTCTATCAACAGCAAACAAACTAGTAAAAAACGGACTGGTTTTCATCTGCTCTTCAACGACTAGTGCCGTTCCCTGACTTGCAACCCCATTACTTGCTGCCTTGCCTCTACCCTGAACAAAAACTCCAGGCGTTACACCTTCCTTTCCAAGGCTGATTTTCTTGCTAGGCTGCTCGAGCATCCACCTGCTGGTGCTCACCACGGCTTCTCCACTTGTTGAACTCCGGTGATCTTCTCAAGCTCACGACCTGGAAGCAAGCACCCCCTCAATTCTCAGCCACGTGCTTCTCATCAACCTCCTGGATGCATGGTCCTCTTGAGATCATCGTCATCCCTGCCTGCCACCATTCGAACGACCTGCACTTCCATCAGCCACAATAGTGGACCGTCAATCCAACATTCATCCTCGGATCATTGAAGGCGCTGCACCCTCTTGGTCTTGTGATCCATACACTTGCACGGATTGCCTCTTCAACACAGTGTCTTGGTCTTCCCAAGGGCTCCATCATTAGGCACCTTCATCCTTTGCCCTTCACGATCTCAACCTCCCTTGCTGCCACACCTCTTAACCATGCACCTCTCCTCCAACATGGTTTAGTTACTTCTCGTCTACCGGACAACAACCTTCATTCTCTTTCTACAGCTTGATAATTCAAAAATGGTAAGATCTCAACTCAAGTGATAGAAGAAAAGGTAATATCTTCATATCTAGTAATCTTCTCTCTCTAGGTTCTAGGTGATTATTTTCTCTCTCTAGGTCAGTTTAGTAATTTCTCTCTCTACATCGCTTTTGAGTTTCATTTCAATTATTTGCTTTCTAAATTAGTGTTTGCTTTATTTGTTAAATTTTTGTAAACTCTTTTGATCATTCAATAAATTGAGTTAAATTTTATTATTTTGGTATTTTCTATTTTCTTTAATTCCTGCTCAAATAATTCATTAATCTTACTCCAAAAAGAATGTTTTAAAAATCGATCATATCACCATTCTCACCCTTTCATAAATTCTCAGCAGTTTCTATTATTATTGTTCTTAATTTGCCCTAACCCCGAGTGCGGACGATATCCGACACGAGCCACTGTGCAAATCTGTGTTTTTGCAGATTAAGTGAACCAAATCGGAGAAATTACAAATATTTTTGAAATCAAGGGTTTCCGATCCAACGACACGGAAAAACCCTAATTTCAAATGGCGCCGTTGCCGCTCGGTTGACGGGATTGCAAAAAGACGAACATGAATTCGGAAAGCTGCTTAATCTTCAAGATCCGATCCAGATCGGAAACTTTCCACTTTATTTTTTACATTTTTCACTTATTATTTTAATGCCTCGGACGGCCGAGTGCAAAGTTGTAATAACTTAGGACTTTATTTTCTCTACTTTTAGAATAACTGCTAGATAATTAACTAATTAAAAATACCAAAAATATTAGGGTCAGATTTCAATTCTGCTATTTCTAGTTAGATCACCATTGGTTACTTGATTCAAATTGGAAGATTTCCAACTCCGGGTAATTCAAAAGTAGATATTTCCGAATCCTAATTCGGGAATAGCTAAAGTTGAATTTCAAACCCTAATTGGAACTAATTCACAATACCTGCCCTAAATCATTGTGTGTTTCTTGAAACCCCAAAGGCGGTATACCTTCCAATTACATACCATAGACCATTGTGGACTAACGTGATTGCGGATTGCGTTTACCAAGTGAGTAGGGAGAGAAAGCTCAAAGAGGTGGAGTCGGGCCCAAGCCCATTTGGATACCCCTCCCTATCTCACGGAGGAGACCCCGTGCGTAGCCAACGAGCAGGTAAGTTTCTATACCTCGCCTTGAGTGCGATCTTGCTCATTGTGCAAAATACTGTGCCGATTGTCTATTTGCTTTTGCAAAAATTATCGGAACTGCTTGGTTTGGCCGTAATAAAATACATTAAAGAACAAACCCAGCTCTAACTTGAAACTGGTGGGATTTCATCACTCACCTCGTCATTCCAGCTTTTGTGCAACCACAGCCAAGAATTAAAATCAATCAAGAATAGAGCCCACTTAGATCGGTGTTCGAGGAAAACTCCACATAAAGCGACCCCTTCAAAGATCAAGTCGATTAAGTCCATGAGTGCGGGTCCCTGTTATCTAACACACCCATAGGTCCCTACTACTCAAGTATACCGAGCTTGTAAGTGGCCTCCTTGATTGTCTGTCGGATTAGCTAGTGTCGGATTAGGAACACGAACCAACCCTAGCTCCTCTTCTGGGAAAACTCATCTTCACGCTTGACAAATCCGGTTAGTCTGGGGCGTACTTAAGTCAGCCGATGTGCCGCACGTCTGTCTAGGCTTCGGATTATCTTGCAGTCAACTTGAGTTAGTACTAGCGGATTTGCTTTAAAGAGTGTATCCTGGTGAGAACCTACAGAGTGAAAAGTTAGTCCGGCGAGTATTTGAAGATAAACCAGTGGTCCGCCCACTGTCATAATTTACACTAGCCCTACACTAACAAGATAATTCATAATACTATCCTGATTGTTTAGGTTAAGAATATCTGTTGCTCTGTGTGCATCATCTAAGCTCATTTGGTTTCATACACCTCTTGCTGACTTTAGAGGCTTGCTCTTTCAGCACATGCCCGCTTGGACTAGATCCAATCGTAGATTGATTCGATCTGAGAATCATTCTCTTACAGTGGAGTCTTCCACTATTCATCACCCATCCTCCTTTCCTCCCCCCTCTTTCAGAGAAAATACCTTCATCGTCATGGAAGACGAATGTCCCCTCATCGAGACGTATGCGCCGATCTCAGCCAACCCGCCATCATGCATTGTTCTTCCACCTACTGCGGCGGTACAATTCGAGATCAGGCCGCAAACTATTCAAATGCTGCCAACTTTTAGAGGTCTCCCCAGAGAAGATCCCTATTCCCATATCAGGGAATTTCAACATGTCATCCTGCTCTTTAGAAATCAGAATCTTGATGATGACAATGTTAGACTGAGAGTTTTTCCGTTCTCTCTAAAGGATAGAGCCTCGGACTGGCTTTACTCTCTTCCTGCAGATTCTATCACAAATTGGAAAGAACTTGTAGGAAAATTTATGTCCAAATTTTACCCCATGACTCGTACTAATCAAATGAAACAACTCATACAGGACTTCCGACAAAAGTCCAATGAGAAATTTTATGAAGCTTGGGAACGATTCCAGGATCATTTGACCAAGTGTCCACATCACAGTATCGACAAAGGCAGTCTGGTTCACATTTTCTACAAGGGACTTACTGATGAGTCCCGCACTATGGTTGAGTCAATGTGCCAAGGAAAATTCATGCATAATACTCCTACTGAAGCATACAAATTTCTGGGAGAATTAAGTGAAAATTCCCAGCATTGGACGATTGACAATGAGTTCAGTCGAAACACTCCGGTCCTGAAAACTAATATGGGAAATGAAGCAAAGGTTGACCTTGAACTCAAATCCCTCATTCAAGAGTTGACCAAGTCAGTCTCTGCCCTGGCTGTGTCTGTACACAAGCCTGTTCACCATTCTGCCACAGTCATGAATATAGGTCAAGAGAACCTCATGGAACCCTGTAATATCTGTTTACAGCCCTCCCACTCTACTGAAAATTGTCCTTTAAATGACGGATGTGCCCCTCCACTCCAAGAAGAAGTTTGTGCGTTTAATACCTTTAAACCACCTACCCAGAACTCCTATAGCCAAACATACCATCCTGATACAAGAAATCATCATAACTTCTCCTGGAGGCAGCAGTCTGCTCCACAGCAAAGACCTGCGCAGAGCACATATCCTCCTGGGTTTAATCAACCCAACAGGCAATACCAACAGGGACAATACCAACAGGGACAGTACCAACAGAGTCAGAACCAGACGAGTCAATACCCGTCTAATCAGAATCGATCATTCCAGCAAGGACAATACTCTGGTCAACAGGCACCTAATCAGAATCCCCAGAATCTGCAGTTAAGTCAAACTGCACATCAATCCTACAATTATTCTGCCCCTATGAGCTCAAATCGTGAACTGGTTGCTCAAGCTGCTCCTAAACCAGGTCTAGAAGACCTCCTATCACAATTTATTGTGCAGCAAACCCAGTCCATGCAGCGCCTAGAGCAGCGTCTTGGGAATTTAGAAGCTGAGAAAGCCAAAGGCATCTTCCCTAGCCAACCTATTGCAAATCCTAAAGGGAATGCCAAGGGCGCAGTTTATGAGGTCGGTTCCCAGTCACAGAATCCAAACCTCCAAGGAGAGGTACAAGCTGTTACCACGCTCCGATCTGGAAAGACTGTGGATATGGGAGTAAAAGAACCCTCAGAGCCATCTCCTGCTCCTATTCCTAAACCGAGCACAGAGGAACACATTTCAAAATCCACTTCTGATGCTGTGAAGCCTGCACCAAATTCTACAATCCCAGTGCAGAGATATCAGGCAAAGGACAAATCTATTTGTCGGATTAAGCCTCCCTTCCCGGACAGGCTTGTCCAAGACAAAAGAGATCAGCAATTTTCAGAGATCTTAGACGTTTTCAAAGACGTCCAGATCAATATCCCCTTCCTATCTGCTATCAAACAGATCCCTTCCTATGCCAAATTCCTGAAAGAATTATGCACTGTCAAACGGCGTACGCATGTACCCAAAGATGCCTTTTTGACAGAAAAAGCTACAGCGTTCATCCAACGCAACAGTGTAATTAAGCATAAGGATCCGGGAAGTCCTACTGTGCAGTGTGAAATTGGTGATAACTTTAGTTGCACAGCTTTGTTGGACTTAGGAGCTAGTGTCAATCTCATACCGTTTTCGGTATACCAGCAGTTAGGCCTCAAGGATATGAAGCCAACAAAAATCACTCTGAAGCTGGCCGACCAGTCCATAAAAATTCCATGATGAATTATTGAAGATGTCCTAGTGAAAGTAGCTGACTTTTACTACCCTGTAGACTTCATCATCCTCGACACAAAACCGTGTCAGGATAATCGGATCCCAGTCATTCTAGGCCGACCGTTCCTTGCTACCGCGAATGCACACATCAGGTGTAGGGACGGGAATATGTCAATTGCCTTTGGCAACCTAAAGGCTGAGGTTAACATCTTTCGACTTATGCGACAGGATGCCGATCGCGATGTGACAGATGAAATGTGTGCCGTTGAGAGTCTAATTCAGGACTCCACCGAAGATATCTTGAAACAGTGCCAAGAGCACTTTGATACTGACTTCCAATGTGAGTCAGCAATTTTTGAGGATAATACTATCCAAGAGTCAGTTACACTGATTTCTACTCCTCCTCCTATTGTTGAGTACGAGCCTCTGCTAACCATGATCAGAGATCCTACTACTGTCAACTCTATCTCGGTAGAGGAGGAAGAATCAAGCTCCACTGATCAGAAACTTGAGCTTAAGCCTCTACCCTCTGAACTATCTTATGCTTATCTTGGTCCTGAAGAGACTTATCCTATCATCATTTCTTCTGCCCTATCTGCGTCCCAAAAAGAGAGACTGATTATGTTGCTAAAGAAGCACAAATCAGCCATAGGATGGACCATTGATGACATTCGTGGGATAGACCTTTCTGTGTGTCAACATCACATTTATCTTGAAGACGACTCTAAGACGTCTAGAGAGCACCAGAGGAGGTTAAATCCAGTCCTAAAAGAAGTAGTATGGGATGAAATTCTAAAATTGCTAGATGCGGGTATCATTTACCCCATCTCTACCTAAGAAGGCGGGATTCACTGTTGTAGAAAATGATCAAGGAGAAATGGTGACCCAGCGCTTAAAGAAAGGATGGAGAGTCTGTATTGACTACAGACGGCTCAATACCAACACCCAGAAGGACCATTTCCCTCTCCCATTCATTGATCAGATGTTGGAACGCTTAGCAGGTCATTCCTACTATTGCTTCCTAGATGGTTACTCGGGATATAATCAGATTCCCATTGCACCCGAGGACCATGAGAAGACCACGTTCACATGTCCCTTTGGCACTTTTGCCTACAGTCGCATGCCTTTTGGCCTCTGTAATGCACCTGCGACTTTTCAAAGGTGTATGATGAGTATATTTTCGGACATGGTCGAACGGTTCTTAGAAGTTTTCATGGATGACTTCTCCGTCTTTGGATCCTCTTTCGATGACTGTCTCCAACATCTAAGTCTGGTACTCGCAAGATGTCAGGATAAGCGACTTGTCCTAAATTGGAAAAAATGCCACTTCATGGTAAAGAAAGGAATCGTGCTAGGACATGTCATTTCTGACAAGGGTATTGAGGTCGACAAAGCTAAGATTGATATTATCTCGACCCTACCAATTCCTAAATCTGTGCGTGATATTCGATCTTTTCTTGGACATGGAGGATTCTATAGGAGATTCATTAAGGATTTCTCCCAGATAGCTCGACCCCTATGTAGTCTTCTGGCTAAGGATAGCCCTTTTGACTTCAATGCTGACTGTGCAAAGGCATTCGAGCGTCTTAAATCTGAGCTTACTTCTGCGCCCATCATCCGCCCTCCTGATTGGACCATACCTTTTGAGGTGATGTGTGACGCATCCGACTATGCTCTTGGAGCAGTTTTGGGCCAAAGAGTCAACAAAATGCCGCATGTGATATACTATGCGAGTAAGACTTTAAACTCGGCTCAGTTAAACTACTCCACTACTGAAAAAGAGCTTCTGGCCGTTGTTTTTGCTCTGGATAAATTCAGACCATACTTATTGGCCACTAAAGTCATAGTTTATACGGATCATGCGGCTCTGAGATATCTAATGTCCAAAAATGAGACGAAGCCGAGATTGATAAGATGGATCCTTCTATTACAGGAATTCGATCTAGAGATCAGGGACAAGAAAGGAATTGAGAATGTTGTGGCTGATCACTTGTCAAGGCTGACTTTAGAATCTAATTTTGAATCTCAGCCCATTCTCGAAACTTTTCCTGACGAACAACTGTTTGCTATCTCCGTCACCCCATGGTATGCTGACATTGTCAATTACCTAGTGACGGAGGAAATACCATCTCATTGGTCAAAACAGGACAAAAATCAATTCCTGGCAAGAGTTAAGTATTACTCTTGGGACGAGCCTTATTTATATAAATATTGTCCTGACCAGATTATTCGTCTCTGTGTCCCTGAATCTCAGCAATTAAACATCTTGTCCTCTTGTCATGACCAACCATGTGGTGGTCACTTTAGTTCCAAAAAGACGGCTGAGAAAATCCTACAATGTGGATTCTACTGGCCTTCTCTGTTTCGAGAAACACATATCTACTGCAAGGCCTGCCCTAATTGTCAAAACCTTGGCAGAATTTCTCAGAGAAATATGATGCCCTTGAACCCTATTCAAGTTGATGAGATATTCGATATGTGGGGTATTGATTTCATGGGGCCCTTTCCTACATCCAATGGTTTCCAATTCATCCTCCTAGCTGTGGACTATGTCTCTAAGTGGATTGAGGCAATTCCTACAAGAACAAATGACCATCAAGTTGTGGTGAGATTTTTGAGGGAGTACATTTTCACAAGATTCGGAGCCCCCAAAGCCATTATAAGTGATGGGGGTAGCCATTTCTGCAATAGAGTTTTTGAAAAGTTAATGAAAAAGTACGGTGTAACTCATAAGGTTGCCTTTGCTTACCATCCGCAGACCAGCGGTCAGGTCGAGGTCTCCAATCGGCAAATCAAGCAGATACTGGAGAAGACAGTCAATACAACTCGTAAAGACTGGTCTACACGCCTCTCAGATGCTCCATGGGCTTACCGAACAGCTTATAAAACTCCCTTGAATATGTCTCCATACCGGTTGGTTTATGGTAAACCTTGTCATCTCCCTATTGAGATTGAGCATCGCGCCCTATGGGCGATCAAAAAACTCAATTTCGACTTAGACGCAGCAGGAGAGGAAAGGAATTTACAACTCAATGAATTGGATGAACTGAGAAATGATTCATATGCCTTGTCAAAAAAGTATAAAGATAAAATGAAATGGATACATGACAAGAGCATTCTTAGGAAGGATTTCCACCAGGGACAGAAGGTCTTACTTTACAATTCTAGACTTCACATCTTCCCTGGAAAATTGAAATCCCGATGGTCAGGCCCATTTGTTGTTACTGAAGTCAAGCCCTATGGGGCTATAACTGTTGAGGATCCGAAGGATAATTCAACCTTCCAGGTTAATGGACAGTGTCTCAAACCTTTTCAAGAATTAGACGTGTCATCTATTCAAACCTTCGAGATAGTTCTTATTGATCCAATATATGAAGACTGATGTTTCTGTCATTCTCTCTGAGCTCCAACTTAGTTGGGGGTGAATTTCACCCCCGTTGTGTCTGGCTGAAGACAAAAAACTTAGCGCTTTCGGAAAGACAATTCCGGTATTCCTAGAAGTCATTGAGTCACATGCATAATTCTTATATTTCATATATTATTATAGCTATACAGGTACAATTCATCTCACTACCATCAGGTATCACCAAATATCAACCATACTGGTATAACTCTTCCTCTAACATGCATCAAATTCAGAGTTTTCATACATTTTTGTCCCGGTCTGAGCACCGAGGACGGTGCTGTATTTCAGTTGGGGGTGGGGATTTATCAAAACTCATGTCTTCAATAAATAAAAAAATAAAAAAATAAATTAATAAATTAAAAAAAAAAATTGAGAAAAAGATGTATTTTTGGGGTGATAACCTGTGTTTTATAAAGTTTTCTGAGTACTTTCGAAATGCTTTTCAAATCCTTTACAATGATGAGTACAAAATTTTCGGAAAGTCTATTTATTGAAAAGGATGTCTGTTTTGAAAAATCACTTATTAGCTCTTCATTCAGTTTGAAAGCAAACATTACTACAGTGGATTGAAAAATCTTTGAAAGCTCAGATTCAGCAAAAATGTTCACATATCAACGTCAGAATTATCCGAAGTTTAGATTATCCAGAGATCTAAGAAGAACAATTGTGGAGACCTAACCCAGTGAGCTTTTGAGCTTTTCATTATTTCTGAGGGTAATAAAATTATTCTGAGTCACAAGATGACTCACAATTCTTCTACTTCCCAAATATTTCCATTGAGTGATCTCATTAACCCTTGCTTTGGTCATGGAACTCAGAACGACATCAAATTCGGATTATTACAGAAAGAATCTTCTCTATATCCATTCGAGACATCGAAGATGAAAGTACAAACCCTAAAAAATGATATAGGCCATCTTTCTAACCAATCAGACTTTTTAGCTTCCCTAACATCTATACCATTAGAAACTATTTTTGAGCCTTTTTATGAAAACCTTTTCTTGTTAAACCCATCAACCATAAACCCAATCCCAAAAAAGAGTTCAATACGATAACCTACTTCTGAGAGGGATCAAAGAGTATTTGGTATGATCACACCAAGAAAAGAAAAGAAAACAAATGGTTTGTGCTGAAAAGAAACATGATCAAAAAGAAAGAAAGAAAGAAAGAAAGAAAGAAAGAAAGAAGGAAAGGTTGAAAAATAGCCAAAAAGACAAAAATTGGAAGAAAAAAAAAAAAGAAAAATCAAGAAAATATTACCCCTGGGAAAAATTGCAAAGAATAGTGAGATACCCTCTCAGAATTTTTGAATACCAGAATATCTTTCTTTTCTGAACTTATCCTAAACCTTAATACAACCTATACAAGTCCTATTTGATTCTAGATTTGTACGATCATCAAGTGTGGAGAATGGAGAGAAGAAAAATTATAGAGTTTGATCCGACGTTCTTAAGTGATATGACATTCCAATCATGAGATCTTAAATCTTCTTATACCCTCCATTCAAGAACTATATATGTGAGACGTTTGCCAATTTTTATATTCATCTCCTCACATATAGTTTGAGAGAAAAGTATAAAACCATTTCTGAGTGATTCACTTCTGAGTGGTATACAAGTGAGGATTGAGGTCGAGGCATAGATTCTCTAAGGAGATCCAAATATCTCTACTACCAGATAAAGATGATGTTGAACACACACACACACTGAGTCTGAGTAATCTTTTGTTTGAAGGTCCATTTGTAGAAGTGTTGTATTTTGCTGATTAGTTCTAATTTGTGAATGATTTCTTACATCCTTCAAATAATCGGACAAAACGGAATTTTTTCTGAGTAATGCAAATAAGTTTTCTAGCATGTTCTGCCAAGCCCTTTTTAGCTCACTTATTTCGCAATAATTGCCAAGGATTGTCAATATGCTAGTTGGGGGTTGTGATATTCGCTCAAAAATGCTTATTTGAAGTCATTATCCTTATAGCGATGTCGCATTCTCCTACGTAAAACTTGTCTTTTCGTCGACTTTTTCACGTAAGAGTTTCTTCCAATGCGTAGAGTGCAATCTTTAAACGAAAATTGACTATTTGCATGAAATATACGCATTTCGGATAGTCTAGATATAAAGCCGTTTTGATTAAGTCTCATTACGTGCTTCTCTCTCGTAGGAAACCTGATCGGGCGATTTTTGAGACTTGCGGGCCCATGATCAACCATAGAAGTCTAATATCAAAGCTTAAGGAGTCAACAAGCTATGACAAGAAGATACCGGCCAAGTACGGGTTAAGTCAGAGGATCGTAGAGCCAGATAAAGAACCAAGAGAGAGGAAAAGCTAAAGACCAAGAGACGAGCTAAAGTGATTCAAAGCAGCACCAACTGACATAAAATGACGGCTTACGTAATTGGTAAAGCCGACGGAAGATTACATTGAAGATCAGGGTTCATGACCCTCCGCCAGCTCTTTTGCCATTATTTTGTATTATTTTCTCTCTCCTCTCTCCTAAGTCTCTCTCCATCTCTCTAGACTCTAATATCTAATCCGTAGATCGTCTCATCGTATCATTAGATCCCCAGATCTACCATCCGATCCTTAGATCGATCATCCTAACCCTCCGATCTCCATCATCTAACCTTAGATCTTCTCTCCTTTAGCTTTATTCCATCTCTCATAGTTCTTCTACCGTTAGATCTTCAATTCGACCGTTAGATCATTCATCTGACCGTTGGATCTCTCTAGATCCTACGGTCCGCCAATTGTGGACCGAGTCAAACCACCACCTCATCTCATCCAATTATCATAGTTCCATCATCTAACAGCCCCCATGGCCAAGTGGCCCACAAGTAAATTGGAAGCCCACGGCCTTGTAACCCGTCCTAGAGCCCATGGTGTTTTGGGCTCATTTACCATTTTTTCCCCTGCCGGCCAAACGCACCCTAACCTACGGCCTCGCAAGAGGCCCATATCTATCTGGCCCATTAGCCCGCTTATCCTTGAGCCCATGCCCATACCCATTGACACATGGTCACAAGGCCCACGGGCCAATTATCCTTGTAAAGACCCAATCAAAGCAAGTGGCCAACATAAACCCATGGGCTTTCACAAGCCCACATTCAAGCCAATGGGAGAAGTGGTCAACTTTGACCACTTCTCATCAATCCCCAACTTCATTCCCACGGTTTCTCTCTCCCACAACAAACTACTCCCTATAAAAGAGAGAGAAACCTTGGGTCTTTCTTTGGTTCTCTCCCCCCTCTAAAATTCTTAACCTCTTTTTCCCTTCACCCTCTCTCTTTCTCAATCCCATTCCGGCAACAACACTAGCAACCACAGGTTGCTCTCCTCTTCGCACTCCGTGAGTAGTGTTGATCCACCATTAATTCCGGCGAGAAGCTCGCCGGAATTGTTCCAAAGACGGACTGCTTTGCAACTCACCTTCGGTTTCCCACTTGAAATAGCCTGCTGCAACCTACCCCAAGCCGTTGTCCACCATCTTGTTCTTCACCATTTCCACTCCTCACCGGACTGGATCACCATCCATCATCTCACCATTAATTCCGGCGATAAGCTCGCCGGAATTGCAACCACCATTCACCACCTTCTTCTTCTTCTTCTTCTTCTTCTCCTTCTTCTTCTTCTTCTTCTTTATTTAATACTCACCTTGCAACCCAGCATCTTCCTTCACCGTTAAAACCTGCAACTTCCGGCGGGTCCTCATCTTCTCTTGTCGAAACCTTCACGGTTTGCCGGTCTAACGGCCTACAATCTGTCCTTCACACTCCAGCACCACCGTCTCCTTTCACAAGCTCTCCTCATCTGAAACCACTACTGCCATCCCCCTTCACGTGGCTTGTGCACACCTGTGTGTCAACACCAGCAACTCCAACTGGTTTCTCAAGCCGTTAGCTCCACCGAACCTACATCTCAGTTGCTGCTACGCTCAGCAGCAACAACGTGTGCCTTCTAGATCTCACTCAACCTGCACATCATCCTTGCTGCCCAGAACTCCAGCCACCTTTTTCACCACCGCCTGGTTCTTCTTCCACCCTGCAATCCTAGCCTTCTCCACCTTCTTCTTCTTCAGCCAGCCACCTGGAGTCCATCTTGTCAACACCTCTTTGATCACCCATGTTACAGCAACGTGGAGAAGTGCATAAAGGAAGAACCATAGCCATCTCCTAATCACCTTAGATCTGCTCCTCCGCTTTGCAACTCTATCAACAGCAAACAAACTAGTAAAAAACGGACTGGTTTTCATCTGCTCTTCAACGACTAGTGCCGTTCCCTGACTTGCAACCCCATTACTTGCTGCCTTGCCTCTACCCCATTACTTCTCTTTCATTATGTAATGGTAGATCTTCATTATTATTTAATTTATGCAAGATTTAGTTTATTCTTATTGAGTTGATCATTATTTTGTGCCACCATAATGGGTTCAGCCGTGACTTTTGGCACCATAACAGATGACCATGTTCTTTATGATTTTTGTGGTATGTTTAGGACTCAAATATTTTTATAATTATAATTCATAAAAACCTTTGTTAATCTATTTTTTAGAGCTATTGAGTTTGTATTTTTCTGATTTATATTTATTTAGTTATGATTTTTCTAAGGTGCTGAACTTTTTTATAAAACCCAGAATTTCAGATTCTGTGCGGTCCAATTTGTTAAATATTTTGATCTATATTTTAAAACTAAATATTTATCTAATTATTTTTCATAGAAACCTCTATAAATCTATTTTTCAAATCCGTTGAGTTTGTATTTTTTAATTTATATTTATTTAGTTATGATTTTTTTAAAGTATTGGACATTTCTACAAAACCTAATATTTTAGATTCCGTGCAATCAAGTTTGTTAAAAATTTTGACCTAGATTTTAAAACTAAATATTTTTGAATTTATGTTTTCTATAATGCTCTGTGAATCTAGTTTCTATAACGTTGCGTTTGTATTTTTCTGATTTACAATCATTTAGGCATGATTTTTCTAAGGTGTTGGACGTTTCTGCAAAACTTATAATTTCAGATTCTATGTGGTCAACTTCGTCAAGGATTTTGACCTAGATTTCGAAACTAAATATTTTTAAATTTATTTTTTCATAAAAACCTCTATGAATCCAATTTTCTAATTCATTGAGTTTGCATTTTCTGATTTATATTTATTTAATTATGAGTTTTACAAGATAACACGTTTTTCTGCAAAACCTATTTTTTAGATTTTGAACGATTAATAGCCTTGAGAACCCTTAGTGGTTCGGTTATGACTTATTGACTATTAATGGGTTTAGCCCTTGTTGTTTGACTAAGCCCTAACTAGTTTGATCTAGACTTATATGCATGGGGATCTCACCCATGTATCTGGATCCCTTATAGGGTTCGGCCATGTATTTTTTATTCCTCTTTAGGGTTCAACCTTGTGTTATGAATCCCTCATAGGGTTCGGCCATGGAGTGTTAGATTTCTCTTGTGTTTTTCACTTATATTGTTCATCCATTTTGATTGTGATCTTTGGTGAATTTTATATGTTATTCATATTATTATTTTTTTTGTGAACAATATGAATGTTCATATTGTTTAACCCTAGTTCATTCACATGTTATTACTTTTAATGATCATGTGTTCATTTTATATTCTTATTTAAGTGTTAAATATATGTGTTGCTTATGCTATGTAACCCTAGTACCATCTTATTGTCATGCCATGATCATCTTGTCATTTCATATAGGTAGTGCATATATAAGGGAATGGGTTGAAGTATATTTGTAAAACCCTTAAAGGGGTATTTTGGTCCATATAGAATTTCTTACCCTTTTTCACGCCTTTTTCTTCATTTGAAGTCTTATGTTAACTTCTAAAAGAACTATGTTCAATTTCGGCCATTTCCGAGAAAATTGAATTTTAGAGTCTCGGGGCCTACCCATGCGGGCTCACATGGGCATAGTGGGACACGTGTAATTTCTGGGACCATTTTGGGTCCAATATGTTTTAAATAATATTTAAATGAGATTAGAATATTTTAATAGTAATATTTTTAAAAAACTAATTATATTAGCTTAGGTCTTCGTATACGTACATATGTGAGTACATTATGATAATGCATGTACATCACCCATATGGTATAGGTTATATACAATAAGTTACTAAATTACTATGAAATGTATTGTCATGTTATAATGTATGTATTATAAAATTAATGGGTGACCCATCACCCATAATTAACTACTAAGTATATGGATATGCTTGTATTAATGTATATCTAACCCATTATACACTTACATATAAAACCAACCCTCTTTAACTTACTTTTTTATTCTTTCCCTCACCCCAACTATTAAACTAACCAAAATACTTGATAAGATATCATATTCTAACCCAATCCTTATCATCTTTTGATAGTGTGGCAATGCACAATATCAAACTTTTGTTAACTTTTTTATTTCTAACAATTGTTGTTAACTTTATATCATATTGGAAACTAACCTCCAAGCTCTTACACGTACCCAACCCATTGAATGTTTCTATTCCCAAAACCCACGTACCTTCCTTCCCTCGTACAATAATACCGATTCTATTGAGGTTGAACCCATCTCAACCGTTCAAACTTAACCACCCCTACTTTAACTACACGTTTTTCACCCTAACCATATATATACCCACTTCCAAGATTGTTTAGCTCATCATCGACTCTTCTTGGAGATCCAGAATCTCTTTCAGCCGCCGCATTGCACTCACCCTCATCAACGTAAACCGATTGAAGACCGAAGGATTGCAACCACAATAGCGCTGCCGTCATCTCCATCCATTATCATCGTGGTTCTTGATTTGGTGATCAAGAACTCACAAAGTTACTATTGGTCGTGCAACTCCAACCCAGAAACTTCCATCCTCTTCCATCACCATTGGATCTGTCCAGGTACGAGTTCTTTGTTGATCTGAATGGTTTAATCATTCGTTGTTTGTCTTGTTGAAACCTTTTCAACTCAATAGAACCAAAGAATCCCAGCCCGTGTACCACCTTGAAGTCAGACCACCTTCCACCTTTGTCCTCCAAAATGCGTCTAGAGTAAGAGTTACATCCCCAACAAGGTTACAATGGTTAATTCGGTAAGTTCCTTCTTATGCGTTCTTTACGACACTCCAAAACTCCTTTTCGACAGTCCACATTTCATCTTGTTGTTTTCTTTCTTGTTTTTAACCTTATGATGATAATTTAGTTTCAGCATAACCCATCTGGTTTGACTCGAATGATGTCAGATTTCATCTTTTTCTTTTTGGTAGTGCTACGTCAAGTTTCACCTAGTATGGTGTAGTTTTTCCTACTCCTAAAGGGTAATGGATACAACGTTGTATGTTGCTGATCATAGCGGTAGTACTGCAGCGTGTGTTAGACCATTTAGATTACTTCTTTTAATTACAAAACCCAGTTGACCACTAGATCCAGTCATTTGAAATTGTGGCATGCATTTTAGATGATTATATATGAACCTTGCTATATTAGTTCTCAAGCCTGCAAAAGAATCACAATCACGGGTTTAGTATCATCATTAATGGTTATATTATGAAAGATAATAATATAATAAGAACAATAAATTTTTGTTTTCAACTCGGTTGATTTTTAGGTTAACTCTAGTAACCTTATAAAACCCATTTTAAGTCTCATAATTTTATTTTTGACAAGCATACTGCTAACTCGAACATCAAAATTGAAGGTTCCATAATTTTGGATTGACATTACGTGAAGAAGCAGATTAGAAGAATATTAAGGTGAAATATTGGGAAAGCGATCAAAGGTAGGTGCCCCCATGATTTTTACAATATGGTTTAGAAGTATGCGAATATGTATTGATTATTAAACGGTAGATCTTATATCATGATAATTCTGTTTACCAGTGTGATAACCTGTTCAGAATGAGGTCCCCTGCGTGGATATTTACTTTTTAACAATTTCTTATATAAATGAAATCATGCATTGTGTTTCCAATTCAGAAGGGATAAAGCAAGTTGGGAGTGAGTTCCCTAGGGTGAAAGACCCGAAAACCCCGGGAAGACCTCCTGTGTGGGTGAAGAAGGAGACCCCCTGTGTGGGTTGTGCATTATTTTTGATTAATTGATCATGCATTCGTTATGACCATAATATTACTGTTTGACAATTCAATTTGTGCTAGCATGACTATAAATCGTATTATTTGAATTATTTTCGGGGTAAAAAAAAAATTGAATAAGCGCTTGGCTCACTCCTACAACCAAAATTTTTCAGATGTAAATGAGACTGAGATGTACGAGGAGGAAATGCAACCCGTTGATGAATTAGGAGAGGAGACATATGAACCCGAGGAGCAGGAGCCGAACCTTGCAGATGAACATTATTAGTTTTTTATTATTTCATTGCCTAAGAATTCATGTAATAAAATCCATTATTTTTATTGTTTGGATCGTAGAACAGATGCGACGTTTTGATGAACCGTGATTTGTAGACTATCGGTTCTTTTGATATTATGTTTCTTTTGACCTTATGCGTTATAGATGACATTAACTACTAGAGATTTTATTTGAGAATCTTAATATATTTGACCTATTGATATTCTGTTTTAAATTATGACATTCTTTTTTGATTAGTTCACCCTTAAATTCGGATAAATGGGTTGACCTATGGATATTAGGGTCGGGTCATGGATCACGAATTTGGGGCGTGACAATATTATATACGTTTATATTAATTATTAATTTTATTAATTAATCAAGGTTCGATACCTTAGGTTGAATGGCCCCATACATTATTATATCCTGTAAATAGGTCGATGAGATCGCTCCTAGTGCGAGAAGGAGATGGAAACCCTACGTGGTTATGGGTACTAGTTGCATTTGCATCCCGTACTCACCATGCATTTATTCTTATATTCGTGTCATCTTTATTATATGATAGAGGTACATGCATTGATTAAATCTTGTATAGTATGACATCATGCTATACACACTGTTGTATTATTGGGCCTATACTCAAGGTGCTATACCGATATAATTTCAGATTTTGAGGAGTCAGGTATGTGGAAGGATTTTGAGACGAAAGACTCTGACACACTTGAAGAGACCAGTGATGATTTGTGATTCGATCCCACATAGTAGAAGACTTTATTTGATTATTTTAAAATATTATTTATTTATTTTCACGGGCATGTTGGCCTTTGATTGAGAGCATGTTCTCAACCTAATCTTTCCATACTTAGTTAATTGATTGAATTGCTTGATTTATGAATTATTTAATTATTTATTTTCTATTACGGATATATTTATTTTTTGTTTTAATACCTCAACTTGAATTATGATTAATTTTAGAACACTCGATCGATCGATTCGACCTTCTTTTTATTCCCTTGACTTATTTGATCTTATTTGACTATAAGTGGATTTCTTAATCTTTGTTGACCCTTTTTGACTTAACCTTAGTGAATTCACCAACTTTATCATGATTACATAATTAAACATAAGTGGATACAACTCTGTTGCTTAATTGAATTAATTGAGCATGATTTGACAATTAGAGAACGTATTTACAATATTCTCTTATAATTGAATCTCACGTAGGATTGTTTTAGGGCCGTTAACACTTGAACATCGATTTGTTTGTTGTTTGTTGAGTGAGCCTTGATATCTAATTACATCATGTGGACCATTAGGGATCATTCATAGATCACCTCCAGACTCAGGTTACAGGTCGACCTATGGACTTTTCAGGTTAGATCTAGATACCCAGATTCGGGGCGTGACATTAATCCTAGTAAAAATACAAGCTTCCTTCATTGCTCTTTGATGGAGGAAGAGAGGAGATGAGAGAACTAGAAGAGTGATGGTTAGGGTTTGTGAGAGCTTCTGTGCCTCCAAGGCTTTTCTTAAATAGGTTTAGGAAATATTCCAAAATGATTAAGGTTTTAGATTTCTATTTTAAGTGATTTTCGTTACTTTTAAAGGGGTGTAGTTTACAACCCATTAAAAGATTTATTTTAGGTTGGCTATGGGCCATAAATGTGAAATAACCTAGGTATATAGATCCACACGACCAAAGATACCTAGAGGGGGTGAATAGGTATTTTAAAATTTTAATATAATATTAACAACATAATCAATTATTTGGTTAAGGTATAGAATACTGAATTGCATACAACAAACTAGTTATGATTGATTATGATTATCAATGTGATTACCTCAATCAATTTATATATATATATATATATATATATATATATATATATATATTTATCATATGAGTTAATCTAATCAAAGTGTGAAAATAAATAATCAATCAACACATACGATTTTAAGTGGAAACCTTAGCCAAGGAAAAACCACGGGACCACGTCCAGATGTTAAAGTATCAATATGAAGAAGTTAACCAAGACAAGAAGTTACTCGCAACATCGTTGATCACAGCATACACTCAAACAACTGTCGATGTTTCCGCGACCTCTGTCTTTCACACACGAGCCCACGGGTGCCTTCTCCATACTATCCCTTCAACACGCTTCAGTTTGGTCTAGCCCCAAACTACCATTTGATCAGTCCGACCTTAATCTTCTTCTCACAATCCGGTGCAACTCCGAAGTGCAAAGGATCCAATAAATCCCCGAATCACACAATCAACTCAAAAAGAATTTTGAAGTACACAACCATGTGGTCTCTTTAATACATCTAGGTTTAGGTTTAAACTAAAAGAAATTTTTAGATGGAGAGTGATCAAGCTTTGATAGTATTCAATGATCTTAGATCATCAAGCATAGATCAACCAATGAAATAAACTAAAAGAATAGTACAAGATTACCTGGGGTTTCTCCTTGGATTTTTTATTGGATTCTCTAGGTTTAGAAAGGGTTAGAGAGGCTTGGGTTTACAATCTAAAAGGTTGTATTTATAGTCAACCAAGAGTCCTAGAGAAATAGCAACTATTAGGGGGCAAATTGAGCAAATTTTAGAGGCTCGGGGTCCAATCGATTGGGTAGAACCCGTAACAATTTTATTTCTATTAGGGCAAGTCCAATAGATTGGACCTCGTAGGCCAATCAAATGGACTCATCAGCATGCTTAAAAGCTCCGAATCTCTACCAATCGCACCTATGACTTAGTTTAAAGTGTATTAAGGGTCTACCACCTATTTCTAAGGCATCTAAGTCACTTACCATTCTATGTTGTTTGATTTTGTATAATTTGATAAAGCATTAAGTCTTCAGATGAATCAATCTTCAATCTCCTGAGGATCGGGCTTCATCCTTGTAGTCTTCAAGCACTACTTGAGTGATGCAACCACTGACACCACTCTCAGCCTAACTAACACACACTGGGAGGGTTTATAATGTGTTTTATCAAATTGGATTAGCCAAAATAATATGTCTCATATTCCTTACAAAATGGGCCCAAAGCCTGTAGGTATCAATTAGACTTCATTTAAAGTTATTGCAAGGCCCAAAAAGATCTCTAAATTAGCTTATAGGCCCATCCAATAATTATAACCCAATTGTGAGTACCCTATTTTTGAGCTGCCAGGATACTGCCAAGTTTCAGGAGTAGGCATCCGCACACCTGAAAAGAACAAAGTGGATTCACTGACTCTCAGGGCATTTCGGATCCAGGATACGGTAGCCGACTTTCAAAATGAACACCCTATAAAACTTAAACTTGGAGACGAACCTAAACGGATGGTCCAATTACAAATGTATGACATCTGACGAGGAAAGTGCCTTATCAGATATCGCCACAAATGCCGACTGGCATAACGCCGTGTCTGACACTGTATAAATCCCATCGAAAAAGCATAACATGCTAAAACGGACCTAATCGAAAGTTCGTAAAGGTGGCATAATTCCTTGATTAAAGGCGTACATAAAACAGATAACAAATACAGGCGGATTATGCTAAAACAGCCAAAATCCCCAGAAGATTAGCTGAGAGAATCAAAGATCAGATCCCGAGAAGAAGTCTAAAGAATTCCCCACTCATGAATCACTTCGAGAAAAACGGTTGTCTCCAACCACCTCCACAAACAGCCAGGAACAAAACAGAAAACCGTTATCAAGATAGACGGTTATAGGCTCCCAATCAGCTACACGCTCCTTATTGGGAGCCCTATAAAAGGGAAGGTCTCCTGATGGAGAGGGGATTCAGACTTCTCGGAGATCAAAGGAGAAAACGACATCTTACCTGAATAAAAGTCTGACTTGAGCGTTGGAGTGTAATTCATAGGTACATCACCCGTCGGAGACCAAGACTTGAGGGAGAGGATAATCACCGAAGCCGACATCGTCTCGGAAAGAAGGATTATACAGTCGGCAACTTCAATCGCAGTTAACCCCATATTTTTAGGTTTTCTTCAGCAGACATACATAGCCGCTCCAGCTCGCAGGTTCAGTTCGAAAGCGTGCATCCGATTCATCAGGGATTGTGCGGGTTAAGAATGATGATTTTCACCACAACAAATCAATCATGTAATTACTTATATTATATTCGTTACTGACCAATTAAAGTGTCTAAGAGATTCATTTATGTTTGGTATCTATTTGGTAGTACATTTGTGACAGTTGCTCAAAGTTATCATTCTAAGGTTATTTATAAACGTTTTGGCGTTACTAGGGTTCTTGGTGGGTTATACCACTTTAAAATTTACTATGCTCTTATTAGATTAAGTACGTTAAATGATGTCAAGATTGTGCTCCTACAAAATTTTATTTTCATGTTCAAGCATGTAAATGACCCTAAGTGTCATAAATTTCAAGCTCTATCTAGATTCTTTTTATACTTTCTAAGGTTAATAAACATGATAAATAAACACAAAAATAAGTAAAATGTCTAAATTACCCTTATAAAGTAAATTACAATAGCCCTGATGAAAGTTCAGGGTATTACAATATGACTCCCAAGTTACGAACAAATGTTTCAATAGGCATCTCTCCTACAAGTACATGAGTAGTAGACAAATCCTCTCAGTTAACTTCACTTGTCTCCGGGATTGGTAATGCAATAGGCACGTACTGGTTCCTATACCGCTAGATGTATGAAGACTTCGTAATTGTCACACTCTAGAATGGCAACTCGCCCCCAACAGGTAATCGACATGATGGTTATTGCCCTTCACTGCCTTTAGCGACTCAAGATTTGCACTCACTGGGTCAAGCAATCGTGTCCAATTCTGGTGCTCAGTCTCCACAAACGCACAAGACAAGATAAGTGCACTTTCCCCAGAATAAATACAAAATTTACACTTTTCAATTACCTTTGTGACTAAAACACCTCAGGACAAGAGGTTCTCTTTCCTCCTTTGGTTCATCCCTGAACTCAAAATCATCAGAAACAAGTATCGGACACTTACTCCAAATCTTATCAGAGTTAGTTATACAATAGACTATTTCAGTTGTATTTTTTGTTCTCACAAAGTACGTACCCTCCACACGAATGTTCTTTTGGATGCGGTAGACATTTAATCTTTAGGACCCCAATGGCCAGACTAAACTTCTTGTTAATCTCCACTATACTACACAAAATCCTAAAAAAAATCCCATTCATTTGTCTGGGAGACCTAAAATAGAGTACCTACCTAACTAGCCTAAAAAATGGAAACCGGCAACCAAACCTAAGTTGGCCTAAGGTCATACTAATGGAATCACATAAACTATCAGCTCTAAGATTTTCCCCTAACCTAGCTAATATGTACATTGTTTGGCACATTGCACTTCTGGACCCAATACTCAACTCCCCGAGCAGGAACTTCTAACTCTATCTTCTCATTAGTTCTATCATAATATGCTCTCCGTTTAGGGACTCGCTTTGGTTCACCCATTCTTTGCACCGGACCTCTCCGAAAAACTTCTAGTAGAAGCAATATTCTTGATCGGAATCCACTTCTGGAGCACCTACCAATACCATTTTTTCTAAAAATATATAAATAGACAAAGAAAAGAAAAACTAACGGAGAATAAGAAGAAAGCTTACCTCGTTTGGACAACCTTCCCAAACGCTCTGAAAGTATTCTCTTCAACCTCAAACCACCATTTCTTCCTCCTTATATTGAAGTCCCATGTCAAGGCCTCCATGCCGACCAATCAGTCATCTCAATCGTTACGATCTGAAACGACTCTCTCCACTCTCCCATGCAACAACTCATTTCGTTCTTGGCACGACGGTTGAGTTTCCCATCTGCGATGTGGATACCATATCTGATCCCATGTTCCCAAGAGGGCATGGGTCCCTACAAACACCGAACCCAAATGTGTGAGGTATGAGGCCCACAGTAATACGTACACCTAATAAACTACATATATCTTGTTCGCTTTTTTTTTTTTGGGAATTTTTGACATACCCCCTCATGTTATCTTTAAAATTTGACATACCCCCCCACAATTTGAAAAAGCTGACATACCCCCCTATAACTCGGTCCACTGTCATTTGACCAGTGCTGACCCGAGTTGACTTCCAAATTTTGTATTAAATGGCAAAAATGCCCTTGTCTTCAAGCTTGGAACAAGGGTTTGGGCCAAAACCCAAACCCCAAATCAAACGGCTGTGGAGATGGCCGGCCAAGAGATTCCAATGGGTTGGCTGCCATCACCGGCGACCAACCCACCGGAGTCTCATGGCCAGTTGGCCACCACTCCGGCAATAATTTTAAATCCAAGGTTAAAAAAAAAACCCCAAAGCATACAATTTTAGTTTTAAAATTTTCATTAACAAAAATGAAAAACAAGACAAAGCAAATTATATTTCAAACTTTTGAGATGTGGATTTTGGAAAGATGGGTTCTTTCAATTTTAAAATTTCATTCTACAATAAAATCCATAAAAGAAAATCTCATTTCTTCATGAGTTTTATTTATTTTTCTGGTGTTTTTTCTTCTCAATCTTTGTTTAATTCATCAAAAAATTAAAAAAAAAATCAAGTTTACCAACATGGATTTTAAATTTTATCTTTAATCTCCTCTTTTCATGTTTGATTTGGGGTATGGGTTTTTGTTTAAACCCAAACCCTTGTTCTAAGGTTGAAGACAAGGGCACTTTCGTCTTTTAATACAAAATTAGGTAGTCAACTCGGGTCAACACTGGTCAAATGACAGTGGACCAAGTCATAGGGGGGTATGTCAGCTTTTTCAAATTGTAGGGGGGTATGTCAAATTTTAAAGATAACATGGGGGGGTATGTCAAAAATTCCCTTTTTTTTTTAGGAGACCCCTGCCAACTGGACCTTGCTAGCAAGGCAATAATCTCATTGAATCAGCCAGAGAGTACTTCAAGCTAGCGAGCACTTTCCAATTAAGATTGGGAAGGATTCCAACCCCACGCAACTGGACTCTTGATCCCAACCCACGAACCACAATGGAAACAGATCTCTTTCAATCCTTACCAGAATGAGTAAGTTCCCAAGTGGGACAAGGAATCCCACTCGAGAAGGTCCCACGAGGGACAGTAGAATTAGAGACTTCCTATCTTATAGGGAAGGAGAAGGAAGGAAAGTCCTAAACAAAGACCTTCTCCTTCCCAAGGTAAGTCTCCCATCCCCTCTACTTATAAATATATGCTGGGAGGCAAAGGTATGCTGTGATACCTTCTGGTTGTCTGACTTTGGCATCGGAGGATCTTTTGCAGGTCCAACCCCCCTTCTGGCGTGTGGATTCATTGGAGGTTCAAGGCTTCGCTCCTTGTCCGGAAAGACTATCGAGAATCATGCGGAGAAGGTAAAATTCCCCATAATATGCATCAAAATTCTATAAATCCACAGGTCGAAGGCTTTAAAAGGGAAAGGAAGGCATAATGGAACGTGAATTGAGCTAAGTGAGAAGTTCTGATCAGGAGACACGCTATTAACAGATGATATGGCGCTAAAAACAATGGAATAGCGAAATAAGGTTGCCCATCACCACCAGGTGTTTGGTGCACAATATGTCGCTTAATAGAATGGAATAGCAGAATAAGATTCATGTTGCCCATCACCACTCGGTGTTTGGTTAATTTTGTCGGTGACGACAGCGACCAAAACTCCAAGTGTAAACACTAGGGCCCTGCTTGGTTCGCTGCACTGGGATGCAAGTACACTCACTTGCCATAATTTTTGGAATGCAGATGATTGGTTGGGGGCATGGTGGTGGTTGCCGAGCCCTTGCAAACTCCTTAAGAAAATAGATGCAAGCAAGTGCAGCCGGCAAGTGGGTGCATTGCCACCCACTGCATTTGCACTGGAGTTCTTTTAGGGAGTGTAGATTAGATGTCTGCCTCCCATATAGACGCATCTGAGTGCTATTTTGAATTCTAAACTGTGCCAATGAACTTGAGAAGAAGGTTGGTTTCACTTGAGTGCGCTAACATCATGGCCTAATGTTAATTTTGTCTCCAAAACCACCCGAATTGAGTAGATTTTGATTGGTCCAGTGTCACTGTGGGTCAACGGATGAGAACGTGAGTAGGGTTGTCGACGGATTGGCTTGGGTAGTTTTCTTTTAGGTAATCCGGTTAGGCCTGAGCCTGAAATTTGACAATATCATCAGTTGGGCCTAAATATAGTCTTACCAGACCTTTTACGCATCAATTGGGCCTGGCTGGACGTTGGCCGATTTCTTAAGCCTGTACAATCCCCCTGTAAGACTTGGGGTTAAGATCCATAATGTTCGTCCACACCTGGACGGCCCAGCCCAGAATTTGATCACTGTTGGAGGGATGCTAGCACGGACCTTCTCTTCTTCTTTTTATCCTGAGCAACATGGACTTTGTTGGGCGAAGAAAACAACTGAAGGTGTTTTGGCTTTTTAGCAATTGAAATCATTTTACATTTTCCTTACTCGTGGTTAAAACACCCTCACCTTCACTTGCAGGTAGCCCAGTTCTCTATCTAATGCTCTCCTAGACTAAAGCACGTTCATTGGCTATCTTGTTGCAAAGAAGTAAGAGAAAATTCAAGTCCGGTAAGAGTCGGACTCAACCATGGCTGGCCAAAACTCCAAAACCGTTGAACCAGCCAGACAGCTGTTAAAAGCTAACTTGCACAGAAACTAGAAAATCGAGCATGAGTATGCTTATTTGTATGGTGCAGGGATCGGAGTCTACTTACTGGTCTAAAAATTTATAAAAAAATTTCAGTGGGGATAGTCAATACTAACAGCTATAGAGAAGAATCATTCATCAACCCATACAGTAATTTCACGATCATTTAAACCAAGCAGGCCAATTTTCAAAATATTGTTGTTTCCGCTCATCATGTTAGAGAAACTTCTGATTTAGACCTAGATTCAGCTCCCCTATCGACTTATGGCTTGGTTACGTTTTCGTAGACGCCTTCGGGTGTGTCAAGGCATTTTTCAATACATTCATATAAATCTTAAAATAATAAAAAAACACCTGACCTATCCCCAACTCTACTCTGTGGAGTAAAACTTCGATGACAGGGCAGCAGAGCACGTGTATTTTGTATGGACGGACCGCCTCGGCCTCACCGCACACGTACACAGGTGAGTGTTTTTGGAAAAAGCACTCAAGTACTCACCTGGGTACGTGTGTGGTGGGGCCGAGGTGGTCCGCCGTACAAAATACACGTGCCGAGATCTCTTGCCCTGTCATCTCCCTTGATGACAGGGCCCGGTCATCAAAGTTCTATCCAACTCTGTGGACCATTCCCTCCAAGGATGAAAAGAGAAGTCATTTATTTATGTTTTAGCTGTCAAATGAGAGCAAAGAAGAA
The DNA here is from genome assembly GCA_035048495.1 of Euptelea pleiosperma. NCBI lineage: Eukaryota > Viridiplantae > Streptophyta > Magnoliopsida > Ranunculales > Eupteleaceae > Euptelea > Euptelea pleiosperma. The sequence goes on along the minus strand of CM068552.1, from coordinate 24,627,452 downwards.
AGGGAAACATAGTTCCCAGTTTTTACAATGTATAAGGTAGTGTTCTTTTCTCCATTATCGACGGTGTACGGAAGCACATCAGCATGGGGTGTGAGGTAACAAAAATAATTTAATTTAGGGTATTTTAGCAACACTACTCTGAAATTTGAAAGTAATTTGTAGTACCCCCTTGTACTTTCAAAATTTATGATTACCCCCTTGACCTAGTTTTAACAGTTGTTGACTTGAGTTAAAACATACTTGAATCACACCTTAGCATTGTAATTGCAATATTATAGTCCTTTCATATGTGCATTAACAGGCGCATGATGCATATCACATTTTATTGTTAGTCAAATAATGATTAAACTAGGTCAAGGGGGTTAATCTGAAAGTTTGAAAGTATAAGGGGGGTACTACAAATTACTTTCAAATTTCAGGGGGTGTTACTAAATTACCCTTTAATTTTAAAATGCTGAAAAGACCCGTTCTTAGGTTTCCCGATAAGATTCACTTCTGTACATCAATAACTGCATATAGAAGCAAACCGATTGGGATTGTTTCCCAATAACAGATGGTCAAGGGGGAGCTGCAAAAGATGCATTAAGGATTAACCCTAAATTTAATAGACTGTTAGCAGAAATATCTAATATTTTAAGACCTTGAACCACATGAAAAAAAAAAAAAAAAGGGCTCAGCAAACCCACATTTGTGAGTACTTCAAAAAGGTCTCTAAATCTGCTAAACATATCTACATTAAGTTTCCAAAATGTTTGAACAATTACCAGTTAAGTCTACAATGGACCAACTTTACAATGGTATACACATTTTTTATCACAGTAAAATGATCTTTGAATAGAATGAAAAATAACTTCTCCCATGGTCAGACAGAAATCCTCAAAACTTGGCACCGCACCTATCTTATTAGACAGTTAACCATGCCAGACTAACCAAAAGAAAAGTTAGAATGAAGGACAATACTTACTGTACACATATATGACATCAGCCCCTTACCATTTTCCGTAGGTTAACGGGAGAAATTTTTCTTTTGGTCTCTTACACAAAGAATTTAGCATGTCATTAGAGATCTTTAAGCTAAGCAACTTTTCTTCCAACAGCCCCATAAAAAAGGGTCTCTTTTTCTTCAATTTTTTTTTTATTTTTCTTTTTTTGGTTTTTCTTGTTCTTGTTTTTTTATTTTTTTATTTTTTATTTTTTATTTTTTTTTTCTGAAATGTTCAATCTTCTTCTTGTCACTAAACTGTGTTGGTATTGGGGTTTTCTTGATTGAGGTCATTAGAAGTATCAGAGCCGGAGACAGCCTTTGACTCAGTTAGCATTTCTGCTCCAGATGTCGCATCCAATTGGATGTTTTCAATACTGGTTAGTAGTATGTCGGGGGAAGAATGTGCATGTTTTGTGCTTGAGGAGCGATGTTGTAGAATCCAAGTCCTCCAGTCTCCACGTTTTCGGATCTTGTCCCCCTGGTCATCAACAGTGGCTATAAGTGAAACTTAACCATTTCAAATGTCATAAACGAGTTACAGGTCCAATAAGACTTACTTGAACTTCTACCACTCCTGAGGGTTGCAATGCTCTGAGTATCAAGTTTATGTCGCTCGTCTTGCTTTTAACCTACAACACAGAAAAGCAAAACAGATATAATAATAATAATAATAATAATAATAATAATAATAACAGTAAAAGATATATGTACACCAATAGGTAGCGGAAAAGAAAATCCCTGAAACACAGACCACTGATTCATTATCTTGACTGAGACTTGTGTAAAAGTACAGTAGAACAGGGTAATAATATTATAAACAAAAGAAGGAAAAAAAGAATAAGCTGATAAACATGAGGTAGTTCGCTTTTATCAGAACTTCGCAATGCATGAGAGCAACATCTAATAATATAACATAATGATGGCGTTTGTTTCAATCTTATGTAACTATTTGAACTAAATAAATCCCTCATTCCACTTTCTAATAATGTACAATGTTGTTCGTAAACCTAAAGAATACATATTGGGGGATAGCATAAAAGCTCGTCCAGCAACAAGAGTAAAGAATGCTTCTTCAATTTAAGAGCAACTCCAACGAGTGTCTTCAAATTTTGGCTTTAAAAAGGAATCTTCTTCAAATTTGAAGATGGAGATACCCTTTAAAAAGTGTTGAACTCCAACCAGCCCATATTCAAAAAAACATCTTTAGAGACAAAATGACACATAAGGTATTTAAAAAGGGATACAAAAGGAATTAAATTTGTTCAAAAGATTACTAAAAAAATAAAGATGGAAATTCAGAAAAACAAAAAGGCAGATCTCTATATTTGGAGTCACAAATAAAGATAGACGGGCTAGCTTCAAATTTGGAGCCAAATGTAGAGATGGATTGGAGTTGGATTTCAAAAAAGCATATCTATATTTGAAGATATAGAGATCAGTTGGAGTTGTTCTAATAAAGCAGAGACATAAGCCCAGGAGGTGAGACTAGTACAGGTGTCAATCTATAATATCCACTCATGTAGGCCATTTGGTATTCCTCCATTTCTCTCTAGACCATATTCACCTATATGCCATGGTATAACCACAACCTTTGTCAGAGTAACACTTTTTTGAGGAAGGCCAAGATACATGGGTGATATAGCCTCATAACAAATGAAAACAAAATTACCCAACAGTCTGCCTAGGTATTAGTCCTGCAAATCAACCATTTCCTTAAACTAATAATTTTGGAATGGCCTCAATTGAAGTAAGCACAAGCTTTAGGCTCATCCAAATTTAGCCTTTGTTCCCATTGTCATAACATTGACATAATATGGGAGATTACCAGGTTGTCCTAGTATGCCTCAGCACTAAGTTAGTAGTCAGTATCTCCGAGCAATATGAGAAACCAAACTTATGAGTTAAGAGCAGAGATATATCAAAAAAGTAAAAATAAAAAAGCAGAGTTCAGCAGCGGGTAAAGCAGTTACATTAATCAAATGCTTCAGATAACGAAGTATAATTTCGAACTGAGAATGTATGTAAATTAAATAGGTACATGTACTGGTCAACAAATACACAAAGTGTCTGACATGCTAACCTTGGAAAAAATCCAAAACAACCCATAAAGGTGTGCAGATTTCTTGAGGACTTAATAATGAATAAATATTAGTTCATGCCTGTGCAACTTACATGGATAGGTGCGTCCACATAACTTTATTGTATACTAGTTTTGGTTCCAAATTGGCTAAATATGTGTTTGGGCCCTTCCTCCAATCCATATAAAGGATTGATTTTTTGTTTTCGATAACAGAGTCGCTTAATAAGTAGGTGTCATGCACCTGGGAGCTCTAATAATACTCTCACATTGTGTTAATATACAAATTCCCTTTTATTAGGTTTAGCATCTACTTAGATATTTGGAGTGACTATAGATATGGACAAAAGGTATCAAATAAAGTGATCCAAGTGACCCAACACATCCACATAAGTGTCTATATTGTACTAACCAGCAGAAAAAGGATGTGGGGAATGGTGCAAGAAACAACTTGAGTTTCAACATTTGTAACTCCAACGAAATTATATGAGAAACAAGAGGAATAACTGCGATCCAGAGGGGAAATGGATTTCCTGATGACTATCGTCTACACAATTATTCGATAATATGGGCTATTTGGAAGGAGGGGAACCGCAGGATTTTTGAAGATAAGGAAGAAGGCTTGAAGGAAGTGATATTGGACGTGAAGTCCTTCCTCTATGTGTGGTCCTCGTTGTCACGGACCTAGTCTTCAACCCTCGCTAGAGACCGTGTGGCACTCGAGTTAGCGCTCCTTGCTTAGCTCAAGTCAGCCTTTCCCCCTTGATCCACTTAGGACTTTGCCTTGCCTAAGTACTCAACCCACTCAAGAAGCACACAAGAACACAAAGGCACAAGAGAGCTTGAAGAATGAGGAAGCTTATATTGCTACTCAATTCTGGATTCTAGGATTTTCAGGATTTCCCTAGGATTTTTCGGATGATTACAAATGAGGGGGCTTGCCCCTTTATATAGGCTTCAAGCCTTGTTATAGAATCTTCTATACTATTCTACTAAAGAATCTCTAGATGTTTCCCCTAGGAACTATCTAGAATATTTACATATAATACATGGGTAGAGATTCCCTAGAACTCTCATGAGTATTCTAGACTCTTCTATCTTCTAAGGCTCTCTACCATACTCTAGGGTCCTCTAGAAACTTCCAGAGCACTCTAGACTCCTTGAGCCATAACCGGGCTTGGTTATGGGCTTGGAACGGGCCTCGTTGGTGGGCTTGGATCGGGCCCAACTAGTTACCCCGTGACACTCTCCCCCACCTGATTGCGCGACGTCCTCGGCGCGTCATCTCAATAGTATTTTGTGATTTTGTCTTTAAACTGCCATAGAGTATCTGCGTGCTCCCAAGTAGCCTCGTCCTTGGGTAATCCCTTCCATTTCACCAGATACTCGATGTATAATTGGACTCCACGCCTATTCACCCGACGATCAGCGAGTCTGTAGTCCACTTCCTTGCACTCTACCGGTCGTCTCCTCGTGTCTGTCCATTTATTCTTTTTTGGTTGGCTCATGATAGCCTTCCCAGGTGGTGTCGATGCAGGCAACTTGACACCAAGCTTCATCTCAACTGGATGACCCACCTCTTTCCTAGGTGGTAGCGCCTTTGTCTGCTTAGGCAACATCATGTCCTTGGATTTTTCAAGGACTTTGCCTTCATTCCTGGGTAGTTCTCTATCTACCCTGTCCTCAAGATCTTCGACCATGCCCTTCTTGGATCCCATAGACAATTGCAAGGCCGATAGCATCTTTGTTCCAGACTTGGTTCCTTGGACCGTAGGAACCATGCAAGGAGCTCCTTCCTCGATGATACACACCGAGTTCACGAACGGCATAGGTATTGCCTTGACCCTCTTCAGGAACTCCATCCCTAGCACCACTTGGTAGTCATCCATAGGAATGACTGATAAATCCACGAGCCCCTTCCATTCCCCTATGCGTAGCTCCACCCCACGAGCCGTGCCTTGGATAGGTCTGGCTTGTGAATTCACCGCCTTTATCCATCCTTCTTCCTTGGATGCTTTCAATCCCAATCGCTTTGCCTCTTCTCCTGAGACAAAGTTATGTGTCGCCCCGGTGTCCACCATGACCCGTGTAGGCTTCCCGTTGATATGAGCTTCCACGTACATGAGTCCCTTGCTCATAGTCTTGGAAGACTCAGGTTGCTTCTTCACAGCATTGAGGAGTTGTAAGGATCCCATCCTTGGTTCCTCGTCGCTGTCTTCACTTTCGCTACCCAACTTGGCAGCTAAGGCATTCAGTGCCTTCCTCTGTGGGCAGTCCCTTGCCCAATGATCCCCATCACAAAGGAAACAATTAGTCTTTGGTTTGGAGTGGTCCTTACCTTCTTTCCTGAACTTGGCATGCTTTGGCTTAGGTGGCCCCTCCTTGTGACTTGATCTCTCCTTGTGATTTGATTCTTCTTTGTTACTTGATGTCTCATCTCCCCCACCTTTGGCATGATTACACTTGGGCGACTTTGGCTTGGAGGAATCATCCCTCTTGAATTCCAGTAATTGTTCGGCAGCGGCCATGGCACTAGCGAGGTCTTGTACCCCACGTCGTCTTAGCTCCTGTTCCGCCCATAGCTGGAGACCATCCATGAAGTTGAAGAGTAGTTCCTTCTCTGGCATGTCTGGAATCTCCAACATTAGGGTCGAGAACTCCTTCACATAGTCTCGAATTGACCCCGTGTGCTTAAGCCGTTTTAGTTTCCTCCTTGCCTGATGTTCGGCATCTTCCGAGTAGAATTGCCTTTTGATCTCCCTTCTAAAGTCATCCCAGGTGTCGATCGTGCACGTACCTCGTTCCATGTCCGCATGACGCCTTCGCCACCATAGAGTAGCTGTGTCAGTGAGGTACATGGTAACCGTGCGGATCTTAGTCTTCTCGTCGTGTAGAGAGATGGCATCGAAGTACTGCTCCATGCCCCATAAGAAGTTATCCAACTCCTTGGCATCCCTTGACCCACCATAGGTCTTGGGCTCTGGGGTCCTGATCCTGGGCATCCCCCGTGCAACCATGCCTTCATTGGCCATGGCCTTCTTCCATAGGATCCAGTCACCTCTCATTTCTTCAACATGATCCTTTAGAGTCTCCACCATCCCAATTACTTGGGCTTGGAAGGCATCCCTCTCTTGCTGATGATCATGCACTAGTTCGTTGACGGTGGCCAGCATACCCCCCTTGAGTTCCTCAAATCCCATCTTGAGGTCTTCCATGCCCATGCCTAACTCGTCGAACCTGTCACGTGCATCCGCCATGGCAAGCTCCACCTTAGCAAGCCTGGCTTCCCAAGCAGCAAAGATATCTTGGGACTTATCCCTTTTCCTTCCCTTGGTGGGGTTGGGGTTGTGCCCATCACATCCCCTTGTCTCTCCAGTGACCATTGACATGGTGCTTGCTTGAAGTTGGCTCTGATACCACTTGTCACGGACCTAGTCTTCGACCCTCGCTAGAGACCGTGCGGCACTCGAGTTAGCGCTCCTTGCTTAGCTCAAGTCAGCCTTTCCCCCTTGATCCACTTAGGACTTTGCCTTGCCTAAGTACTCAACCCACTCAAGAAGCACACAAGAACACAAAGGCACAAGAGAGCTTGAAGAATGAGGAAGCTTATATTGCTACTCAATTCTGGATTCTAGGATTTCCAGGATTTTCAGGATTTCCCTAGGATTTTTCGGATGATTACAAATGAGGGGGCTTGCCCCTTTATATAGGCTTCAAGCCTTGTTATAGAATCTTCTACACTATTCTACTAAAGAATCTCTAGATGTTTCCCCTAGGAACTATCTAGAATATTTACATATAATACATGGGTAGAGATTCCCTAGAACTCTCATGAGTATTCTAGACTCTTCTATCTTCTAAGGCTCTCTACCATACTCTAGGGTCCTCTAGAAACTTCCAGAGCACTCTAGACTCCTTGAGCCATAACCGGGCTTGGTTATGGGCTTGGAACGGGCCTCGTTGGTGGGCTTGGATCGGGCCCAACTAGTTACCCCGTGACATCGTGCTCCCTTCTTTTCAAGGGTTGTTTTTTTGAGGCCTTTGTTTTTCGTTGGTATGAGTTGATTAAGGATCCTTGATGTGGACATCAAAGCATCACATGGATTCTACCAGTGGAAGACAAAGAAAAAGATTTTGAAGGCCCCACATGTATGTGCATCATGAAGACTCCGCATTGGAAAGATACATGTGGGCTACGTAGGGCGCTTTTGAAGAGTTCTTATTTCTTTTCTAGGCTTATTTTGATATTTTTTAGAATTTTGGGTGTCTTTGCAATTAGCCCAAAGTTAGGAAGTTCATTGTTATTTTGGTTAGTTACTTTAAGTTCTTGTTTTTTATAACCATTAGATTAGATGGATGGCTAAGATTAGGTTATTTTGAGTTATTATATAAACTCTTTTAGTTGTAATCTTTGATAGATGATGAAATATATTGAGTTTTTCTATTGAGAATTCTCTTGTGGAGTACTCTCTTCTTCCTTCATGAGAATCCAAGCTACTCGGTGCGAATCCGAAGGTAACTTCTTCTATCTCAATCTCCTCTCTTATACTCTTCTCTTTCTCCATCTTCATTTTCTTTTTGATCAAGTTTGACCTAGAAAACCCAACCATATCTCTTTTATCTCGAAACCCTAACCATTGATCACAACCATGAATAGTGTCACGTGAATAGTACCACGTGAATAGTGCCACGTGAATAGTAACCCTCCTCTACCAATTCTTCATACATCATTCTAAACCCTCCTAAAACTCTCACCATAAACCCCAAATACTTCCAGATCCCTGTGGTAACCATAGAAATCTCTAACCTCTTCTCAAACCCTAATTTCCCATGGATTTCCTTTTTCTCCTGAAACCCAGCTAAAATCTGATACTTGTCAAAAAGCCCGAAAGTGGCTAGAAACCTTTCTGAACTTCAAATAACTTATAATCTCTTGGAAGCAGAAGTCATTTCAGATTTGTTTCGTCCCTTAACTGATTCCCTAAGCTTGTTGGAAGTTCCACCTTCCATTAGATCATCGCCGTTAAAGCAGCGGGTCTAATATTGTGGGATTGTATGAAGGCCTTGAATTTTAATAAATTTATTTGCTTAAATCTGATTATTTGTGTGTGATTAGCATAGAAATTTACTATTTCATTATTCTTAAGGATTTTTTGTTAATCTCAGCCTTTAGTTTGAGGCCATCACATTTGTCCTGCATCAACTTGGTATCAGAGTATTAGGTTAGCTTAGGGAGTTTGAGTCTTACACTTAGGATTTTATTTTTGTTTTGTTTTATTTTAGATTAGTTTTGCTAGTTAGATTATCTTTAGGAAATTTTAGAGCCATAGATATTTCTATACTGCTCCGAGGGGCTCCAACTTTCAATGGTGACCCAATAGCCTTCGATAACTGGTTATCTGACATGGACTGCTACTTTAGGCGGTATGTCATGTCCGAAGAGCGTAAGGTTAAGTTCGCTAGGTGGAAATTGGTGGGACTAGCCAGGATCCATTGGGATAATGTGGAGCGCCAACTTAAAAGAGTGGAACACACACCCGTTACCTCTTGGGATGTTATGAAAGAGAAATTGAGAGACAAATACCTCCCAAAGTCCTACTAAGGGCGAGTCACGAGAAATCCATATGTAGAAAAAACAGAGAGAGTCAGAGAAGGAAGTCGCAGAAAGTTGGAAGCAAATAAACGACTTGTTGAATCAATTGAAACAAACTGTTAAAGTCTTCTAAACCCATTGTTGACCTTACCGTAGAGTCTACTGAGTCTCCCAGTGAACCTACCAAGTCTCAAGTCGAGTCTACTATTGAACATATTAAGTCGATTGAGCTTATTGAGTGCACTCCTAAGCTCTTTGTTGAGCCTATTGTTGAATCTAGAGATGAGTCCGCCGAGTCTGTTATTAAGTCCATTGTTGAGTACAAGTCTAGGATTCTTGTAGATTCCAATCCCATAGCAGCTTTACATAGGCTTCATGACTTACATGCTGAGATTAATAAGGAGATTATTTTGAATAATGAACATCATAAATTTCCTGTTGATTCATATTGCATTTCTGAGGATTTTCAGGTGAATGACTTTGTTATGGTTCAAGTGAGTGACATACAACCCTATAGTATGAATCAAATGAACGTATTACAATAATGACAAAAGACTGCTCAACAAATAACAGGAAAATTCATCAACAGATATTCAGATCGCATTTTGAACATCCAAACCAAGGAAATAAATTTCATGAAATTATTGAAATATGAAATATTTCCATTTTCTAGGTTACCGACAGGAAATAATACTTACGTCGAAATAATGTTAAATTTCCCGAAATATTTCCATTCATGTCGAAATATTTCGCGTGAACAGTAAATTTCGATCAATTGACAGTTTAAATATGTATTATTTCAGTCGAAATGTTTCGACATGTATGGAAACATTTCAATCGTAGGTAGGAAACATCTCATTTGAGCTCAAAACCACTATAAATCTCATATTTGATCAATTTAACCCATTTCCATACATTTTGTTTATACAAAAGATCAATCCTTAGTAGATTTTTTGGTTCGTGGATTGATCGTGAGGACGAATCAAACCCGTTTGGGAGTTTTTTCAAATTCGAAATATACATGGATAAAATTTATTGCAACAAATAAATAGGTTAGATATAAATTCATTAAATTTAGGAATATATGATGCATTTACCCTAGATTTGTGCATGGATTGAAAATCGTTTAGGGTGAAAATTTGGAATTTGGGAAAAACCTCAATTTCATTGGTTTTTACCCTAAACATCCATGATTGTGCATAAATTGATTATATGTTGCAGAACTTAGCCCGTTCTACAAGTTGGTTGGGTTAAAAAAATTCGCCATAAATTTTTTTTTAAAAGAAAAAATTAAATGTTCAAAAATTAAATAAATGTTATAAGTTCATAGTAAATAAGTTTTCTAAAATTACATATAATGTTAAGAAATTAATGTAAGTGAATAAGGATTTATTAATATATTACTTTATGATTTTTTTATAATTAGCAATTAAATAATAGTTATATAATTAAATTAAACATTGACTAATTAAAGATACTTGCCGCGACATATTACAAACCATTATGGTCATTCATTTTCACACTACATATGGTTGTATATTATGGTTTGAAAGCTTATGAGTGTGTTTTTATGCTTGTTTCATTATTTCCCAAACTTTCCACAAACATTTCCACAATATTTCCATCATTTCCGCATTATTTCCATCATTTCCACGAAAAATATATTATTTCCACACTGGTCGAAATATTGAAATATTTCCATTTTTAGACTAGTCGAAATAAACCTCGAAACCGAAATTTATTTCCTTGCTTTGCAGTATGTTGGATCTATTGCACATGTTCTGGAACTCCCACCAAACGAGGGCATCAGTCCAATCTTTTACTTGGATGACCTTGTCCTTTCTCTAGGTTCAGCAGTTGCATCTATTGCCCCTCTTTGTGTTCCTAGTGTTCTACCTAACCATAGACTTGATCCATACAAATGGCCTCCTCTTACACCCTTACCCTATGATAGCCCATTTTATGGTTAGACCACCATGCCATACCTATTACCACCACCATGGCGTCCTCCCCTACTCACACCATATCCCAGCAAATATCCATTTCATAGGAGAGGCATAACTTCACTCATACCACATTACATTGATGGTATCTTAGTTCACATCGGCTACATCAGGGACGAGAGATTGTATTCTACTAGACAAGAGGGTTGCTACGAGTACCTTGTCAAGTGGACAGGCATACCAGATTTTGTTTGGAGCATTGAAGGCCTTATGTGCAGGTATATGACATCCTTTAAGCCCCCACACTGGGAAGACGTGCATATGAGAAGTTTAGAGACTATTTGGTTTATTGAGGATGAGCTACAACGACTTAATCGTGACATCCCAAATTGGAACAACTTTAATTTGTCGGAGACGAATTCTTTTCAATTGGGGAGAATTGATGCGGACATCAAAGCATCACATGGTCTCTACTAGTAGAAGACAAAGAAAAAGATTATGAAGACCCCACATGTATGTGCATCATGAAGACTCCGCATTAGAAAATGCATGTGAGCTACATTGAAGAGTTTTTATTTCTTTTCTAGGCTTATTTTGATATTTTTTTAGAGTTTTGGGGTGTCTTTGCAATTAGCCCAAAGTTAAGAGGTACATTGTTATTTTGGTTAGTTGCTTTAAGTTACTATTTTTTATAGCCATTAGATTAGATGGATGGCTAAGATTAGGTTATTTTGAGTTATTATATACTCTTTTAGTTGTAATCTTTGATGGATGATGAATATATTGAATTTGGCTATTGAGAATTCTCTTGTGGAGTGCTCTCTTCTTCCTTGGTGAGAATCCAAGTTTCCTTGGTGTGAATCCAAGCTACTCGGTGCGAATCCAAAGGTAACTTCTTCTATCTCTATCTCCTCTTTTGTTCTCTTCTCTTTCTCCATCTTCACTTTCTTTTTTATCAAGTTTGGCCTAGAAAACCCAACCATATCTCTTTTATCTCGAAACCCTAACCATTGATCACAACCATGAATAGTAACGTATGAATAGTGCCGCGTGAATAGTGCTGCGTGAATAGTAACCCTCCTCCACTAATTCTCCATACGTCATTCTAAACCCTCCCAAAACTCTCACCATAAACCCCAAACACTCCCAGATCCCTACGGTAACCATAGAAATCCCTAACCTCTTTTCAAACTCTAATTTTCCATGGATTTCCTTTTTTCTCTTGAAACTCGGCTAAAATCTAATACTTGTCAAAAAGCCCCGAAAGTGGCCAGAAACCTTCCTGAACTTCAAATAACTTAAAATCTCTTAGAAATGGAAGCCATTTCAGATTTGTTTAATCCCTTAACTGATTTCCTAAGCTTCTTGGAAGTTCCACTTTCTATTAGATTTTCGCAGTTAAAGCAACAGGTCTAATATTGTGGGATTGTATGAAGGTCTTGAATTTTAATAAATTTATTTGTTTAAATCTGATTTTTGTGTGTGATTAGCATGAAAATTTACTATTTCATTATTCTAATAATTTTAAGTTAATCTCAGCCTCTAGTTTGGGGCCATAACATTTGTCCTGCATCAATCCTACTCTTCCTGTTAAGAGTTAGGTCCTAGTCTTTGTACATTTTTGCGGTTTCCCTTGTCTAAAATATACACACAATTATAAAAAAAAAAAAAAAAACATTACCATCAACTTTGTGGAAAAATAAAATATATGATCAGATTGTAATTAAGCCTAGGGAGTAGGGAACAAAAAAGAAAGGAAATTCAAGCATTGTTTTGAGTAGTAACTGACAGGTGCATTAGAGAGGTGTGTCCAACAAGGCATTTTTCAAAAAATGAAGTGTCCTAGTTTCATTAATTAAAATAAGTTAAATACTGAAAAAAATATAAAATAGTAGGATTTGTTAACAATGAATCGCATATAAATAATCATTAAAATTTGAGTCATCTCCTCTGTGACCACGTGTAACTAACGTACACATGAAACACAAAAGTTAAAAATATGGGGTGCTCTATTTACATAGTTTGGAACACGAGAGCAGGGTGCAGAAAAAACTGGTGATGAAAACCTCCCCGGCTTGACAAAACATAGAGGAAGAGATACATATAGAAGATAAATATCAATATATGAATCCTCTATGTGGACCGCATGCAGAACTTCCCCGTGCCAGCCTATACAACTGCAATGTCGGAAATTCATGGATCCATCTGACCATACAATCACCGGATACCACCTATATCTGACCGAATGGTCAAAAAATCACAGTAGGATACTGAGAGCATCGCATAATGGACCTTTCTGGAAAGTCATCAAATTTTGTATTGTGCATTGAAAAAAAATACAAGTTATTGGATTTGGGTGTGCCAAAACATAAGGCATACTTGATATATATATATATATATATATATAAATATGACAAAACTTTAAATCAAAATTGGCTGGATATAAGATGTAATATACGTCACAAATAACTAATTGAAGTCGGCTGGCCCTGCTTGTACAAGAATCACGATGCATTTTTATCTATTAAACAAATAAAAGCTCATATGATATTTCTAAGTGGTCATTATAATCCACTTTGTTGTAATTCAAATAGGGACATTTCAGAAATTTATGTCAAGTAAGTCTTATCAATGTATTGTCTCTTCAATGTTGGATCAGTGTTACCACAGAAGTTCAACTCAAGCTTTCCTACATCAAATGAAACTGGTTATTTGCCATTTTATAGAACCCCATGTTGTCTTCCTGGTCTCTTATAATTTTTTTAGATTCTTCTTCCTCTTCATTCACTTTTCAATTCTTCTAACCCTAGAATCTAAGCTAATAAAAAATAATTTTGTAAAAATCAATACAAAAAGACATTATGTCTCTTTTTGGTTATTAATGGACCAGTTAAGACCACGCTGAGCTCTGCCCAAACCCAGTCCATTTGTCTGCAGGCCTCTAAATTAAGCCTGGCCCAACCTACACTGCCTGTAAATGCAACCCAAACCTGGGCATATAGCAAGCCAGACCTAATGCCGATTGAGCCAAGCTGACCCATCAATATACTGGAATAGTTTTGCAAACAAGAGATTTTTCTTCTCATTCAAGACTCACAAGTCATGAGATCAAGTTTCCAGAAATTTATAACCTCAAGTGGAAAATTTGCACAATTGTAGCAACTATAGGTTAGCTGCATCCCAATTTTTTCCACAAAAACTAAGTATCTCTAGGATGAGACATAGAGAATGTTTCTGTGATAATTTTACCAGATGGCAAACGTATAATTGGTTCAAGTTTACACAACTAGAATTACTTGAAAGAGAAACATATAAAAATTTGTGTAGCAAAAAGATAATAGAGCACTTGAACAACCCAACCATAATAGAACAAAAAATCTGAATAGATTCACAAATGCAGGCCCAAGATATCTTCTAGAAGAGAAAACAATGAAACGAGCACATCCATTGGGATCACTTACCCTTTTGAACCCTGCAATGAGACGAACAGGAACCCATCCTTGGTCATTCATATTGTCCCTCAAGTAATAATCCTTCATCAAGTTCTCATCGCTACATAGAGCAACGATAACAGTTGATTTAATAACTATGAAAACTACACAAACCATATCAAAAACCTTGAAGAAAGCCTTATGCATCACACCTGAAGTAATATTCTATCTGTATTAGTAATTCATTGCACAGATTAACTTCCGGATCAGGCAAATTATACACTGGGTAGGGTTGAGGATAGAGAGGATGCCCTCCCATCACTTCCATATGCATTGGTGCCGGTGCTGGAGCACAAAAAAATGAGGGAGATTCATCTGTAATTAGCCAACATCAAGGTAAGAAAACTTTCAAAGGAAAATATAACCATTCAAAAAAATATAGAGAAAGAAGAAGATTATCAGTTCACCTGGAAAGTAATAATGACTATAATACCCAAAAGGCGGCATCATATAACCTGATACTGGATAAGGCGACGGAAGGGGTACATTGGTGAATGGAGGAGAAGGGGCAATAGCAGTCGAATGAGGGTGAAAATGTGGAAAAGGCTGCGGCTGTGGTGGTTCAAGAAACCTGTTAGGATCATTAACAAATCCATGTGGCTGGCGCTGCGAATTCACAGCCCTGACATTACTGAACCCTCGATTAGAGTTGCGATCATTGAAGGGACGCGGCTGGTGACGCCTATTCGAATAATTCTGATTCCGCCAACCATCTCCCCGACCACTATTTCCTCCCCTAAAATTGAACCCACTCCCCCTCCCAAAATGTGGAGACTGATAATGCTGATGATTCTGGTTAACAGACCTTGACGGGTGGTTGGAAGAAGCGGATCTGGAATGATTACTGGATGACAGAAAAACGACCTTCTGCCGTTGCAGCGAACCGGAAACGGAACCACCGTCGTCGACAGAACCACCGTCAACGGAGACCGACCCTGAAACCGAAATTGTCCAATTCAGAGTGGAAGACTCATTGTCACTTGAAGACAGTGTCGCAGTCGCAGCGATTTCGGAAGCAGAGGGAGACGTAAAGCCAGACCCAGCGGGGGTACTCTCAGAATCAGCGGCGACCGGCAAAGAGATAGTCTCGATCGTGGTCTTCTTCGAAGGTGGTTCTTCCAATTGAACCTATCCCCGTCCCCAAAAGAAAAGGAACCCATTAATCTAATTAAATTTATAAAAAAAAAAAAAAACTAGATAACAAAAACCCTAAAAACAGAGAGAGAGAAAAAAAAAGAAGGGTTGTGTGTGGTACGGACGTACCTCAAAAGAGAGTGATTTCGGGGAAGAAAGAGAGAGAGGAGGCCAAAGAGAAGTGTCCATTACTTGTGCAGTTTGGCTGATTTGATCTTCAGATAGTTTCTTCCAAGAACTGGTGGTGGTGTTGTTGTTGTTGCAGGTGGGAATAGGATGACGAACATTCATAATGGAAAAAGTCTTGTTGACTGCGACTTATATAGTCGTGTTTTTGAAGAAGAGATTTCAGACGTAGCGACCAAAACGAAGTCTGGAATCTGGATATCAAAAAGATGGCGAGAGAGATGTACTAGTCCTACTCATTAAAGGAAGGTTCTTGGTTTTTGGTGGGATGGTGAGGAGAAGAGAAGAGAAGAAAAGAGGAGAAGTTCTGTTGGTCGCCTTTTGAGTTTTGAGAGAGTGAAACGCGTCTTTTTTATATCACTTTATTTAAAAATTATTTATTTATAACTAGAAATCTTTTATATTAGTGAAAGAAAGACTTTATTGAAGGCCACGTGGCTTACTTTTAGAAGCTATTGACCATGTAGATGTTTTGCCTGAGTAAAACTTCGATGACAGGCCCTGTCATCGAAGGAGATGACAGGGCAGCAGATAAAGGCACGTGGATTATCTCGGACCACCTCGGCCTCACCACCCAGGTGAGTGTTTTGGCAAAAAGCACTCGAGTACTCACCTGGGTACGTGTGTGGTGAGGCCGAGGTGGTCAGTCCGTACAAATCCACATGCCGAGATCTGCTGCCCTGTCATCTGTCATCGAAAATGACACGGCCGGTCATCAAAGTTTTATCCGTTTGGCCTTACCCTAGATGGATCTACATTCCAAAAATCATCTTGATTGGTGAGTTCAAACCTTTAGATCTTCGTACACAAATAATGCTCGAATTCCACGGATTGGGCCAAACATCCATATGGTCAGAGATCTCTTAAGAGTGTGCCACGTGCCTCATATTGCGTTCCCTCACCAAAGAACTTTGCTGACGGACACGTCTGTTGATGACGTAGATGACAGACCACTGTATGAGCTACGTGGTAGACTTTTAGAGACCACTGACGGTGTGGATGTTTTGCCCATCCCTAAGTGGACCTACATACCAAAAATCACCTGATTGGCGATTTCAAACCTTTGGATCTTTGTACCCAAAATAGTACTCAAATTCTACGGTTAAAAATCAACCCATTAAAACAACGCTTAGAAATCAGTAATCAGGCTAATTTTTTTTTATCTGTAGGTCCACTTAGGGTTGGGACAAAATTTCATTCGGTCAATTATCTCTAAGACTCTCCCACATAGCTCATAGGGCGGTCCATCGTCCGTCAGCGAAGTTCTAGTCCCCAAAGGGCAAAAGTCTCGGAAGTGTTTCAAAAACAAGGTGGATTTACCAAAAATAACCCAAAATGTCCAGAGTAACCCATTTTTGCTAAGTAAACCGAGCAAAGTTGTGTTTCCCTTGTGAGTGTGAGCATGGATGCACGTCCAAACCCTTTTCAAAAATGTTTTGTAGTGATGGACTAAGTTAAGCAGATGCGAAGGGAGAAGGGAGCATCTGCGAGTGGAGGAGGCTGCGTTTGGATAAGCTTAACCCAAGCTTAACTCTAGAAGGGATGCCATATATATATGAACTAAGAACCAGAAGACATCTCCTCATGCAAAAGAGAAGAATTTAACCAAGCAGGAGGTGCTACCCAAACAAAAGAAGAAGTCCAAACTAGAGCCTTAGAGGCTACGAAGTTAGCTAAAATATTACATTCTCGATAACAGAAATTAAAGCTACTCCATCAAAAGAACTAGCTAATGATAGGATATCAACAGCTATAGGGGAAGTATGGAAACCCAAAAAAGAAGAGTTCTGAGACAGCTGGTTGATAAGAGAAGAGGCATCAGCTTCAACCACAAAAAACCGAATACCATGAGCCAGAGCCTCCTAAATACTCCATCTTAACGCCTTGGCCTCAGCCTCTTCCACAGAGGAAGATCTGTCACCGTCGCCTCCTACTAAAATTAAGGTTGTTTCGTGTCGTCGGATCGGAAACCCTAGATCTCAACAATATTTGTAAATTTCTCCGAATTGGTTCACTTAATCTGCAAAAATGCAGACTTACATAGTGGTTCGTGTCGGATATCGTCCGCACTCGGGGTTAGGGCAAATAAAGAACAAATTAAAGGAAATCTGCTAAAAATGATGAAAGGGTGAGAAAGGTGATTCGATTTTAAAACAATCTTTTTGGCGAGACTTTGTCAACTAATTAGCATAAATCAAATAGAATGATAACACAATGAATAAAGATATTTCACTAAATTTAATAATTAATTAAGTGTCTACAAAAATTGAATAAACGAAAGAAAAATTAATCTAGAAAGCAGAATTAAAGAGAGAAAAAAGTAGAGAGAGAAAGTAAAAGAAAAATAGGTCTAGAGAGAGAAAATGAGTTCTAGGACTTAGAGAGAAATAAGAACTAGAGAAAGAAAGAAATAAAATGAGATAGTGATAGAAAAAAGAGAGATATAGAGAGAGAAAATACTAGGTCTAGAGAGAGAAGGTGTGAGATTTAGAGAGAGAA
The DNA here is from genome assembly GCA_035048495.1 of Euptelea pleiosperma. Classification (NCBI taxonomy): domain Eukaryota; kingdom Viridiplantae; phylum Streptophyta; class Magnoliopsida; order Ranunculales; family Eupteleaceae; genus Euptelea; species Euptelea pleiosperma. The sequence continues at coordinate 24,609,544 of CM068552.1, read as the reverse complement.
ACAAGGAAGAGAGAGAAAGTGAGAGAAAATCTAGGTTCTAGAGAGAGAGAGATAAGTAATGAAGTATTAGAGAGAGTAAAGAGAACTAAAGAAAGAAATCTTAGAGATAGAAAAGTAGAGAGAGGTTTTAGAGAGGGAAATTGAAGAAGAAGATAGAGAAAGTGAGAGAAGATTAAGTTTTAGAGAGAGAAAACTTTTCCAACATTCTCTCACCATGAGATGGATTGAAGTGGATTGGTGGTGAGCATGAGAGATGTTTAGTGCTACCTCGAGAATGTTTTTGGTGGCAGTAGCAGCGGTTGGGAAGGAAGATGGAAATGGTGCAACAGTCGTTGATTGCATAAGGAGTTTCGGCCGAGATGCACTATTGTAAGAAGGAAAGAAGAAGGTGCTCTTGCTTCTCACGGCCAAAGCATGGACCGTTGGTGATGTAGGGAGGTGAACGGTGATGGATGGGTGTTGGTGGTGTGCACTTGCAGGCACGGTGAAGAGTGGCAAGGCAGCAAGGAAGTGATGGTGATGGTGATGGATTTTTGGTGGTGCTCATGGGCTATAATCCTAGGAGGATTGGTTGTGGGAGAAGGTGAAAACAAACGGCCTGCAATTGAGTTGCAGGCGTTGTGGGGTTGAAGTTGGAGGAGCCACACCAATCAGTGCATATCGTGAGATGCAGACGGTGGAGAAGCTGTAAGGAGAAGTAGCACTGTTGGTGCTTATTGGTGACGTAGAGAAGATAGTTGCAGGCTGTGCAACTTTAAGATTGGCCGAAGTTGCAGGCGGCAACTCCAGGGATGGAAGAATTGAAGAAGAAGGAGGAGGAGGAGGAAGATGAGTGATCTAACCAGAAGAGGTTGGTGCCGTGAAGGTTGTTGGTTGCAATAGTAGACAGCAACGTGGGTTGCAGGTTGGAGGCAGCCAAAGATAGAAGAGTTCACCAGCTTTAATGGAGTCTATCGGTGAAGAGAGGGAGTAAGAGAGATGAAGGTTGCAGAAACCTTGGAATTGGTGGTTGTGCTAACGGCTGCAAGTAGCTCTGTGGAGGTTCCACAAGAGACTGAACGATGGTAGCTAGATTGGTAGCAGGGTGAGTACCAAGTGGAGGTACAGGGTGCTCCAAAGGTGTTGGTAAGAGAGAATCTGGTCGGAGTTGTGAATCTGAACTATGAAGCGAAGAAGAAGAAAAAGAAGAAGCAGAAGAAGAATGAGAAGAAGGAGAAGGAGAAGGAGAAGGAGAAGGAGGAGGGGGTGAGATGTTACCTGTTTTCCTTGATCAGGCGGTAATGGAGAAGGATGCACTTGACACAAACAGCCACTTGAGAGATGAAGAAGGATCTGAAGAAGAAGAACCCAGCAGCTGGCAGGGTTGTGAGGCCGTGAATGGCAAAGTTGCAAGTCCAAACCACGGTCTGATGTTTCAAGATCACACAAGAGTTGCAAGAATACCAGCCCTTGAGAAAGGAGTTTTCTGGTTTTGCAAGAGGGATGCAACACCGTGATGCACAGGTGGAGGAGCAACTGTGGGATGTAGGCTTGTGTAGGCGTTGAGGACAGCAACACGTTGTTGTGACTGTTGAAAATTCTCTTGATCCACGTAGAGAATGTTGCAGTGGTGTGACAAGGAGATTAGTGAGAGAGAGAGAGGTTTTAAGAAAGAAGAGGGGAAGAGAAAGTAGAGGAGTTAGGGGGAGGAAACCGACTTTAGAGAAGGAGTCGTTCCCATTTATTATATAATGTTTGTTCCTTCATACGGGGAGATCGTTAGATCTCTCCCTTGATGTTTATCTCTTGGGAGAAGTAGTGGGGTCCACAGATGAAGGAGAGAAAAATTCTCCATTTTGAACCCGTGAGTAAAGAGAATCAAGGAATGATTCTCTCCCTTGATGAGAATAACCTTCCCACAATTTTACCACGTGTGGGAGAGAGAAGTAATGACTAGGGACCGTGAGGTGGCAGCAAGATAGAGTTTCCTCATGGGAAGTGGCAATGGGCTTTTGGCACAGTTGATAGCCCAGATGAGATGTGAGCTTGAGTCAGTGGGTTACAGGCCAAGGGTATGGATCATGGGCATGGGTCATGGGTCATGTGTCATGGGTATGGGTCATGGGTCATGGGTCAAGATAGAAGAGAGAAATAAGAGAGATGTGAGAGAAAAAATATAAAAATAAAAACATTGGAGGGTCTTGAACCCTGGTCTTCTTTATTCTCTCTTATCCGCTCCACCAATTAGTCAAACTAGTCTTTTGATGTCAATTGATGTGGCTTTTAACACTTTAGTCATTCTCTTGGTCTTCAGCTATTCTTCTCTCTCTTAGTCCTTGTTCCGACTTTACGATCCTCTGACTTTGCCCGTACATGGCTTCTATCTTCTTATCCTAGCCTGCTGGTTCTTTAAGCTTTGATAGAAGTCTTCTATGGTTGATCGTGGGCCCGCCAGTCCTTGAGAATCGCCCGATAGGGTCTCCTGCAAGTGAAAAAGCTCGTAATGAGATTCAACTAAAACGACTTGATACTGGAATATTCAAAATGCGTATATTTCATGCAAATAGTCGATTTTCGTCTAAAGAATGCATTCTACGCAATGGAAAAAACTCTTACCTGAACAAAGTCAACAAAAAGATAAGTTTTACGTAGGAGATTGCAACATCACTATAAGGATAATGGCTTAAAATAAGCACTTTTGAGCGAATATCACAACCTCCAACTAGCATATTAATTGTCAATTCTTGGCAATTATTGCGAAATAAGTGAGCTAAAAATGCTTGGCATAATATGTTAGAAAGCTTATTTGCATCAGAAAAACTCTGTTTTGTCAGATTTTTTCAAGGATGCAAGAAATCATTCACAAATTAAAACTAATCAACAAAATGCAACATTGCTACAAATGGACATTTAAACAAATGATTACTCAGACTCAGTGTGTGTGTGTGTGTGTGTGTGTGTGTTCAACATCATCCTTATCTGGCAGTAGAGATATTTGGATCTCCTCACTTGTACACCACTCAGAAGTGAATCACTCAGAAATAGTTTTATACTTTTCTCTCAAATTATATGTGGGGAGATGAATATAGAAACTGACAAATGTCTCACATATACAGTTCTTGAATGGAGGGTATAAGAAGATTTAAGAAGATCTCATGATTGGAATGTCATATCAATTAAGAACGTCGGATCAAACTCTATAATTTCTCTTTTCTCCATTCTCCACACTTGATGATGGTACTAATCTAGAATCAAATAGGACTTGTATAGGTTGTATTGAGGCTTAGGATAGGTTCAGAAAAGAAGGATATTCTAGAATTCAGAAATTCTGAGAGGGTATCTCATTATTCTTTGCAACTTTTCCTAGGTGTAGTATTTTCTTGACTTCTCTTCTTTTCTTTTTCCAATTTTTGTCTTTTTGGATATTCTTCAACTTTTTCCTTTCATTCTTTCTTTCTGATCATGTTTCTTTTCAGCTTGAACCATTTGTTTTGTTTTGTTTTGTTTTCTTGGTTTTTATCTTTTCATGGTATAATTATACCAAATACTCTTTGATCCCTCTCAGAAGTAGGTTATCGTATTGAACTCTTTTTTGGGATTGGGTTTTTAGTTGATGGGTTAACAAGAAAAGGTTCTCATCAAAAGGCTCAAAAATAGGTATAGATGTTAGGGGAGCTAAAAAGTATGATTGGTTAGACAAATGGCCTATATCATTTTCTAGAGTTTGTACTTTCATCTTCAATGTCTCGAATGGATATAGAGAAGGTTCTTTATGTAATAATCCAAATTTGATGTCATTCTGAGTTCCATGACCAAAGCAAAGGTTCATGAGATCGCTCAATGGAAAATTTGGGGACTAGAATAATTGTGAGTCATCTTGTGACTCAGAATAATTTTATAACTCTTAGAAACGATGAAAAGCTCAAAAGCTCAAAAGCTCACTGGGTTAGTTCTCCACAACTGTTCTTCTTGGATCTCTAGATAATCTAAACTTTGGATAATTCTAACGTTGATCTGTGAACATTTTTGCTGAATCTGAGTTTTCAAAGATTTTTGAAAGTAGGGTTTTTCCGCGTCGTTGGTTACGGAAACCCTCAAATCAACACATTTGTAATTAATATGAGATTTTAATCCTGCAAAATACAGAGTTTTGTATAGGGATTCGTGTCGGATGTCGATCCGCACTCGGGGTTAATTTGCACAATTCGAGGACATAAAATGACGATTTCTACTAGAAGATATGCGGAGGGGTGAGGATGGTGATGTCGATCTTTAAAACATCAAATTTTTTTTTATGAATTTTTGGAGAGAGAATCATGAAAATCAACGCATTACAAAAAATTGAAATAATCCAAGAATGATCAAAATTAACTTATATTGAAAATCATAGAAATTACATTGCTTTTGAATGAAAATCTATCTAAATTACACTAGAAAGCAATAAAAACTAGAGAGAGAAAGTGGAACCAAAGGGGTTTCCTAGAGAGAGAAAGAAGGCTAAAGAGAGAAATTGATGATTACCTCAAATACTAACCAACAAAATGGTGATCAGAGACCGGCCCTTAATGAGAAGTTCGGCCATTGAAGAGAGGTTAGACGGAGATGGGGACAATGAGCGGCATGGTGGAGATGGTTTTAGCGTGTTGGAGTTTCTTGGTGTTGCAGCAACACTTCCTCGTGGAGAGAAATGGTGGCAGCAGCAAGTCGTTCTTGCTGGTTTGTCCAGCAAGAACCGTTAGAGAGAAAGATGACTCAGTGGTGATGGGGGCGGCTTTCAAGAGGAGAACATTGCAGGTGAAGCTAACGGTGGGCGGTGGAGCTAACAGCGATGGTGGTGCTGCAAAAAGGCAGCACGCAGAGCAAGAAGGCTGTTCCTCTCTTGGGCAACACCGCCCTCCTCTTTCTTCTTCCTCTTCTATCCTTTTTCTCTTTTTTTTTTTTTGTGAAGACGTTTTCTTTTTGGAGAAAACGTCTAGGATTTTCTTTTAGATTTAAGAGGGGGCGGTAAGAGAATGGGAGGAGATTGGCTTTGGGAGATGGAGGATTGAAGAGGACGGTTGATGGAGGCGCTGGGGATGAGGTTGACGGTGGTGGGCTGGGCGGTGGAGCTTAAAGAGAAGGTGCTGCGGATCCCGTGAAGGAAGGTGCTGGTGTAGTTGGCGGTGATGATTGCAGGTGAGGAGGTGAAGGAGCTCGTGAAAGGAGGAGGTAACAGCAGCTGCTACAAGGCTGTGGGCGTTGTCGGCCGGAGTTGCAGGCTGCAACTCCGGTAGAAAACGTGAAGAAGAAGATGAAGAAAACTAAGAACAAGAAGAGGAGAAGATGAGAAGAAGGAGGGGGATGAAGGAGAATGGAATGGGGGAGAGGATAGGAGGAGAGGGGGTTCGGAGACTTAGTTTCCAAAGAATCCTTCTCTTCTTCTTAAAAGGCTTCCCTATTTCCTTTAATGGAAATAGGGTTTTTTTCAAAAATAAAAAATAAGAAAAATAATTTTTTTTTAAATCCTTTCTTTGGGAGATTTCCCCATTTAGTGGACCCCCCTTTTTTATTTTTTTAAAATTAGTTTAAAGCATTTTAAATTTACGAGGTCTACTAAATGGCCAGGTTGTGGGGCACAGATGATAATGGGCCAGCATTTTAGCTCGGTCATGGCCCATATGATTGAATGGGGGAATGATGAGGACTATAAGATTCTAAGATGATGAGATGGATGGGTGATATTCGCTCAAAAGTGTTTATTTTAACCCATTATCCTTATAGCGATGTCGCATTCTCTTACGTAAAACTGGTCTTTTTGTCGACATTTCTATATAAGAGTTTCTTTCATTGCGTAGAACTCATTCTTTAGACGAAAATCGACTATTTGCATAAAAATATACGCATTTCGGATAGTCCAGTATCAAGCCGTTTTAGTTGAATCTCATTACGCATTTTTTCACTTGTAGGAGACCCTATCGGGCGATTCTCGAGTACTGGCGGGCCCACGATCAACCACAGAAGACTTCTATCAAAGCTTAAAGAACCAACAGGCTAGGATAAAAAGATAGAAGACATGTACGGGTAAAGCTAGAGGATCGTAGAGCCGGAACAAGGACTAAGAGAGAGAAGAATAGATGGAGACCAAGAGAAGGACTTAGGTGTTAAAGGCCACACCAATTGACATCAAATGATATGTTTGACTTACTGGTGGAGCGGACGAGAAAGAATAAAGAAGACCAGGGTTCAAGACCCTCCAATGCTTTTATTTTTGTATTTTTTTCTCACCTCTCTCCTATTTCTCTCTTTATTTATCTATCTTGGCCAATGACATAGGCCCATGACCCATGACCCATACCCATGACCCATGCCCATACCCATGACCCATGCCCATGCCCATTTGCAACAACAAGAGAGAATTGGTCTCACTTGATCGATTCTTCTCTCCCCCATATCTCTCTATCCTAGTCACACTCTCTCTCTCTCATCTAACTAACTCATTCCCGATCATTGGATCTCTCTAGATCCAACGGTCATCATTTTTACAAGCAAAAAGGAAAAAAAAAGTCTATAAGAGATCTACGATCTCTCATTCTAGGGTTGGTTCCCTCCCCCTTCTCTTCCTCTCTTTCTTCTTTCTTTCTCTTCTTCTTCACCCTTCTTCTCCGGCGAGCTCACCATTAACGCCTCTACCTCGAGGTGCAAAGCGTCAAACAGCAACGTCTCCTTGCTGCCTATTCCATTCGCCACAATCAAATGCTACAATCCTCAATCCTATTGAGGTCTATCCAATCGAAGTTGCACCATCTACCTCTTCAATGGTAAGCTTCTCTCTAATTCATCTCTTTAACCTTCCTACCTTCTTTCTCTCTCTACCTTTACATGCTTTCTAGGGTAATATTTTAATGGCTTTCTAGATTAATTTGATTTAATGTTATTTTCGTTGTAAAGCATTTGAACAAGCATTGTAAGCATTTGTTTTTAGTTTAATGAACAAGTTTTAAATTCAAGTTTAAGTTATTTTCATTTATTGTGTTTTTCATTCTCGTTTCTCTTATGTTTTTTTTTATTCTAATAGTTTTAACAACAATCTCAAGCATATTTTAAATCAACCTCCACAATTCTCACCCTTCCATTTATTCCGAGCATTTTTTGATTATTCTTGTTTCTTATTGTGCTAACTAATCCTGAGTGCGGACGATATCGGACACGAGCCACTGTGCAAGTTTGCTTATTTGCAAATTAAGTGAACCAATTCGGAGAAATTACAAATATTGTTTAAATCAAGGGTTTCCGATCCAACGACACGGAAAAATCCTAATTTCAATGGGGGGATGAATGATCGACTAATTTGCTGGCGATCGGATGATAGACATGGATGGTGATGATCAGATGGATAATCAGATGATGAAGATCATCCAAGTTAGTCCATAGGATAGAGTGATTGCAGGCAGAGAGAGGACCTGTTGATTTGGATATGTGAGCAGAGAGAGAGTGAGGATCTAGAGAGAGGAGAGAAAATATTATAAAATAAAGAGAAACTGATAGTAGAGGGTCTTGAACCCTGGTCTTTGACTTGGTTTTCTGCATGCTTTACCAACTGAGCAAGTCCTCATCATATATTAGTTGATGAACTTTAATCTCCTTTGAGGGCTTGTCTCTCCTTTGAGGGTTTGTCTCTCCTTCTCCCTTAATTGTCTCTCGGGCTTTTGGTCCTCTTTGGCTCTTATAGCATTTGACATGTATCTTTTTGTCATCAGCCTGTTGGCTCTTGTGCTTTGGTCCCAGACTTTGGTAGTCAGTTGTGGGCCCGTATTTCATCAAAATCGTCCGGTTGGTGCTCCTGATATAAAAAAATCGCGTAGTGAGATTTTTACAAAAGGCTTTGCATGTGGATCAAAGAATTGCGTATGAATGCATGCGAATAAACGATTTTGACTAGAAAAGTGCATTCTATGCAATGAGAGAAACTCTTACGTAAAAATGTTGATAAAAAAGGCAGTTTTACGTAAGAGATTGTGATAACGCTAGAAGGATAATTGCTTAAAATAAGCACTTTTGAGCGAATATCAATTTTTCAATCAATTGTAGTAATGTTTGCTTTCAAACTGAATGACGAGCTAATAAGTGATTTTTCAAAACATACATCATTTTCAATGAATAGACTTTCCAGAAGATTTTCACTAATCAAGTCAGGCATTTTCGAAAATCACATGAAATTACACCAAAAAACACAAGGTTTCTCTTTTATTATTATTATTATTATTTTTTATCAAACTGAAAACAAAACCCACCCCCAACCAAAATATAGCATCGTCCTCGGTGCTCATGACCGGGACATTAAATGATGGAAATAATGATGTAAAGGTTCAGGGAGGATGTTACCAAGTCTGCATAAACTCAACAGTGTGTGGTACCTGATGGATTTTTGGTGGTGCTCACGGGCTATAATCCTAAGAGGATTGGTTGTGGGAGAAGGTGAAAACAAACGACCTGCAATTGAGTTGCAGGCGTTGTGGGGTTGAAGTTGGAGGAGCCACACCAATCAGTACAGATCATGAGATGCAGATGATGGAGAAGCTGTAAGGAGAAGCAGCACTGTTGGTGCTTATTGGTGACGTGGAGAAGATAGTTGCAGGCTGTAACTCCGGGGATGGAAGAATTGAAGAAGAAGAAGGAGGAAGAGGAGTGATCTAACTAGAAGAGGTTGGTGCCATGAAGGTTGTAGACAACAACGTGGGCTGCAGGTTGGAGGCAGCCAAAGATAGAAGAGTTCACTAGCTTTAATGGAGTCTATCGGTGAAGAAAGGGAGTAAGAGAGATGAAGGTTGTAGAAACCTTGGAATTGGTGGTGGTGCTAACAGCCTGCACTCTTGCAGGCCGTGAACCAGTAGCTCTGTGGAGGTTCTACAAGAGACTGAACGGTGGTAGCTGGATTGGTAGTAGGGTGAGTACCAAGTGGAGGTACAGGGTGCTCCAACGGTGTTGGTAAGAGAGAATCTGGCCGGAGTTGCAAATCTAAACTATGAAGCGAAGAAGAAGGAAAAGAAGAAGAAGAAGAAGAAGAAGAAGAAGAAGAAGAAGAAGAAGAAGGAGAAAGCGCTGAGATATTACCTATTTTCCTTGATCAGGTGGTAATGGAGAAGGCTGCACTTGACACAAGCAGCCACTTGAGAGATGAAGAAGGATCTGAAGAAGAAGAACCCAGCAGCTGGCAGGTTGTGAGGCCGTGAATGGCAAAGTTGCAGCTCCAAACCACGGTCTGATGTTTCAAGATCACACAAGAGTTGCAAGAATACCAGCTCCTGAGAAAGGAGTTTTCTGGTTTTGCAAGAGGGATGCAACACCGTGATGCACAGGTGGAGGAGCAACCGTGGGATGCAGGCTTGTGTAGGCGTTGAGGGCAGCAACACGTTGTTGTGACTATTGAAGATTCTCCTGATCCACATAGAGAATGTTGCAGCGGTGTGACAGGGAGATCAGTGAGAGAGAGAGAGAGAGAGAGAGAGAGAGAGAGGTTTGAGGAAAGAAGAGGGGAAGAGAAAGTAGAGGAGTTAGGGGGAGGGAACCGACTTTAGAGAAGGAGTCGTTCCCATTTATTATATAATGTTTGTTCCTTCATATGGGGAGATCGTTAGATCTCTCCCTTGATGTTTATCCCTTGGGAGAAGTAGTGGGGTCCACGGATGAAGGAGAGAAGAATTCTCCGTTTTGAACCCGTGAGTAAAGAGAATCAAGGAATGATTCTCTCCCTTGATGAGAATAACCTTCCCACAATTTTACCACGTTAGGGAGAGAGAAGTAATGACTTGGGACCGTGAGGTGGCAACAAGATAGAGTTTCCTCATGGGAAATGGCTATGGGCTTTTGGCTCAGTTGATAGCTCAGATGAGATGTGGGCTTGAGTCAGTGGGTTACAGGCCAAGGGTATGGATCGTGGGTATGGGCAGGGTCATGGGTCATGGGTATGGGTCATGGGTCAAGATAGATAGAGAGAAATAGGAGAGATGTGAGAGAAAAAATACAAAAATAAAAGCATTGGAGGGTCTTGAACCCTGGTCTTCTTTATTTTCTTTTATCCGCTCCACCAATTAGTCAAACTAGTCTTTTGATGTCAATTGGTGTGGCTTTTAACACTTTAGTCATTATCTTGGTCTTCAGCTATTCTTCTCTCTCTTAGTCCTTGTTCCGGCTTTATGATCCTCTGGCTTTGCCCATACATGACTTCTATCTTCTTATCCTAGCATGCTGGCTCTTTAAGCTTTGATAGAAGTCTTCTGTGGTTGATCGTGGGCCCGCCAGTCCTTGAGAATCGCTCGATAGGGTCTCCTGCAAGTGAAAAAGCGTGTAATTAGATTCAACTAAAACGGCTTGATACTAGACTATCCGAAATTCGTATATTTCTTGCAAATAGTCGATTTTCATTTAAAGAATGCGTTCTACGCAATGGAAGAAACTCTTACATGGAAAAGTCGATGAAAAGACAAGTTTTACGTAGGAGAAAGTGACATCATTAAAAGGATAATGACTTAAGATAAGCACTTTTGAGTGAATATCACCTGCCAATATAAAAGAAGCAGAATCATTTCTAATAATAAATCCCAGTCCTGCCCGATTTGAGGAGTCATCCCAAGCTCCGTCAGAGTTAAGTTTATGCCATCCGTCAGGTGTAGGCTGCCAATGGGCAACAATTCTAGCCAGCGAAGAGTTTGATTATCCACAAGGTAAGATAGAAGTTGTAATAGATGATAAAAGAAAAGGGGCCGTCTGATGAGCTTTTTCAAAGGTAGCTTCATTCCGATGATGCCATAATTTGCAAAGAAGGATGCAGCAATACTCCAATCGAGAAGTATTATCTTCATTCTTGCTGGCTGCAAGTTTGAGAAGATCTAGGAACCAAGAACAACATTGTTCCATAGACATATTCTCAGTACGAAGGGATATGACTGAACCAAACCAAATTCTAGCAGATTCAGGGCAATGAAATAGAGCATGGATAGTGTCGTCTTCAATACAACCACACCGAGCACATCTAGAATCAATATTGTGGATTCTTTTAAGAAGCATTGCCTTAGTAGGTAGTATACCATGAAGAAGCTTCCAAATGAAGATCTTACATCGAAAAGGAGGCTTGATTCGCCATAAGCACTTCCAAGGATTAAAAGGCAGTATAGGTATAGAGGTGACAAGAGCTTGATGAGATAATTGATGATAAGCATATTTAGTGGAAAAAATTCATTTTTTGTGTCCCCTCCAGAACCAACGATCTTCAAAAGACTGAGAACTCAATTCAATAGATAAGTGATATTCGTTCAAAAGTGTTTATTTTAAGCAATTATCCTTTTAGCATATCGCATTCTCCTATGTAAAACTACTTTATTTATCAATATTTCTACGTAAGAGTTTCTCTCATTGCGTAGAACACACTTTTCTGGACAAAATGAGCTATTTGCATAAATTAAACACATTCTCAGAAGTTTAGATATTAAGTCGTTTTGACTAAGTCTCATTACGCATTTTTTTTCTATTGCACGAATCCCGATCGGATGATTCTCGAGAACCAGAAACCCTAGATCAACTACAAAAGTCACGATCAATGTCATGCCCCGAATTCGGATACCCAGATACGACCCAAAAATCCGTGGATCGACCCGTAACCGAATCCAGAGGTGATCCATGAATGTCCCCTAGTGGTCCAATTATTTCAATTAGACTACTAAGGTTCATTCGAAAACCCACTAAGTGAAAAAAAAGTCTAGATGTAGAAAATAAATAATTAAAATAATTCAATCAATCAACTAAATGTGGAGAGAAGGAGGTGAGAACATGCTCTCAATCAAAGGACTACATGCCCGTGAAAATAAATAAGTAATGTTTTAGAACAATCAAAATAAAGTCTTCTAAAGTGTGGGACCGACTCCCAAATCTTTGGCGATCTCCTCGAATGCACCAGAGTCTTTCGCCTCAAAATCATCTCACGTACCCGACTTCTCAAAATCTGAAAATGGTATCGGTGTAGCACCGTGAGCCGAGGCCCATAATACAACAGTATGCATGGTATGATATCATACTATACACGTTTTTTTAATCAAGGTATGCATCTTAATCGTATAATAAGGATGGCATGAATATGAGGGTGAATGCAAGTGAGTACGGGATGCCAATGCAACTAGTACCCATAACCACATAGGGTCTCCATCTCCTTCCCGCACTGAGAGCGGTCTCATCGACCCATCTGCAGGATATAATAACGTCTGGGGCCTTTCACCCTAGGGTACTGAACCCTGATTAATTGATAAAACTAATATAAACATATATAATATACTTAAACCCCGTTCCCTTATGTACCCCTTATATGAAATGATGTGATGATCATGGTATGACAACAGGATGGTACTAGAATTACATGGCATAAGCAACACATGTATTTAACATTTAAATAAGAATATAAAATAAACACATGATCATCAAGAATAATAAAATGGGTACGAACTAGGGTTAAACAACATGAATAACATGTAAACAATCACCAAAGATCACGATTAACATCGATGAACAATATAAGTAAAAATTGCAAGAGAATTCAACACACCATGACCGAACCCTATGAGGGATCCATGATATAAGGTCGAACCCTATAAAGGGATCCAAGACATTCGGCCGAACCCTATGAGAGATCCAAGACACATGGGGGGGATCCCCATGCGTACAAGTCTAAGTCATACAACAAGGTTAAAACTTTAACAGTCAATAATCATGAGCGAACCACTAAGGGTTCCCAATGCCATTAATCATCAAATATCCAAGAAATATATTTTTTTTCTCAGAAAACGTGTTTCATTGTAAAATTCATAACTAAATAAATATAAATTAGAAAAATACAAACTCAATGGATTTGAAGACTATATTCACTGAGATTTCTATGAAAATAAATTCAAAAGTATTTATTTCTAAAATCGAAGTCAAAATTCTTAAAGAAATAGAAAGTACAGAATCTGAAATTTTGGGTTTTGCAGAAAAGGTCAGTACCTTAGAAAGTTTATAACTAAATAAATAAATATCCTAAAAATATAAAATCAACGGATCTGGAAAATAGATTCACATAGGTTTATAGAAAAAATAAATAAAAAAATATTTAGTTTCAAAATATATGTGTAAATCCTTAATCAACTGGACTGCACAGAATCTAGAATTTTGGGTCTTGCATAAACGTCTGGCACATTATAAAAATTATAACTAAATAAATAAATATATAAAAATACAAACTCAACTAATTTGGAAACTATATTCATAGAGGGATTTATAAAAAATAATTATAAAAATATTCCAATTCAAAATATAGATCAAAATCTTTAATGAATTAGACTGTACAGAATCTAAAATTCTGGGTTTTATAGAAAAGTACATTATCTTTGAAAAATCATAACTTAATAAATAAAAATTTAAAAAATTCAAACTCAACGGATTCAGAAAATAAATTCATAGAGGTATCTATAAAAATTAATTATAAAAATATTTAGGTTTAAAATATAAATCAAAATCTTTAATTAAATAGACCGTATAGAATCTGAAATTCTGAGTTATAAAGAAAAGGACAACACTTTAGAAAAATCATAACTAAATAAATATAAATCATATAAATACAAACTCAACTGTTTTGGAAAATAGATTCATAGAGGGTTTTAGGATAAATAATTAGAAAAATATTTAAGTCCTAATAGTACCAGAAAAATTATAAAGAAATGGCTATTTATTATGGGTACCAAATAAGTCATGGCCAAACCCATCATGGTGGCACCAAACAATAACCAACTGAAGAAAAATACACTAAATCATGCCCAAATTAATTTATAATGAAGATCTACCATTATATAATAAAAGAAAAGCAATAACTTGAAGAAGGATAAGTATAGGATGGATCAAGCACACTTACCTTAAGGTTTCTTGAACTTTAATTGAAATTGAAAGTTTCTTAAAATTTGAAAGTCGTCGGATCGTCCTCTCTTGGAGTATGTTCTTCTATTCGGAGTCCCCGTCAATTCTCCCTTCTTGCTCAAGTCCGATCGGTGCCCGGATGAAGGTTTAATGGAGATTTCTCTATTCTTTAATGGAGTTTGGTTTGTGAAAACTTTCAAAGCTTTAAGGTTTTCATAAATAGGTTTAGGGAAGGATTAGGGTTTCTATTTTAGTAAAATTCGTAACTACCAAAGGGATAACTTTTTCAACCCTCAAAAACTTATATTTTACATTACTAATGGGTTAGAAATGGGCCAAGGCCCATATATATCAAATAGACTTCATTTAAGAATATTATTAAGCCCAAAAGGCCTCTAGATTGGCCATATGGCTCCACCCAACAATCATAACACAAATAATTATTCATTAATTTAATTAAAATATATTATATAATTTAAAAGTTCATACAATAAAGTATTGACACATGTCACACATATAAATCATATAAAATAGTCTAAATACATAAAAATCAGAAAAAAGTTTAAAGCCCTGGAAAAGTGTCAAGTGACATCGGAATGACCCGAAAAAGGATTCGCAGGTCCCACACTCCTATTAAATATATAAAATATAATTAAATATTATTTTTAAAAATATAAGAATTGTAGAAAAGTTCAAAAATTACAAAAATATTATTTTTGTCAAAATCTCTTGAAATCTTCCGCTCGGGTTTTATGTTTCAAGAAATATTCTAAATTTCTCGGGTAAGTTGGAAATGTTAAAATAGGAATATTTTTGGTGTCTCGGGCCCACAAAATAATTTTTTTATAAAAGTTCTGAAATGTTAGCTAGGGAAAGAAAAAGTCTCCTACAAGTTATGGTTCATTATTTTTAGCAAGAATTTAGTCCTAAAGAGCGAGTTTCAAAAGAATGGTCTGTAAGCTATATTGCTTGGACTTGATGGAGTCATATTACGAGGGCTAGTTACGAAAAGTAACTAGTTATAGGCTTTGGCTTTTAAGACTTAGAATTGAGTCCAATTAGAAACCTTGTCGCACGAAAAGGGCAAACGACTTCCGAGTCTCTTTAATCATGTTCCAATACTTCAAATGTGTTAAAACAATTTTATTGGACGAGATTGAGTCATATTACGAGGTCTAGTCACAAAAGGTAATTCGATATTGGCTTCGGCTTGTCAGACTCAGAATTGCAATTAGACACCTTATCGAACGAAAGGGGCAAACGAGTTCCGACTCTCCCCAAGATATATTGTTTCAGGAAAAAGAATGGTCTGTAAGCCCAAAAACATGATGAAATAGATCAGATGATTCTGACCATTTAATCAAGTTGATTGTTGATTGAGAGATCCTCTAGATGATTGTCGAAGACTATGAAAGATAAGGTGTTGAAGAATTTTATGATGAAGATCACAACGATTGAACCAAGGCATACATTGACAAGGGCAAGAAAAATGTTGAAAATCATACGATGAAGTGATTTGTAATATTAAGAAAGCGAATTTAATCAGGTACGAATTGGGAAGGATCATAAATAAAAAGTGGAGGTGCATATTTTAGCCACTTGGGCTAGATCGTAAATGGCAAATTAAAGCAGATATTGGGTGGTCTAAATGTGAGGTGTGAGGCACTAGCAAACACAGTGAGGATTATCATGAAGATGAGGTGGTCAGAAGTGAAAAATCGACTAAGGGATTAACGTGTGACGGGGCGTTGCCGCAGCGAGATGATTAACCAAGATCGTGTACTTTTGATGGCGATGATAATGAGCTGGAAATATCCAACTCACGGAGATCAATAGTCGCAATGTGGTTGTTTAAGTTGCTGCCATCTAGACTGTTGAAGGAAGAGATGTTCTATACAATCTTAACATTCTTTTTTTTAATCAATGGTAGGCTCCACATTAGATGAGGTGGCAGCACCTTACCTTCTCTCACTTACATCCCCCACGTCCTCACTCAAATACTCCAAAGTTTCACTCTCATCCTATACTCCTCCCAAATCCTATGGCTACAAACCTCTTCCCCCCAAAACCCTAAGGCCCTCACTATAAAAATAAAATAAGAAAAGAAAAAAAGGAGGATGCCCATCTCTTGGACTGTCACACCCCGGATCCGGGCACCCGGATTGGACTCAAACGCCTGAAAAATAACCCGTTTACCCAAGATCCAGAGTGTGATAAAAATAAAAAAATAAAATGCTCCGAAATAATTTTTAAAAATGACAATAATTCATAATAGATCAAAATAAAATTTTTTTATAAAGATGTTTTGGCTAAAACTTCTATTTGATAGGCTTTTTAAATTAACTTTTCAGAATTTTAGCGAATAGGCGTAAATTTTTAAAAAAAATATAATTTCAATAAAAAATTATTTTTATTAATTCTCTACTATTAAAAAAAATCATTTTAAGCATCTTTTGTGAATGCACTTTGCCCAAAAATACCATTTACTATTTTATTTTAACAAATTTTCACTCTCAACTGGCCCTATCGAGTTTTGTTGAAAAAGAACAGAATTAGATTTATGATAGAAACACTACGGGTCAGATTGTATATTTTATTAAAATACAAATAATAAAACAAAAGTACTAAATCAATCAATTCGGATTCAAAATAGACTAATAAAGTTAAGATTCAAGTTATTACAATTATAAAATCAAAATAAATAAATAAAACTACGTGTCTTCAATGAACGCTTCAATATTCTTTGGTACACCGTCTTTTAGTCTATAGTTTCTTCTATCTCCAAATAATCTGAAAAATATTATCGGTTGAACCGTGAGCTTATGAAAGCTTAATAAGATTTAATCACTACATCATATCTATGACAGTTCTATCAATCAATAGTTCATACGCAGAGTATAGGTATGGAACAAGAACAACAAGTATTTCAAATAAACTATGATCCAAAATTAATATGTGGATGCAACCAATAACCCACCATGGGTCTCCTTCTCCTTCCCACACTGGGAGCAGTTCAACCAAGAATTCTTCTACAGGGGTTTAGGGCTTTGCACCTAAAGGCTCTAGGCCTTTCTTGCTTAAAAATTATCCCACACTTAAAAAATGTATGCAATTAAATATTTAACCATTCAACAGATCTCCAGAATTCTAATACATTCGAGTGCAATACATATACAAAGACTATAACCGAAATTAATTAATCAAAAAATCATAGAAGAGTGTACTTACTTGTTATTACTTTCTCTTAGATTCGAGAGAGATAGAAATGTGTACCATATTTCTTTGATTGTTGTCAGATGAAGTCATTCTTCTAGTATGTTATGCTTCGGGGTCTCATCAATATTTTTGTCTCAATGGATGATGTCAAATGGTGATACGCTGTGGTGTTTCTAGGTCTTCGAAGGTTCTTCAAGTTCTTCTTTAATGGAGATGCTTCAATGGAGGAAGAGAGAGAGAAAGATGAGAAAAATATTGGAGTAATGGTTTATGGTTTGTAAGAGTTCACAAGCTCTCAATGCTTTATTAAATAGGTTTAGAAAAGTAGGGTTTCTAATTTTAAGTGATTTTCGTCACTTTAAAATAGGTAAATTTATAACTCACTAAAAGGCTTATTTTAAGATGGATATAGACTAAAAATGGGCCTAAGGCCTATGGGTATCAAGTAGGCTTCATTTAAGATTATTATTAAGTCCAAAATGCCTATAAATTGGCCTTATGGGCCCACCCAATAAGTATAACTCACTAATTAGTTATTACGACTATGCCATTTGTAGACCACAATAGAAATATAGTTAACTATTATTCAAAATAAATTATAAAAAAAGAAATTAGGGAGTCAATTTCAACTTTTTATAATTAATTTACTCAAAATCTATGAGCAAAAGTTCAGGGTATTACATGGACGTTCCTCTCTCTCACTTCTCCCATTCTCTCTCCAAAAAAATCCAAACTGCCCCTCTCATCATAATGTTTTCTTCAAAAGGAGAAACCCTAAACATCCAAGCCATCACCTACCAAACCAACCCCCTCTTTATTTCATTCCCTCTCCCAGTCGTCAACTTCATCTTCCTCTCTTAAGAAATAAAAAAAAGGAGAAAAGAAATAAAGAAGAAGAAGAGAAGGAAGGATGTAGGCGATAGCTCCCTCCACCATCACTAGTTGCCTTCGCCTTGAGCCGCTCCACACACTAGCCCCTACGAATCTGTGCACCACGGACAACCTTCTCTTTCTCCTTCGTTTTCTCATCTCTTTTGCAGGTCAATCCAGCAAATCTCATCACCGATCTACAATCTTCGTCTGCACATCTTGCATGCGCTTTTCTCCTTCCACCGTCTTCTTGCTGCACCACACGACCTCCACTATTTTTGTCGGGGTGAACGAACACAGATATTATCCAAATAGAATATAATAGTCAACTTCAACTGAGTTTTTAACCTACTTATAGTGGAAATCTATCTTTTCCTGAAAATAAAATACGTGGGTTTTCGAGTTAGTTTTCCAAAAATATATATTGGGTAACCAAATTCAATCAGAGCTGTCGTGTAGACCCTTTTTACTGATTGACTGTCAGTTATGGATTTTTAATAATTTCTAATTTTATTTCAAAATTTTCTTTTTATTTGTAAAACATAACCTATACTATATTATTTTATAGAAAAATCATAAATTTTCGAGTACTATGAAATAGATATCTTACTTGTTGAATTTTGTTTCGAATTAACCCTCGAATCATGTGATTAAGCCAAAATAAAATCAATCGATCGAGTTTTGCCGATCACTTTTATAGAATTACGAATAATTGTAAAACTACTAAAAGAATTAGAAACATAATTTTTTGGCCCAATTTCCTTTTTTAAAGTTGTTTCTTATGATTTTTTTGAATAAAACGCATGAAAAAAATAATTTTTTAACATACTTTGAATTTTAGCCAAAAGTTGACCGTTTTCTTAATCGTGAAAATTATATTTCAAAACTAGCTTAAACGAGTATTTTGGCTTAAGTGCTTTTACAAAAGATGTTTGATATAAATTATAGATAATTATAGAGACCCTAATTAGTGATTTTAACAATAATTAAAAGTTTGACTTTGATTTTGACTTTGGTTATCTCACAATAATAACTTGTTTACGCTTCCGCATTATTTTAACTATTGGGACTGAACTGTCCATCAATCACGATGATGATTCTTTGTATTTTTTTTTATATTTTTAGTACATTTTATTTTTATCACCCTGGATCGTGGGTAAACGGTCTGATCCATAGGCATTCGGGTTCGATTTTGGTACCCGAATTCAGGGTGTAACATACCATCTTATTTTACTCTTTGAAATATACAATTTAAAAAATAAAGCTAAAAAAGGTTGAGAAACGAATGAGATAAAATTTTGACAAGAAAAGACAATTTTAATAATAGCGAATAAATTAGTATTTTGCATTTTAAAAATTTATAATTCATATTTGATTCAAAAAAAATTATTACTTTATTCTACTCTTCGAAACACACAATTTAAAAAAAAACTCAAAAAAATTGATAAACGAATGAGATAAAATTATGATAAAAGTTTGTTAGAATTTAAAGAATAATTTTGTGAAAATTTAAAGAATAAAAAAATTATAACATATTTTTCATAGATTTACAACAAAAGTTTCTACATGAATTCTTAATAACCAAATAAGAGATTAAACATGGTGAATATACAAAAAGATTAAACCTTATAAAAATTAAATCCTAAACATCATTAATCAATTAAAACCCTAATCTTACTTATCCACTAACAAGATACCTAGAATAACAATCAACATACAAAAATATAAGGGATTAATGAGGTTTTCACTTGCCTACGATTGGTAATTCAAATTACAAGAGAGATTCATCCTCAATCGGAGGGTTTTCTAAACCTTAAGCTTCAAAGAGTGAAGATGAGAAAAGAAGAGAGAAAGAGATTAGATTTAAGGATTTGTGAAAAGTGATTTTCGTCACTTTCACTTAAGCTTATAAAAGAAGGGTCAGAAACTCTAATTTAGGTTCACTAATGGGCTAAAAATAGGCATGAGGCCCATGGGTATCAACTGGACTCCAAATTATACAATAAAAGGCCTAAAAGGTCATTAAAATAGCTCCAAAAGCCTACCCAAACAACCATGAATCAAACCAACAATAATTAGGCATTAATAGTTAATACACATAATTAATCATTAACAAATAATTGATGCAACAAAAAAGCAAGGCATTACATTATAGCATACCATAGAGATAAACCTTAAGAGCTTTATAGTAAAACCTTGTTTAGTTTATCTTTCTATCCTTGAGATCCATAGTTATTTGTTGCCATATTTGTTGGGATTTTGAGAGAGATCAATGCTTGAAGCTTCATGGTCGAATACCCTTCTTCCATGAAGTAAATTATGGGGGCAAAAACTGTAATCTCACCTTCCCACCCTCAAAGTTAACAGATGCTTTCTATTAATATAATATTTTCTTTTGGTACATAAAACCTCTTCACACTCCAAACAGCTCTACAAATCTCAAGCCAAAGATGTCTGACTCTAGAAAAATCGTATATGCAAGGCTGAAGTCGGTTCCCAATGAGAGGGTGGTTGTAGAAAGCCTTCTCCGTCTTCATGACTCCATCATTTCGCCTGCTGCAACTTCAGATCCGCTCCTACTCCTCGATTACATCCTCCGAAGCATGGTGGGTGGTGTACCTGCCAAAGACACTCTGACGATCAAGTTAGGAAAGGCTCCGCAGTGGTAAGACACACACAAAGGTTCTCTCTCAAGGAAAGGAAAATGTAGTTTCAAATCTCCCAATCCCTTGATCAATTTCTCTCTCTTCTGATCTGATTTGGTTATCTTTCTCCCTTCTCTGGTGAGGGAATTGTTCTGGAAAACGATCCCCTTTCTGTAAGGGAGGGGTCCTCTATTTATAGAATCCATCTCTGTTCTTCTCTCTATTTTGTTTTCAAGTCTCTTTTCATTGGCCGGGCTAGAGGTGGCCCGTTCACTATTGTTCCTTCTCACTTCCTGTTAGCGGTCTATTTCTGTGTTTGTTGAGTGTCCCACTCTGTACCGAAAGGAGAGGACCAGCCCGAACCTCTCTTGTCTGCCTTAGAACCCTGTCTTTGTCCTGGGGCCCATGAATATCTGGCCAGTATGACTTGACTGGTGGATTTGCACAGTTTGACGATCTAGGGCCGTTCGGTGATCATGGTCTGCCAGCTGGTTCCAGGTTGCCAGCTGGAATTGGGTTGTCACGTGGTCCGGGATCTTCAGGAGATCTTGGGCCGCCAATTGGTTTTGCGCAGCCAGCTGGTAATGAACCGCCAGCTGGTCATAGGCCGCCAGCTGGTCTCGGGTCACCGTCTGGTTATGAGCCGCCAGTTGGTCATAGGCCGTCAACTGGTCAGTAATCCTACGGAGCGTCCAATGAAGGACTATTGTGCCCCGAATCTGTCACGTGCCATAGAGGTGAAATTATGGTACCCACATCGCCCCCTCTCGGGGTTAAGGGACAAGGTAAGCACGATTTGTTACTTATCTCTGAGATCGTGGAGAAGCATGATTTGTTACTTATCTCCGAGATCGTGGAGAGTGCCTGCCGCTAGCTAGTTGGTAGCCAGGTTGTCTCCGTCTGAGGTACCCCATTGGATAGAATACTCTTCATGAGAAGGCGTTTGCTTGTTTCCACTTTATTGTTATGGCCCGAGAGTTTCTCTAACGCCATTCTTATTTTTGTTAACTCCAGGTGGCCCCACTATAAAAACACATTTGGGTCACTTTAGAATTCATTTTCAACTTTTTCTCTCCTCTTCTGTTCTATGACCCCAAGTGACCCCCTCTTCATTATACCAAGCGGCCAGCTTACTTGCTTGCTCATCTTCAACATGGTAAGGAGTAGACACGGCCGTCAGGTGGTTTTCTCTTCCTCTGAGTCGTCCGGTGCTAGGGACGAACCATCTGCCTTCACGAATGTCGATTGGAACCCAGCCATGAGGGAAAGGGGTTCCACGAACCAGTCATCTGGGAGATCGAAGGCAGACGAAGTGGCTCCTAGTCCCCCTGAAGCTCTTGGTGTGGCGGGCACGGATGTGGCTGAGATAGCTCGTGACTACACTATTCCCAGCTACGTCAATGTGCAACGTGGGCATCTTTTAGGCGAAGATGTGGCCGAGTCAGGGTAGATCAGTGTCTGTTCTGCTCAGCTAGAGGCAGGGTTGACTTTCCCTCTACCTCCTCTAGCTCATGAGCTCTTGATCTTCTATGATAGGGTTCCCGGCCAGCTGCATCAAAACTTCTATCGTCTGCTGGTTTGGGTTATGTTCTTCAATATCACCCGCCAAACGAGGATTGGAGTCACTGAGATAGACGTGGTCCATTACATCAAGAGTACGATGGTCTGTGGCTTCAAACATTGGTTCTATAGCCTAGCCGTGAGGCCTGGCAAAAAGGGGTTTGTCAACGGTCTACCCAACTCCCACAAGAACTGGAGGGATGACCCTCTACTTGTGAGTGGGGGTTGGGAGTATGGAGATCCGACTCGGGGTGGCCCATCTTCTTCCGGGTGTGGGAGCATTTTAACTTGGAGGGGAGCATCTTCTTCTGGTGGCCTACCATCGGTTGAACGTCTGTCTGCCAGCCAACCGCTAGCCAAACAGCCGCCTAGTGGTCACTCCAGGGACCAGCCGTTTGGGGGTGAGTTGTCAGGTTGTCAGCTGTCTGGTCGTGAGCCGCCTGTTGGTCATTCTCCTCTGACCCTCTCTCCGCAAGTTCAGCACTCGAACTGTCAGTCCCCAGGGGGCCAGCCACCTGGTAGTAGTACTTCAATCTATTATGGTTCAAACCCCTGGGCCAGGACTCCTACCCGTCCTGTCAGGCAAGAAGGGGAGCCATCTTCGTCACGGCATGGAGTTCCAGTTGGGCTCTTTTACCCTCGTGCGAACAGCGGAGGTTTTTCGGCTAACTAGCGGGCCTGAGAGATCAGCCGTGCAGGTATTCAGATCCACGTCCCTGTTCCTGGTGAGTCAGTTACTCTTTCTCAAAGCCTTGTTTCTATTGAAGGGTTCGAGTCGGACAACAGATCTTACTCTTTCCAGATCCTATAGCGGGCCCTTATCGGGCAGTCCCCATTCGTTGGGTTCCTCCTCCCGTGGTCATGAAGGACGACATGGCTCTTGAACCGCCTGTTCAGGCGGAAGTTGAGGTGATGAAGAAGAAGAAGATGACCAGGTCTAAGAGGGGAGGCCCTACCTCCGACTGAGGAGATATTTATGAACGAGCCCTACAACGTTCATTTTGAGCATTTTGAGATCCAATCGGGGGCAGGTCCTTCCTCTAGGCCTGTCTCTCCAGCAGGCCCGTACATGGTGTCCTTTGGCTACATGCTTGGCGGCATTCCGATCATCGGGGAGTGTTCCACGACAGATCCTGACGTGGCGGTGCACATGATCGAGCAGCTCTGTTTGCCCCGGGACTGACTCTGCTACGCTATGCCCTCGGACCCATTTAAAGCCTATGACGTCGTCAGCTGGGGGATCACCGAGGTAACCTTTGTCTCTTCTTTGTGGATTTCTCTTTAGATTTGTGTTGTTCTGATTCTGTGGTGTGTTTTGTAGAGTATTGTTGCTTTTCTGGGGCTGCGCGATCTTACGGACGATCTCCGCAATCAGCTCCACCTGGCCCTAGAGCGCGAGGGAAAGCTTTCAGCTCAGGTTAAGTCACGTGACCAGGAGGTCGCGAGGTTGAAGGCGAGCTGGCGGAGGCTCTGGAGAAGGAGAGGAACGCAGCCTACAACCTCAACCTGAATCGTTCCCAACTAGCTGAGGAGAGCGAGGGGAAGAGGAAGGATGGGGACGCTCTTTGTTTTGAACAGGAAGAGGAAGAGGAAGGTTGATCATCTCCCGAAGATGATCCTCCGGCGGAGTCTTGAGTCCCTTTGTTTTTCTTGGTTTATTTCTGTAGATGCCGTATGGCACTTTTTTTTTTGTAATGAAAGGGAATTTTTGCTTAGCTGTATCCATTAGCCTTCAAGTTTGGTGTAATATTAGGTGGGCAGACGATCTGGGGGTGGTGGAGCCTTCTGCTTAGCAGACAGCTCAACTGGTGTGAAGTCGTCTGATGAGCAGACGGCTAGATACCCCGAAGTCGTCTGGTGGACAGACAGCAAAACTACTCTAGGGCCGTCTGGCGGGTAGATGGCACAAATGTTCTGGGGCCTTCTGGCGGGCAGATGGCATAATTGTTCGGGTGCCTTCTGGTGGGCAGACGGCACAATTGCTCTGGGGCCGTCTGGCAGTCAGACGGCTCAACTGTTCTAGAGCTGTCAAGTGGGTAGACGGCACAACTGCTTTAGGGCCGTCTGGCCGCCGGACGGCTCAACTGTTCTGGAGCCGTTAGGTGGGTAGACGGCACAACTGCTCTAGGGCCGTCTAGCGGGCAAATGACACAACTGTTCTGGAGCCGCCTGGTGGACGGATAACACAAATGCTTTGGGGTCGTCTGGTGGGCAGACGGCTCAACTGTTCTGGAGCTGTTAGGTGGGCAGACAGCACGACTGCTCTGGGGCTGTCTGGCTGGTAGATGGCACAATTGCTCTTTGGCCGTCTGGCGGACAGACGGCACAACTGTTTTGGAGCCGCCTGGTGGGCAGACGGCACAACTGCTCTGGTGCCGTCTGGGGGGCAGGTGGCACAACTGCTCTGGTGCCGTCTGGGGGGCAGGCGGCACAACTACTCAACTGCTCTAGGGCCGTCTGGCGGGCAGACGGCACAATTGTTCTGGAGCCGTCTGATGGGCAGACGGCACAACTGTTCTGGAGCCACCTGGTAGGTGGATGGCACAACTGCTATGGGGCCGTCTAGTGAGCAGACGGCACGACTGCTCTGTGGCCGTCTGGCGGGCAGATGGCACAACTGCTCTGTGGCTATCTGGTGGGCAGACGGCACAACTGTTCTGGAGCCGCCTGGTGGATAGACGGCACAACTGCTCTGGGCCATCTGACGGGCAGATGGCACGATTACTCTGGGGCTGTCTGGCGGGCAAACAGCATAACTGCTCTGGGGTCGTCTGGCGCGGCAGATGGCACAACTGTTCTGGAGTCGTCTGACGGGTAGACAACACAACTGTTCTGGAGCCGCCTGGTGGGCGAATGGCACAACTGCTCTAGGGCCGTCTGGCGGGCAGACGGTTTAATTATGAGTGCTAGGTCATCTTTTAACCTGTTTGAGGTGTCTTTTCACACAAGTTGGGACTTTCGCTTAGTGATATTCCTCCTGCTGGGGTCAACGTACTGATCGACGGTCGGATGCATCGGCCTTCTGAGAGGACTTACTTTTGATGGGGTATCCTGTTGGCTGTCAGGAATCCTAGCCCATTGATGGGACTTTTTTGAGTGTAAGGTCATTTCTTGGCCCATCGAAATGGTTGAGCAATATTCCTCCGGCCGAGGTCAGTGTACTGATCGGCTGTTGGACGCATCGGCCTTCTGAGAGGCTGACTGCAAATATGATCTGTTCGATGTTCCGTGCATTGGGGTCATTATAACCCTCGATGTAAGAACACATTGGCCTTCTGAGAGGACTTACTTTTGACGGGGTATCCTGCGGGCTGTCAGGAATCCCGGCCCATCGATGGGACTTTTCTGACTGTAAGGTCATTTCTTGGCCAGTCGAAATGCCTTTTCCCACTGGTTGGGGCTATTGTTGAGCAATATTCCTCCCACTGGGGTCAGTGTACTGATCGGCGGTTGGACGCATCGGCCTTCTGAGAGGCTAACTGCGAATCTGATATGTTAGATGTTCTGCGCATCGGGATTATTATAGCCCTTGATGTAAGGACACATCGGCCTTTTAAGAGGACTCGCTTTTGGCAGGGTATCTTGCAAGCTGTCAGGAATCCCGGCCCATAGATGGGACTTTTTTGAGTGGTGGTTTGATAGCTGAATTATTTTCGAGACTGAATGAGATCGTATTTCATTGATAAAAGATGCATAAATTGAAGGCATTCAAAGGCCTTTCAAGTACATCTCCTTTACTGGTCTTTAAGAAATACGCTCCTTGTTGTCCGATGCGATCCACGATGTAGGGGCCTTCCCAGTTTGCTCCTAATTTTTCGCTACCATCCTCCTTTGTGTTATCGAACACCTTTCTAAGCACAAGATCTCCGGGCTTGAAAGTTCGACTTCTGACTCGCCTGTCAAAGGACCTCTTGATTCTCTGCTGGTAGTCTGCGAGCTTTAGCACCGCTTGCTCCCACCATTCTTCTAATAAATCCTTATCATGGGCTAAAATCTCGTCGTTGTTGCCCGACTCCACGGCCTTAGATCTGGATGTAGGAATCAACGCCTCAGTGGGGATTACTGCCTCAGCGCTGTAAGCTAAGGAGAAAGGTGACTCCCCGGTAGTCCATTGGGGTGTGGTTCTGTAAGCCCAAAGGACCCCGGGAAGCTCTTCTACCCATCTTCCTTTGGCTTGCTCCAGCCTCTTCTTCAAGTTGTCGAGGATAGCCCTGCTTCCTACCTCAATGAGCCCATTACTTTGGGGGAATCTTGGGGTGGACAAGCTCTTTTTGATGTTCAAGGCCTGACAAAGCACTTTGATCTCTGTAGCGTCGAATTGACTCCCGTTGTCAGTTACGATCTCTTGTGGCACTCCGAATCTACACACGATGTTCTCCCATAGAAATCTTCTGACGTGAGAGGCGTGAGCTTGCACCAGTGGGATAGCCTCAATCCACTTGGTGAAGTAATCGGTAGCGACTAGCAGGAAGCGGACGTTGCCAGGAGCTCTAGGGAAGGGTCCCATTATATCTAAGCCCCATTTGGTGAATGGCCAAGGGCTGAATACAGTGTGCATTTCTTCTGTCGGGGATTTCAAAATGGGAGAATGCTTTTGGCAGTTGGCGCACTTTCGTATGAACATCTTGGCGTCCTTCTGCATGTATGGCCAAAAGTAGCCCTGAGATATAACTTTGTGGGCGAGGGTCCTCGCCCCTGAGTGGTTTCCACACTCACCGGTGTGGATTTCTTGCATTATGCCTTTTGCCTCACTCGGAGTGACACACCTCAAGAGAGGGCCCAAAGTAGACTTCCTGTATAGGTCCTGACCTATCAGAGTGTACCTCCCAGCAACTCGTTGTATCTTCCGGGCCTTAGATTTCTCGCTAGGAAGCTATGAAGTAGAGAGATATGAGCGTAATTCATCGACCCAGCTGGTGTCGCCCCTAGTGTCTGACTGCTGGCTCTCAGCTGTCACCTGGTAAATGGCCACTTGTCGGCTAATAGCCGCCTGTTGGTATTGCTCCACCCACCGAGTCTTGGCCGTCTGGTCGACAGTGACCGCCTGCTGGTATTGCGCTGCCTGTCGACTCCTGGCCCTCTGGTCGTCAGGGGCCGCCTGCTCGTCAGTGGCCGTCTGGTCGTCAGTGGTCACCTGGTCGTCGTTGGTTATTTGGCCAAAGTGGGTGCCTTTACGACCCTTGTCTGCCTGCCCATCATTTGGTACCCTTGGGTTCTCGAAGGGACGAATGCTGGGTTGCTCTCGGATTCTTCAACCCGAACGGCATTGCTGTATAGCAAAACACGCCTCGCTCGGTCGTGAAGGCCGTTTTCTCTTAGTCGAGGCCGTATAGTGGAATCTGGTTGTACCTTGAATATTCATCCATGGAGGATAGCATTTTGTACCCGGTGGTTGCATCCACCAGCTGGTCAATCCTTGGCAGCGGATAGGGGTCTTTGGGACACGCTTTGTTCAAGTTTGTAAAGTCGATGCACACCCTGATCTTGCTGTTCTTCTTGGGCACTGCAACTACGTTTGCAAGCTATCTCGGGTTACTCACTTCCTTGAGGAATCCTACCTTTAGCAGCCTATCGATCTCATCTCGTATAGCTATCTATTTTTCGGGTGCAGTCCTCTTCAGTTTAGCTTGCGGTGAGAGACTTCGAGGTCAATTCCCGGCATCTCTTCGAGTCACCAGGCGAACACGCTCTTATTTGCTGTGAGGAACTTTGTTATTTCTTCTTTCTCTTCGGGGGTTAGCATTGAACCGATGTAGGTTATTCTCGAATCTTCTTTGGTTCCGAGGTTCATGAAAGTAGGGTTTTTTCTGCGTCGTTGGTTACGAAAACCCTAGAATCAACAAGATTTATAATTTATCCGAGATTTCCTGCAAAATTACAGGTTTGTATTATGGAGAGTATGTCGGATGTCGATCCGCACTCGGGGTTAGTAGGATTATCGCATCAAAGTACATGAAATGATGGATTTTAGTAAGAGTTTCATGAGGAAATCATGGAGAGGTGAGAGTGGTGAGAGATCGGGATTTTTAAAACATGCTTTTCTTTTGATTCAACTATCGCAAATCACAACATCAACGAGAAAGAAACAACAAATGCAAATAACTCCAAACAAATTTTATTCATTAATCAAAATGCGAAATACAACTCATTCAAAGAACCATATACTGACCCTAACTAGTAAGCGGTAACAAATCTATAGAGAGAAGATGGGAAAACCCACTTTTTAGAGAGAGAATTGGAAGAACAACTAGAGAGAGAAATTAGAGGGAGAAAAATAGAGAAAGTCTTACCATGATTCGGCCCTTGAGGATGATGGGGACCATGAATGGAGCCCGGAACGTTCCCCGAGTTGCTGCCTATGTGGGGAGATGGAGGCTTGTGTACCCAATACAACCTGAAGTTGTAATAGAGATCACCAAGGATAGGGATTGTAGCGGAGTCGGACAATAGTGCAGCAAAGCTGGATGGCATGCAACGTGGAGATGAGGGCAAAGGTGTTGGAGAACCACACTTAGATCAACAAGGAGGCGATGTAGATGGTCACGTGGTGGTCTGCACCACCAGAAATGCTAGGTTGTGGATTGAAAAAGAGCACGATGTGAGGACCATACCTGCAACTAATGGTTGCAGGTCGTGGTGGTTGCTTCTAGATCAGATCATGAGGCGCAGGCGGTGATCAATGGAGGGCACGGTGATGACAGGTAAGAGGAACGTCTTCCTCTCTTCTTCTCTTCGTTTTCTTCTCCTATTCTTTTTTTTTTTCTGGTTTTCTGTGGTAGCTGCTGGTGCGTGGTGGAGTTGCAGCGGCTAGAGGAGATGAAGACGGTGGAGCTATGGGTGGAGAAGGGCGGTGGCTGACTATGCTGCTGTTAACAGCTGAAGGAGACGAAAGGCAGCATTAAAGAAGGGATGGATGACGATGACGAGGTTGTAGGCACGCCTGCAACTCGAGATGGAAGCCACGGTGTGACAGAGATCGCCCAACAGCTGAGAGGGATGAGGGTTGTCAAGCTGCCGAATCGGTGGAGATGCTAGCAGACCTGCAACTTTAGACTGTTGAGGAGCGTTGGAGATCCAGTCCATGAAGGAGAAGAGAAAACCATGAGAGAGGGTCGTGATGGTGCTGCTGTTGGTGGTGACGGAGAGATGCTGGTGTTGCAGGTTGCAACACCAGTCCAAGAGGTGGTGGAGGACAGCAAGGTGATGGAGAGGGGAGGTGCGTCTTCAACGAATCCTCACTTTTCTTCTTCTTCCTTCTACCTTTCTTTTCCATTTTTTTTTCTTTGGTGGTGCGAGAAGAGCAAGGGGCGGTAGTGAGTTGCAGACTGCAGCTCATTGAAAGAAGATGGAGAGGGCGACTAGGTTAGAGAAAGTGGTGAGAGAGAATGAGATTAAGGTAAAAACGTGGAGAGTTATTTTTGGAGGAGGCGTCCCAATGCAAATGGAAAGAGTGGGTTTTCTTTTATAGAGGAAACGGTTTGGGCCAAAATAGGAATCAGGGAGGAAGAGAGACGGTTAAGAGAGAGAGAGCTCACTTCTCTTTCTCCTCTTGTGGACCCCACTATGTGATGGGCAGCAAATACATGGGAATTAATCCCATGCATTTTCAAATGGCTTGGCCTCTTTACACATTGCTAAGCCCATGGGCCCTTACCTTAGCACTTCAGCAAGTGCATGGCTGCCCCCTTTGCCTCATGGCCCTGCTGCCACCCTTGCAATATGGACCCCACTTTAGCAACTTCAGCTTCTACTTGTCTTTTCCTTCGCTTGGTCCAACTTGTCCTCTCCCCAATAAGGTGAGATGCACCCTATCAATACCTCCAATGGAGGATATTTCTTTGTGTAGTGGACTATCCTTCCACCCTCTTCTTCATTAGGTAGGATATTATCCCATGCATCTTTAGCTTCTTGTCCATTGGAGTTTTATTTTTGGTTCTAGGATATGGGCTTGGGCCCATTGAAGCTAATGAGAAGTTGTTCTCCACAAAACTATCAAGATCTTTTGAATTTCATGTTGTCTCATGCTATGAGGTCACCACTCGCCCTACAACTTGTATAGCCTTGGCCCACATATATCTTTGGCTCGTTACCTCGGCCAATCCATGGAATCATGTGTAGCAATTTGTGTGTCCACTGGTTCTTTGATTATCCTTTGGCTTGGCCTACTCTTGGCCCATATCTTCTTGCCTTAGCTTGCTTGGCTATTTCAGCGTTGATAATGACTTTTGTGGTCAATTTTGGGCCCGCATGCCATCAACATTTCCCAATTAGTGCTCCTACGATAGAAAAATCGCATAATGAGAATGACTTCGCATGTGGGTCAAATAAATGCGTATGAATGCATACAAATATACCATTTTAACCAAAAAAGTGTGTTCTACGGAATGAGAGAAACTCTGACGTAGAAATGTTGATAAAAAATGCAGTTTTACGTAGGAGAGTGTGATAACCCTAGAAAGATAATTGCTTAAAATAAGCACTTTTGAGCGAATATCAGTTCACCTCCTCTACCGACTCTACTGTGGGCTTTTCCCATTCTAAATTCTCCTTCTTTCTTTCATCCGAAAAAAGCTCTGTAGGCTGCTATGCTGAGATATTAGCTGACAACCTTCCCGCTGATGTACCGGGTAGGTCGGAAAGAACTGTTGAAGTCTTTTCTATAGTTGGCAGATGTCGAGCCGCCAGTTTGTTATCTACGAGCTCGCGGCCGCATGCTACTTCTGACATGAGTACGTCGGGTAGAAGCGTTCCCTGGTATTTTGCTCTAGACGGTGGCCTTCTGCCATAGGTAGCGAGCTCGCTGAGGTGAGGGCTATCGAGTAGCATCTCTTGGCTGAAACTTGGTCTCCCCTGATCTCCATGGTCCCCTGTTCGGTGGGAAACCGGATCATCTGGTGATAGGTGGAGGGGACAGCCTTCATCTCGTGAATCCATCCTCGTCCGAGAATGGCATTGTAGGGAGATTGAGTGTCGATGACCATGAACTGAGTCATGGTAGTTACCAGGCCAGATCTGACTGGCAGAGTGATTGTTCTCCGAGCGTACACCTTTTGGTCATTGAATCCGATCAACGGGATGTTGGTTCGCTCTAGTGAAGTAGGAGGCAGCCCCATTCTCTTGTACGCTTCAATGAATAGGATTTCGGCCGAGCTTTCAAGGTCCACCAGGATGCGATGCACTTCATGTGTGCCAATCGGGAGGGTCAGGATTAGGGCGTCATCGTGTGGATGCTCCACCCCTTTTAGATCCTGTTCGGAGAAACTGATGATGGAATCCATGTTTGTGTCAGTAGGATCTGTTGGCTCAGACATCCGGGGGCCTTGGCCTAGGTTATACACCTCTATAGCTTCTTGAAGCTTCTGGATCTTGGCCATCCGTTGTCTTTCTTCCTCCTTGCATGATAGCTGTCGGACGCCGCTGTGTATGACGTCGATGATAGCTTGTTACGTCTCGATGCTTTACCGGATGCTCCTCACCGTAGTTATCTGATGCATAGTCTGCGTTGATGGGTTGCTTCTCTATTTGGCGTCTGAGCTAATCATTCTCTCTTCGTAGTCTCTCTATTTTCAACAGTTGAGCCTCCTGGTCATTCCTAGCTCTTCTTCTTTCTGTCAAGGTGTCTCTTAGGTCCGCGTCGCGATGCGACTTTTCTTCTTCGGGCACTGGTTTGACGTGTTACCACCATCGCTTTTTCTCTATCATGCTAGGAAGCTTCTTGTCACTTCCCACATATGGCGCCATAAGATGTGGGGCAAAAATTATAATCTCACCCTCCCACCCTCAAAGTCAACAGATGTTTTTTATTAATAGAATCTTTTCTTTTGGTACATAAAACCTCTTCACACTCCAAACAGCTCTACAAATCTCAAGCAAAAGATGTCCGACTCTAGGAAAATTGCCTATGCAAGGCTGAAGTCGATTGCCAATGAGAGAGTGGCCGTAAAAAGCCTTCTCCATCTTCAAGACTCCATCCTTTCGCATGCTCAACTCCAGATCTGCTCCTGCTCCTCGATCACATCCTCCGAATCAAGGTGGGTGGTGTACCTGCCAAAGACACTCCGACGATCAAGTCAGAAAAGGCTCCACTGCGGTAAGACACACACAAAGGTTCTCTCTCAAGGAAAGGGAAAGGTAGTTTCAAATCTCCCCATCCCTTGATCTCTCTATCTCTCTCTTCTGATCTGATTTGGTTCTCTTTCTCCCTTCTCTAGTGAGGGAATTGTTCTGGAAAAAGATCCCTTTTCTGTAAGGGAGGGGTCCTCTATTTATAGACCCCGTCTCTGTTTTTCTCTCTGTTCTGTTTTCAAGTCACTTTTCATTGGCCGGGTCAGAGGTGGCCCGCTCACTGTTGTTCCTTCCGGCTTCTTGTTAGTGGTCTATTTCTGTGTTTGATGAATGTCCCTCTCTGTCCCGAAAGGAGAGGGCCGGCCCAGACCGCTCTTGTCCACCTTAGAACCCTATCTCTGTCCCGGGGCCCATGAATATCTGGCCAGTATGGCTTGACTGGTGGATTTGCACAGTTTGACAATCTAGGACTGTCCGATGATCATGGTCTGCCAGCTGGTTCCAGGTCATCAACTGGAATTGGGTTATCACGTGGTTTAGGATCTTCAGGAGATCTTGGGCCGCCAATTGGTTCTGAGCTGCCAGCTGGTCGAGGGCCCCCAGCTGGTTACGAGCAGCCAGTCGGTCACGAGCCGCCAGCTGGTCATAGGCCGCCAGCTGGTCACGAGCCACTAGCTAGTCACGGGCCGCCGTATGGTTATGAGCCGCTAGCTGATCATGAGTCGCTAGCTGGTCACGAGCCACCAGCTGGTCACGAGCCGCCAGCTGGTCAGTACTCCTACGGAGCATCCAATGAAGGACTATTGTGCCCCGAATCTGCCATGTGCCATAGAGGTGAAATTATGGTACCCACATGTATTATACATACTTTGTGTGAGATTGTGGATTCGAGTGTGTGATTCGATGTGCTTCCAAATCGGTGTGTGTGTGATCGTGTGGGAATAGTGTGCTTGTAGATTTGAGGCATGAAGATACAAAAGGCATGATCAGACAACGACTAAGATTCATGGGTGTATTGAGTCAGTGTCCCATGAAGTACGTCATGCAGGGGCGGAACTAAGAAGGGGATAGGGGGGTGTGCCCCCTCAACTTTCAATATCATTTTAAATTTTTTATTCTAACAATTTGCTTAAATTTTAGTTTAATGACCCCCCAACACCCACCATATACTATAAGGATTGTGCCCCCCTTTGAACAAAATCCTGGCTCTATCGTTGTTGTCATGCATGGGTAACTTTTGTACTCAGCTTTTCATATTGCACTTTCATATCTGGATGTGGTTGCAAGGTTTTCTGAAAGGGTTTTCTAAAAAATATTGCATGGTTGATTTTATGTGATTGTTTATTTCTTAAGTCAACTGAATGAAGTTGGGATAAAATCTCTCTAAAATATTTAGATTAAAGTTGGTCAATTTAATTCGTATCCACTTAGTTTATGCATGCGATAGGATTACCCGAATCATTGATTGGTAATTTAGGTTTAATTTTGTTAAAATTAAAATTAGACTGTATATAGAGAACCGACTTTTTCATAATTGACCATCCAAGCGATATTTACTCTATTCAACTCTTAGTTGGATGGTTCATCATCTGTGGGGGAATCATGATCCTAGACTTTCCTCTTCTTAATGTGATTGATTCTGAAATCTGAATCTTGATCTTAACTTCTTTCCTCAGTCGACTCTACTGAGAATAGTATCGGCAAGGCTTCCAAGGGTGTGACATTAGGTTTTCAAAAGAAACTTGGTTAGGGGGGAGATAACGTAAAGGCTGTAGTCTAGCAGCTCTTCTTCCTGCACATCATCGGATGGTGGTTCAACATACCAAAAAATTATTGTGTGTTTAGCACTATAGATTATAAGGTCTAGATTTTTGTGTTGACTAATTCTGTATGACAAAATATGTGTTGGTAACCTTCTTTGTGTGTGGGTAGTTAGGAGTCGATCGGTTAAGTATTGTTTTATCACTACAGACTTTATGAGAGAAGATTAGAAGTGTGATACATTAGAAGATTTAAAGCTTCAATTGATCAACACACCATTAGGTTGGTAAGTGACTTAGATATCATAGAAATAGGGTTGAGAATCCTTAAAATCATGAAAAACTAAGTCAAAACAATAAGGAGAACCTTTCGTAGCAATTCGGTGTTTTATCGGACAACTTTTGGAAAGTCCAATTGATATGTTGAAAAGTACAATCGATTGGACTTGTGCTGACAGAACTGAAATTATTGCCCGAACAGTCCATGAGTACAATCGATTGGACTTGCCTAGAGAGAAAATAATTATTCCGTGTTATGTCCAATCGATTGGGCAAACGAAGGATGGGTTTTTAAAACTCCAAAATTATTCGAATTGCCCTCCTTAGTCGCTATTTGTTTGGGACTCTAATTGTTTTGCTATTAGAGAAAACCTAGAGATCCAAGAGCCTCCATTGTTGATTGAAGCTTAAGTTTTGCTCTTGGATGCTCAAGATATTGATCAAGTAAGTTTTATTCTTTTGATTTTGAATGAAGGAGAGTATTGATCTCTTCATGGTTGAATCTATTTCTTCTATAAAGGATTAAACACATTGGTTTATCCTATTACCTTTTTGTTAGTTTCCCCACTGTGTGGATTTGGTGTGAACTTATGTGTGGATCGAGTTGGCTGTGATTCGAGATCAAACATTGAAGGCATTTCGTGCAATTTGAAATGTGAAGATATAAGGCGACATGGTAAATCGACAGCTGGAGCTCATGTGCAGTTGGATCCAATTATGAGTCGTAGCGTGGGTAACTGTCTATATCTGTCTTTTATAAGTGTTGTGATTTGGACGTGGTCCTATAGTTTTTTCTAGTTGGGTTTTTCCCAGTTGAGTTTTCTTGGTAAAATTCTTGTGTCTATTGCTTAATTTATTTTATTGTGTTATTGGCAGAACGGATTTGTGAAAAATATATCTCTAGTATATTTAGATTAAATCTGGTTAGACCAATCTATTTGCTTCTGCTTAGAAATTGCATGCGATAGATCCTAGATCACCGACCGAATAGAATTGAATAAGTTGCTTAATTTTTAATTGATAATTAATTTGAATCGAACCTATTCACCCCCTCTAGGTCCTGTTACCATATGCCTATATTTTTCAATTGGTATTAGAGTGGTTCACTCTGTTAAGTCTAACAACCTAAGTGTGATCCTACTCAATATCCGAGTTAATGGATTTGCAAAGAGAGGGTGGTGCTATCACTCATCCACCATTTTTTTATAGAAATAACTATGCTTATCGGAAAGCTAGGATGAGAGCTTTTCTTAAATCTCTTGATGAAAGAGTTTGGATGATTACTATTGTGGGTTGGAAACAACCAATGGAATAATCTACTGATAAGGAATTAATTTTTAAGCCTATGAAAAAATGGACCAAGGATGCAAATGACCAATCTAACTGGAATAGTAAAGGTCTCAACGTTATTTTCGGTGCAGTCAATATTGATGAATTTCGTCGGATTTCAACATGTGAAACTGCAAAGAAAGCGTGGGATATACTTGAGGTTACCCATGAGGGAACAAATACTGTGAAGATTTTTAAGAATCAAATGATAACTTTCAAATTTGAAAACATTTGAATGGATGATAATGAAGTATTCTCTGAATTTTATACAAAATTATCTGATATTGTTAATTGTTGCTTTAATTTTGGAGAGAAAATTAATGAGTCTTAGGTTATGAGAAAGGTTCTTAGATATTTACCTTTGAGATTCCAATCTAAGGTCACAATCATAGAAGAATGTAAGGATATTGATGCCATCAATATAGATGGACTTATTGGTTCACTTTAGACTTTTGAAATTAATCTTCATCAGCCTAGGAAAAATAAAGGGATTGCTCGAAAAGTCTCAAAGGATGACTCTAATGAGTCTGATGATGATTTTTGTTAGGATAATGAGGACATAGCTCTACTTGTGAAGGGTTTTAGAAAATACTTACGCAGCAAGAAAGGAATTTTTTTTAGAGGTGTAGAAAACTCTAAGGAAAGAACCAAATCGCATGATAGGTTCAAAAGGAAAGAAACTAGAGAACCTAAGTCTAATGAGATTAAGTGTTATGAATGTAAAGGATATGGACACATCTTTACTGATTATGCCAATAAGAAGATTAAAGAAAAAAATAAGGCGATGAATGTTAGTTGGGATAACAGTGAAGGTGAGTACGTTCGATGACTCTGATGAGAGTAATGATGTTACAAATTATAGAGCTCTAACTGCTTCAGTTACTACCACTGCTACATGCAATGCAGTTACCCAAGTTGACCAAGTATCTGAAGGTCAAAGTATCATTTTAAATAAGGAAAGTGAAAATATGGAGACCTTTCTGGACAGCTTGAAGAAGAGAAAGTTGGCCTCCAAGACAAAGTAAAATTTCTTAAATCCGAATTTCATTGTTGTTTAGAGAATAGGAAGTCACTCGAGTTTGATCTAGCACAGTTGAAAAAATACTTGCCGTATATTTCTCAAAGCACTAAGAAATTAAATGAGATCTTAGGTGTGGGAAGATGGACTGGAGATAGGAGAGGGTTAGGATATGTTGAATCTATGAACTCCTCATCTCAGTCTGGAATAAAATTTGTTAAAGCTCAAGTTCATCCCAAAATACCTGTTGACTCTCCTACACCCCCGATTAAGATTCCTACTTGTTATTGGTATAGGATTAATGATCATGTTGTTACTAAATGCCTTCAAAAGAAATGGATTCCACCTCAGTATAGATCTTCTGAGACTCAGGATAATATAGTTTATAAGATTCGGACATTGAATCATAAGTCTAAGGTCTTGAGGAAAGATATTGCCAAACTGAATAATCTAAAAGATATCAAGATCAAGAGGAAGATTCATCTTAATTATCAAACTCATAGAATGAAAAGAAATTATCAAGTTCACCCTAATGTTACAAACATGTGGGTGAGAAATGATGATCTGAAGTATTTAGATTTCATTAGGTCTGAGTACCTTAGGAAGTCTAGTAACACATATCTCATTGATTGAGAGTGTTTTGTTCATGGCCTAGGTGTGTGCATTACTTGTTTATTATAGTATTTCTTAGTGCTATGTTGTGTGTGTGTGTGTTAATGAGCATTTGCATTCATTTAGGATATCATTCCTACATGCTTGAGCATATCATAATGCATTTCTCATTATTGTGGTTTATTTATTTATTTTAGTCTAGTTGCTTTCTTGCATTATTTTTGTTTGCATATATTCAAAAATCAAAAAGTTGAAAAACCAAAAATATTTTGTCTTTTTAGGATGTTTGTTTTAGAGTTGTGCTCTACATTGATGAGACTTTGATTGATTAACATTGACTCTAAAAAACCCTAGAACCAGGACTTGACACTTGGTAAATTGAGACTAGATCATTGTAGTTAACTCTAGAATATCTAAAAGATTAGTCTGTTTTACTATTTCTCAGTTGTAAGGAATATTTTCATATTCAATTTGGTAAAGATTCTGTTTGACATAAAAATATTCTTGTAAACATTCCTACGAGCACTAGTGTAGTGTGGAGATGTTGTGGTACACATACTTCGCTAACTACTTGAAGACTAGAAGACAGAGACAGCATGAATCAGACGGTTGACGACATGAGTCATCTGAGTAACGACTGATTTGTCAGTTAAAGATCGTGGACGTTCGATTAGGAAGGTAAGTGACTTAGTGGCCATAGGAATTTGTTAAAATGGATAAAATATAATGGTCAAACCTAGTCATTGGACTGACCCAAGTCTGAGTCAAATATATTGACTATTGGGATAGTCTAATCGATTGGACACTTATCCCCAATCGAATCGACATAGCCTAATCTGTCACGCCCCGAATCCGGATACCCAGATACGACCCGAAAATCCGTGGATCGACTCGTACCCGAACCCAGAGGTGATCCATGAATGTCCCCTAGTGGTCCAATTAGGTCAATTAGACTACTAAGGTTCATTCGAAAACCCACTAAGTAAAAGAAGAAAAGATGTAGAAAACAATTAATTCGAATAATTTATAATTCAAATAATTCAATCAATCAACTAAATGTGGAGAGAAGGAGGTGAGAACATGCTCTCAATCAAAGGCTTACATGCCCGTGAAAATAAATAAATAATGTTATAAAATAATCAAATACAACTTTCTAAAGTGTGGGATCGACTCCCAAATCCTCGTCGATCTCCTCGAATGCACCGGAGTCTTTCGTCTCAAAATCATCTCACGTACCCGGCTCTTCAAAATCTGAAAATGGTATCGGTGTAGCACCGTGAGCCGAGGCCTAGTAATACAACAGTGTGCATGGTATGATATCATACTATACAAGTTTTAAATCAAGGTATGCATCTCAATCATATAATAAGGATGACATGAATATGAGGGTGAATGCACGTGAGTATGGGATGCCAATGCAACTAGTACCCATAACCACATAGGGTCTCCATCTCCTTCCCGCACTGGGAGCAGTCTCATTGACCCATCTGCAGGATATAATAATGTCTGGGGCCTTTCACCCTAGGGTTCGGAACCCTGATTAATTGATAAAACCAATATAAACGTATATAATATACTTCAACCCCGTTCCCTTATGCACCCCTTATATGAAATGACGTGATGATCATGGTATGATAACAAGATGTACTAGGGTTACATGACATAAGCACACATGTATTTAACATTTAAATAAAAATATAAAATGAACCAATGATCATTAAGAGTAATAATATAGAAACGAATTAGGGTTAACCATGAATAACATATAACAATCACCGAAGGTCACGATCAACACGGATGAATAATATAAGTGGAAATCACAAGACAATCCAACACACCATGGCCGAATCCTATGAGGGATCCATGACACAAGGTCGAACCCTAAAGAGGGATCCAAGACACTTGGCCGAACCCTATGAGGGATCCAAGACACATGGGTGGGATCCCCATGCATACAAATATAGGTCGAACCATCTAGGTATAATAGTCAATAAGACATGACCAAATATCACAATCAATATCGATAAATAATATAAGTGAAAATCGCAAGAGAATCCAACACGCCATGGCCGAACTCTATGAGGGATCCATGACACAAGGTCGAACCCTAAAGAGGGATCCAAGACACTTGGCCGAACCCAATGAGAGATCCAAGACATATGGGTGGGATCCTCATGCATACAGGTATAGGTCAAACCATCTAGGGTTTAGTCAAACAACAAGGTTAAAACCTTAATAGTTAATAATCATTACCGAACCACGAACAATTAATAGGTTTTTTTATAAAAAATGTACTACATTATAAAAATCATAACTAAATAAATATGAATTAGAAAAATATAAACTCAATGGATTTAAAAACTAGATTCATAGAGGTTTTTAGGAAAAATAAATAAAAAATATTCAGATTCAAAATATAGGTCAAAACTCTTATTCAAAATATAGAAAAGTCCCTCACATTTGAAAAATCATAACTTAATCAATACAAATCAGAAAAATACAAACTCAAATGTTATAGAAACTAGATTTAAGGAGGTATTTAGGAAAAAAAATAGAAAAATATTTAGATTCAAAATATGGGTCGAAACCCTTAATGAAGTGGGTCGGACAGAATCTAGGATTCTGGGTTTTACAAAAAAGTCTAACACATTTAAAAAATCATAACTTAATCAATACAAATCGAAAAAATACAAACTCAAAGGTTCTAGAAACTAAATTGATAGAGGTATCTATGAAAAATAATTAGAAAAATATTTAGGTTAAAAATATAGATCGAAATTTGAAGTGAAGTGGACCGTATAAAATCTGAAATTCTAGGTTTTATAGAAAAGTCCAGCACGTTTGAAAAATCATAACTTAATCAATATAAATCAGAAAAATATAAACTCAAAGGTTCTAAAAACTAGATTGATAGAGGTATCCATGAAAAATAATTAAAATAATATTTAGGTTAAAAATATAGATCAAAATCCCAAGTGAATCAGACCGTGTAAAATCTAAAATTCTGGGTTTTTAGGTAAAGTCATACAACTTAGAAAAATCATAACTTAATCAATAATAATCAGAAAAATACAAACTAAACGGTTTTGAAAAATAGATTCACAGAGTATTTAGAAAAAAATAATTATAAAAATATTTAAATTATAAAAATACAACAAAAATGATATAGAACATAGTCATCCGTTATAGGCACAAAATAGACCATGGCCAAACCCATCATGGTGGCCCAAAATAAAGCTCAACCCAATAAGAATAAAGTAAATATAATTAAAGTTAATTTATAATGAGTATCAACCATTACCTAATGAAAGAAAAACAAACTCTTAAAGAAAAATAAATATAGGATGGATCAAACACACTTACCTTAAGGTTTCTTGAACTTTAATGAAAATCAAAAGTTTCTTCAAATTTGAAAGTCGTCGGATCGTCCTCTCCTCGGGGTATGTTCTTCTATTCAGAGTCCCCGTCAATTCTCCCTTCTTGCTCGAGTGCTATCGGTGCCCGGATGAAATTTTAATGGAGCTTTCTCTATTCTTTAATGGAGTTGGGTTTGTGAAAGCTTCTAAAGCTTTAGGGTTTTTCATAAATAGGTTTAGGGAAGGATTAGGGTTTCTATATTAGTGAAAATCGTAACTATCAAAGGGATGGCTTTTTCAACCCTCAAAAATTTATATTTTACACTATTAATGGGTTAGGAATTGGCCCAAGGCCCATATACATCAATAGGCTTCATTTAAGAATATTATTAAGCCCAAAAGACTTCTAGATCGACCATACGGCCCCACCCAACAATCATAACACAAATAATTATAAATTAATTCAATCAAACTATATTATATAATTTAAAAGTCCATACAATAAGGTATTGACACATGTCACACACACAAATCATAAAAACGTTCAAAACCCTAGAAAAGTATCAAATGACATTGGAATGACCCGAAAGTGATTTGCGGGTCCCACGCTCTTATTAAATAAATAAAATATAATTAAATATTTTTTTTGAAAAATATGCGAATGGTAGGAAGTTCAAAAATTATAAAAATACTATTTTTGTCAAAATCTCCCAAAATCTTCCACTAGAGTTTTTATGTCTTAGAAAAGCTTCCAAATTTCACAGGTAAGTTGATAAGGATAAAATAGGAATATTTTTGGAGTCTCGGGCCCACAAAATAATTTTTTTTTATAAAAGTTCTGGAATGTTAGCTGCGGCAAGAAAAAGTCCTCTGCAAGTTATGGTTCATTATTTTTAGTAGGAATTTAGCCCTAAAGAGCGATTTTCAAAAATAGCAGGTTTTTTCAAAGTTGTCAGAATGAAATCAAATTAAATACACATACTTATACATGATATTAAACAATAAAAACAATAATAAGAGTTTGAAAAAGTTTCAAGTTTTCATTATTAGGTAAATTTACCATAATACCCTAGAACGAAAGTTCGGGGTATTATAAATCGATCTACGAGGCAGAAACTTATTTCAGCCTGATCGATTGGAGACTCTTTGAAATCGATTGGAGTCTTCAGGACAGCAACTTATTTGAGTCAAATCGATTGGAGACTTCTGTGTAATTGATTGGAGCCTTCTGGACAAAACCTTATTTGAGTCAAATCAATTGGAGACCTCTGTGTAATCGATTGGAGCCTTCAGAACAGGAATCTTATTGAGCCCAATAGATTAGACACTCATGTCCAATCGATTGGACCATGCACAGAATCTGTCCTTATCAGATCCAAAATTCTTGGTTTCATTATCCCACGTTCTGCACGACTTAGGGTCATGAAATTCTATAAATACAACCCTTCTATGCTTTCTCTAAATACACACAGAGACACAGAGTGACTCAATCTTCAAGAAAGAGAAGAAAATGTTTTATTTATTAGAGTATCCATTCGAAGAGCAAGAAGCTTGTTTTCCATTCACATCTTGTGAGCTTATTCTCTTCTTGATCAAAGCCAAGTGCTTGATCTTTTCCTCAGCTTAGGTCTTTCACTTCTATATTCGACATAGTAGCCTGAGTATACCAGTATGACTCAACACCATTTGAGCAACCTAGGGTTCAGGGTGTACTGAATCCTTTACCTTCTGCAAAGGTAAGAGTGTTGAGAATTAAGATCGAAGGAGCCGATCAATGGTAGGTTTGGGGTGTACCAAACTGAATAAGCGGACAAGGCTTCTTGACTGGAAGGGCGCGCGTGGATTCATAACGTTGATTTAGAGGATGTGGACGCATCGGCAGTAGGCCTTGGCTATGGTTGGAAGATGTATTTACAACGGTGCTGCGTAGGTAACCTTTGTTTCATTTAAATTTTTAGTTAGTGATACTTTCCGTCTGGACGTGGTCCCTTGGTTTTTCCTTGGCTAAGGTTTCCACGTAAAAATCTTTTATCTTGTGTGATTGTTTGTTTGTATTCCGCAATCTATCTTGATTAGATCAAATGACGAAAAGAAAATATACCACGGAGGTATATTCGATTTGAGTCGGTTGTGATAATCTTTTATCAAACAACTAAGGCATGCGATTTTGTTTCCCTACCATAGACCAGTAGGTATAAATAATTTTAAATACCTAATCAACCCCCCCCCCCTTCTAGGTATATTGGATTAAAGAGAACGGACCGGTGGAATTTTATCAGTTAGTGGAAATTCATAGTTTTTTACTTGTACTTTTACATGCACACTAACTGACACTAGTTAAGACTAGGTTTGATTGATGGAATAAACCTAGTACCATTTTCAGGAATAAGGAATAAACATTTACTAGTTATGACTTCAAATTAGTAGTAATCATGCCCTCAGTTGATTTCGAAACAACACTATAATCAATTGTTGGCTACCTTGAGTGAAAATTTCTCCATGGCTAGAAAATTTTCTAAGCTAGAGTGAAAGCCAACTGTATGGCCCCAATTATAAAATATTTCTGATTACTGATTGCTGCAGTAAAGGGATACCTATATTTAGACATGATAAAATTTTCCATCAGAACAAGTGAAAAATAGAACTTGGTTAAAGATGAGAAAAAGAAAATCAAAGTTTAAATTATATGCACTTGTGTAAAAAGTCATGTTTGCTAAAAGATTAATGTGAATTCACATTGACAAATACACGTGTAAAAATAGTAAAATGTGAGAACCCTTAACTCTAATGAGGATTTCATATCTGGATACAGGATAGTGTTGACTAGATATCTTACTTTGTACCTTATTTAGTGATAAGTCAGATAACAATACACACAAGAATTAAAATTTGAAAATCTATCTAAAGTGAATTAATACCTCTGACTCTTAATGACAAATGGACTAGATTGACTGCATTTGAACTTTTCAAGATTGAACTGAATAAATAGTCCAACATTCTAGGAACTATAGTTGTCAGTACCTATCAACCAAAAACTCTAAATGCTTGCATTTAACTCGTATTTCTATTTCAAATGGGATTGCATCAGTTCTTACTATTTACGATTTTCCTGAGTCCGCTTGATAGAGGAGTATTTTACCACTATATGCTATCATTGTTAGATGCATTTCATGCATTTTAGGATTAAGTGTGCATTTCAATATGATTCTTGAGTTTGAGATACTTATGTTGATTTATGATCATGTCTATTGATTTGAGTGTTGATCTGTTCGTTTATTGATTATCTTCTGGAGTA
The DNA here is from genome assembly GCA_035048495.1 of Euptelea pleiosperma. NCBI lineage: Eukaryota > Viridiplantae > Streptophyta > Magnoliopsida > Ranunculales > Eupteleaceae > Euptelea > Euptelea pleiosperma. Next base: position 24,565,649 of record CM068552.1, on the reverse strand, counting down.
TGTTTTATACCCTTTGTCAATTTGTGACAAAAAGGGAGAGAAATTGTGATGACATTTAGGGGGAGAAAGTGTTTGTTCTCCTATAGAATTGCATATTACTCATTCACCACTGCACATGTATTTAATTGATTATATTTTATTAGGATGATATTTTTTGGTATGTGTTGATTGTGATTGTACAGGTGACAGGTTGAGAAAAACATCAAGTTAATAGGAGAGATTAGTTTTGTCTTGTTCAGTGAGTGAAAGTGATTATATGTAAAGGGAAGGGCTTTGTAATGTTTATTCATTTACCTTTATATGTCATATTATGTTTTTGTTACGAAATTGTCAAAGGAGGAGATTGTAAGGTCTAGATTTTTGTGTTGGCTAATTCTGTATGACAAAACATGTGTTGGTAACCTTCCTAGTGTGTGGGTAGTTATGAGTCGATTGGTTAAGTATGATTTCATCACTGAAGACTGCTTGACAGAATATCAGAAGTGTCATACATCAGAAGATTCAAAGCTTCAACTGATCAACACACCATTAGGTTGGTAAGTGACTTAGATACCATAGAAATAGGGTTGAGAATTCTTAAAATCATTAAAAATTAAGTCATAATAGGAAGGGAACCTTTCAGAGCAATTTGGGGCATATTAGACAACTTTTGGAAAGTCCAATTGATATGCTAAAAAGTCCAATCCATTGGACCATGTCTAATCGATTGGACCACGAGTACAATCGATTAGACCCTGAGTACAATCGATTGGACTTGCCCAAATAAAAAATAATATTTTTGTGTTATATCCAATCGATTGGATCGACGAATGATGGGTTTTTAAAACTCCAAAATTATCTGAATTGTTCTCCATTAGTTGCTATTGTTTTAGGACTCTTGCTTTGCTATAAATATAATATTTTAGGTTGAAAACCTAAGCCATCAAGCCCATCTAAAGCATAGGAGAAAACCTAGAGATCTAAAAGCTTCTATTGTTGATTAAAGCTTAAGTTTTGTTGTTGGATGCTCAAGATCTTGATCAAGTAAGTTTTATTCTTTTGATCTTGATTGAAGGAGAGTGTTGATCTCTTCATGGTTGAATTTAGTTCTTCTATGACAGATTAAACACATTGGTTTATCATATTACCTTTTTGTTAGTTGCCCCACTGTGTGGATTCGGTGTGAATTCCTGTGTAGATCGAGTTGGCAGTGATTCGAGATCAAACCCTGAAGGCATTTCATGCGGTTCGAAACATGAAGATATAAGGCGATGTGGTAAATCGGCGGTTGGAGCTCGTGTGAAGTTGAATTCAGTTGTGAGTCGTAGTATGGGTAAATGTCTGTATCTCTGTCTTCTATTGTGATTTCGACTAGACGTTGTCTCAAGGTTTTTCCCAGTTGAGTTTTCCTCGTAAAAATCACGTGTCTATTGCTTGATTGATTTTATTGTGTTATTGGCTGAACAGATTTGTAAAAAAATATATCTCTGGTATATTTAAATTAAATCTGGTTAGACCAATCTATTTGCTTCCGCTTACAAATTGCATGCGATAGATCCCAGATCACCGACCGAATAGAATTGAATATGTTGCTAAATTTTTAATTTGTAATTAATTTAAATCGAACCTATTCACCCCCTCTAGGTCCTGTTAATCTGTATACACGGATTTTTCACAGATCTTTATCTTCGCCTCATGTTGTCATCATCACTGCCAACCTCTTCATTTTTTCGCTTCCATTCTTTCCATTTGAAATATCAAGACATATGCTTGAACTTTTGACCTCGGTATTCTTGCAATTGTGCCATGGATTGAGGTCTCATGATAGTAGACTCACTGTTACGGTTGTCTCTTGTTGAAAATGGATGATTTGAAAAACTTAAACTTGTGATCCACTTTTCATATGGCTACAAATATTGGAATGGACTGATTTTTTGGGAGGTTGATATCCACGTTGATATTCAGAAGGGGAGATTGAAGTACCAATAGGGTTTCGCTGAAACCAGAAAGAATTCAACAAGATCTCATCACAAAGTAAGGAATTCAAATCTAATTAATTTTGAAATCAACATAGATTCACTGTGTGGATCTAATCTAACATAGATCAGAAACTTCAAACCCTAGATCAGATCGAAGAGAGAAAAGTATAAAGCAGAGTTTAGTACCTGAAACCTAGAAATGGGAGAGATTTGATTTACGTGGGATTGTGAAATGGGCCAGCCTTCTTAGCATAGAGAGGTACTAGATCTCTGGCCTTCTAGTGATGATTTTAGCCATTTAATCTAACTTGGGTGGCCCAATGAGAGATCAGAATGCCGATAGCAAAAGATGCCATGATTGTAAGGAATATTTTCATATTCAATTTGGCAAAGATTCCGTTTAACATAAAAACATTCTTGTAACTGTTCCTACGAGCACAAGTGTAGCGTGAAGATGTCGTGGTACACATACTTCGCCAACTACGTGAAGACTAAAAGACAGAGACAGCAAGAATCAGACGGTTGATGACAGGGGTCATCTGAATAATTGTTGATTTGTCAGTTAATGATCGTGTACGCTTGATTAGAAAGGTAAGTGACTTAGTGGGCATAGGAGTTGATTAAAATGAATAAAACATAATGGTCAGACTTAGTCATTGGACAGACCCAAGTCATAGTCAATTTTATTGACTAGTGGGAAAGTCCAATCGATTGGACATAGCCCAATCGATTGGAGGCTACGAGGCAGAAACATAATTGAGTACAATCGATTGGAGACACTCTGTAATCGATTGGAAACTACGAGGCAGAAACATAATTGAGTACAATCGATTGGAGACACTGTGTAATCGATTGGAGCCTTCGAGAAAGAAATCTTTTTGTGTACAATCGATTGGAGACTCTAGGTAATCGATTGGAGCCTTCGGGACAGAAAGTTATAAATGTCAAATCGATTGGAGAACCCTGTGCAATCGATTGGTGCCTTCGGAATAGAAAACTTATTGAGCCCAATCGATTGGACACTTGTCCCCAATCGATTGGACCAAGTGTACAATCGATTGGACCTTGAACAGAATCAGTTTTCTCAGATTCGAAATTCATGGTTCCATTATCCTACGTTCCACACGACTCAGGGTCTTGGAATTCTATAAATAGAACCCTTCTATGCCTTCTCTAAACACACACAGAGACACAGAGTGACTCAATCTTTAAAAGAGAAAAGCAAATGCTATATTTACTAGAGTGTCAATTCGAAGAGCAAGAAGCTTGTTTTCATTCACATCTTGTGAGCTTGTTCACTTATCGATCAAAGCCAAGAGCTTGATCTTTACTCAGCCTAGGTTTTCTACTTCTATATTCAACCTAGTAAGCCTGAGAGTACCAGTGTGACTCAAACACCTTTTGAGCAACTTGGGGTTCAGGGTGTACTGAATCATTCACCTTCTATAAAGGCAGGAGTGTCGAGAATTAAGATTGGAGGAGCCGGTCGAAGGTAGGTTTGGGGTGTACCAAACTGAACAAGCGGATAAGGCTTCTTAGCTGGAAGGGCGCGCGTGGATTCATGGCATTGATTCAAAGGACGTGGATGCATCGGCAGTGGGCCTTGGTTAAGGTTGGATGCTGTATTTGCAACGGTGCTGCATAGGTAACCTTTGTTTCGTTTAACTTTTCAGTTAGTGATACTTTTCGTCTGGATGTAGTCCCGTGATTTTTCCTTGGCTAAGGTTTCCACATAAAAATATCTTGTCTTGTGTGATTGTTTGTTTGTGTTCCGCATTCTATCCTGATTAGATCAAACGACAAAAAGATAATATACCACGGATGTATATTTGATTTGAGTCGATTGTGATAATCCTTTTTCAAACAACCAAGGCATGAGATTTTATCCCCATACCATAGACCAGTAAAACTATATAGGTATATTTAATTTTAAATACCTAATCAACCCCCCTTCTAGGTATATTGAGTTAAAGAGAACGGACCGGTGGAATTTCAATTGGTATCAGAGTAGGTATTTCTAATAAAGTTTTAATCACCTGAATTTAGATTCCTGAGAAACCAGTCCATTTTCATTAATATTGTCAAAATGCAAAAAGAAAGTGGAAATACATCCAAAACTCCATTGTCTGAAGATTGTTTGAATATAGCTTATGAGAAACTATATTTAGACAGTCTGAGATTGACTAAAGAAAATAAAGATTTATTTTTGCAAATGGAGAAATTAGATTTGTAAAAATGTGTAATTGGAACTAGCAAATATTGAACTCACTGATGAAAGGAAATAGTGGGAAGAAGAAAAGAAATCGCTTCTAATGAAAAATAATGTGTTGGAAAAAGAGTTCAAAAAGTCCTTAAAAAATCAATTGACAAACAAGAATGATATTGCTAAATTCAAGAATTTTAATTCTCATCTTTGCTCTCATAAGAATAATATGAGACCCACATATCCTACAGGAAAATGTATGACAACAAAGTTCAAACAAACTGAAAAGTAAGTCATTATAATTCTAGGCTAAGTGGGTTATACATGAAATCTAATGAACTAAAGAGAGAAATTTCTAAAATTTTTGAATTAAGAAAAACTTTGTTTGATAGTCATGTTGCTAAGAATCAATGATCTAGAAACGACAAAAGAATGAACAATTCATTTATTCCCAAACAAATAGCAAAACTTTCAAAATTTAAGACCATTTGGGTGAGAAAAGATGATAAAAAATGTCTTATGATTAATTCTGCTTTTAAAGCTTTAGAAAACAATAAATGGTATATGGACAGTGGTTGTTCTAGACACATGACTGGAGACGAGTCAATGTTTTGTCATATTGAAGATCATAAGGATAGTAGTATTATTTTTGGGGATGGAAGTATGGCCAAGGTCATTGGTCGGGGAAGTATTCAAGCTCTAGGTATTCCTAAACTTGATAATGTTCTTTGTGTTGAAGGACTTAAAGCAAATCTTCTTAGCATAAGTCAAATTTGTGATAATAATCATACAGTTAAATTCACAAGCCAATGATGTGATGTTATTGATGAATCTGGCAAATGTGTTATGAGAGGTTCAAGAACCTCTAAAAACTATTATAATTGGTAGAAATCCCAAGATCATCTGTAATTCTGCCAAATTAAATGATTTTGACTTATGGCACCAAAGACTAGGTCACATGAACCAAAAGGACCCAGTTAAAATCACTAACAAAGAATTAGTGAGAGGTGTGCCCAAATTGGAAAAACCTATGGGCACTATTTGTGGAGCTTGCCAAATCGGTAAACAAATAAAAAGCTCTCACAAAAAGGGAAATTATTGTGCTACCTCCAAAGTGCTTGATCTGATTCACATGGATCTTATGGGTCCAATGAGGACTGAAAGTTTGGGAGGTAAAAGATATATTCTGGTCATGGTAGATGATTACTCTAGATTGACTTGGATTATTTTTCTTAGAGAGAAATCAGATGCTTTTGAAGAATGTAAAAAAATGCCAAAAAATACATAATGAAAAAAGCTACAATATAGTCAGGATTCGTACTGATCATGGAGGAGAATTTGAAGATTATCGTCTCACTGAGTACTGTGATGCTATTAGCATTAAGCATGAATTTTTTGCACCCATTACACCACAGCAGAATGGAGTGGTGGAAAGAAAGAATAGGGTGATTCAGGAAATGGCCCGGGTAATGCTTCACAACAAAAACTTACCCCAAATTTATGGGCAGAAGCAGTGAACACTGCTTGTTATGCTCTCAATTGAGTTTATTTGAGACCAAGAACTTTGAACACTCCTTATGAAATCTGGTCGAGTAAAAAACCTAATATCAAATATTTCAAGGTTTTTGGGAACAAATGCTACATTCTTAGAGTTAGAGAATCTCTGGGAAAATTTGACAAAAGAGGAGATGAAGGAATTTTTCTGGGTTATTCCACTAATAGTAGAGCTTATCGGGTTTTCAATCAAAGAACTAAAACGATAATGGAGTCTATTAATGTGGTCATTGATGATTTGAATATTGAAGAAAACTCCTCACAAGATGACAACTGTGATGATATCTGTCAAAGTATTGGTGACATTCATGCTACTTCATCTTCTAGTGATTCTCTTGCTGATAAATCTCCTCCCTTGTGGGTTAAGAAAAATTATCCTAGTGTTGATATCATTGGTGAGGCAGGGAGTAGAGTTCAAACTAAAAGACAAATTGAAAATGTTATTAACTTTGTGTGTTATACGTCTCAGATTGAACCAAAAAATATTTCTGAAGCTTTTACTGATGAAAATTGGATTAGTGCCATGCAGGAGGAACTAAGTCAATTTACTAGAAATGATGTTTGGTATTTAGTGCCCAGACCTAAAGATACTAATGTTATAGGCATAAAATGGATTTTCAAAAATAAATCAGATGAAAATGGAACAGTTGTCAGAAACAAAGCCAAACTTGTAGCTCAAGGCTATACTCAAATTGAAGGCATTGATTTTGATGAAACTTTTGCTCCTGTTGCTAGATTGAAATCCATTCGTATTCTGCTTGCTATTGCATGTCATCTTAAATTTAAACTTTTTCAGATGGATGTCAAGAGTACCTTCTTGAATGGTGTTCTTCAAGAAGAAGTTTATGTGGAACAACCCAAAGGGTTTGAGGATCCAAAATTTTTTGATCAAGTTTATCGTCTCAAAAAAGGCCTTATATGGTTTAAAACAAACCCCCAGGGCTTGGTATGAGAGATTGACCACTTTTCTGCTTCATCAAGATTTCATTAGAGGAGAAGTGGACAAGACATTATTTGTTAAAACTATTCAGGGAATTTATGTGATTGCTCAAATCTATGTTGATGATATAGTTTTTGGGTCCACATCTGTTGATCATGCTCATATGTTTTCAGAACAAATGAAAAAAGAATTTGAAATGAGTATGGTTGGTGAACTAAGTTATTTTCTGGGTCTTCAAGTGAAATAGTTGGATGATGGAATTTTTATTTCTCAATCCAAATATATTAAAGACCTAGTTAAGAAATTTGGTATGGAATCAGCTAAACACCATCGTACTCCCATGAGTACTACTACAAAGCTGAGCAAACACTGAAGGAAATGATGTTGACCAGACCTTATACAGAAGCATGATAGGAAGTTTACTCTATCTCACCGCTAGCCGTCCTGATATTTCTTTTAGTGTGGGTGCTTGTGCTAGGTTTCAAGCTAATCCCAAAGAATCTCATATTCTTGCAGTCAAACGTATCATCAGGTATGTTAGTGGAACTGTGGGATATGGTCTCTAGTATTCATTTGATACTACTGTAGAACTTGCAGGATATTCTGATGCTGATTGGGCTGGAAATGTTGATGATAGAAAAAGCACCAATGGTGGGTGTTTTTATGTTGGGAACAACCTAGTTAGTTGACAAAGCAAGAAACAGAACTGTATTTCTTTATCTATTGCTGAAGCCGAGTATATTGTAGCTAGGAGCTGTGGTACTCAACCGCTATGGATGAAGCAGATGTTGACTTATTATGGGATCAATCAAGGATTGATGACCATATATTGTGATAATACAAGTGTGATAAATATATCGAAAAATCCTGTTCAATACTCTAGAACTAAACATATTGACATTCGTCATCATTTTATAAGAGATCTTGTTGAAGAAAAAATTATCACTTTGGAGAACGTCGTAACTGAAAATCAATTAGCGGATATTTTTACAAAACCTCTTGATGTCGTTAGATTCGAATTTCTTCATAAATCTATCGGTATTAGTTTGATTGATTGATTTTGTAGTTTGTATTTCTTTGCTTTCATAATAATCTATTTGATTAAAACTGATTTCGAATACTCAAATTACTGACTTGTCATGAGTTCATCAATATCATATCATGGTGATATATATATTTTCTATGTTTGTAATGATTATTCATTTATATCTAGTCTTTGTCAGTGGTTAAAATTATCTCTTGCAATCATAAGTCTCACATACTACACACTGACTGATTTTTCTTCATAAATAGATATGATTTCAGTATTATTTCTAGATCTTATTCCAGGAATAAGGAATAAACTTCTACTAGATATGACTTCAAATTAGTAGTGTTTCTGCCTTCAGTTGATTTCGAAACTGCACTATAGTCGACTGTTGGCTTCCCAATGAGAGTTATTATATTAAGGAAACAACTACCTCCACTCAAGTTAGAGTGTATGCCATATGTATGGCCTTGTTCGAAATTGAAATCTGATTCTTATTACTGTAGAAAAGGGCTACCTACATGGAGAGTGAAAGCTACATATATTCAAAGTGAATAAAAAGAGTGTAAAAGACAGCCAATTTGTTAGAAAAATTCTTATCCATCAGCAAATACCCATATACATGAGCGTATGTGAGAACCCTTAATAGCTCTAATGAGGATTTCATATATGGATATAGGATACCTCCAGGATTTCTAGAATTTGATATCTAGAATATTACTGAAATTAATTATTCTATCTTGTGTCGATTCTGATTTCAGCATTTTATCTTATACTGGTTCTCAAGAGCGATGATTTTATTACTTTCTTTGACTAAATATTTTTTATTAAACTGACGAATAAGAATTTCTATATATATATATATATCTTGATCTAGTTGAAATTATAACTTTCACAAGTTCTGTATTTTATGTTAATCTCTGTCAGTATTAATCAAACATGTTTTAATAAAAAAAATTTTGCTTCTTAAAATAATTTTATCCCAACCAATTCATATTCCAGTCACGACTTTCCAAAGCTCAGTATTTACTTCAAGATCTACTATAATTTGTTGCTTAATGTTAATTGACTGGTTATGGACGTATATATTGCACTTGTTTCTCATGATAATCTTCATTGTATGCTTATTATTTACTTATATTTTTGTACCTTTGTCAATCTGTGACAAAAAGGGGTAGGGAAAATCATAGCGGTAAAAATAAGTTGATACATGAGATAAGGGGAGAGATATTTAGGGGGAGAAAAATATTTTATTATTTTTTCAATTTCTCTACTTGTGATGTGCATAATTATACTCACTGCATTTTATATGATCTATTGATTGTCGTGATATTACATGGTATGTATTGTTGGTAGAATGTGCAGGGAACAGAACAAAAGCCATTACAATATATCTGTTCGATTATCTCCAAGAGAGTGTGAGATAGTGAGTGAATCATGTAAGAGGGTTGATATTTGCTTAAAAGTGCGTATTTTCCACTGTTATCTTCTAAGCGTTTTCACACTTTCCTACGTTAAAATGCTCTATTTATCTATTTTTCTATGTAAGAGTCTCTTTTGTTGCGTAGAACACACTTTTCTGGACGAAATGGTATATTTGCATGCATTAAACATATTTTCGGAAGTCTAGACATGAAGTCATTCTGATAGAGTCTCATTACGCGCTTCTTCTGTCGTAGGAAACCCCGATGGGACAATTCTCGAGACTTGTGAGCCCACATCGATCAGGAAAGCCCATTATCAAAGCTTAAAGAGCCAACATGCTATAACTAGAAGATATGGGCCAAATATGGGCTGAATAAGAGGACCAAAAAGCCGACCCAAAGAACGAAGAGAGCAGGAGAGCCAATGACCAAGAGACGGACCAAAGCGTTTAAAGCCACATGAGTCAGCAAGGAATGATAGTCTACTCTACTGGAGAAGCGTGAGGATGGTCACAGTGAAGACCAGGGTTCTAGACCCTCTGCCAATACTTTTATCTCCATTTTCTGATATTTTCTCTCTCATCTCTCCTTATTCTCTCTCTCTCTTCATCTCTCGGTCCTCGAATCTACTGACCTAACCCCAGAACTCCTGCCCATTGGCTCTGTCTCATCTCCCTTAGCTTTCTGACCGTTGGATCTTCAATCGGACCGTTGGATCTCTCTAGATCCGTCGATCTACCAATCTGGTTCCCAATCAAGTCACCATCCATCCGATCGCCATCAGATTGTCTGTCACATCATCTTGTGAGACGATGGACATCATCATTCCATGTGGGCCAGTAGCCGGGCCCATCATCATCGACCCGCTGTCCGACCATTTAGTGGATCCCGTGAATTTCAAAATAATTTCAATTAAATTTTAAAAAATAGGGGGTCCATTAAATGGGGAAATTCCCTAAAGAAAAGTAGGGTTTTACTTAAAAAAAAAAAATTATTATTTTTCTTATTTTTTATTAAAAGGAGAAGGAGAAGGGTTCGTTTGAACCCTAATCCCCCTCCTTTCTACTCCTTCCTTTCCCCAAAACCTACTTCTCCTTCTTCCTCTTTTCCCTTGGCCCCATCCTCTTCTTTTTCATCTTCTCTTTCATCTTCTTCATCTTCTCTTTTCTTATTTCGCCGGAGTTGCAGCACTCCGGCTATTTGTCTTCTCCACTCTCTCTCTCCCATTCACCCCTTTGCTGCCGAAGGCAAGGGCCGTCACCCCCCATCTCATCTCTCTCACCTCGCGGAGGATCCTCTCCATTGTTGGCCGGACCTGCAACTCCGGCCAGCGCTCCATTAGCGTCTCCATCACTGCTGGTTCCCCTTCACCTGACGGCCTGCTCTCTTCTCCCCTACATCTACTTCTATTTTCTCCCTTCTCCTTTGTCCATTTTCAAACAACAAGAATTCCTTGCTGTGAAACGGTATCTACTCCACCTGCTTCAAAAAAAAATCTCCATTACCGCCATTACCGGAGTTGCAGGCCTGCAACTCCGGCAAAACAAAGAAAAAAAAAAAAATAGAGAAAGAAAAGAGAAGGGGGAAGAAGAGAGGAGGGTACGCTGTGAGCATCTCTACCTGACTGTGCACCGCCATCTACCTCTCCAAAGGAACCAGCAACTGATCTTTGCTCTCTTGGGATCCTGAAAGTTCAGCAACCTCCTCTTTCTTCACCGCCACCTCACACCGCTGGACTAGAGTGATGCAACTACGATCTCTCCTCTCCTCAACTTCACCACCGAGCAACTCTAATAGCCTGCAACCCTCTCACATCGCCTTGAAACCCATCTCTCTCATTCATTATCCCTCCACCACGATCCCCTTGTTGCTGTCTACAGTCCCAAACGGTGTAGCTTCTCCTCGCCTCGGCTGCTCCTCTCTACCACCCCTCATCCTGTCATCCAACGCACCTGCAAGCCGCCACCTCTTCCACGGATTCACCTTCAACAGCATGGTCATGAGACCCTCCAGCAACGCCTAAAATAGCATTTGAAGTGCTGCCTTCCTCTTCCATCAAGTTGCAAACCCACCGGTGCTGCTCCCATCAAATATGCCTCCACGGCCCAAAAGTTCTTCCATTGGCTGTTGGTGTACTACAGCTAGTCTCCTCGCCTTCTCCTCCAGGTGCATCTTGCAACCACCTTCGTGATTGCAAGTCTCATCATCTTCTCCAAGTGCTGCAAGACGAGTGCGACCCACTATCTTCATTATGGTTGGATATCTCCCATGGTAAGAATCTCTACTCTCAATTTTCTCTCTCTATATCTCTTTCTCTCTCTAAGTTTTTATAGAATTTTTTTTCTCTCTCTATCTTATATTTCATGCTTTCTAGAGTAGCTATTTTGTTCAAGCAATGTACCTCTTTTGATTTAATTCGATTAATAAAATAGTATTTTTTTTTATTATTCAATTTATTGTCCAATGTGTTAGTCAATTGATAAATTCTCCATAAAAAGAATCATGTTTTCAATCCCGTGATGATCATTCGCACATCTCCATCATCTTTAATAGCATTTTTGTAGAAAAATCCGTCATTTATGATCTTTAATACGCGTTCTCTAACCCCCGAGTGAGGATACGATATCCGACACGAATCCCTATACAAATCTAAAATTTTGTAGGATTTAAGAACTGGATCAATTTACAAATTTTGTTGGAATTAGGGTTTTCGTAACCAACGACGCAGAAAAAACCTAGTTTCAAGGGTGAGATTGTATTTTCTATTTTTTATCTTCTTTATGATTAAATGTTTTTTGTCACGGAATTGACAAAAAGGGAAATTGTAAGAAATATTTTCATATTCAATTTGACAAAGATTCCGTTTGACATAAAAACATTCTTGTAACCGTTCCTACGAGCACAAGTGTAGCGTAAAGATGTCGTGGTACGCATACTTCGCCAACTACGTGAAGACTAAAAGACAGAAACAGCAAGAATCAGACGGTTGACGACAGGAGTCATCCGAGTAACTGCCGATTTATCAGTTAATGATCGTGTACGCTCGATTAGGAAGGTAAGTGATTTAGTGGCCATAGGAGTTGATTAAAATGAACAAAACATAATGGTCAGACTTAGTCATTGGACAGACCCGAGTCATAGTCAATTTTATTGACTAGTGAGAAAGTCCAATCGATTGGACATAGCCCAATCGATTGGAGACACTGTGTAATCGATTGGAGACTACGAGGCAGAAACATAATTGAGTACAATCTATTTGAGACACTGTGTAATCGATTGGAGCCTTCAGGACAGAAATCTTTCTGTGTACAATCAATTGGAGACTCTAGGTAATCGATTGGAGCCTTCGGGACAGAAAGTTATAAATGTCAAATCGATTGGAGAACCCTGTGCAATCGATTGGTGCCTTCGGAACAGAAAACTTATTAAGCCAAATCGATTGGACACTTGTCCCCAATCGATTGGACCAAGTGTACAATCGATTGGACCTTGAACAGAATCGGTTTTCTTAGATTCGAAATTCATGGTTCCATTATCCTACGTTCCACACGACTTAGGGTCTTGGAATTCTATAAATAGAACCCTTCTATGCATTCTCTAAACACACACAGAGACACAAAGTGACTCAATCTTTAAAAGAGAGGAGCAAATGCTATATTTACTAGAGTGTCAATTCGAAGAGCAAGAAGCTTGTTTTCATTCACATCTTGTGAGCTTGTTCACTTATCGATCAAAGCCAAGAGCTTGATCTTTACTCAGCCTAGGTTTTCTACTTCTATATTCAACCTAGTAAGCCTGAGAGTACCAGTGTGACTCAAACACCTTTTGAGCAACTTGGGGTTCAGGGTGTACTGAATCATTCACTTTCTACAAAGGCGGGAGTATTGAGAATTAAGATTGGAGGAGCCGGTCGAAGGTAGGTTTGGGGTGTACCAAACTGAACAAGCGGATAAGGCTTCTTGGCTGGAAGGGCGCGCGTGGATTCGTGGCATTGATTCAAAGGACGTGGGTGCATCGGCAGTGGGCCTTGGCTAAGGTTGGATGCTGTATTTGCAACGGTACTGCGTAGGTAACCTTTGTTTCGTTTAACTTTTCAGTTAGTAATACTTTCCATCTAGACGTGGTCCCATGATTTTTCTTTGGCTAAGGTTTCCACATAAAAATATCTTGTCTTATGTGATTGTTTGTTTGTGTTCCGCATTCTATCTTGATTAGATCAAACGACAAAAAGACAATATACCACAGATGTATATTTGATTTGAGTCAATTGTGATAATCATTTTTCAAACAACCAAGGCATGAGATTTTATCCCCATACCATAGACCAGTAAAACTGTATAGGTATATTTAATTTTAAATACCTAATCAACCCCCCCTTCTAGGTATATTGAGTTAAAGAGAACGGACCGGTGGAATTTCAATGATCATCCCCATTTTTGACAAAGATGGAGTACCAGATGTGTTGGATTTCCTAAGGCCCATCCTACTGACGTTGTGCGCATTGCGCACCCCTAAATTACTGTTTGGTTTTTGTACTCCCAGTAGCACTATTTAGGGGTGTCAATTTTACCCGTTTAACCGGAACTAAATCGGAACCGGAACCAAAAACACCAGTTCCGGTTCCACATTTTTGGGAACCGATTAAAAAGGAACCGAAACCGGAACCGAACCGAAAATAATGGTTCCGGTTCTGGGTAGTCTAATATAGAACCGAAACCGATAAGAACCGGAACCGAACCGATAAGAACCGGTACCAACATATAAATATAGTGTAAAAATTCTTATATTTTCAAGATTTGGCCCATTATACCAAGAACCGGAACTGACAGAAATACATAAGCGGTTCCAATTCTGGATCCATCACTTTGAGAACCGGAACCGTTAAGGAACTGAACCGATAAGAACCGGAACCGATTGTTCCGGTTCTGGTCACCTTAGGAACCGAGCCGGAACCGACCCGTTGACACCCCTAACTATATTATGATCGTGTGTATACATTTTAATTAGTGTATAGCCTATGTAGAAGATCTTTTTGACCTCATATATGCTGAAATGGTCTTCAAGATTCATTGTACATACTCTAGAGGCGCTCCAAACTTTGGGACCTTACTAAATTCAACGTGCTCGAGCTCCCACTCTCGCACCCGCACCCGCACCCGCATCCGCTGCCGCTCCACGCTTTGGTGGCTTAGGTCCCAACTAATTAGATCCAAGTTTGTGGGGGTGGTCTTAATTTGAGTACCCATTGACACCATTATAATATTATTTGCACTATACGTTAGTGTTGTGGTAGCTCACAAACCATCATATTAAATTGTTTCATAGATCCCAACATGAGTTTAACATGATAGATTGTGAGATGGATGGTATTGAGACCATAGTTAACAATACGTGGAACCACAAAACTTTGACAATTAAATTTACGAGTGTAGTATAATTTTGGTTAAAAATAAAGTAAAAAAATGGTGAAAAAGACAAACGGTTAAAATAGAAGTAAAGTTTGAATTTAATAACATTTTAGCAAATTCATATGGAGTCAAATAATTACATAAAAATATGTAAATATACCCTTTATTCGATATCTATATAACAAAACAGGATAATTGTCTTATCTCTTATCTTATCTTATCCGGTTTCAATAAAGAGTGGCTGAGATCTTATCCCTCAAATAGATGGTGGATCTCAGCCACTCACACCCAATTTTGGCCAACGCTTTGTCAGATAGTGCCGTGGGCACGAGCCACCCACTATCTATATAACAAAATAGGGAAGTTGTCATATCCTTTATCTTATCCAACTTCATAAGATAAAGAGTGGTTGAGATCAAATCCATACATCTAATGTTGGACGGTCGGATCTAAACCAATCAGTCCCACTCATTTATTCGCCTAATGTTATGATTTTCGGGGGAATCTGAAATTTCACTATACAGACTTGGATTTGGTGTATGTCCACCAAATATGTGTTGAACATAAATAAGGTTCATGGGCCCAAAAGGAAAGAGATTTGATATACGCTATGAATAGCGGCCGTTATAATGGGTTTGGACCTCCCTCATTATGTTATGTACCGTTTTAACGCTCAGAAAATAACGACCATTATTTTCTGTTATTTTTCTATTATAATGAAAATAATGACCGTTATTTTTGAAAAAAATTGTTAAAAAACATATGTTATTTTTCAGTAATTTTCTGTTAGAAATTTTAGTGAATATTTGAAAATCAAAATTTAAATTTTATCACCGTTATTTTCCTTTTTTTCCATTCCTTTCCATTATTTTTCATTTTTTGCCCACGTGCGGTACAATCTATTATAACAGAAATAATGGTAACACCCCCAATCTGTTATACCGTTTGAGTGCCGAAGGCACCTAATTTTTGCAAATGCATTTTTTGGGGAGTACCATGGGGCACGGGCCATTTACTATTCTATATAACAAAGCACAGTGGTTGTCTCCCCACTTATACCTCCACTTATAAGCATCAACAAAGAAGGGCCAAGATCTAATCCTCCCCCAAATGGACAGTGGATCTCAGCCACTCACCTGATTGGCAAATTCTTTGTCGAGGAGTGCCGATGGCACGGGGCACCCATTAGTAGTATTATAATATTGGAAATATGCAATAGTTCTTATAAGTTTAGTAATATAATTATAAACAACTCTCATGGTTTCCAAAAATGATCGGGGTTTCAAATATTTTATTAATAATATATTTTTTGAAATATATTATATTTTAAAAATATAATTTTTTTAAAAAGGAATTTTAAATTTTAATTTTAATCACGTGATCTTTTGGAAAATATAGAATTACAGGTTGTTTAGGACTGTTGAATATTTTGTGTTTTTCTAGAAAAGGTATTTGAAAACAATGTGTGGTTTAAAATGTATTTCCAAAAATTAGAACAAGGATTATCTTGTAAGTTGTGACAGCCCACTTTTCTTGAAGGAGTCCAAGGAAAAAAGGAAACAAGTACAATGAAGACCTGGGTCTGCCTCATTCATATCCATATGTTTGATGGGGACGATAACACGAGAAATTTTTTGAAGCAGTGGCCAATCAAATGGCGCCACAATCTGTTGTTACTTTTGTACAAGGGTAATTCTATTTGCACCCCAAAAATTCCATAAGCACCCAATTTGGGTGCTTTTGGAATTTGTGGGGTTCGAATAGAACTACCCTTTGTACAAACCCAGAAATGCTTTTTGAACAGCAGATTGTGGGGCCATGTGATTGGCCACTGGCTTTGCTGCTTCAAAAACTTTCTCGACGATAACCTAACAGCCCACTTCCTTGCACTGTTGAAATGCTAAACGTGGCTCCTATAACAGACCACAAATACAGTCTATATATATACATAGTGCTGGGATATTTCTGTGGGGCCCACACACAAATGAGTTAAAGGACTGATTTATGGTGAGGATGGAGATGATTCTCACAAAAAAACCAACACTTTCAGAAACTTCTAACCATATCAAATGTGGAGTACGGATGTTTGACCCTTACCTAGGCGGTCCTAGATAACCAAAAATCAACCTGATTGGTTTTCCAACCATTAGATTTATGTCTTTTCATGGGTTGATTTCAACTGTTGGATTCTAGATTATTTTGGATACTAAATCTAAAGGATAGAAAACACGAATCAAGCTGATTGTTGGATTGTCCCTCCACCTACGAATGGGCCAAACATCCATGCTGTCATTGATCTCTAAGTGTGCCACGTTGGATTTTTGGGGTGCGGCCTTCACTCCTGCCCTTTAAAATACTTGCTTCAAAAGATTTCTTCATTAATTTGTAGTCGGTCCACTGTTGCTGTGCCGCTTAAGTACTGGTACACGGGACATGTAAGATAGTTGTAGAAAAAACGATTTTTTAGGAGTAGAACTTTGCTGATGATGGTTCACCGTAGAAGCCACGTGGCATACTATTAGAGATAACTGACCAAATGGATTTTTGGCCCATCCCTAAGTGAAAAATCAGCCTGATTAGTGATTTCAAACCTTTGGATCTGTGTACCCCCCAACCCATGATGCATTAAGAAAAAAAAAAAAAATTCAACTCGTGAAGAAGATTCCAATCCAACGCTTAGAAATAAGTAATCAGGCTAATTTTTTTTTTTTTTTAATCTGTAGGTCCACGTAGGCCATATGGTCAACGATCTATAAGAGTATGCCACGTGTCTGACGGCCGTCGTTTAGCAAAGTTGTTCTCCTCTTTTATTTATTTATTTTCCAGTCAAGAGAGAGCTATTTTGTTTTCCTTGTTGTTTAGGATTTTTGACCACCTGTTATTGGGCTGTTCTATGATACCGACTTCGGTATCAAAATTTTGATGCCGAAGTCCCTCAATTTGCCACGTATTAGACTCTTTCGGGCCCACCGACTCCATGAATATTAGGCCCACATCTTGTTGGACCCACACACCAAAAATCAGCATGATTGGTGAGTTTTAGCCGTAGGATTTGAGCACTTTTCATCACGGGCTTTATGACCATGCCTCTGAAGTCGGTATCATAGATTTTTCCCTTGTTATTTGTCCCCCCCAAGTTGCTTCCGCCGTCCAGTAGGAAAACAAAGACCGGAAGAGTTAAATGTCATTTCTGATTTGCCAACTGTAACAACCAACCCCATCACCCCCTCTCTCTCTCCTCCCTTCTCTCCTGTCTTCTCTCTCAAACCAGAGATAGATTTACAAACCAGAGATAAGAGGGAGAGAGAAAGATGGGTAGTTTGTTAATACTGTTAGCAGTATTGTTTATCTGTTCTGTAGCCATGAGTTCAGTCTCAGCCACAACCAACATCTCCTCATGTCCCATGGATCTGGGCTATGTGCAAAGAATCCCATGGGACGCCTCACTATGTCAAATCCACCAGAAAAGCACCACCAACGACACAGCAGAGAACTGTTGCACCGCCCTTCTCAGCCTCTTCGGCATCGGCCTCGCCACACACTTGAAAGAGACCTCCCTCTTCAACCTTCCCAACCTCCCCACTGCCGCCGCCTGCGTCGACGACTTTCAATCCAAACTCATTTCCCTCTCTCTCCCTTCCGATCTCACCACCATCTGCTTCGGCAATCCCCAACGCTTCGTCATCGGACCACAAGTCTGTGCCGGTGTCCAGAACAAGCAAGACTGGCTTGACAAGCTCGGACCCTCCACGGGCCTCGACTCCTCCTGTCGATCCGATCTCTCTAGCCCCACCTCTTGTGATTCTTGCCTCGCTGCTGGCTTGAAGGTTCAGAGAAGTTTGATTTCTATTGATGGCAATACCTCCCACGCTATCGATTGCTTTTACTTTGCAATCCTCTATGCCAGCGGTGTCGTTAACGAGTTCGGTCCTGAGAGTACAAGCACTGCTGCCTGTGTATTAGGGCTGCCAATTGACTCTCCATCAGCCTCTGGAAGTAAAAGCCATTCTGCTCTTGTATTCGCCTTGACCGGAGCTGGAGTGGCTGCAGTACTTATGTCTTGTGTGTTGGGCTTGTATTGCTGGTGGGATCGGTGTCGGAAGAAGAATGATTTGGGTGTTGGGTTTCTGGATTTGGAGGAGCAGAGCTCTAAGCTTCGCTTGCGACCCAATACTGGGTCAATCTGGTTCAAAATTGAGGAGCTTGAGAAAGCCACGGATAATTTCTCGCAGAGGAATTTAATAGGCCGTGGGGGGTTTGGAGTTGTGTATAAGGGGACTCTATCAGATGGAACTCCAGTTGCAGTGAAGAGGATCACAGAATCAGATTTTCAAGGCGACGTGGAGTTCTGCAATGAAGTAGAGATCATTAGCAACTTGAAGCACCGGAAGCTTGTCCCACTGAGAGGCTGCTGCATGACTGAGGAAGACGAGGACCAGGCGCGAGGAAAGCAGAGGTATCTTGTTTACGATTACATGCCCAATGGGAACCTCGACATTCACCTTTTCCTCCCGGAGGGCAGTCGACGTGGCAACAGGAAACCACTAAGTTGGCCTCAAAGAAAGAGTATAATCTTGGATGTGGCAAAGGGGCTTTCCTATCTTCACTATGGAGTTAAACCTGCAATCTACCACAGAGACATCAAGGCCACCAACATACTCTTGGATGCAGAAATGAAGGCAAGAGTGGCAGATTTTGGGCTTGCCAAGCAGAGCAGAGAAGGGCAGTCGCATCTTACAACCAGAGTTGCAGGCACACATGGTTACTTGGCCCCGGAGTACGCCCTCTATGGGCAGCTAACTGAGAAGAGCGATGTTTACAGCTTTGGGGTGGTTATTCTAGAGATAATGAGTGGGAGAAGAGCACTCGACTTGTCCTCCTCAGGGTCGCCGCAGACCTTCCTGATTACTGACTGGGCTTGGATGCATGTGAAATCAGGACAGATAGAAGAGGTGCTGAATGCATCACTGCTTAAAGATGGGGATCCCACCAATCCAAACCCCAAGGGGATTATGGAGAGATTTGTGCTAGTTGGGATTTTGTGCGCTCATGTGATGGTGGCTTTAAGACCCACCATCTTGGATGCTCTGAAGATGCTAGAGGGAGACATTGAAGTTCCTCCCATTCCAGATCGGCCATTGCCTCTCAGCCACCGATCCTTTTGCAGCGATGGACATACCTTCAGCATATCACCATCCTTGAGTGGCCCCCAACTAAATAGAGGAGACATGCTCAGGTAATCAAGAGAAACCCATAAGATCTATAATTTTCCACTGCCAAGGGGATGAGAGGAGATGGCAGCTAAGTTCATGGCGTACCAATTTCAGTATCAACTTTTGTTTCACAAGGTATCAACTTTTGTTTCCTGTAAATTATGATACAATACAGGAAGACTCAAAACAACTGATTAGTTGATTGGAGGGCCCATATAACTATTTTCGGAGATTGACAGACCCTATTGAAGAAATCAAAGAATCATGCGAACGAGTGCTGAAATGCTAAGGATACATTTCTGAAAGATAAGTTCATGAGTAGACCTATATTGCGAATAATAGTTGTACATTGTAATCTTCTATTTTCTGTCCTTTAGTCCTTGGGTTTGGTCTGTTGTATATTATACTTTCTTCCTTAACATGGTTCAGCAAGCCAGGTAGACTGATCTTCATGTATGAGAACAATGAAAAATTTTAAAAATATACGAGAAAAAAAAAACTTTGAAGCACTCTTCAATCCCTGGGTGTTTATCGAAGACGCTAGTAGATATTAACATGCACAAAATGAGAGAATGCAGGGTTGAAAAATCTCTCATTTTAAAATAACCAAGAGTATCCACCATTTCTAAAAGGTGGCATGAATTTACAGCAACCAGATAATGAGAATGTCCAACACGTCATAGGTCTCTCCACAGTGAGGAGAAATTTGGGAGTTCAAATGTGCTGAACACTGGTCGTTTTTGAGAAGTCTAGGGATTTAGATGCACATCCATTTGACGTCATTCTCTGGGACACTTGCATCACTCCCATTGCCTTTAACTGAATTTTTTTTCCTTGTGCCTGCAGACTTCAGAGCCCTCATCCATTTTATCCAAGTTCTGTTTAAAAGATCTACAGGTCAATCCATGCTGCACATTGTCACTGTGATGAAGCTACAAGAAGAATTTAAGGCCATATTTAGAAGTAGATAAAGGGGGCATTTTAATTCTTGTCCAATCCCAGACTGAAAAGCTACTAATAAAAATCAACTTACAGTTTCATAAGGAACAATCGCACATCTCTCTGACAATGAGACCCATGGCCTCCCTGCTCACACAGAAACAGGACCAAGAAGTTCGATGCAAACCACTTTGAGTTTTCCTACGAAACACAAAATGGCAGCGAATGTGAAGTGTACAATACCTGATAAAGACTCAACTTTTGAGGATTCTATCTATTGGCAACTAGACCAATACATGCTCAAAGCCTCTACAATCTTTGGAATATTTCGACAGTTTCCAAATTTACTACAACAAAATAGGTCTTTTATGGCGTTTAAAGAACTCATAAAAGATCTTTTATAGCGCCACCTTTACTAGTTGAAACTGGGAAGTGTCGATTAATAAATGTCACACCAGGTGCACATGTTTTGAAATATAACTTTTAATGGTCTACTAAACTGCTCCTCAGCGGCCTTCTCAGTCGACAATCCTTGTTTTTTCTCCCTTCATATGATGATTTCTATCTACTCAACTTCATTTGTGACATAATAATTAAAATATAATGTAAGATATAAAAAAATGCCTTTAATATACTAAAGGATACAAAAAACATTATAACAAATATTACATTCCAAAAGATGGTACTGTCTCATTCAATGAGCCAAAGGTTCCTCACATCAATGTTAAACAACCAGTGCACACATGAATTCCGCGTCTTGCAATCATTTTATCCTTACCCACTAGTCCAGTTGTGAAATAAGGGGGATTTACGCACAAGTCGTTGAACCGAACCTCCATCTAAAAAGGGAAATTCAATTACTTAAATATAAATTAAAATGTAAAATCCAAGAGAGAAAAAAAAGAAAGAGAGTGAGATTATTAAGCTATATTTAGTTGATTACTAGTTTCCATACTTGCAATTCAGCACCTGAGGCAGATACAAGTGCCACTTTATAAGCCCCACCATGACCCAAATTGTGGAGTTCGAATTTAATTTCATCTGTTAGATGGTGAACTTACATCTAACGGAAGAAATAAGAACTATGTTAGCGGATGGTGTGTTCCCACGCATGTGTTATGTTGGCCCAATGACCCGTTGATATCATAGTTATTTTGTCTTTCCTAAATAGATCGATCTTTTGGGGTAAATGGTTCTTTAACATGGTATCAGAGCCTTAAGGCCTGGGAGGTCGTGGGTTCAAGTCTCTAGTGGAGTGTATTCCCGCTGAGGGGGCGTGTCAACGGATGTTGTGTTCCCGTGCACGCGTTGTGTTGGCCCGACGACCCATTGGTATACATAGTTGTTTCGCCTTTCTCCAACAGGTCGATCTTTTGGGGTAAATGGTTGTTTAACAATTTAATGCAACTTGCAACTAAAAACAATACAATAATATAAATTACAAGATTAGACTATGAGGCTCCACAAGCTGTGTTCCATAGTGTTAGTCCGCAGTAGTAGGGGAGGGTGGGGGATACCTTTGGAAGTTTGAACTGGCATTAGTTTGTTCATTTATATATGTATCTTGTAAGTATATATACACACATCATATGTATTTCTAATTTGTGTCAACATTGGAGTGTAAATGAAATGACCATTACAACTAGATCTCACTTTATAATATTCAAAATTTACAGTATAATATTCAACAGAACCTAGAAGTTCAGCAAAGATCAACACAAAATATATAAAATTGGATGAGCATCACCCCTCTTTTTTTGGCCCAAAACAATGTGGTGATGTTAGCAATACAGACAATGACATTAACAGTACAAGCATAGTGATTTGAATGCCAGAAGATGATCAGATGCACACCTTAACATAATGATAATATTGAAAAAGACAACTATATAATTGCAATTGTATGACTAGATCTATACCAATTAGTATATGTATAAATCAGTTACATAAAGAGAAGAATAGATTAAACCACCCCTACGACATAATACAATACATGAATAAATCACACATTACAGAAACCATCGACCTATGGGCAACAGCCATGTACATTTGCAACACGCATTGCTACTTGATCAATCAGCAACAATATTAACAAAATTCTTCGCGTCTTGTTTTTCACTTTGAATTGTTACATTGTTTTAATTCTTGAACAGCATTAAGGTTGGTTTTCGATCTAACAAACAACACCTTTCAATTTCTGAACAGTAACAACGTATTTTGAAAATTTAACTGTGGTAATACTTTCATTGTTATTCCAAACTGCCAAACTACAGCACAGGCCAACATTGGATCCAACCAACAAGATCAGATAACAACAGCACAAGCCAAACTGCCAAACTACCTTTTCTGGGTTCACAGGTTTAACTTATTGTCTAAATATAACTAACAAATGATATGTTCATGCTAATTAGCTCAAATCAAAGATAACAACTACAAGCTGCAAGACGAGCTTGAGGCATTGATACCACCTGAAATCGAACCACTCACGGATCTAACCATATAAACAACTAAAAAAGGATTTGCTATTTCAAGCCCTTTTATGAAAAAATTAAATTAGGAGACTAGTAAACTTACTTTCTCAACACCACAACTGCAGATGGAAAGACCAACTTTTATTACTATGCCATTACTTCCTTAAATGTTAGGCACATATTTACCTGGCTGCAATGAAATAAGAGCAACAATTGTAACAATGACTAAGATTGCAAGGCGTTGACAAAAAGTAGAAATTGACCAAATGCCTGAAACCATGAAAGAGTGGTGAAACAAAACGTGGTGGATGCTGCCTTCGTGTTTTTTATCTGCTGGTAGTATTGATTGCCAAAGATGAAACAAAGAAGATGAATAGTTAAGTGCAGAACACAAAGGGAGATTTAGACCCACCTTTGTGAACAGGATGTCCTTATTATTCAAGCACATATCCCGTCCTTGAGAATACATTTCCATCTGCTCTTGGTTCTATTTACTTGTAAAAAATGCCAAGAATGTTTGTTTAGGAACCCATACCATAAATTGGTGAGAACTTTTTCTTTTTGATAGGGCGTTCCCTCTGGCAAAGAAAGCCCTGGACCTCCATCCTGTAAGGAGGGACATAAGGGATCCCGGCATAACCCAACTCATCCCAAAATCATTCAGAAATGAACTCCAAATTGGTGAGAACTTGAGCTATAGGTAGCTGTGAAAAATTCAGAATTGACTGATAAAATAAACAGTAGCATACAGCACTACAAATTTATGCTACAAGTGTGATCCTAAAGGCTAAAACAGCCAAAAATGTCATAGGGACTTGTGAAGGAGATCAAATTCGAATTTCAAGCAATGGATATTGTGGGTGCCGTATTTTTCGGCTAATAAGATGATTCCACGTGGTGCTGGCTTAGCACGTGCGGAAGTATCAAATCGACATCTGGCGTCTCATACCATGCGCGAGTTAATGCGTTGGAAGAACTTGTGAAAGACAGCTATTAATTTATCCTTTTCAGTCATGCGCCATTTACCAACAAGAGAGGCCGCGTGTCAGAATAGACATCCGAGGAAATTACCGCTCAAAATAGGTAAATAACGAAGAGCATTGAAGTTGTCGGCAAAGCGTTTAAATCTACACCGACAAGTTATTCTACGGTTTACTTGACGGGAATGACATTCAACTTGTCCCGACAAGTTTAACGGCCTACGTGACGGGAATAACATTCAACTCGTCCCGACAAGTTCAACGGCCTACTTGACGGGAATGACATTCAACTCATCTCGACAAGGTCAGCGGCCTACTTGACGGGAACGACATTTAACTCATCCTGACAAGTCTAGCGGCCTACTTGACAGGAACGACATTCAACTCATCCCGACAAGTTCAGCGGCCTACTTGACGGAGATAGACATTCAACTCATTCTGACAAGTCTAGCGGCCTACTTGACGGGAACGACATTCAACTCATCCCGACAAGTTCAGCCGCCTACTTGACGGGGATAGACATTTAACTCATCATGACAAATCTAGTAGCCTACTTGACAGAAATGACTTTCAATTCATCCTGATAAAATCAAGTAGCACACTTGACGAGAGTAACCCTCTACCCATCCCGACAAGGATACAGAATTCTACAACCAAGATAAGTATTCTAAACTATTATCAAGTTAAGTACTGACTTATCTATTATATGATTGCCACGTGGTGGTCAGTTTGACTATTATGCCATTCCCGCGTTCCCCATTCAAATATCTGCCATGAGGAATGCCACCTCAGTTGTTTCAGATATAACAGAATAGGGGAAGTTAAGATCTAACAGAGAGAGGCAGTTTCATAACAGAATCTCTTCAGATCAGATCTAACTAACGAGAAGTGGACACGTAGAAGGTGAGTCACGACAGTTCTGAGGGTATAAATACATGACACTCAGAACTGAAAAGGGGATCTTACTCCCCAGATCCAGATAGCCTAAACTCTGAAATATCTTTACTATATTTCCTAAACCCTGTTAGTACACCCTATACTGACTTGAGCGCCGGAGTGTTGTCAACAGGTAACGACCACATTCCATCTGTAGATTATCCTATCATCTGCAGCAGACAAAGGAGTTCTGTCCTGAAGCATCAAAGTCGCCGGATCATCATCAAAATACGAATCGTCTGACCTCGAAGATTGTGTGGGATAAGTCAGATATTTTTCCCCCACAGATACTTTGTAATCCAGTAAAGTAATTAGTAATCCAGTAATTACCGTTCGTTCCCTTAATTGCAATTAACCAAGGCCCAATCTTTTACTAAAAGGATTCAGCCGAATAAAGAATGAGGAAGCTGCCAATTTCTTAGTTGGCATCAGGTAAATTAATTTGGTATTGGGACACAAAAGAGCATCCACCACGGAGTAAACTTTTCAATGCATTACTTTAGGTTCAGCTCTCTTTAACAACGAAATGATGAATCTATTTAGAGATATTACCAATAATATATATATATATATATAGGGTTGGGATCGGGGGACAACAATTTCATAAAACATTTTTGACAACAATTTTGGCGTACCCACATAGAAGATGAATTTGGTATTGGGACACAAAAGAGCATCCACCGTAGAGTAAACTTTTCAATGCATTACTTTAGGTTCAGCTCTCTTTAACAACGAAATGATGAATCTATTTAGAGATATTACCAATAATATATATATATATATATATATATAGGGTTGGGATCGGGGGACAACAATTTTGGCGTACCCCCATGGAAGATGAATCAATAGCTGATTTTTGGTGAGGATGATCTCCTCACCATATAGATCACCCCTACAAAAAATCAGCACATTTTGAAATTTCCCCCATCAAATGTGGTTTTTAAGTTAACGATAAAAACAGACGATAATTCTTCAACTTGTAAACAAGTCTCCGAATATCAGAATGATTTGAATTTTTGTGATGATGGTCTCCTCATCATAGAGACCATCCTTGTCAAAAATCATCCCATTCCAAAACTTCTAATTTATACATTGGGCTCGACAATTTTTTGTTGTATGAAATTGTTGTCCCCTAATCCTATAGGGTCAGGATCGGGGGCCAACAAATTTGACAACAAAAAATTGACGCTAGCCAATATATAAATTAGAAGTTTTGGAATGGGATGATTTTTGGCGAGGATGGTCTGTATAGTGAGGAGATCATTGTCACAAAAACTCAAATCATTCCAATATTCGTAGACTGGTTTAGAAGTTGAAGAATTATGGACCGTTCATTTTTACCGTTAACTTGAAAATCACATTTGATGGGGTTAGAAATTTCAGAATGGGCTGATTTTTTGTAGGGGTGATCTATATGGTGAGGAGATCATCCTCACCAAAAATCAGCCATTGATTCATCTTCTATGTGGGTACGCCAAAATTGTTGTCAAATTTGTTGTAAAAATTGTTGTCCCCCGATCTTGACCCATATATATACTAGGGGATGGCCCGTGCCCACGGCACTCCCCGACAAAGTGTTTGCCAAAATCGGGTGCCTTCGGCACTCAAACCCAATTTTATTTTTACTAAAAATTTTTGACTTCCATTTCTAGTTTTAGCATATTGCAGACACGTTAGGAAGAGGCCCCTAATGAACTTCACATCATATATGCCATTACAAAAATGACAAACATTTGCAATGAATTCACTCCAATTTTCTAGTTTTAGTACTTTGCGGACTCTTTTGGAAAACCAAAAGTATCTACTCTTCACCTCCTATTGACTATTGTTGTGTCCCACTCTAAAACTCTCTAAACACTTGCCTAGTCACATCCACAACTCTCTCTGACCGAGACAAACAGCTGTGATGTCGCACCTTGATGGAATAAGCCAACTATGAGGGACCAAAGTGTGAAAATTGTGGAGGAAAACAATCCTAACCATCTAATAAAATTAAAAATAAACACTTTCTTGCTGCTCCTGCTTGCTAAAATTCATTAGCACCAAACGCCACCACTTACTCTCATCCTGAAATTAGGGACAATAAAATGGTAATTGACTTATCAATGACAACTCAGCACATCACCATAAGGGATAAATCAGCAGCCCAAAAGATGATCGTTTACCCAAACATCATCGCAATGAGGTCTCGGCATAAAAAGTGAAATTGGTCAGACAATGTTATAAAAGATTGATAATTTTCCAAGTTTATACAACTCTAATTGTCAACAAATATTTTCACTATAGAAGCATCCATATAAGCACAATTTAAATAAATAATGACACCTGAAAATCAAAATATTTTTTTCGACAATAGAAAAACAGTAAATCCTATCCGATAACAACTATTATGTACATAAAACTCAAACAAACAACAAGTGCCTCACCCATGAATGTTTGTGTTCACACTTGTCACTGTTGGCACTTGTTGTTAGCAGATACGTATTTTTCTACGTATTTCTTTTGTAATAGGGGTAGTATTGTAAATACCCCTCTTGAGCATGGTTTTAAAATTCAACAGAATTAGGCAAAATTAGCCGAAATAATTCCGAATTTTGATTGACCGAATTAAAGTGTACATGTATTAAAAAATTTACAAAAAATCGCCGAATTAATTCGAAGTAAACAGTAAAAATTTGGCTAATTTATCGAAGTTTAGCCTTTTTAGTACAAAAATTGAATAAATTCGTCGAATTAATTCGTTTAATTCGAAGTAAACAGTTATCTTAGAGAAGTTTGGAGAATTTTTAGCAAAGCGTTGGTAAACCACATTGATTTTTAAGGATATGATAAAACAAACATGATAAAACACTTATAACTTATTATATCATAAAAATAACCATTTAGAGCAACCTAAGCAAGATTAATATCGTTTCACTCATTTTGGCAAAAAATCTTTAAACTTCTCTAAGTTAGCGAATTTTTACAAAAATTCTCTAAATCGAATTGAACTTCCCCGAATTAATTCCGAATTTTAACTGACCGAAGTCTAAGGCGAATTCGAAGTTTAGAACCTTGCTCTTGAGGGGTATATTTGTGTTTTGTAAAGTTCTCCATATATAATACATTTTGTGGAGTCATGTGACCTAATAACATGACATCCTTTTCCTTGCTTCTCTCTCTTCTTCTTCCTAAACCTAACCCTAACTCACTGATTCATCAACTCTTGTTGGTGACACCATTAATGCCTCCAATAGTATCTTGCTGACGGTTGTAAGTTCGTTTCCACCACCATTTTAACCGACATAACTTCCTTGTTGTTGGTTTTATTTGGAACATGGGCCTTGCTGCGGTCCATCCGAGGATGTTAAAGTAGAATTTTAGGGTTTCAGGAAGAGAGGAGAAGAAGAGAGAAAAAGAAGAAGGGAAAGCGTTGGAGAGTTAAATCTACCAACGTCCCACAATATTATTTATATTACTAGGTCAAACCAATTACACCCACATTAATATCTCCACTCACCATATATCTTATATTATATTCTCTCTCATACTGACAACACTCCCCCTCAAGTTGGTGCATGAATATCGATCATGCCTAACTTGTCCAAACAAGCCCGAAATTGAGCAACCGCAACACCTTTGGTGAGAACATCAGCCACTTGTTCTGACGTAGGCACGAATGGTGTACAAATTACTCCCGAAGTAACTTTCTCGAGAATGAAATGTCTATCCACTTCGATGTGCTTTGTTCTATCATGTTGCACGAGATTATGTGCAATGCTTATGGCTGCCTTGTTGTCACAATATAACGACATAGATCCTTCAATCGGGAAACCTAGCTCCCTAAGTAAAATTTTGAGCCATAGTAGCTCACACAGACCATGGGCCATAAATCGGAATTCGGCTTCCGCACTTGACCGAGCTACCACTTGTTGCTTCTTGCTCCTCCAGGTTACTAGATTGCCTCCCACAAATGTGCAATAGCCTGAAGTAGACCGTCTATCATCTTGGGCACCAGCCCAATCTGCATCAGTAAAGCCTTCAACCCTCGTATGCCCATGATGACGAAATAACAATCCCTTCCCTGGGGATGACTTCAAGTATCTCAAGATACGGTTAGTAGCTTCCAAGTGCGGTGTGCGAGGCGCGTGCATGTACTGGCTCACCACACTCACGGCATATGCAATATCCGGTCGTGTGTGAGCTAGGTAGATGAGGCGTCCCACGAGTCTCTGAAAGCTACCCACATCCTCAAGGAGTTCTCCTGATTGACCATCTAGCCGATGGTTTGCTTCAATCGGGGTATCAACAGGTCGTGCCCCCAACATGCCTGTATCCTGAAGTAAATCCAATACATATTTCCTCTGGCATATGTATATCCCCTCATTCGATCTTGCAACCTCAATGCCCAAGAAGTACTTTAAGGTGCCTAGATCCTTAATTTCAAATTCAGCTGCCAAGAAGCTCTTAAGTCTGGAAATTTCTGTTGCACAGTTCCCTGTGACAATAATGTCGTCCACATACACAATTAGGATAGTCGTAGTCCCCCCTACTCGTCTGATAAAGAGTGTGTGGTCTGCCTGACCCTGGTTATATCCCAATTGTTTAACTGCTCCACTGAATCTTTCAAACCATGCTCTTGGTGACTGTTTCAAACCATACAGAGTTTTCTTCAACTTACACACTCTCTGCATGTCATCAGACACCCGGAACCCCGGAGGGGGGAGCATGTAAACTTCTTCCTTCAAGTCACCATGAAGGAATGCATTCTTAACATCGAGCTGTAGTAGTGGCCAGGACTGACTTGCTGCGAGTGAGAGAATAACCCGAATAGAGTTTAGTTTGGCTACAGGAGCGAATGTCTCCTTGTAGTCAATACCATATGTCTGAGAATAGCCCTTAGCCACCAGCCGTGCCTTGTATCTATCCACAGATCCATCCGGTTTGCATTTCACTGTATAGACCCACTTACATCCAACCGGCTTCTTGCCCTGTGGTAACCGAACCAGTTCCCATGTGTTATTTTTTTTCAGTGCGTTCATTTCCTCAACCATCGCCTCCTTCCATCTGGGTTGTGCTAAAGCCTCTGTGACAGAAGAAGGAAGAGTAACAGAGGACAGGTAGGTAACAAAAGATTTGCAGGATGGTGATAAGTTATCATAGGAAACAAAATTAGCAATAGGGTGTTGAGTACAGGATCTCTTCCCTTTCCGAAGAGCAATAGGAAGATCAGAACTACTATCACATAAAGAAGGGGAAACCAAAGGGGAACCAAATGAGGAATTACCTGGATCCAGTGAGGAGTCTTGACCTTGACATTCAGGAATGGTCTTTGTCTCCCTTACTCTACGACGAGTATAGACTTGCAGTTCCCCCTGCTTGCTAGTGTTTCTGTCATGCATAATAGTATCAATAACTGGATCATCTAATGTCACAGGCAAAGCAGGGGTCACATGCCGTTCCTCACACCAACTACTCTCCCCCTGAGGATCGGCAGGGCTAGCAGCGGAAAAAAAAGGAGCCGATTCTAGAAAAGTGACATCCATAGTAACAAACCTCCTTCGTGTGAGAGGATGATAGCATTTATACCCCTTCGAGCTTGAGGAGTACCCTAGGAACGCACATTTAAGTGCTTTAGGGTCCAACTTTGTCCGATGAGGGCCAAGGATATGGACGTAACAAACACAGCCAAAGATTTTCGGAGGAACCGCAAATGGAGGACTAAAGGGATGAAGGAACTGAAAAGGAGTGTGGAACTGAAGAGACCGAGACGGCATACAGTTGATGAGGAAGGCGGCAAGAAGCACGGCATCAGACCAATAAGTTTTGGGAACATTGTACCACAAAAGGAGAGAACGAACCACTTCCAGTAGATGTCGATTTTTTCTTTCGGCCACCCCATTTTGTTGTGGGGTGAACACACATGAATTTTGATGATCAATACCATGCTCTGCCAAGTACAACTTCAACCCCCCATACATGTACTCCCCCCTTGATCAGATCGGAGAACTTTTATACACTTTCCAAACTGGGTAAGGATTAGTTTGTGGAAGTTCTGGAAGATAGAAAACACTTCATCTTTAGATCTCATAACAAATATCCATGTGCACCTAGAGAAATCATCCACAAACGAGACAAAGTAGCGATAACCAAAAATGGAAGTAACCGGGGACGGGCCCCAAACATCAGAATGAATCAAATCAAAAATAGCATTACTTTTATTACCCCGTGGTGGGAAAACAGAACGAGTGTGCTTGGACAGAGCACACACTTCACAATGAAGTTCAGACAGCGATACAGACTGAAACAATGCAGGAAATAAGAGACGTAAATATGGAAAAGACACATGACCAAGACGAGCATGCCAAGACAGTAGCTGCTCCTTATTGAAACTATTATTATGACTACGAAACTGCAACGCTGCTGGAACTGTGGGAGACGCATCCAGGAGATAGAGACCATTCACTTCACGTCCAGTGCCAATCGTCCTCCTCGTGACCAAGTCCTGAAACACACAATGAGAAGGAAAGAAAGTGACACAACAATTCAGGATTTTTGTGAGAGAGCTAACAGAAAGCAGGTTAGTATCAAACTTGGGAACATGAAGGACAGAGGATAAAGAAATCTCAGATGTGGCTATGACACAACCTTTCCCAGAGACAGAGGAAAGGGTGCCATCTGCGATGCGGACTTTATCAGCCCCAGAACCCACAGAATAGGAAGAAAATAAGGTAGACATACCCGTCATATGCTCTGAAGCCCCCGAATCAATAATCCAGGGTGAGGAAGAAGTAGAGGCGGAAACATGATGGGCAGAACTGATGGTACCTGACTGGGCAAATGCAGAAGTGGCCGAAGGTCCATCCAAGTAGGCCAAAAGCGCCGTATATTCTCGAGCTCATCTCGAGAAATAGTAACTGGTGGTGTGTCCGAGGAAGGGGATGGATCTGTAGGAGTATCC
Source organism: Euptelea pleiosperma (assembly GCA_035048495.1). Classification (NCBI taxonomy): domain Eukaryota; kingdom Viridiplantae; phylum Streptophyta; class Magnoliopsida; order Ranunculales; family Eupteleaceae; genus Euptelea; species Euptelea pleiosperma. Next base: position 24,533,656 of record CM068552.1, on the reverse strand, counting down.
ATAGCAACACTGTGGGCAGTGGGAGGTGCGCGTGATGACGGCAGGGACGACTGCGGGGGTCGTCCAACAATATTCCAACATTTTTCTTTACTATGGCCCTTCTTGCCACACCCCTCACACATATGAAGACTCCAGCATTTATCTTGACTGTGGCCTTTCTTGCCAGAATGAGCACAAGTAGGTGGAGGACCTTTAGGGCGATGCTGTGGTGGTTTCTGTGATGATGAAACTGCAGCCAGGGCAGACTTTTCATGTTTGGGAAGATGAGACATGACATCTCTGCGACTTTCTTCACTTTGAACATAGGCGTATACTTGGTTAAGCGAGGGTAAATCATCTTTACTGAGCAACTAGACACGGGCTAACTCGAAATCAGCATTCAAGCCAGCAAGGAACTCATATATCCTGTTCTGATCCACCAACGTGCGATATGCCTTACCATCTGTGGTACAGGCAGGGGTAAAAACTTGATAATAATCAAGCTCCTCCCACATGCTACGAAGCTTAGCAAAATACTCGGCCAAAGGCAAGTCTCCTTGACGAAGAGTGGCAATGCTCTGGCGCAACTGATACACACGAGCAACATTCTTTTGCTGGGAATAGGTCTGAGATGCAGAGTCCTAGATCTCCTTTGCAGTAGTATGAAATAGGAATCCTCGACTGATGTGGGGCTCCATAGAGTTAAGAAGCCATGACATAACAGTCAAATTGCCCGATTCCCATTTCTCAAACTCGGGGTCATCCTCTTTAGGGGCCACTAGACGGCCAGTAAGATATCCTTGTTTTCCACGGCCACCAATAAACATCTTGGCAGCCCTAGACCATTCCAAATAATTTTTTCCAGCCAGCTTGATAGTGGTGATCTGCAACACAGGGTTTTCATATGGAGTAGGGGCTGAAATTGGGGGGCCGGTAGGCCTGGAGACCACATCTGAGGCTCCGGATGCATCTGACGTCGGCATAGCTGCGTCACAAACAACAAATAACAAGCAAATAATAGAAAAAGACCACCCAATAAACAGCTACCACGATCTGAGACAAACCGGAGGCACAACGGAGATCGAAACGAGTCAAACGACTCAAGCCACGCTAACCAAGAGATCACGGAGTGATGGGATCATCCCAAAGTTCCAACAAAGCATCCAAGAAAGGATTAAAGGCATAGGGGAGCCAACCAACATGGATTGAGGGTGTTCGTGATGCCCAATAAGGGCAAAAAAGACGCCGGCGGTAATAATAGGGGGAAAAAATCGATCCCCCAGCCTCAATACTCCACCAAACTAGAAATAAATGGCATAGGCCTATAGGTAATAATGGGAGGGACCAAAACGAAACAGCAATCGAAGCCAAGAAGCTTTGAAAGAGGTCGCAAATCACCACGAACTGAAACGAGCCTGTTTTTCAATATTTTCGAATATCAGCCATAACATGCTCAAAAAAGGTCCAAAAAATTCCCAAAAAATCACCAAAATTCCTAGAAAAATGTCATCTACTGGAAGGTGAAGGTTTTGGAGATCTTGAGCACCCTCTCCATACAGCTGATGACGTCAGCCGTACGGCTCCATGACGTCAGCGATGACGTCAGCAATGTTGATCACCCCTTGAAGGTCTGAGGCGTGAGGAGATTCACCCCTGAAGTTTTTGTGCGGATTCGTTTCGCTATGCTCTGATACCAAGTAGAATTTTAGGGTTTCAGGAAGAGAGGAGAAGAAGAGAGAAAAAGAAGAAGGGAAAGCGTTGGAGAGTTAAATCTACCAACGTCCCACAATATTATTTATATTACTAGGTCAAAACAATTACACCCACATTAATATCTCCACCCACCATATATCTTATATTATATTCTCTCTCATACTGACAACAGTTAAAACCATGGTTGAGTAGAACTCCAGCACATCAAACAAAGCCAAGAAGAGGCCATGAAACATCAACCCTTGTTGCTACCCCTTTAATAGACATTTTGCGCAGTCTAAGAGACCCCAAACACCATTAGAAATCAGCACCAAAACTGGCTGATTAAGGACGCTATTGAAACGGGTGTCTTGGTTGAGAAAAGAAGAGGGTTTTGAAAGAAAGCATAGGTAGGAGAACCATCGTGAGATTTGAGTTTGTTGAAACCCTCCCCTTTTCCAATGAGCAAAACTTTGATGACAGACCACACAGTATGAGCCATGTGACACTATTGGAGACCACTGACTGTATGGATATTTGGCCCATGCCATAGGCAAACTTACACCAAAAATCAGCATGGTTACTGATTTCTACCTGTTGGATGGAGTATTTGTAGATACTGGTATTCTTAAGTCCTTACAACATTTACCAAAGATAGTCACTCAAAGAAAAAGGACACTTACCAAAAATAAATGGTCAATCAAGAAGGGATAAGAACTTACACTTGCTCTCGTGGTTCACACATCCATTAAGACTGATTTTTGGTATGTAGGTCCACCAAGGTATAAGTTGAATTGGAGAACAATGGAGAATTAGGGTAAGATTTAGGGTTTCATAGTAAAGAAGAAGATAAAGAAGAGAGAAGAAATGGTGGATGTCATGTGATTAGGTCACAATGACTCCATAAATCTTATTTATATAAAACCCAAATACCAAAGACAAGTATACCCCTCTAAGGAGGTATTTACATATATACCCCTCATACATGGAAATACGTAAATACGTATATGATAATAGTATATGTACCAAACATTCATGGGGTCAGTGGGCCTGAAAGAGTGTGCCACGTGACAGAGGATGAGATGCATCATCATGTCAGTCAAGAAAGGTTGGATGCCACTAATTCTGAAGTCCAAAAGACATCTAAACATCGACACAGAAAATTTCTATTGTACATGGATCTTTCAGATGCAAAATCAAGGGCACTATGACATGCATCTTACTACAATCTACCTTCTGATTCACGAACAACATTACCAAAGTTACAATGCCCCAATCAGTGATAAGCATTTGTCCATGTAACAGTAGTTCCAACAAAGATGGCCGTTAAATGGAAAATATGACGTGTAGCCTATAGCAAATATTAGCGTTGGCGACCAACATCAAATTTTGATATCGATAAATTTAGAGGACACTACCTATACATGGGAAGGTGGGACAACACGTTTTGGAACGAGTATTCTAAAAGCGCGTTGTGGGTCCCAGCCCTATGTTTAGGTGGCAAATCCCGAATGTACCAACGTCCTCATCTTATTAGAAGAACACAGACTAATGCTTGTGCGACGATGGTATGAAATTTCTACTAAACTACTCAACATTGATAGATCAAAATACCAAGATAAACATCTCATTAATTATAACAATGTGGAGCAACTGAAATCAACCCATGTTCAAATATAATTAAGTTCATATACATGATTGCCAATGTCAGCGATCCGCATACCAATCTCTTCAGCATGGTCAATTATATACTGCAAGTGCTCTTTCATAATTGGGCTGCAATTTTTCAAACCCATATTTCTTTTAATGGCAAATTCTAGAACCATACTCGCTATTCAAATAAAGAACAAAAACAGAGGGGTATAAATGTAAGCATACCAAAAGTCCTTGTTTAGACTTTTACCACTTCCATATTTCTTCTTGAAGTCTGCTTTCATACAATCCAAGGAGGCTATAGACACATGTTTTCCTACAGATTCTTTGGCAACGACACAATATGCTGCACAATCCAGAAAGCAGTACCACATCAAGACTTATGAAGCAGAAAATAGGTTACCTCATCAAAACTTAATGATTGAAATCACCGGAACCCCAACAAAGGAAAATTGGAAAATAAAAAGCTACATAATCCTTGTGTGGCAGTCACAACTATTAAGAACTTTGTAAGAATTCTTAAGTATGCTGAAAAGATAAATGCATTGAACAATACTAATCATCCTTATCCTAGAAATTCAATTATTTATCTCGACATCTAACTAAAGCGAGAACTTGGGTGCCTTCACCACTCATGGACTGACCGATAGCATTTGCTTGTGTACATCCAGCACTATTTCCCCCTATCCCAATTCAAATGTTCAATGACAAAAGGGCGTTTTCTATGAGGAAGGCTTCAGGGTTTTGGGCAAAGAATTTGAAACGCAAAGGCCTGAGCTGGATTTAAAGCATCCCATTTCCCAATTAGACCTTGACTGAGCATAAGTTGCAGTTCGAATTTGTTTTGCATTTCTTCCCAAAAATAAAGTCTTTCTCCATTAATCTTACCGATTTTCCTGATTCATTCCACAATTGAGTAAAAAATCAATGCCTGTCATGTTTCTCAATTACATTCTTCACTGGTGTAATTGATTTGTTGTTGCTTATATAACTGGAACTTATCTGTTGGAGGATCAATATTAATGAATTTTGTTCTGATAAATGTAGAATTTATTGAAGGCAAAGCACTAAAAGAAGAACAATATTAATGAATTTGAATACCTTACTCTTTCCAGATTGCTTTTTGCTTTAAAGGTTTGGAATGCATAGAATGTTGGGGCATTTGCAGTCCTTGTTTAAGACAACATTGAGGCACCATTGAAACCATAGATTCACCTCAATAGAATGGTGCATCAGCAAAGTATATAGAGAACATAACAATACCCAATGCACTGCATATTCACATGATTTCAAAATTTTGATATATGAATCAATTTCACCAGCCACCATGTATAAAAAACCTGAGCTGTTACATTTAGTTCAATCAATAGAGTCATAATACAACATTTTACTCATGCAAATAATAGCCTCCTTTTAAGTAGAAATAAAAGAAAATCAACCTGCATAAAAATCAGATTCTGAAGCGCATTTGCAGCATGTTCTTCCTCTCTAAACTGAACGTATACATTGCCACCTGCCAATAAAAAAATGAGGTGAAGTAAAAAACAATGACTTAGCAATGCAAGGAAAACTACCATGTAGTCAACCAAATTGTCACAGATGTTGAGACTCATCTCTCCATACTTGCTCTGCTCCTCAAATAGATCTTCATAAACATTTTGCAGTTCCAAAAGAAACCTTGCAGCCCACAAAAATAAAATACAACTCCAGCACACAAAAGAGGAAAGAATGGGTTTACCAAATGGCACGGAATATTAATAGCAACTCAACACCTCAGAGAAGAAGGCACTAATAGAGAAAATAAAATAAATATGCATTTTGAACAAAATAGATAAGCTCTACAGACCATAAATTATGCATTTTGACCAAAATAGAGAAAACAATCGGCTTCAACCGACAATACCTATCCATCCTACTTACGACCAAATCAAAATCTAAGGTTATCCTCAAGGGTTAATCATCTTCTGATATACAAAAACAGGGGAAAGAAAATATAACCATGGACACCAAAAGGTCACTCATGATTATCCACAAAGAACATCACAGTTGCTGGAAGACATGGAAGAAAAAAGGGATTGGAGTATAATGGGTTGTTCTTTAAAAAAGAGAATCGCCTATAACAACCATAATCAACAGATTAACACAACAATAGCAAAACCACACAAAGGACCAAATGGATGAAAATCAAATTATGTATCAAGAAGAACAAGGATGAAAATCAAATTAGAAAACACAAAAACCTAATTTCAAGATGATGTTCTACAAATCAGACCAAACAATAGTGGATATTGGATAAATAGCAAGCTGTAGATACAAAAAGCCAAAATAATCTAAATTTAAACTCACTGCAAATTGCAATAATCCAAACCATCAAAGGTCCTTCTATCTTATACAATAATTTTAATTATTGGTACAATGCTGGACCCTTCTGAAGAAAGGTCACCCAAATTGGTTTTTGGGAGGGTATTTCATCTATAAATGTTGGAGAATACCTGGAAAATCCAAAAGAAACATCTTTCCACTGATATTTCAGAAGCGCAGCAGCTCCAACATCAGGAAATATGGCTTCAAATCTCTACCAATGGACGAAGTTTGTCAGAGCTTGGGAATTGCAGTTCCAATACAAAATTAGTAAGAGTCAGCATTTATTTTTGCTTATCTATGAAGAGAATGTCAACCTCACTAATTCATCACTAACATTTCTGGATGTTAACAACTTGGATTTATTGTAGAAGCAAATTACCAAAAGGAAAAAACATGAGAAGAAGAAAATAAATTGATCCTGAAATCAAAATGTAATTTTCCTTTACTTTGAATGGAAAAATACCTACTGTTGTTCATTTACATCCATTTTATCTGAACGCAATAAAAAAATGAAAAAGTTTCACCCCACATTAATATGCAGTCCAAAGTCAAAACTGAACATAATTTCTCACATAGGCATAAACGTGGTCTTCTAACTGATAAGGCCATTTAAGAGCCTGAAGATGCTGAAAAGTGATTTCAGGATGTAATCCATTCATAAAATACTACATACATTACATTCTAACAATTTGAATGCCAAGTTTCCATGTGAAGGATAATAAGTTGTTATGCTGGATCACTTTAAATTGACTTTTAGAAGGAACATGCTTATCTATAATAAAAATGGGAAAACACAATCAGATGTGTGCTTTATTGATGATAAGTGAATTCAACATTTCCATAATCCCTGCCAGCCAACAGCAGAGATCTTGTACTGGATTTAGTCCATCCACTACATAGAAATCCCTGCATCCAAATACTCAAAAATCTCCATAGATGTGTATTTGGGTAACAAAGATCCAAGGTTTAAAATCACTAAAATTAGGCTGCGTATGGATGTTTGCAGATCTACATACCAAAATTCAGCTCGATTATCCATTAGATTAGAGTCTTTTTCTGTATAGAATTATGATAAAATGTTTCATAGAGTCGTAAGCAGATACTGGAAAATTTATAAGTTCGCTTAAGAAACTAAAATATTGAATTTCAAATTCTTGAAATTAAAAATTTAATACAATTGTGCACACAGATACGTTCAGTCTAAAGATGTTGGGTTGTTAGTCTAAAGATACCATGCTTTTATGAGATGTTTACAGTCAAACCAACAAAGAACCCAAACTTAGTATAAGATGCTTACAGTCAATATTAGTTCAGCAAACACCTTCCACGACTGGTCCAAATTTCACTGAAGCAAGTTTAATTTACCTACGATCTGGAAAAGAAAGGGGAAAAAACTAATGAATTATTAATTTCCAGTGATGCCGCTTAAGGTATAATTAATGAGGCTTTAACACTACAAAAATAAGAGCTGATAAAATGTTGAAATAGAATACCATGAAGACCTTGGACTAAGAATCAACCTGAATTTGAGAAAACAAAAACAAAATAAAAGGAAAAACTGATTTTAAAGAGCGGTCATTGCTCCAAAGTCACACAATAACCTGAAGATTCAACACAAAGTTCCAATCATCATTGCTCCAAGTCAAATTTACAATAATAAAAAACAAATCCATCAACAAAAAATTCCAATCCAAGGAAAAACAAATTCCTGCAAAACCCCAACTTTAAAGCTGTAATTTTTGAAAACAAAACAAACCATCTGATTTAAGCTTCAAATGGACACGAACCCAACAAAAAATCTGCTCCATTTCTTTCTTCAAGCAACAAAGAAAGGAACTTACTGTTACACAAAGCCCTACCGCTTATGCAGCAAACGGAGAACCGTCAAAACTAACTGTAGTTGCCATCAGCTGGAATAACTTCTTGTTGCCAACTCGCTATACCGTTAATCGTGTTGAGAGCCCATCTTCTTCTCAAACCCTAGATATTGCCTTGGAGATGGATCTGAAACCTAAGCAAAGGGGAAGGTCTCTATATATAATCAGACGGGTTATGTAAGATTTGCAAATCTTAAACCATTTTCAAGAAAGAACAGTTCTTAAATTAGAAAAAATGAAAATTAGTGATAAATTAAATTAAAAAAAAATTAAATACCCAGGAAAGGTAAAAGAAAAAGAAAATTCTTACAGAAAATCAAGCAATTAAAACCATTTACAGAAACCAAACCTAGATAAAGAAAACTCCACCAAGAGACAGAGAGAGACTAACACGTTTGAGCAATTCAAAAAAACCAACAATCCATAAAAAAGATCCAAGAATTTCGATCAAGATACAGGGGAGGAAATTGATGATCTTGGGCATTAGTTGGTGGAGAGGGAGAACCCAGGTGGAGTAGCTGGAGAAGCAATCGTAGCAACGTGAGGAGAGAGAGAGAGAGGTCTCTCTAAAAGCCCTACTATCCCACCTCGATCTTGCCAGAAACCAAGGAAATAAATTTCGCGAAATTATCGAAATATTTCCATTCATGTCGAAATATTTCCTGTGAATAGTAAATTTCGATCAATTGACAGTGTAAATATGTATTATTTCGGTCGAAATGTTTCGACATGTATGGAAACATTTCAATCGAAGGTAGGAAACATCTCATTTGGCTTTAAAACCGCTATAAATCCCATATTTGACCCATTTAACCCCTTTCCATATTTTTTTTAATAAAAAAGACCAATCCGTTGAAGATTTTTTGATTGATGGATTGATCATAAATCGAATCCCATTTTAGAGTTTTTTCAAATTCAAAATGGACGTAAGTATAAAATTCGATGCTATCATTTCTTGCTACAAATAGATAGATTAGGTGTAAATACATCAAATGTATGATATATTTATATTGGATTTGTTCACAAATTGAAGATTGTTTAGGGTAAAATTTTGAAATTTAGGGAAAACCCCAATTTCATTGGTTTTTACCCTAAACATCCATAATGGGGCATAAATTGGTTATATGTTGAATAACTTAGCTCATTCTACAAGTTGGTTGGGTTAAATTTTTTTTCAAAAAAATATTTAAACATTCAAAAAATTAAGAAAATGTTGCAAGTTAATAATAAACAAGTTTTCTAAAATTATGCATAATAGTAAGTGAACAAGGATTTGTTAATACCTTGATTTATGACTTTTTTTTATAATTAACAATTAAATTATAGTTATCTAATTAAATAATACCTTGACTAACTATCAAATTCGAAGATACCTGCCTCAACATATTAAAGACCGCTCATTCATTTTCACACTACATATGGTTGTATATTATGATTTGATAGCTTATGAGTGTATTTGTATGCTTGTTTTATCATTTGCCAAACTTTCCACAAAAATTTCCAGAATATTTCCATCATTTCCGCATTATTTCCGTCATTCAACGAAAAATGTATTATTTCCACACTGGTCGAATTGTTTCCACGAAATATTTCCACTTCTGGGATGGTTGAAATAAACCTCGAAACCGAAATTTATTTCCTTGATAGAAACCATACACGCCGAAATCACCCTCTCCACTGACCCTGAAGATTTCAGTGCCGAAATTGAGGGATTGGTTTGGCCATCCAACCCTCGAAGATGATAGGCTTGAGATCGACTCGAGCGACGTAAATGGAGACTGTGTGAGCGGCGGGGCCGCTGTCAATCATGCAAGCTCAGATGTTTAGGGTTTGGAGTTCGTACTGGATCCAGAGGCAAAGGCTTTGGCCGGAGTTGTAGAGAGAGAGGCAGCGGCGGAGGTGATGGTGGTGTGATGTAGACCGTGCGGCGGTGTCGAAGATCTTAGGGGCCAGGAGCGTGCGCATGAGAGAGAAAGAGGGAGTGATGAGAGGAGAGGGGGGAGAGGGTGAGAGAGAGGAAATCAACCCAAAACATAAAAATGAAGGCGTGCAAGAGGGAAACGTGAAAAAGATGAGCGGGTGACGCTTGGGAGACGTAGCGGCAAGAGAAAGAGAAAGGGCGTGGTGAGGTGAAGTTTCAACAGCGAGGAAGGAACTGAGAGAGAGAGAGAGAGAGAGAGTTCTAAGTTCGGGGGTGGGGTGGAAAACTGAGTGTCAAAAAATGAGCAGGATGCCGAAAAAAAGAGCGAGATGCCAAATTAAGTAGTGGCCGAGATTGACCGTTCCAAATTGGATGGATGAATTCTAAGTTTCAACGCAATGCAATTCCCAACTGAGGTATTTGTAGGTAGTTAAGATGTGATCAAGCTCACAATTCATAGTTTCAACACAATGCACTTCCCAACTGAGGTATAAGGCTACTATGGGCTCAATTCCACACCCTTCTACTTCTAAAGAATTCGTTGCGGGAATGTATAAGTACAATGGTCATTGGTAGAACCATCACCAAACAACACATGGAGGTTTCTTAGGTGATTGATGTATCACATTATTGCAGCACTGTCGAATAAACATTCAGTGGCATTCCAATAGCTTGAGCACCCAGGTTGGTGCTCAAGCAGTTCATTATATCCAACAAACTTAACTGCCAAACTTTAACGTAACAACCTCCACAAGTGGAATTAGATTCAAGAGGGCCAATAATTATATCTAGATCGAATGATAGATGTTTAACAGCCATTTCCTAAAAAACCCAATGAAGCTTTTGAAAAGAAACATTGGAAGAAATCAACCTCACCAATCCCCATAAAAGCTCACATGACAAGTAAGAAAGGAAGCCCAATTCTTGCGCAATAGGTGTTAGAACAGTTGCAACTAACACCAAACAACCCTGAAACCCAACACAAGCTTACCACCAATCTTATCTGCCCATATACAGTTCAAAAAAATTTGAACCGTATGGCTGCAATATGGCTGCAAGCTGGACCAACTATATCTAGGTGATAAAGAGTCGAGCATGCACCCTAATTCCCTGTTGCAATTTCCAATATTTACTCCTCATAAAATAATAATTAGTTGAGCCAGAAAAGTGTCCAATAAAAATCTCAACAACTCTTCGTCCATGCCTTCGGTTAGAAGTGTTTTTAGAGGTGTGTGAGGCGTACGCCTTGAGGTGTGCCTCAAGGCGAAGCACTTATAAAACACCTTGGGGGAGCTGCGAAGAGGCAGAAAAACAATGGAGGCATAAGTCTCAATCCAAGAGGCATAGCTGAGGCGTGCGCTTCAAGCTGAAGTGTACGCCTCAACAACGCCTCTTGGAAGAGGCTTACGCCTCAACTGCTTTTCTTTTGGGCACACTTGTTTGCAACTTAAATAGAAAAAAAAAAAAAATTGGCCCACGTGTTTTTTATCAACGTAAGTTTACAACTTACAAATTATAAATAAAAAAACCTTGTGCCTTCTTTTAAAAGCTATATAATAAAAAAAAAACCTAGTTTTATATTATTTTCTTCAAACCCTTTCGTATTCTACCCTTCATCTCAGCCAGCAAAATCAAGGGGCCCTCCAAGTCTCCAACAACTGACGTCAGCCAGCATCGAGGGGCCCTCCAACATCAACACCTCCAGCGCCAATGGACGAGTCAACAGCACCCTCCAGCCTCTAGCATCCAATGGTTACAGGTACACCTTCTTCCTCTTCTCCTTTTTGTTTCTGTACTTCCCATTTTTCTTCTTCTTCTTTTTTAATTCTATTTTCTGTTTATGCTCTTCGCGCTTTTCTGCAACAGTTTTTTTTCATTTGAATTCAGTTCCTTTTTCTGCAACTCTGTTTTTATGTTGTCTACGTTTTATTTATTTTTCTTCTTCCTCATCCTTTACTGTTTTCTGAAAATTCAGTTTACGTTTTCTTCTTCTTTATGCTGTCCACGTTACTTTCAGCCCACGTTTTCTTCTTCTTGTTCTTCTTCTTTATGTTGTCAACGTTTACTTTTAGGTGCATACAAAGAAGAGAAACCGGTCAGAGCAACAAAGGTTAAATGCTCTTGTTTTTATTATGTACAATCTGAAGTTGAGGGAAAGGAACAAGAAAGAAAAGCGAACCCGAATTTTGATCCTATCTTAAAAGAGTACGTAGACTCTGATGGCGTGTGGATCACCGAGGAACAAGAACCATTACTTCCTGCTGGAACAAAATGGTTGGAGGAAGAGAGTCTACTTGTTGATGTTCCGTCGATAACTCAACTTAAAACTGAAGGTGGTGAAGAGTCCATTACTAATATTGGAGGTGTTTGCTCTAGATCTAGTGCTCAAAAAGGATGCGTGAGGATGTAAGAGAGACTTCATAATCCCAAACCACAACCCAAAAGACCCAAAGTAAGCACCAACTACCAAGTAGTAAAGTATTGGATCATTGAATAATTGATTTCTAATTTTAAGTTCATTTATTTTTAATTAAAATAGTATTGATAATGCTTTTTATGTCTAGGGCATGCTGGTATTGATGAAGGCAAGAGTATTAATCTACAATTGATTGATGAGGAGGATAATTTCAGCTTGGACTATCAAGAAGAGGATGTTCATGTAATTGATGAAGATGCATTTAATTTAGTAGAAGATGTTATCAGATACGTAGAAATACGTATTTATCTTGTATAGGGATCGTTCTGTAAATACCTCTTATGAGGGGTATACTTGTTTATGTAACCCTTTATAAATAAGATTTATGGGGTCATTGTGAGATTAATCACAAGACATCCATTTCTCCCTCTTCTCTCTTTCTCTCTCTCTCTCTCTCATCTTGTGGAACCCTAATTCTATAATTCAACTTGGTATTAGAGCAAGGTTGCAGGGCTGATAGAAGGGTTTCTTCTCTGACTTCATCCAGGCCATAGGTTAACGTCAGCATCGTACAGACAGGTCTCCTCCTTTTCTCCCCAAACTCTACCATTAGCTAGATCTCATTTTTTAAGGATTTTTGGATATTTTTTCACGATTTTTGGGATCCATCTCAAGGGTTTTTGAGCCATTTTCCTCGAAAAATAAAGAAAACTTAGTTTTCGAACCAGCGGGTTTTTCTAACCATTAATGACCTTTTTGGGGGGGGTTTGTTGCTTCGATCTAGTCCCCCCCAATCTCAGCAACATGTGGATATATCGCATGAGTGATTCCACGAAGGATTGAAGGTTGTGGGAACTTTTTTCTACCCACTAGTTACCGCCGGTGACTTTTTTAGCCAATTTGGGCTATCGGTTGGATCTTCATCCTTCCTCTTATGATCTCAGATCTATTTGTAATGCCTTCTAGTAGCTTTAGGATGTTTTTAACCATCTCTATGCTGCTGTTCTCTGCCATTAGCCTTCCTGAGATGCTTATTTGAGTCCTAAAATGCCTATTAGGACCTATTCGAATGTTTCTTGGCTCTTGATGTGGTGATTTAGTCTCCTGGATCTCGATTTAATCTTCAATCTGGTACTTCTATAGTTTCTTTGGCCGTAGTCTTCATGGCAGATCCTCCCGTGGTTCCTCCACCTTCCTTGGTTTCTCCATCCGGGTCAGAAGTGAGCAGAGAAGTTCCCTCCAGTGGAGTTGGAGGCCCCAAAGTGCAACACTTAGCCTATGAGAACCCAAGTTTGTAGATCACCTCAGTGAAGTTAGATGGCAAGAACTACTTACGTTGGGTTCAGGCTGCACGGTTGTTCATTGGGGGCCGTGGGAAATTTGGCCACACTACAGGAGATAAGGTTGAGCCTCCCAGATCTGATCCCTCTTATCGATAGTGGCAGACAAATGATCTTATCATGTCATGGCTCCTCAACTCTATGGAGCCTGTATCAGTGATAGTTTTTTATTCATGTGCACAGCGCAAGAGATTTGGGAGATCACTGAGAAGACCTATTCGCAACAACAGAATGATGGACGAACATTTCAGCTACGACAGACTATCTCCCACTTCCGGCAAGGGGAGAAGTCTCTTTCTCAGTACTATACTGCTCTTCGTACCTTGTGGCAGGAGCTTGATCATTATTACTCCTATCAGCCTCTCAATCCCACAGAGATTGCCCCTTTCGTCGATACATAGAGAAGGGCCGGATCTTTGATTTTCTTGTTAGCCTCAATCCTTCTTATGAGTTGGCTCGTGTTCAGATCTTGAGTAGCAGGGTGGATCTTCCCTCTCTCAGTGAGGTGTACGCCTATCTTCAGAGTGAAGAGAGTTGGCGGATCTCTCTTCAGAGTGAGCATCTCCTTCCAGAGCGATCAGCGCTAGCCGCCTCTCCTGCTTATCAGCCTCAGTAGTCACAGCAGCCTCAGAGAGGCTCATTTTATCAGATTCCTGTCTCAGCTCCATCCTATGCTCCCATTCGACCTTCTTCTGGGAAGTCCTTGACTAGAGAGAGGCCCAAGTGCGATTTCTGTGGCAAGTTAGGGCATGTGCGTGCCAAATGTTGGAAGTTACATAGTCGCCCTAGCCAGCCAGGGTCTTTTGGTGCTCATACTGCCAGCGTGGATACTTCGGTTTTAGCTCCTCCTGGACATTCTCTGACTATCTCTCCAACTTTAGCTCCTCCTGGTGGTATCTCAACCATAGAGCTTGTAGGCCTTCGACGATTGCTTCAGCAGCTGGATGGTCGTTCTGCAACATCGTCCACCTCCTTTGCCCAATCAGGTAAACCTAGACCTGCTCATCATATGTCTCTTCCATCGTCCAGTCCCACTTGGATCATTGATTCTCGGGCGTCAGAACACATGACGGGCATGTCTTCCTTAATTTCCAGTTATACTGTCTGTTCTAGCCGTGATAAGGTGAATACAGCTGATGGCACTTTATCTTCTGTGTCTGGGAAAGGGAATATCCTTCCCTCTCCCCAATTGCTTCTTTCTTCTGTTTTGCATGTTCCTAGATTTACTTCTAAACTACTTTCTGTTAGTGCTTTGACTAAAACCCTAAACTGCAGTGTCACTTTTTCCCCTCCTTGTGTCTTTCAGGACCTAGAGACAAGGAGGACGATTGGCACTAGACATAAAGCTAATGGCCTCTACCTTCTGGATGGACACCTTCCTGAGCCCACAGCACTATAGTCTTCTGCTAGTAGTAGTAGTAGTAGTAGGATAAATGTTGTTTTGAACTGGCATGCTCGTCTGGGGCATGTCTCTTTTCAGTATTTGAAACTTTTATTTCCTAGTTTGTTTACTTCTGTTTCTTTTTCTGTTTTACGCTGTGAGACATGTGAGCTCTCCAAGCATTGTAGATCAAATTATCCCTCCAGAGGTAATAGAAGTTCTACTTGTTCTGACATTGTGCATTCTGATGTATGGGATCCTTCCCCAACTACTTCTATCTTTGGCTTCCGCTACTTCATTTCCTTTGTTGATGATCATTCTAGGTGTACATGGGTTTATCTCATGAAAACCAAGGATGAAGCTCATTCTATCTTTTAGGGTTTTCATAAGATGAACCAAACCCAGTATGGTATTTCCATCAAGGTTCTTCGTACTGACCAGGGTGGCGAATATATGTTTGGGGGCCTTCAACACTACCTTCTTGACCATGGGATTTGTCATCAAAATTCTTGCAGCTACACCCATCAACAGAATGGTATAGCTGAGAGAAAAATGCGACATTTGACTGAGATAGCTAGATCTCTTTTGATTGGCTCTCATGTCCCTAAGACCTATTGGTCAGATGCTGTGTTGACGGCTGCCTACTTGAGTAACAGAATACCCTCTCGTGTTCTCAATTTTATATCTCCTCTTCAGGTTCTTTCCCCTGATTCTCCTCTTTTCTTTGTTCCTCCTCGCATCTTTGGGTGTGTATGTTATGTACATATCCTTGGTCCTTATCGCACCAAACTAGATCCCAAAGCACTCAAGTGCGTCTTTCTCGGTTACTCCTCTACCCATAAAGGGTACAAGTGTTACCATCCATCCTCTGGGAAGAAGTTTGTATGCATGGATGTCACCTTCCGTGAGGAGCTTTCTTTTTTCTCTTCCACCTCTCTTCAGGGGGAGAGTAGTAATGAAGAGAGGTGGAATGTTCCTCTTCCTGCTATATCCCTATCTCCTCCTCTAGAGTTTGAGAGGCCTCCACCCACTCATACTACTAGTGTGATTGATAGTGCTCCAGGAGCTCAGAAAGAGCTCAAAGTCTATAACAGAAGGGCGACAGTCACAGCTGATCCAGGACCAGTGGTTCCTTCCTCAGATCCAGGTAATCCTCCATCTCTCCAAATACCTGTTATTCATTGTCTACTGATGATTCTGATCTTCCTATTGCTATTAGAAAAGGCATCAGAAGTTGTACTCAACATCCCTTGAGCAACTTCGTTTCCTATGATGCCTTGTCACATTCGTACAGAGCCTTTATCACATCAGTTTCCACCATTCCCACTCCCTCTTCCGTGGCAGAAGGGTTTGCACACCCTAAATGAAAAGGTGCTGTGGTAGAAGAAATGAAGGCACTGGATAAGAGCAAAACTTGGGAGCTTGTTGACTTGCCAAGAAGCAAGAAGCCGGTTGGATGCAGATGGGTGTTCACAGTGAAGTACAAGGCCGATGGGTCAGTAGAGAAGTACAAGGCCAAACTGGTCACCAAAGGTTACACTCAGACCTACGGGATTGACTATGTAAAAACCTTTGCACCTGTGGCAAAGATGAACTCCATCAGGGTTTGTTGTCTGTAGCAGCAAACCAAGCATGGCCTTTACATTAGCTGGATGTGAAGAATACATTCCTTCATGGTGATCTGCATGACGAGGTCTATATGGTACCTCCTCCAGGGTTCACTCCCCCTGGGGACAGCAGCAAGGTGTGTCATCTGAGGAAAGCCCTCTATGAGCTTAAGCAATCCCCCAGAGCTTGGTTTGAGAGGTTCACTCTAACAGTGAAGAAGTTGGGATATACTCAAAGCCAAGCCGATCACACCCTATTTGTGAAGCACTTAGGAAAGAGCACTACGGCCCTCATCGTCTATGTTGACGATATCATTCTGACAGGGAATGATGCAAATGAGGTGATCAAGCTAAAGGATCATCTAGCAGGCAAGTTTGAGACCAAAGATCTGGGACTCCTCAAGTACTTTCTTGGCATAGAAGTTGCAAGATCCAGCCAAGGGATCTTCATCTCACAAAAAAAGTACATCCTAGATCTATTGAAGGACTCTGGCAAGCTGGGAGCTAAGCCAGTGGAGACCTCCATAGAGCAGAATCACTAGTTGGCCGACTCGAGTAGTATACCTTTACAGGATGTGGGGAGCTTTCAGAGATTGGTTGGAAGGTTGATCTACCTCTCCTTGACTCGTCCAGACATTGCCTATGCAGTCAGTGTTATCAGTCAGTACATGCATTCTCCTAGAGAGGTTCACTTAGAGGCAACTCACAGGATATTGAGATACCTCAAGTCTACTCCTGGCCGAGGCCTCATTTTTCAGAAGAATGGCCACATGAGAGTAGTCATATACTGATGCAGACTGGGCTGGTGCCAAGGATAACAGGAGATCTACCTCAGGCTATTGCACCTTTGTGGGAGGCAATCTAGTTACCTAGAGGAGCAAGAAGCAACCAGTAGTTGCCAGATCCAGTATAGAGGCAGAATTTAGGGCAATGACCCATGGCTTGTGTGAGATACTCTGGCTGAAGATGTTGGTGGCTGAACTTGGCTTTCCAGTCGTGGGACCCATGACAACAAGGCGGCTATTAGCATTGCTCACAATCCAATGCAACATGATCGGGCCAAGCACATTGATGTGGATCGCCACTTCATTCGGGAGAAGATTGTATCTGAGAAGGTTTGTAACCCCTTTGTGAAGACAGATGAGCAAGTAGCCGATGTCTTCACCAAAAGAGTTCTCAGTTGGCAACTTCATAGATGTTTATGCAAGTTGGGCATGAAAGATATTAGATATCTATGCGCCAACTTGAGGGGGACTATTATCAGATACGTAGAAATACGTATTTATCTTGTATAGGGGTAGTTCTGTAAATACCTCTTATGAGGGGTATACTTGTCTTTTTTTATGTAACCCTTTATAAATAAGATTTATGGGGTCATTGTGAGATTAATCACAAGACATCCATTTCTCCCTCTTTTCTCTTTCTCTCTCTCTCTCTCTCTCTCTCTCTCTCTCTATCTCTATATCTCTCTCTCTCATACTATGGAACCCTAATTCTAACCCTAATTCTATAATTCAACTGAAAATTGAATGTTTGATTGGTGTTGTGCTTTTTTGTTAGATTTGTTGGAACTTGGAATTGGAAATATGAAACTTGGAACTGGAAGTATGCTTTTTTTTTTTTGAATTTTTACTACATATATTTAAAATTTTCAATACTTATCTACCTAAAAAATGCATGCACGTGAGGCTTATGCCTCAAGGCTTTGGCTAGTGAAGCGCCTCACCTCACGCCTTAGAGTTTAAAAACAATGGTTAGAACAACTCCTAGAACTCCGGTAAAAGAAATTTTAATTGCCACACACAAGTAGAGAATCTTAACTTGAAACTTACTGATCTACGCTATCCTTCGTATCTGTTAGGATCAGGATGTTAACGATGTGCACGATTCTCACCCATAGTTAAAATGCTCAAATGTCAAAATCTTATGATATGACTAAAATGGTTGAAAAACATGACTGATTTTCAAGGTGCTGCTTTCTGAGAATTAAGAACAAAGACCAAGGACCAAGTCTGTGTGTTGCACAATTGATTGAGGAATAGTAGATTAAGTAATAGTGGAAGAAGGACTAATAGAACAGGCTTATTTTAAAGCTCATACAATACCTTAAGAGCAAAAAACTGGCCAGTCCATTTGTACATTTTGACAGTGTATCCATGCATCTAAACAACCTACTGTCTGTTTTATTGTGATTTATCTGTTAATTGGCATTTCTCAATTTGTACATTTTCTCTATTAGCCCTTGTCTTCAATCCTCTATTTCTTTTAGCAGAACTGTGCTTTGAATTGCAAACTGTTTAAACAGATAGAAGTCACTGTATGATTTCAATTGACTCATGATAATACTTCGTATTATATATATTTGAATGCTGTTTGTTAAAATACTCCCGTTGTATTAGACCTGTGACCTCCCCACAACCCTACCAAGAGGGCATTGGCTTGTTAGTCTTTGCCCATAGTCATGAAAACCCGAGAATTTCAAAATAGGAGCTTTGGCAAATGGATTGTGATTGTGTCTGCATTCTGCCTTTCACAATGTGTCTGCTGCAGTTCCCATCACCTTATATTGCAATAAAAACAATAAGGAACACTTTCAAAGGGACTAACATGGAGTGACCTCCATACAAAGATATGGAGGTCATCTAAGAGAATATTTTATTGGTAAGCTGGTAGCACTGTAGCAGTGAGTAGTAGAATCATCTACGCCAAAACACATTGAACAATAACAACGACAATACGAACCACACATGAACTATAGAACATCATTTGTTGAAGTATTGGGTTGTTTCTATTTTATGTTTTTAGTGGAGTTGCAGTTTTTTATTCTATTTTTGTCCATAACTGTGTATATAGAATATTTAACTTGTTTTTCTTATTCTAACTAGTACAACGAGTTCAGTGTGTGTTTTATTTCTTGTTTTATCATCAAGGAAATGGTTTCTTTTCTGTTTTTAGAGCTTGGAATTTAACTTAATATGTTCCGTTGCTATGTCAATGCCAACAAGTGCTGGTTTTTAGCTAGTTAGTTATAGGTCCATGGGTTTGTCTTGGGCAGGATGAGTGGACTGGGCCAAGCAGCTTACTTGGAGGAACCTCAAAATTGATAGATCAAATGGATCAACATTATCAAGATTTACCAGTTTCAGTGTAGGAAAGTTATGAATGTTTATTGCCAATCAATGAGGGATGAGGCTGAATTTTTTGTTTTTTTCCCTCCATTTTCATTTATGCACTAGTAGTTGGATGGGGCAGGTCCACAGGGGGGATCATGGAATGCACGTACTATTAGAGCTACCAATTTAGAACCACATTCTTGCTCAGGCCTTTGTCACTTGAGGATGCTAGCAGTCTAGTACAACTAGCGACCAGAAATTGTGTTTCCTTGAAACATATCAAACCACATTCACACATTACACACACACATACCTACATATATACACATGAAGCCATATGAAAAAAAAATATAATTCCACCTAGGTAGAACTACCAGAACAGCTTCAACTAACAAAACACGTTAAAACAAATTTAACCTCTTACAAATGCCAAACATCAGAACAAACCTCCTTAAAACAAACTTAAACTACAAAAGATCGTACAATAGCTTACATGCAACAAAGCTCCATGCATTCAAACAAAATTACCTTAAATCCAAAAATTAAGCAGAGACTACTCTTAACAGGCTGAAATATGAAAGAAAGCCTAATAGAGCAAAAACAAAGCAGCAATACAGATATTGAAGCTCAAACTACATAAAATCGCCTGAATACAAAATGAACTTGAGGAACTCAAAGATCTACTCGAAACTGACCAAAATACACGTCAAAATCTTGCCAACAATGCTTAAAATTAGAGAATAGAATGAAATTTTCAAGTCAAAAAAATGAAAACAGGCCCGCTAATGACATGACCAAGTGCCAATTCCCACAACCTAACTTGAGAAACTTTAGAGACATCTTCAAAAGCAGTAAACTAAGCAGAGTTATATAGTTACTAATAAACACCTAAGGATTTAATCAAACATCTAGTACATTTTTGTTTTCCTTCATTATTTATTGAGATTCACTTTCAACAAATTATTCCATGTCAATCAAAGTAAAACAAAGAACAGAAATTTGCAATAACAATGCTCTGTTGATACCAGAAATTTGGAAGAATTTATTATCAGTTAAACAATTTACTCTTGAAATGTATTTTTGAGTTCTCTTCCTCTTGTTTATTAGTTAAGAACTTAAGAGTGCTACAGTGTTTTAAGACAGTGGAGTGCACACACCCAATTTAAATTTATTTAATTCTTGGGTATTGCTAGCCAAGCTGAAAATCAATAGGGTTTATAAATTTGTTATTTTTGCCATTTTAGCATTACCATAAAAAATTCTTTCGATAGCATTTTCCCCCTAAATTTTCACTTTCCACCAACAAAAGCCTAAAAGTACCTCATGGACCTCACTTTGATTCGAACACTAGCTATATCAAGTTCTTTCATGAAACCAAACTAATAAAGCACCTAAGGATTTACTCAAACATCTAGTACATTTTTGTTTTCCTTCATTACTTTTTGAGATTCACTTTCAACAAACTTATTCCATGTCAATCAAAGTACACCTGCAATAAGATTCAGCCAAAGAGCTCAAAGTCCTTTACATTTACAATTAAATCGAAACTTCTCATAAATTATTAAATTACTTAAATGTGGGTACTGGAATATGCTCTCTCTAAATTGCAATCTCTAACCAATTACAAAGAATAAAATATTGCCTATATACACCATCTTTGACAAATTCCCGTTTGCCTTCCCCAATAGAAATACACAAATAGGCCTACATATTGCTGCTTTTCGTTACAAAAAAAAACTAACAACAATGAAAGATGATAGTGTTAATATAGTACCAATAGGCCTACATGTTAATTTAATCCGTACAATACCAATCACGAAGGTTTGTATAAATCAAGGGGCTATGAACATCACGTAGTCGGTTGAATGGCATGACTGGGTGAAGATGAATTATCAATAAAACATGTTTACAAGCCAGAAAATAACACTTATTTTCACTAAAAAATAGTCCCTTCAATGGAACATGTTTCCTAACCCAATTGCAAAACAAAGGCATTGTATGCACTATGTACCATTGCAGATACCGTTTTACTGGTTATGCATTAGGTGGATGCAGTGTTGCACCCAGCCACCATAAACTCCAGGAGGTTATAAACACAAACAGATTTGCATTGAAGTCATAATTCCTATCTAATGCAGCCTGCTGCCCAGGCAGACCAACAAATATGAATGCCTAGTGCAGTTTCAAGGAGGAGGCATTTACAGCTCGGCTTACAGTCAAGGAGCAACCACCATATTCAAGTAGACATTGGGTGAAACACTAGTTGTAGTCCTTACCTATAGGTTTAAGTAGGGATCCAAGGATTCCACTGTATTAAACAAGTGGATCAAAAAAACAGATCAGGCCTCATACATCTGCTATGGCTCTAACATGGTTACTAAGATATCACGAATTCTCCAATATAATCGAACCATAAAAAGTAGGCCTCAAACTCATCCATTCATCATCAATATTATCACAAAAAACAAAAATAAGAGATTCCAAAGAACCTTTTTAGAAAATAAAATGCCTTGAAATGGCAGAAAAAAGAAACAAGTCACTCAAAAAGCCTAATTGCAAAAGGAAGCTTCTAATAACAACCAATTACCCAAAAAAATTCAGAGAAAAATATTTATTTTAAACTAATCATTACGAAAAAAAATACCCAACAACAATGAAAATAGATCATATGAGTTCATCGAAATGATTGATTTTCTACTTTTTATTATAGATCGTCTAAGAATTAGTTATAAAAACGCAAAAAAAAACAGATCAATGTTCATCAATAATGGAAATAAGAAAGCAAAAAACCCTAATCCATTAATCAAAGCAACAATTTTTTGCTAAGTGATGAATTATATAAAAGAAAAAATGAATATACAGGAGCAACCACATCAGCCAGATAGTAGGCACAACATGTGCAACCCCAACCTAGACTGATGAGTCAAAAAAAAAATATTCAAAAGGAAGCATCAAGAACCAAATCTATAGTACCTAGTTGACAAATCCTCTATCGCACGAAGAAAAGTAGGTCTGCCATCAATCCACCGTATTGAGTCACATGGAAGATTGGCGCCTATCTTAGCACAAGTATCAGGGCCAAAATTGGTTTCTCTCCAAGTCAAACTTATCCAAAACCATTCAAATCTTGATTTTATAGAGTCCCATTTATCACGTACTTTCCAAGGAACATCATCCTTTAGGAGTGCCTTATGGCAGCTTGCGAGTCCGATTCGATCCAAATGCGTTTCCAGCCTTTAGACAATGCAAAACTCGCACCTTCCACAATAGCAAAGCACTTTGCTATGTAGTTTGTAACAAGTCCTAAACACCCAGTGAGCACTCCTCTAATATGGCAATTGTACTCTCCCATTAGAACTCCAAATCCACCAGTCCTTGGATTACCACGAGATGATCCATCACAATTAAGCTTTATTGTACCCATTTGCGGAAGATTCCACATGCATGGTCTGGTATATGGTGCATTCCTATACGTGGGAGTAATCCCACACTTCTTCAAAAAATCCAACTCACGTCTAGATAGTTATGTTTTGGCTTTGATTTCCATCTCAGAAAGTGTTCCTTTGATATTATGGATGAGCACGGCAGGTACCATTCGAGACCCATCAAAAATAGTTGCATTCCTGGCATGCCACACAAAGACAATCGTGATAATCGAAATGGCCCTCCAAATTCACTGAACTATAGGGCTGTTGTTTCTGCAACATGGGAATAGGGATGTCCAACTCAACATGCCTGACCAAACCAGCTGGACTAGCATGCATTCAAAAAAAATGTGTATCCCAGATTCCAAGTTCTTCTTACAAAAAGCACACCTAGAAGCAATTGGTATCCCTCTTCTCTGAATAGCATCATCCGTAGGAAGATTCCCATGAATGATTTTCCATGCTATTGCCGATGTACGTGGGTGAACACTAGCATTCCACACCTATTTCGACCAAGCCACCTTAGTGTGCTTTACCCGGATGGCTTCATATGCCATTTTGATAAAGAAACAGCCATTCTGTGATGCCTTCCAAACTCTCATGTCCTCCCTATCTGGTGCTAGACCAGACCGTTGATTTAAACTAATCCCATCTTGTTGGATTATGTTAATCAGAGCTAGAGGATACACCCACTGACGGTCTACTAGAAAGCTGCTAACAAAAGATCTACATCTCCTCCTAGTAGCTCTGTCAACTTGTGTAAAGAATAATATCTTATTCTAGTTTTGGCAAAGATTCCGTATGACATAAACATACTTGTAACCGTTCCTACGAGTACTAGTGTAGCTTCGAAGTTGTTGTGGTACGCATTCTTCGCCGACTACGTGAAGACTAAAAGACGAAGATCACAAGAATCAGACGGTTGATGACATGAGTCATCTGAGTAACTGCTTCTCGCCTGTTAAAGATCGTGTACGCTCGCATAGGAAAGTAAGAGACTTAGTGACCATAGGAATAGGCTATTAAAATCTAATTAATGGTTAAACTAAGTCAAAGGACTAACCCTAGTCATTTCGTGCAAAGAGAAGTAAAAATATTGACTGAGGGAAGTCTAATCGATTGGACTGTGAGAACCAATCGAATGGACTCTACAAGACAGAAACTTCCCAGAGCACAATAGATTGGAGTCTTATCTACAATCGATTGGACCAAGTTCGATCGATTGGACTGTGAGAACCAATCGATTGGACCATACGAGACAGAACTTCCAAAGTACCCAATCGATTGGACCCTGAGTACAATCGATTGCTTTTACGAACAAAAACCCATCCGTACAGTACAATCGATTGAACCAAGTGTACAATCGATTGGACTTCGCAGAAAGTGTCAATTTCAGATCCGGTTTTTGTGGTTCCTTATCCCCACGACTTGCACGACCTAGAGGTTCCATATTCTTATAAATAGAGCACTCTTGAGCTATATAATACACACAACAAGAGAGAAAATAGTAAGCTTTCTATACTAAGAATAGTTCTTGTTATTGAAAAGAAAGAGCCTTAGTTTTGAATACTTACCTTGTGAGGTTTTCTCTTCCAAAGATCAAAGCTGAGAGCTCGATCCATATTCTGCCTATGTTTTCCATTTATAATCTTAACCTAGTAGTCAGAGAGTACCAGTGTGACTCAACACTCTTGAGCAACTGCGGGTTCAGGGTGTATTGAATCCTGTAAAGACTATCGTGTGAGAATTAAGATTGGGGTGTACTGATTGAAGGTAGGTTTGGGGTGTACCAAACTGAACAAGCAGCAAAGGCTTCGTGATTGGAAGGGCGTGCGTAGATTTGTAGCGTGGAGCCAGAGGACGTGGAAGCACCGGTAGTGGGCCTTGGCTAAGGTTGGAAGCTACATTTGCAACGGTATTGCCTAGGTAACTTCTGTAACTCAACTTTCCAGTTAGTGATACTTTCCGCTTGGTCGCGTGGTTTTTCCTTGGCTAAGATTTCTATGTAAAAGGATCGCATGTGTTATGAGTTGTTTAATTTCCGCACTATTGTTTGATTAACTCAAATGACACAGAGATATATTTGATTTTAGTCGGCTGATATAATCCTTTCATTATCAATCAACTGTTTTATTTTGGTATGCGATTTTATTTACCCCTACTAGACCAGTAAAGTTGTTTAGGTTAAAGCAATTTTTAATACAAATCAACCCCCCTTCTAGGTATTGTGTAAAAGAGAACGAACGGTTATTTCAATTGGTATCAGAGCGGGTTCACTCATTAACGGTTTAATCACCCGAGTGAGTTCCTACGTATAGTGTGTTTTCTTTTATATCTATAAAAATGCTGAAAGAAGGGTTCACTGTGAATAGTCGTAGTGACTCAAACAGTGAAGATCAAGGTGATCTTTATACTGCTTATAAAAAATTGTATAAAGAAAGCCTGAGGCTAGTAAAAGCAAGTAAGAAATTGACAAATAGAGTTGAATTTCTCGATTCTGAAAATTCTGCTTTTAAACTAGACAATAATAAATTATCTGTGCTAGTTGGTCAGCTTAGAGAAGAGAAGAAATCTCTTCAAGAGAGAAACCAGTTCTTAGAATGCAAGTTCCAAACTTGTACGGATGCTAGGAAGTCTTAGTAGAATTTTAGGGTTTCAAGAAGAGAGGAGAAGAAGAGAGAAAAAGAAGAAGGGAAAGCGTTGGAGAGTTAAATCTACCAACGTCCCACAATATTATTTATATTACTAGGTCAAAACAATTACACCCACATTAATACCTCCACCCACCATATATCTTATATTATATTCTCTCTCATACTGACAACACTCCCCCTCAAGTTGGTGCATGAATATCGATCATGCCTAACTTGTCCAAACAAGCCCGAAATTGAGCAACCGCAACACCTTTGGTGAGAACATCAGCCACTTGTTCTGACGTAGGCACGAATGGTGTACAGATTACTCCTGAAGTAACTTTCTCGCGAATGAAATGTCTATCCACTTCGATGTGCTTTGTTCTATCATGTTGCACGGGATTATGTGCAATGCTTATGGCCGCCTTGTTGTCACAATATAACGACATAAATCCTTCAATCGGGAAACCTAGCTCCCTAAGTAAAATTTTGAGCCATACTAGCTCACACAGACCATGGGCCATAGATCGGAATTCGGCTTCCGCACTTGACCGAGCTACCACTTGTTGCTTCTTGCTCCTCCAGGTTACTAGATTGCCTCCCACAAATGTGCAATAGCCTGAAGTAGACCGTCTATCATCTTGGGCACCAGCCCAATCTGCATCAGTAAAGCCTTCAACCCTCGTATGCCCATGACGACGAAATAACAATCCCTTCCCTGGGGATGACTTCAAGTATCTCAAGATACGGTTAGTAGCTTCCAAGTGCGGTGTGCGAGGCGCGTGCATGTACTGGCTCACCACACTCACGGCATATGCAATATCCGGTCGTGTGTGAGCTAGGTAGATGAGGCGTCCCACGAGTCTCTGAAAGCTACCCACATCCTCAAGGAGTTCTCTTGATTGACCATCTAGCCGATGGTTTGCTTCAATCGGGGTATCAACAGGTCGTGCCCCCAACATGCCTGTATCTTGAAGTAAATCCAATACATATTTCCTCTGGCATATGTATATCCCCTCATTCGATCTTGCAACCTCAATGCCCAAGAAGTACTTTAAGGTGCCTAGATCCTTAATTTCAAATTCAGCTGCCAAGAAGCTCTTAAGTCTGGAAATTTCTGTTGCACAGTTCCCTGTGACAATAATGTCGTCCACATACACAATTAGGATAGTCGTAGTCCCCCCAACTCGTCTGATAAAGAGTGTGTGGTCTGCCTGACCCTGGTTGTATCCCAATTGTTTAACTGCTCCACTAAATCTTTCAAACCATGCTCTTGGTGACTATTTCAAACCATACAGAGTTTTTTTCAACTTACACACTCTCTGCATGTCATCAGACACCCGGAACCCCGGAGGGGGGAGCATGTAAACTTCTTCCTTCAAGTCACCATGGAGGAATGCATTCTTAACATCGAGCTGTAGTAGTGGCCAGGACTGACTTGCTGCGAGTGAGAGAATAACCCGAATAGAGTTTAGTTTGGCTACAGGAGCGAATGTCTCCTTGTAGTCAATACCATATGTCTGAGAATAGCCCTTAGCCACCAGCCATGCCTTGTATCTATCCACAGATCTATCCGGTTTGCATTTCACTGTATAGACCCACTTACATCCAACCGGCTTCTTGCCCTGTGGTAACCGTACCAGTTCCCATGTGTTATTTTTTTCCAGTGCGTTCATTTCCTCAACCATCGCCTCCTTCCATCTGGGTTGTGCTAGAGCCTCTGTGACAGAAGAAGGAAGAGTAACAGAAGACAAGGAGGTAACAAAAGATTTGTAGGATGGTGATAAGTTATCATAGGAAACAAAATTAGCAATAGAGTGTTGAGTACAGGATCTCTTCCCTTTCCGAAGAGCAATAGGAAGATCAGAACTACTATCACATAAAGAAGGGGAAACCAAAGGGGAACCAAATGAGGAATTACCTGGATCCAGTGAGGCGTCTTGACCTTGACATTCAGGAATGGTCTTTGTCTCCCTTACTCTACGACGAGTATAGACTTGCAGCTCCCCCTGCTTGCTAGTGTCTCTATCATGCATAATAGTATCAATAACTGGATCATCTAATGTCACGGGCAAAGCAGGGGTCACATGCCGTTCCTCACACCAACTACTCTCCCCCTGAGGATCGGCAGGGCTAGCAGCGGAAATAAAAGGAGCCGATTCTAGAAAAGTGACATCCATAGTAACAAACCTCCTTCGTGTGGGAGGATGATAGCATTTATACCCCTTCGAGCTTGAGGAGTACCCTAGGAATGCACATTTAAGTGCTTTAGGGTCCAACTTTGTCCGATGAGGGCCAAGGATATGGACGTAACAAACACAGCCAAAGATTTTCGGAGGAACCGCAAATGGAGGACTAGAGGGACGAAGGAACTGAAAAGGAGTGTGGAACTGAAGAGACCGAGACGGCATACGGTTGATGAGGAAGGCGGCAAGAAGCACGGCATCAGACCAATAAGTTTTGGGAACATTGTACCACAAAAGGAGAGAACGAACCACTTCCAGTAGATGTCGATTTTTTCTTTCGGCCACCCCATTTTGTTGCGGGGTGAACACACATGAATTTTGATGATCAATACCATGCTCTGCCAAGTACAACTTCAACCCCCCATACATGTACTCCCCCCCTTGATCAGATCGGAGAACTTTTATACACTTTCCAAACTGGGTAAGGATTAGTTTGTGGAAGTTTTGGAAGATAGAAAACACTTCATCTTTAGATTTCATAACAAATATCCATGTGCACCTAGAGAAATCATCCACAAACGAGACAAAGTAGCGATAACCAAAAATGGAAGTAACCGGGGACGGGCCCCAAACCTCAGAATGAATCAAATCAAAAATAGCATTACTTTTATTACCCCGTGGTGGGAAAACAGAACGAGTGTGCTTGGACAGAGCACACACTTCACAATGAAGTTCAGACAGCGATACAGACTGAAACAATGCAGGAAATAAGAGACGTAAATATGGAAAAGACACATGACCAAGACGAGCATGCCAAGACAGTAGCTGCTCCTTATTGAAACTATTATTATGACTACGAGACTGCAACGCTGCTGGAACTGTGGGAGACGCATCCAGGAGATAGAGACCATTCACTTCACGTCCAGTACCAATCGTCCTCCTCGTGACCAAGTCCTGAAACACACAATGAGAAGAAAAGAAAGTGACACAACAATTCAGGGTTTTTGTGAGAGAGCTAACAGAAAGCAGGTTAGTATCAAACTTGGGAACATGAAGGATAGAGGATAAAGAAATCTCAGATGTGGCTATGACACGACCTTTCCCAGAGACAGAGGAAAGGGTGCCATCTGCGATGCGGACTTTATCAGCCCCAGAACCCACAGAATAGGAAGAAAATAAGGTAGACATACCCGTCATATGCTCTGAAGCCCCCGAATCAATAATCCAGGGTGAGGAAGAAGTAGAGGCGGAAACATGATGGGCAGAACTGATGGTACCTGACTGGGCAAATGCAAAAGTGGCCGAAGGTCCATCCAAGTGGGCCATAAAGCGCCGTATATTCTCGAGCTCATCTCGAGAAATAGTAACTGGTGGTGTGTCCGAGGAAGGGGATGGATCTGTAGGAGTATCCATAGCAACACTGTGGGCAGTGGGAGGTGCGCGTGATGACGGCAGGGACGACTGCGGGGGTCGTCCAACAATATTCCAACATTTTTCTTTACTATGGCCCTTCTTGCCACACCCCTCACACATATGAAGACTCTAGCATTTATCTTGACTGTGGCCTTTCTTGCCAGAATGAGCACAAGTAGGTGGAGGACCTTTAGGGCGATGCTGTGGTGGTTTCTGTGATGATGAAACTGCAGCCAGGGCAGACTTTTCATGTTTGGGAAGATGAGACATGACATCTCTGCGACTTTCTTCACTTTGAACATAGGCGTATACTTGGTTAAGCGAGGGTAAATCATCTTTACTGAGCAACTGGACACGGGCTAACTCGAAATCAGCATTCAAGCCAGCAAGGAACTCATATATCCTGTTCTGATCCACCAACGTGCGATATGCCTTACCATCTGTGGTACAGGCAGGGGTAAAAACTTGATAATAATCAAGCTCCTCCCACATGCTACGAAGCTTAGCAAAATACTCGGCCAAAGGCAAGTCTCCTTGACGAAGAGTGGCAATGCTCTGGCGCAACTGATACACACGAGCAACATTCTTTTGCTGGGAATAGGTCTGAGATGCAGAGTCCCAGATCTCCTTTGCAGTAGTATGAAATAGGAATCCTCGACTGATGTGGGGCTCCATAGAGTTAAGAAGCCATGACATAACAGTCAAATTGCCCGATTCCCATTTCTCAAACTCGGGGTCATCCTCTTTAGGGGCCAATAGACGGCCAGTAAGATATCCTTGTTTTCCACGGCCACCAATAAACATCTTGGCAGCCCTAGACCATTCCAAATAATTTTTTCCAGCCAGCTTGATAGTGGTGATCTGCAACACAGGGTTTTCATATGGAGTAGGGGCTGAAATTGGGGGGCCGGTAGGCCTGGAGACCACATCTGAGGCTCCGGATGCATCTGACGTCGGCATAGCTGCGTCACAAACAACAAATAACAAGCAAATAATAGAAAAAGACCACCCAATAAACAGCTACCACGATCTGAGACAAACCGGAGGCACAACGGAGATCGAAACGAGTCAAACGACTCAAGCCACGCTAACCAAGAGATCACGGAGTGATGGGATCATCCCAAAGTTCCAACAAAGCATCCAAGAAAGGATTAAAGGCATAGGGGAGCCAACCAACATGGATTGAGGGTGTTCGTGATGCCCAATAAGGGCAAAAAAGACGCCGGCGGTAATAATAGGGGGGAAAAATCGATCCCCCAGCCTCAATACTTCACCAAACTTGAAATAAATGGCATAGGCCTGTAGGTAATAATGGGAGGGACCAAAACGAAGCAGCAATCAAAGCCAAGAAGCTTTGAAAGAGGTCGCAAATCACCACGAACTGAAACGAGCCTGTTTTTCAATATTTTCGAATATCAGCTATAACATGCTCAAAAAAGGTCCAAAAAATTCCCAAAAAATCACCAAAATTCCTAGAAAAATGTCATCTACTGGAAGGTGAAGGTTTTGGAGATCTTGAGCACCCTCTCCATACAGCTGATGACGTCAACCGTACGGCTCCATGACGTCAGCGATGACGTCAGCAATATTGATCACCCCTTGAAGGTCTGAGGCGTGAGGAGATTCACCCCTGAAGTTTTTGTGCGGATTCGATTCGCTATGCTCTGATACCAAGTAGAATTTTAGGGTTTCAGGAAGAGAGGAGAAGAAGAGAGAAAAAGAGGAAGGGAAAGCGTTGGAGAGTTAAATCTACCAACGTCCCACAATATTATTTATATTACTAGGTCAAAACAATTACACCCACATTAATATCTCCACCCACCATATATCTTATATTATATTCTCTCTCATACTGAAAACAGTCTTTTGAAAGTGAGCATGAAAATATGAAACTATTTGTAGACAGCTTGAAGAAGAAAAAGCTAGCCTCCAAGACAAAGTTAAATTTCTTGAATCTGATTATCGGGAATGTCTGGAGAAGAGGAAGTCACTTGAATTTATCTAGTTCAACTGAAAAATGACTTGTCTTATTATATCTCTCAAAGCACTGAGAAATTAAATGAGATTCTAAGTATGAGACAAAGATATGGAGACAAACGGGGACTTCGATATGTTGATAATGTTAATACATCATCGTCTTCAGGAACTAAATTTGTAAAAGTCATAGCTCCTTCCACACCACAGGTTGATCAACCTAAACCCAGACCAGTTATGCATGCACCTGTTGTAATTACTGTAGGGGTAGAGTTCAGCTGAGTAAGAATTGTCTCCAAAAGAAGAGAGATACCATGGTTCATTCCAAAAAAAAATCATATGGGAACCAAGGAGATCTACTCCATAAAATGACAGCCTTGCATCAAAAGTCGGATGCCTTGAAGAAAGAAATTGCAAACCTTATGAAACGCAATGGCACCCAGACTCAAAGGGCTCAGAATAAAATAACAAATAAAAAGAGAAACGTCAATTCTCCCTTACAGCCTAAACAAATGGCGAAGAGAAAGAACTCACCTAAAAGGTATAAGACCATGTGGGTGAGAAAGGAATGACCGAAAAATCTATATTATATTTGTTATGAATTCCTTATGAAGTCTAGTGACACTTATCCATGGTTTAAAGTTTCGGCCAAAACCGAAACGTTTCGGTTTCGCTATAGGCCGAGACAAGATACGGGTTTGTATTAGAAACCACTAAGTTTCGCTTAAGTTTCGACAATTTCGCCTCAATTTCGGTAGTTTCGGCCTCAGTTTCATTATTTTTTAGAATTTTTTGAACTTTCTAATATGGTTTCGCCAAGTTTAGGACCGAAACCAGCGAAACTACCGAAACTCCCGAAACTACCGAAACTGTCGAAACTCTCCTTTACTTTGGTTTCACCAAGTTTCGAGCCGAAACCGCCGAAACTACAGAAACGTTTCGGTTTCACCCGCGACCGAAACCGAAACGAAACCATCGACTTTGAACCATGCACTTGTCCCATTAATTGAATAAATATGGTTCTTCACACTCTACTTTATTCTGTAATTTTCATATCTTTTGTGAGTTGGGCGTGTAGTTTAGTTTTAGGATTTTATTTTCTTTATAAATTTTTATTTGTTTTAGACCTTTGCTTATTTGCATTGTTTTGAATTCATATATTCAAAAACAAAAATAGAAAATTTGAAAATCAAAAATTATTTTGTGTTTTGTTAGGATTTTGTTTTAGAGTTGTGCATTGCATAATTGATTTTAATTTGATAGGCATTGATTTTAGAACAGAGACTTGACACAAAGTAAATTGAGACCAGATCATTGTAGAAAAGTCTAGAAAATTTAGAAGAGTAGTCTATTTTACTAATTCTTAGTTAGTGGATGTTCATAAGTTTTAACTTGTTATTCACGTGCACACTGACTGACATTGGTTGGGACTGGATTTGATAGATGTAACAAAACTAGTATTCTATGGGAATCAGGAATAAACTTCTACTTTTTATGACTTCAAATTAGTTGTGTTTCTGCTTTTAGTTGATTTCGAAATTGCAATATAATCGACTGTTAGCCTCCTTGTGTGATAGTTCTCCAAGGAAAGAGCTACCTCAAGTGGATGTGGTAAAATATGTATGGCTTCGTATATATAAAAATCTAATTCTTTATGCTGCAGAGGATACCATACCGACCAAGTGTCAAAAGATGAGAACTTGAAAAATGAAATTCTGATAAAACAAGTGAGTAAAAAATAGTCAAGTTTGCTACAAAAGTAATGTGAAATCACATTGGCAAATACACTTGTAAATAGAGAGTTTAGTGAGAACCTATTAGCTCTAATAAGGATTTCATGATTGGATATAGGATACCTCCAGATTTTGAGTAGATATTTAGAATTTTACTAAAATTTGTCTTGTACCCTAAGAAGTGGAAAGTCATATCACAATACACCCAAGTGAAAGAAATTGAAAATTCAACTAAAGTGAAGTAGTTTGACTAACTGGCTCTGATGAATAGCCTAGATTAACTGCATTTGAACTATTTTAGATTAAACTGAGTAGTTAAGTCTAAAATCCAAGGTTTGATATTTGTTAGTGCCTATCAAATTGAAACTCATTATGCATTGCATTTAACTTCACCTTTTGTACATTTTGGCATACTTCAAATTTGAGATGTTTATTCGATGTGATACGGTTTGAGTTCTGTGAGTTGTAAGTTTTTTAAAAAATGATGTAATTATCTAAAATTTATTTGGAAAAGATTTTTTTTTATTGATGAGATTCTCTATGGTTCTGGTTATGTATTTAGACTATGCTTCATGCTTATCTTTTATTCTTTATACTTGTTGTCTATTGCACTTGTACTTAATAGCATGTTATTTATTTGCTTTATTTCTGTACCTTTGTCATGCTGTGACAAAAAAGAGGAGAGAAAAATTAAAAGAGATAAACAGGTAGATGCATGCGATAGGGGGAGAAAAATCTTGTTTATTTTTCTAATTTCTCTACCATGTCTATATTTCTGATATGCAATTTATATCACTCACTGCATGATTTTAATGATTTATTTTTGCCGATGATATTACATGGTATGTATTGTTGGTAGATGTGCAAGAAACAGATCAAAGCTTATATTCATTATCTGTTTGTTATCTCCGAGAGTATGTGAGATAGTGAATGAAACATGTAAAGGGTTGGGTTGTAATTTTTTTTGTTTACTCTTTATGCGATTAATGTTTTGTCACGGAATTGCCAAAGGGGGAGATTGTAAAGAATAATTTCTTATTCTAATTTTAGCAAAGATTCCATATGCCATAAACATACTTGTAACTGTTCCTACAAGCACAAGTATAGCTTCGAAGTTACCGTGGTACGCATTCTTCATCGACTACGTGAAGACTAAAAGACGAAGATCACAAAAATCATACGGTTGACGACATGAGTCATCTGAGTAACTACTTCTCGCCTGTTAAAGATCGTGTACGCTCGTATAGGAAGGTAAGAGACTTAATGACCATAGGAATAGGATAGTAAAATCTAATTAATGGTTGAACTAAGTCAAATGACTAACCCTAGTCATTTTGTGCAAAGAGAAGTAAAAATATTGACTAAGGGAAGTCCAATCGATTGGACTGTGAGAACCAATCGATTGGACTCTACGGGACAGAAACTTCCCAGAGTACAATCGATTGGAGTCTTATCTACAATCGATTGGACCAAATCCGATTGATTGGACTGTGAAAACCAATCGATTGGACCATACGGGATAGAACTTCTAAAGTACCCAATCGATTGGACCATGAGTACAATCGATTGCTTTTAGGAACAAAAACACATCCGTACAGTACAATCGATTGGACCAAGTATACAATCGATTGGACTTCACAGAAAGTGTCAATTTCAGATCTGATTTTTGTGGTTCCTTATCCCCACGACTTCCACGACCTAGGCCATAATCTTATAGATAAAGACTCTTGAGCTATACAATACACACAACAAGAGAGAAAATAGTAAGCTTTCTATACTAAGAATAGTCCTTGCTATTGAAGAGAAAAAGCCCTAGTTTTGAATACTTACCATGTGAGGTTTTCTCTTTCAAATATCAAAGCTGAGAGCTTAATCCATATTCTGCCTATGTTTTCCATTTAGAATCTTCACCTAGTAGTCAGAGAATACCAGTGTGACTCAACACTCTTGAGCAACTGTGGGGCAGGGTGTACTGAATTCCTCACCCTCAATAGAGACTGTCGTGTGAGAATTAAGATCGGGGTGTACTAATCGAAGGTATGTTTGGGGTGTACCAAACTGAGCAAGTGGCAAAGGCTTCATGATTGGAAGGGCGTGCGTGGATTCGTAGCGTGGAGCCAGAGGACGTGGACGCACCGGTAGTGGGCCTTGGCTAAGGTTGGAAGCTGCATTTGCAACGGTGCTGCCTAGGTAACTTCTGTAGCTCAGAACTTTTCAGTTAGTGATACTTTCCATCTGGACGTGGTCCCATGGTTTTTCTTTGGCTAAGGTTTCCACGTAAAAAGATCGCATGTGTTATGAGTTGTTTGATTTCTGCACTATTGTTTGATTAACTCAAATGACACAGAGATAATATATCACGGAAATATATTTGATTCTAGTCGGTTGAGATAATCCCTTCATTATCAATCAACTATTTTATTTTAGTATGCGATTTTATTTACCCCTACCAGACCAGCAAAGCTATTTAGGTTAAAGTAATTTTTAATACCTAATCAACCCCCCCCCCCCCTTTCTAGGTATTGTGTAAAAGAGAACGAACGATTATTTCAACCTGTAGCACATCAAAATACACCTCACTGGCCTACATCTCCCGCTAAATGTCTACTATTTTCCCATTGCCAACCACCCAAGAATAATGAAGCTTCTAGGCCAAAAGAGCCTCTTTAATGCCAGGCCAAATAGAGGATAATTTATGATAGGAAACCATGTCTCCACATTTCATGAAGTATTTACCTTTCATAAATGCGACCCAATCATCCTTGCCCTCCAATATATTCCACGCAAGCTTCATTAGAAGTGCTAAGTTAACATCCCTTAGGCGACGAATACCAAGACCACCCTCATCAAGCGGCCTACACACCTTGTCTTAAGAAACCGTTATCCTCTTCCTGGAGGAAGGATCTCACATTCCTTGTATACTATAGTCGGCCATTTATAGATGGCCATATTGTAAATTGGAATGTTGTTTGTACCGATTTGGCATGAGTGATTCTCCCTTGAAATGACAAAAGCTTTCCCACCCAACCAGACGCTCTGGCTCTGATACGCTCTACCAAAGGTCGAAACGTAGTATTCTTACTTTAACTTGAACTAAAGGAACTCAAAGGTATTTTTCCGGTAAAGAGCCCTCCTTTATACCCAGTAATTGTTCTAGGTAGTGTCTTCTAGATGACCCCATACTCCCCATAAAAAGCTAACTTTTTTTTTTATTGATGATCTGCCCGGCTGACTCTTGGTATTTATCTAGCAAATCTGCCAGATTCTTAAGACTTCTCTTCCTCCATTAGAGAAAATAAATATATCATCAGCAAAAAGTAAATGAGAAGGACCAATGTACCGAGACGTGGAGACCATAGGAGAAACTCGACCATTGTCCCGCAACCAATTAATGCATCTACTAAGTGCATCTTCTGCGAAAGAAAAAAGCAAATGGGGAGAGAGGATCTCCTTGTCTAAGTCCCATTCCCACTGCAAAATACCCGCATGGCCCACCATAAATAGTCACAGAAAGAGAAGAGTTCTGTTAGATTTCATAGTATTAGGGTTTGAGAGAGGTAGAGAGATGGAGAGAATGAGAGTTGGAGTCGAACTAGGTTGTTCAGCCTCCTCTTGTTATTATATATATGTATCCCACTTAAGTGGGCGTAACTAAAAAGTTTTAGTTACTCCCACCTATCACAACCACACACCCACATATTACATAAAGAAACTCTAACACTCCCCCTCAAGCTGGAGCGTACATATCAGACATGCCCAGCTTGGTGCACAAAGTAGAAAAAGACGAACGAGGTAAGGCCTTCGTCAACACATCGCCCAATTGATTTGCGGAACATATATATGGTGTGGTGATTTGTTTACTCAAGATCATATCACGGATGAAGTGATAATCAACTTCGATATGCTTGGTTCTCTCATGGAATACTGGGTTGCTGACAATGTAACTAACTGCTTGATTGTCACAGTACATTGGCATAGGAGAATGAACCACAAACCCCATTTCTTTAAGGACTGAACCGACACAATCTCACATGCCGTGTGTGCTATAGCTCTGTACTCTGCTTCGGCACTGGAACAAGCAACAACACTTTGCTTCTTACGATGCCAAGTAACAAGATTCCCACCAACAAACATACAATAGCCTGAGGTAGAGCGACGATCATTGTGACTACCAACCTAATTAGCATCAGAGAATCTAATAACAGTCACAGACTTGGACAGGCGATACAGCAATCCATTTCCCGGAGAACCTTTATGATAACGCAATATACGGATAACGGCATCCCAATGGGGCTGTCGTGGGGCCTGCATAAACTGACTAACCACCCCAACAGAAAACGTGATGTCTAGACGCATAACCGTAAGATAGATAAGCTTCCCAACCAACAGACGATACCGACTAGGATCCCCATAAACCTGCCCCTGTTCAGCATAAAGCTTAACCGTGGCATACATTGGTGTCTGTCAACTAGTTTGGAACCAAGGGTACCAATCTTAGAAAAAATCGTGTGATGCCTATTATGGACTGAGCAACTTCAATGCCCAAAATATACCGGAGGAGGCCCAAGTCCTTGGTATGAAACTGCTGTGACAGATAGGTTTTCAAATCAGAGATGCCTCTAGAATCACTGCCAGTGATGATGATATCATCAACATATACAATCAAACAAATAGCCCCAGAAGACGATGTTTTGACAAACACAGAGTGATCAGACACGGAGCGAATGAACCCATAAGGCAGCACAACTGAACTGAATTTATCAAACCAAGCACGCGGTGATTGTTTCAGTCCATAAATCGTCTTTTTGAGGCGGCAAACTAATGAGGATTGTCCGGAATGTATATATCCAAGCGGTTGCTCCATATACACCTCCTCCTGTAAGTCACCATGTAAGAAGGCATTCTTGATGTCCAATTGGTACAGTGGCCAATCATAGCATACATCCACTAAAATAAGAACTCAAACAGAATTCAAATGAGCAACCGAGGAGAAGGTCTCCAAATAATCCACACCAAACGTTTGAGTATAGCCCTTAGCAACCAAGCGAGCCTTAAGGTGCTCAACCGTACCATCAGGAAGATATTTGATGGTAAACACCCAACGACAGCCAACAGTCTTCTTTCCCGAAGGGAGAGGAGCAAGAACGCAAGTATCATTCGTGCGAAGGGCAGCCATCTCCTCATCCATAGCAAGTTTCCAACCGGGGGACATGAGTACCTGCATATAAGTACTAGGGACAAAAACAGAAAACAAAGACAAGGCAAAACTGCGAAAGGTAGGAGATACACGGGGCAGAGATACAAAATCAGCAATGGGATGACGAGTGCAAGCACGAGTACCTTTCCACAAGGCAATAGGCATATCAACATCAGATGGCGCAGCAGGAACCTTAGGTGAAACAGGAGATTGGTCAGAGGCAGAAGGAGCGTCAGAGTGCATACATACTTGGTCCATACGGAACAACTGCACACTATGTAATGCATACATAAACACCTGGTGGCGCTGAAATGGTGGCATCTCCTGAAATAATAGGCATAAGGAACAACTGCATGCGATGTAATGCGTACATAAACACCTGGTGGCACTGAAACAATGGCATCTCTTGAAATAATAGGCATAGGGAAGTAGAGGGAGAAAGAAGCTCCCCTTGACGAAGAGACACAAGATCAGTGTCGTATGACGTTCCAAGATCCGAAAAGAATGGAGTAGACTCAAAAAAAGTGACATCGGTACTAATATAGTATCGATGAGACGTAGGGCAATAGCACCTATAGTATGAGAGTAAACCAGAAAGATACACTTAACAGACCGGGGATCAAGTTTGTCGTGACCTGGACCAACGACATGAACAAAGGTCACACATCCAAAAATACGATGAGGAACACTAAACAGGAAGACATCAGGATATAACAAGGAGAAAGGAGAAGCCCTAGCCAAAACAAAAGATGGCATACGATTAATGAGGTGACATGCAGTGAGAACATCACCCCAATACGGCTTTGGTACATGCATATGAAACATAAGTGTTCGAACAATATCCAATAGATGTCTATGCTTACGCTCCGCAACACCATTTTGTTGGGAGGTATGAGCACATGATGTCTGATGGATATTACCATGGTCAACACAAAATGTCCGAATAGAAGATTGTATGTATTCCAAAGCGTTATTAGACCGAATAATCTTGATCGACTTGCCAAATTGAACTAAGATCTCGTAATAGAAGGTGAACAAACACGAGGCAATTCCGAGCGATCCTTTAATAAAAACGGCAATGTCATACGAAAGTAATCATCCACAAAAGTCACAAAATAATGAAAACCAGATTAACTTTTTATTCCAGACGAACCCCAAATATTCGTGTGAATTACATCAAATGGACTAGATTTACGACTATCAATGCGACTAGGAAAAGAACTACGGTGATGCTTGCCTAATTGACAAGCTTCACAATCTAAAACAAATGCAGGATTCAAGTGAGGAACAACTCGATGCAAATTAGACAAAGATGGATGACCTAAACGAAAATGCCACTGAAAATGGGTCACGAAGGTGCTTAACGTAGAAGCAGGACCACCAGTAGCCAAGTAATATAACCCGTCTTTTTCATATCCTGAACCAATCACCTTCTTCGTCTTGAGGTCCTGAAAAACACAAGAAGTAGGAGAGGAGCATTGTAAAGATTTTCTAAGCTGACTAACCGAAAGCAAATTAAAGGGAAACTTAGACAAAAATAAAGTGGAAGCTAAAGAAACAAATGGAGTAAGGTGAATATTTCCCTTCCCCAAAACTCGAGGAGTGGAGCCATCAGCCAACATAATATGAGACCGAATAGACTAGGTTTCCTCGTTAAAAATCATGTGCATTGATTTATTTTCCGCACTTAATTTTGTTAGATTAATATAAACGAATCTGTATTAAATATATCTGTGATATGGATTGTTCGACGTTGAGACCAAGTTTACTCAGTCAATCTGAGCACCCTAGGGGGGGGGTTGAATAGGTTTATAAAAATCCAAATAATCCAAATAATCCGATTAACCTAATCACTTTGGTCACGGTCCAGGGAAACTAATCACATGAAACCAATCCTAATTTAAATCAGAGTGATTAATCTAACCGACTTAGAAAATCCCAGACAAAATTTTACAACCATGAACCCAACATGGTTTTAAAATTCGCCAAAATTCGACCGAAATTCGCTGAATTTTGAATCACCGAATTAAAGTGTACATGCAGTAAAAAAATTACAAAAATTCGCCAAAACTTCGCCGAATTAATTCGCTTAATTCGACAAAATTCGGCTAATTTCTCGAAGTTTAGCCTTTTTCAGTACAAAAATTCGCCGAATTAATTCGCCGATTTAGAGAAGTTTGGAGAATTTTGCCGAAATGTTTGTAAAACACACTGATTTTTAAGGATTTGATAAAATATGCATGTTAAATCACTTATAACTCACTATATCCTAAAAACAACCATTTAGAGGAACCTAAGCAAGATTAATATCGTTTCACTAAAAAATATATATATATATTTCGTTTCACTCAAAAAAATAAAATATATCGTTTTAACTCATATTGACACAAGTATCAAAAGTTTGAGATTCTTTTTTTAAGCAAGTACTAAGATACTAAGTCATAAACTCATAAGAAGTATAACACACATTTTTGCAATTTTTGTACTAAAAATGCTAAAGTCCAAGAAATTAGCCGTATATGATAAAACAAGCATAATAAAACACAATGATGCTTAAGGATATGATAAAAGAGGCATGGTAAAACACTTATAACTCATCTTAAAAAAAATTCAAATACTTTAGATACTTGCGTCAATATGAGAAACGATATTAATCTTGCTTATATTGCTCCAAATGGTTTTTTTTATGATATAATGAGTTATAGGTGCTTAATCATGCTTGTTTTATCATATCCTTAAAAATCAGTGTATTTTACTAATGTTTTGGCAAAACTTCTCCAAACTTCTTTAAGTTAGCAAAGTCTTACAAAAATTCTCTAAATCGAATTGAACTTCCCCGAATTAATTCCGAATTTTAACTGACCAAAGTTCAAGGCGAAGTCGAAGTTTAGAACCTTGGAACCCAACTAAGAGCATTAATCCTTGCAAGTGGTCCATTCTCTCTTCCTCCTCCTCCCATGACTATTTAGGTTTCGCAAGATAAATCTTGTTTTGTCATTATATTCTATCTAGCATGCTTTAAGTCATGGACAATCTCGAGTTGGATCGCCCAAGTGAACTAGGAATCATCTTGGATTTGAGACAAGATTCACTGGTGAATTTGAAATTACCCTAGATTGTTTTCAACTCAATCAGACTTTGACTGACTTGGGCTCAACTCGATATAAATCGTTTTACTTGCCAGAATCAAACCAATAAGTAGTTTTATTATTATTGTTTTCTTGTTTTTGCACAAATTATTAAACTCGTCTTGGACTTTAACCCCTTGATTGCTTCCAAAAAGAGGAGAAGAATAAGAAAAAGTTCTTTTGCAAAACCCCACCTGTCCAAGACCCCAGCAATCGAGGTATGCCTTCTTCTTCTTGTCTGCCAAAAAAAGAAGCTTCTTTCTTGGCTTCGTTTGGATTGAATTGGCACATGCTTGGATCATTCAAAGCGCTCAAGTTACCTCCTCTCAGTGCCAAATGATCCAATGCCCCAGAACAAAACAAACTCTAAAATGATGCTATCTAAGGCTCTATCTTTCATCAAAGCATGTGTCCTCAAATCTTTTTTCACTACCTGAATCCATGTTTCCTTCGTCCTTCCTCTCATCCTCTTAGAGCAGCTAAAATTAATTAGTCCATTCTCTTAGGAGCATCAACAAATTGCAACTCACATCTCAAAAATTCTTACTGCTATGGCCAAACTTCACCGAGCCCAGGGTGATGTATACACATTTGGAGCTAAATATAAATGATACACTCAAATAAGTCACTGACCGAAATATTAGGCATCCTCCAAGAATCTTTAAGGACCTCAGAATCCTTTGATCAATTGGTTTGAAATCTCTCTGCCCGAGCTATGTTGTCAGGTAATTTACATCATTCCCAGATTTTCCTCCAAGCTCATCATGTCATGCATACATACAACCCCTACCCTGATCAAGTACCATCTTATAACTGACGATACTAAGAAACATTAATTTGATATAACAGACTGTTTCTTGACATGTTTGTGAGTCTGTGAACACAAAATGAAAAACCCGCACCATGTTCAATAGATTTCAAATGCTAGTTGGAACTTAAAATTGAAAATGTTAAATGCTGAGAAAACAAGGCAGAATAGGCTCCTCCTGTACAGCATCTAATTATGAAATTGAGCAACCGAAGTGTGTGATCAAACAGCTAACAGTAATACAAAAATTTCCAAGGTTCTTCACTACAAACAAAAACCAAGATCAAATTAACAGGAGGAACTATTCTTACTTCTAAGATTCCATAAAATAGTTAATGGTGGTTATAAAAGAACAAAAGACTTCAGTAACAACGTAAAGTAAAGTAGTTTTTAACTTACAAAGCAGAGCAACTGAGTGACTGCATTGCTTACTTCCTCTGCCACGTCTTCTTCGTCCTCACTGCCTTTGCCACTTCAAATCTCTTCTTCTTCTTCTTCGGAACCCCCACTGATCTGAAGAAACGATGGAGACATGTGCAGGTGAACGAAGAGACGAGACAATGAGACAGAGAGAAGCAGAAAAAATTAAGTGGGACCTTGCCGTGGGAGGTGGGTACTGACGATTTGACCACACTATGAGACACGTGGCATATTTTGTTTTATGGACGTTTGGCCCATTCCTAAGTGGAGAGTAAAACTTCTGTCACAATGGGATTGCA
Organism: Euptelea pleiosperma; assembly: GCA_035048495.1. Classification (NCBI taxonomy): domain Eukaryota; kingdom Viridiplantae; phylum Streptophyta; class Magnoliopsida; order Ranunculales; family Eupteleaceae; genus Euptelea; species Euptelea pleiosperma. Next base: position 24,491,097 of record CM068552.1, on the reverse strand, counting down.
AATCACACAAAACACAGCCAATGAGTTCTCGGCACATGCACCTAAAAAGCAAAAGCACTTGTGTACGAACTCATTGGCTGTGTTTTGTGTGATTTACAATTTCGTGTGATGGAAGTTTTACTCCTAAGTGGACCTACCTACCAAAGGTAGTAAAACTTGTGTCACATGATGTTGACGGAAGCCAGTCACAGCACTCAATACAAGCCACGTGGCACACGATCAGAGGGCGCTGACTGTATGGATGTTTGGCCAGTTCCTCGGTGGACCTAAAAACCAAAAATCATCCTGATTAGTGATTTACAACCTTTAGATTTTTGCACCCAAATAACGCTCAATAATGCTCAAATTCTTACCGTTAAAATCAACCCATGAAAATAACTTCAATCGAATTGGTTAGAAATCACTAATCCGGGTGATTTGTTGTGTATCGGTCCATCGAAGGACTGGCCAAACATCCATACGGTCATTGTCCTCTAATAATATGCCACATGCTCGTATTGAGTGCTGTGACCGGCTTCCGTCACAACATCTTGTGACACAAGTTTTACTCTACCAAAGGTCATCCTAATCAGTGATTTTAAATTTTTAATCTCTAAGAGGGCTCGGTCTAGTGCAAATCAGATCAATCACAAAACACAGCCAATGAGTTCTCGGCACGTACACCTAAAAAGCACATGGGTACGTTGCAAAAGCACTTGTGTACGTGCCGAGAACTCATTGGCTGTGTTTTGTGTGATTTACAATTTCGTGTGATGAAGTTTTACTCGTATGCAACGTTTGCATACTTAAAAGTATGAAAACATTGTGTCCACCATTAAATGCTCATTGAAAAACGTATTTTTAATTAATAAAATATTTTTTTTAAAAATATTGAAATAACACATTTTTCAAGGGAAATCCAACAGTACTGACAATGTTTGCATACTTTTTAAGTATGTAAATCGTTGCATACTAGATTTCTCCCTCTAAGAGTGTGCCACATGGCACATACTGTGGCCCGCGATCAATATTGATGAATCACTAATCAAGCGGTCCACCTAAGGTTCAGCGAACTCTAAGAGTGTGCTACTTGGCTCATACTGTGGTCCGCCATCAACGTTGAAATTACTAAGGATGAGCGGGGTACAAAGATCCAAAGGCTTGAAATTACTAATGAGGCTGATTTTGGTACGTAGGTCCACCTAGGGATGGGCCAAACATCCATTATTGTCCATTGTCAACGTCCGTCACCAAACCAAAGTTTTACTCCTTTGTGGGCTCTGGAGTAAATTTTTGCTGACGGATGTACGTCTGTATGAGCCACATAGCACATTCTTAGACATCACTGACTGTTGGATGTTTAGCCCATCCCTGTGTGGGCTTACAGACCAAAATGCAGTCTAATTGGTGATTTCTAGCCATTGGATCTGAGTACATCAAATAAAATCAACCCATTTAAAAGACTCAAAATCCAATGATTAGATGTCATCAATCAAACTGGTTTTTGGCCGGTAGATCCTCCTACATAGGGATCAAACATAAATGCGGTCAGTGATCTCTTAAAATACGTGGCTCATTCGGACGTCTGTGAGCATCCGTGCTCAAAGATGTATGTGACCAAAAAAAATGGACTCTGGGGCTCCTCATGGTGGAGAAGACGGACCCCATGATGGGAGTATAACTTTAAGGGTCAGGTTCAGCGGACACATAATTTCACACACAATTTTGCTGTACCCACATGGAAGATAAATCAATGGCTGATTTTTGGTGAGGATGATCTCCTCACCATATAGATCACCCCTAAAAAAAAAAAATCAGCCCATTCTGAAATTTCTAACACTATCAAATGTAGGTTTCAAGTTAGCGGGAAAAAATAGACGGTCCATAATTCTTCAACTTGTTAACCATGTTATGAATATCGGAATGATTTGAATTTTTGTGAGGGTGATCTCCTCACCATAGAGACCATCCTCATCAAAAATCATCCCATTCCAAAACTTCTAATTTATATATTGGTGATATTCGCTCAAAAGTGCTTATTTTAAGCAATTATCCTTTTAGCGTTATTGCATTCTCCTACGTTAAAATACTCTATTTATCTACTTTTCTACGTAAGAGTCTTTTGTGTTGCGTAGAACACACTTTTCTGGACGAAATGGTATATTTGCATGCATTAAACACATTTTCGGAAGTCTAGACATGAAGTCATTCTGATAGAGTCTCATTACGCGCTTCTTCTGTCGCAGGAAACCCCGATGGGACAATTCTCGAGACTTGCGAGCCCACATCGATCAGGAAAGCCCATTATCAAAGCTTAAAGAGCCCACATGCTATGACTAGAAGATATGGGCCAAATATGGGCTGAATAAGAGGACCAAAAAGTCGACCCATAGAACGAAGAGAGTAGAAGAGCCAATGACCAAAAGACGGACCAAAGCGTTTAAAGCCACATGAGTCAGCAAGGAATGATAGTCTACTTTACTGGAGAAGCGTGAGGATGGTCACAGTGAAGACCAGGGTTCCAGACCCTCTGGCAATACTTTTATCTCCATTTTCTGATACTTTCTCTCTCATCTCTCCTTATTCTCTCTTTATCTCTCGGTCCTCGAATCTACTGACCTAACCCCAGAACTCTTGCCCATCGGCTCTATCTCATCTCCCTTAGCTTTCTGACCGTTGGATCTTCAATCAGACCGTTGGATCTCTCTAGATCCGTCGATCTACCAATCTGGGTCCCAATCAAGTCACCATCCATCCGATCGCCATCAGACTGTCTGTCACATCATCTTGTGAGACGATGGACATCATCAATCCATGTGGGCCAGTAGCCGGGCCCATCATCATCGACCCGCTGTCCGACCAGTTAGTAGACCTCGTGAATTTCAAAATAATTTTAATTAAATTTTAAAAAATGGGGGGTCCACTAAATTGGGACATTCCCCAAAGAAAAGTAGAGTTTTACTTAAAAAAAAAAAAAATTTATTTCAAAAATTCCCTAATTTCATTAATGGAAACTAGGGAGCTTTAAAAGGGGAAGGAGAAGGGTTCTTTGGAACTCTAATCCCCCACCTTTCTTCTCTTTTCTCTCCCAAAAACCATCCCCCACGTTCTCCTTCTCTTCTTCCTTCCCTTTCTTCTTCTTCTTCTTCTTCTTCTCGCCGGAGTTGCAGAACTCCGGCCGCTTCTTCTTCTCCTTCTTCTTCTTCTTTTTCTTCTTCTTCCTGCGTCTGCAAAGGTGAGCAGCACCACTAGCACCGCCTGCACCGTTCACTTCCACCACCGTCTTCTCCATTTGAACCACCGCCGGAATTGCAGCCCTACAGCACCGCCTGCACCGTTCACTTCCACCACCGTCTTCTCCATTTGAACCACCGCCGGAATTGCAGCCCTACAGCACCGCCTCCTCCTCACGGTTCATCACGAACCCAGCAACCCCACACGGTAAGCTCCTTCTCCTTCTGCTATTCTTCTTCTCGTTTCTTCTCCTTCCACGCCAGATTGGTGAAGCACCATTAAAACTCAGGCAGAACTCCACTGCTGCCATCGCCCCCCCCTTTCATTTTTGCTGGTTCTCCAGCCACCATTAGACCGTGCAAGCTCCTGCCATCCTCCACGCACAACCCTTCACCATCGCCCAAAGTACAGACAGCCCTTGCAACTCCACAGCCATCTATACCACAGTCTCTCCCCTTCTCTCCATGGTTCTAATGGCTCCTCCATTGGAGCCACCCTTTGCTGCACTAAACAGCAACGTTGAAGCAAGCCTTGCACCCCTCCACAACGGTGATGCCTCCTTTCATCCTCACGAGCGCATCAACTAGTGTTGATCTCTCCATCTCTACCCTTTCTCCCACACACATCTGTTATCCACGGTGGTGGCTGCTACTCACATCACCGTTCTCACGAGCTTCTCCAATCTTCCGGGCACATCCACAGTCCACTACGCCTTCACCATTGTCTGGAGTTGCACGCTGGAATTGTCCGTTGATTTCCACATTCAGCCGACACCTACACCCTGCAACTCTGGTAAGAGATCGTACGTCTTCCTCCACGTGCTACCCTCCTCGTCTTCGATTATCACTGCTGAACTGTGTGCCCACCATCTTCTTCACCTCCTTCACGTTGCAAGTTCCACCAGACGGCATGCAACCATTTTCAGATCTACAACGTCTCCTTCATGAGCCCCTCTTTGCAGGTCTGCATCATTTCCTTCACTTGTTGGTGTAGTGTCTGGCCGTGCACATCTAAAGGACCGCTACCTGCTGCTTCTCCATAGCTCCTCAGCCACCAACACTAACCACCAGTTGCAAGTGGTTGTTCTTCGTTCTCCTCTCATCTTCCCACCGTATCTGCAACTCCAATCAGGTGGTGGTGGGATCTTCTCCCTTGAGCCACCACACATGTGCAACCTTCCTTCTCATGCACCATCGCACCACCATCTCTCCCTCACGCTAGCTGCCATCTCCTTTGATCTTCATTGTGGTACCCTTCACCATTGGGTAGGTTGGATGGTAAGTCTACACTTTCTCTCTTATTCTTCAATCACTTTCTCTCTCTAGGACTTATCTTCTTGTCTTTCTCCACTCTCTAGTTTCTATTTCTACCTCTCTTTGTTTTTTCTCACGTTCTGTCTCTATTTCTTTCTCTCTCTATAGGTTTAATTTTCTCTCTCTAGTTCTCTCTTTCTCTCTCTAGTTTATTTAATTTTTTTTTTTATGCTTTATAATTTAGTTATTTTTACTTGATTGTAAGAGACATATTCGATTGAATGAAGTTGATTTGAATAAAATTATGTTCCATTCTCTGTAAATTTACCTTCATTTTATGTTCATTATTGCGCTAATCAGATTAATCTCGAGTGCGGATCGACATCCGACACGAGCCACTGTGCAAAATTACTAATTTTACAGGTCAAAAGTCTCGGATAATTACAAATTGTGTTGAATCTAGGGTTTCCGTAACCAACGACGCGGAAAAAACCTACTTACAAATGGCGCCGTTGCCGCTCGGGTGTTCGGGAGTGGGAAAAAGGACATAAAGACGGAATTGGAAAGTTGCTGAAGCGGAAAGCTGCTAAATTTGGACAGCCCGACCTTTTCGGAAAACTTTCTATTTTTTGATTTTTAGTGATTTTTAGCAGTTTTTAAATTACTATTTTTAATGCCTCGGAAGGCCGAGTGCAAAGTTGTAATAATTTAGGAATTTTACTGCTTTCCAAATAACTGCTAGATCTTGTTCTAGGGTTTTTTAGAAACCCTAGATTAAGTGAAAAATACCAAAAAAAATTAAAAATCAAAAATCAAAAAAATTAGGGTTTTATCTTCTGCAGACTTTTAGAAATCACTGAAAGTAGGGTTTTTCCGCGTCGTTGGTTACGGAAACCCTAACTTCAACATATTTTTAATTAATCCGAGACTTTTAACTTGTAGAATGAGCAATTTTGCACAGTGGCTTGTGTCGGATGTCGATCCGCACTCGGGATTAGTCGGATTAACGCGAATAAGAACATAAAATGACAGATAATATACAAGAGAAACGTGGAAGGATGAGAATGGCGAGTCGAGATTAAAAACACATCCAAGAGATCCAGAAAATACTAAAATCATCAAAATCAAATTACATTAATTAAACTGTTGCTTACATGAAATAAATGACAGAAATAAATAAAGCGGTAAATCTATTCTAGAAAGCATGTAAGAAAACATGTAAAAAGAGATTTTAGAGAGAGAGGAAGAAGGTAGAGAGAGATTTTTCACACCTCGGTCGTTTACCGGCCGACAAGGTAGAGGTGAGAGAAAAACTCACCCTCTTGCATTCACCGAATGGAGTCGGTGGTGCAAAAAGGCGATCAGCCTGGGGATCTCTAAAGAGAGACTCTAGATAGAGAAGCTCATGGTAGAGAGATAAAGTCACTAGCCTTAGAGAGAGAAAGTGATGGATTCTAGAGAGACAACTAGTGAGAGAGAAAGAGTATGAGATGAGAAATCAACCTTGAATTTACCCATGAGGATCACTTGATCGGCCATGTGGTCGTTTGGCCATTGAACAAGCTTTGAGATTTGGCCAAAGGGGTTGCTTTTCAACCTTGGGCGACTACTTTGGAAGGTAGTGGAGAAGGTGGGGCAGCTTCACGGTTGATAAAATACGATGGTGGCTGATGGAAAAGGGAAAGGATGCTGCTACTAGTAGCGTTGATGGAGATGCTTGAAGAGGATCCCGTGGAGGCTGCTGAAGAGGAGGGTGCAGTAGGTGAGATCGTGGCTTGCTAGTGGAGGGGCCGCATGTTAGTAGAGGTATAGACGCTCCTGCCCACCTCTTCTCCTCTCTTCTCTTCTCTTCTCTTTCTTTTCACTTTTTTTTTTTTTCTTTTGCCTTGTCAAGAGAGAGAGGACAGTGCTGGTTGGTGAGGGTGGATGCACACCAACCAGGTAAGGTTACACCTCCCTTTCCTCTCTTCTCTTCCCCCCCCTTTTTTTTTTCTTTTTATTTTTGTTGTTTTCTCTTTGGAATCGAATCACTGGAGAATGGAAAAGGAACTGTATGTTGTAGGTGGCGGCGTTGCTTGTTTGGGGCGGAATGAAGGAGAAGAGGAAGTCTGCAACGGTGCAGCCGCTCCTCTAGGACAAGCCATGGAGATGGTGGTGATCTCAGTCTAAAACCGTGAATGATGGAGTGAAGGGGCAGTGAAAGTAAGTTCAGGGGCGAAGACAGCAGGTGAGTGACGGTTGGGTGAAGGATAAGCCGCCCGGAGTTGCAGACCAGCAACTCCAGTAATGGCTTCCAGACTGTTGGGGTGTGGAAGAGAGGAGAACCAGTCCGGCGATCAAGTTCGTCGGAGTTGCAGGTCTCGACCTGTGTTAATGATGGGTGATGCTGTGGTGTTGCAAGAAGTGCATCTGTGGCCGGAGAAGATGGTCGAGGCGGAGAGGTGCGCTGGCGACCGGAGTTGCAGCCTGCAACTCCGGTGAGGACGTGAAAACGAAAAACCAGAAAAGCAAGAAGAAGAAGACAGAGGAGAGAAGGAAAAAGAAGAAGAAGAAGAAGAAGAAGAAGAAGAGTAGGTGACGGCCGGAGTTGCAGCTTGCAACTCCGGTGAAAACGTGATGAAGAAGATGAAGAAGAAGGTGGAACGAAAAGAAGAAAAAGAAGGAGAAGAAGAAAGGGAAACGGTGGGCAGAAGATTTGGGGAAGGAGAGGAGAAGAAAAGAGGGGGATTAGGGTTCGAACGAACCCCTCTCCTTCTCCTTTTAAAGCTTTTGAAAATAAAAAATATGAAAAATATATATATATATATATATATTTTTTTTAAGTAAAACATCACTTTTCTTTGGGGAATGTCCCCATTTAGTGGACCCCCCCATTTTTTAAAATTTAATTAAAATTATTTTAAAATTCACGGGGTCCACTAACTGGTCGGACAGCGGGTCGATGATGATGGGCCCGGCTACTGGCCCACATGAACTGATGATATCCATCGTCTCACAAGATGATGTGACAGACATTCTGATGACGATCGGATGGATGGTGACTTGATTGGGACCCAGATTGGTAGATCGACGGATCTAGAGAGATCCAACGGTCCGATTGAAGATCCAACGGTCCGATGGAAGATCCAACGGTCAGAAAGCTAAGGGAGATGAGATAAAGCTGATGGACAGGAGTTCTGGGGTTAGGTCACTAGATTCGAGGACCGAAAGATGAAGAGAGAGAGAATAAGGAGAGATGAGAGAGAAAGTATCAGAAAATGGAGATAAAAGTATTGGCAGAGGGTCTGGAACCCTGGTCTTCACTGTGACCATCCTCACGCTTCTCCAGTAGAGTAGACTATCATTCCTTGCTGACTCATGTGGCTTTAAACGCTTTAGTCCGTCTTTTGGTCATTGGCTCTCCTACTCTCTTCGTTCTTTGGGCCGGCCTTTTGGTCCTCTTATTCAGCCCATATTTGGCCCATATCTTCTAGTCACAGCATGTGGGCTCTTTAAGCTTTGATAATGGGCTTTCCTGATCGATGTGGGCTCGCAAGTCTCGAGAATTGTCCCATCGGGGTTTCCTACGACAGAAGAAGCGCGTAATGAGACTTTATCAGAATGACTCAATGTCTAGATTTCCAAAAATGTGTTTAATGCATGCAAATATACCATTTCGTCAGAAAAGTGTGTTCTACGCAACAAAAAAGACTCTTATGTAGAAAAGTAGATAAATAGAGCATTTTAACGTAGGAGAGTGTGAAAACGCTTAGAAGATAACAGTGGAAAATACGCACTTTTAAGCGAATATCAATCACCAATCTAGGATTTGCGATTTTTGGAAAGATTCTAAAGTCTTGAAACTTTGCTAAATTAGGGTTTTCCCTCTTAGAAGTTTCCACTTTAGAGGAATTTCTATCTTTAGAAATCCTCCGAATTTGGAAAAGTCTGCAAAAAGGAAACATCCCAAATCTAGCAGAAATTCAATTTTGAGAAATTTCCCAAAATTGTACGGGATCTCGCAATCAAATCTTTCTTTGAAGATCTTCACAGTTCGGGAAACTTTCCAATCTAGGTATTTTCCATCTGGGAATTCCTAAATTTTAACCCATCTCGAATTTGGAAACTAATTCAAAAACTTGCCTAAATTCAGTGCTTGTTCAGTGAACCCTAAAAAGGCAAGGATCTTCCAAATAGAATCCCACATACCTAGACCGTGCGATCTAACTGTTTTTGCAGGAACATGATCCAGTGTGGGTAGGGAGCGAAAGCTCAAAGAGGTGGAGTCGGGCCCAAGCCCATTAGGATACCCCTCCCTAACCCACGGAGGCGACCCCGTGGCGTGGCCCACGGGAGGTAAGTCCCTATCCTCGCCTTGAGTGCGATACGGTGTTATTGGGTGAATCATTGCCGCTTGTCTATTTGCTTTCGCATCCATATTCTTCGACTTGCGTGGCGTGGCCATTAATCAATCAACTCTAAGAGAGCAGACCCAGCTCCAAATTGAAATTGGTGAGATTTCATCACCCGCCTCATCATTCCAACTGATTTGATCCTAAGGCTCCATTTAATTAAAAATAATCAAGAATTAGAGCCAATTAGCTCGGTGTTCAAGGAAAAATCCACTCAAAGCGAACCCGCTTAACATCCAATCGAAATAAGACCACGAGCGCGGGTCCCTGTTGTCTAACACACCCATAAGTCCCTGCTACTCAAGTACACTGAGCTCGACGTGGCATCTTGGACTATTCGGCGGTTAGTTGCGTGTGGACTAGGAACACGCATCAACCCTAGCTTAACCTGAGGGAACACTCTTCTTATCCACTTGACCAATCCGATTAGTCTGGGACGTACTTAAGTCAGCCATTGTGCCGCACGTCTGTCTAGGTTTCGGATTGCCTTGTTGTTAACTAGAGTTAGTACTAAAGGATTCGCTCTGAAGAGTGTAGCCTGGTGAGAACCTCTGAGTGCAAAACAGTTAGTCCGGCGGTTAAAAGATAAACCAGTGGTCCGCCCACTGTCATAATCTACTCTAGCCCCAAAACTAACAAAGATAATTCCTAAAATATATCCTGATTGCTTAGAATAGGATTATCTGTGCTTGGTGTGCATCATTTAGGATAGTGTTCATCGCTGACAACTTTTTGCCAAGTATAGAGCTTGCCTCATTCGCGTATGCCCGTTTGGAATCGTCCGAACAAACGCTTGGTTCGATCTGAGAATCACGTACCTACAGTGAATCCTCTACTGAATTCTTCCCCATCTCTTTTCCCACCCGCCTCCCCCAGTACTACTACCTTTGTAGTCATGGCAGTCAAACGACCTCTTATCGAGACGTTCGCCCCTATCTCTGCTAATCCGCCCACTTGCATTATTCTCCCACCTATTACGGCGGTACAATTTGAGATCAGGCCGCAGACGATCCAAATGCTGCCAACCTTTCATGGTCTCCCAAGAGAAGACCCATATTCCCATATTAGGGAATTCCAGCATGTCATCCTACTTTTCAAAAATCAGAACCTCGATGATGACAATGTGCGTCTGCCAGTTTTCCCATTCTCACTCAAAGACCGAGCCTCAGATTGGCTCTACTCCTTACCCACTGATTCAATCAGTAGTTGGAAAGAGTTGGTGGGAAAATTCATGTCTAAATTCTATCCCATGACTCGGACCAACCAAATGAAGCAACTCATTCAGGACTTTAGATAGAAGTCCGATGAGAAATTTTTTGAAGCATGGGATAGATTCCAAGACTACCTAACTAAGTGTCCCCACCATAGCATCGACAAGGGCAATCTTGTCCACGTCTTCTACAAGGGACTTACTGATGAGTCCCGGACCATGGTAGAGTCAATGTGCCAAGAAAAATTCCTGCACCAAACTCCGACCGATGCATACAAATTCTTGGGAGAGTTATGAGAAAACTCTCAAAATTGGACGACTGACTCAGAGTTTAGTCGAACCACTTTAGTCCAAAGGACCACCAAGGCACATGACGCTACAGCAGACACTGAGCTTCGATCTGTCATTCAAGAGTTGAGCAAGTCAGTCTCGGCACTGGCTGTGTCTGTACAAAAGCCTACTCAACAATCTACCCCAGTCATGCATGTGGGACACGAGAGCCCTATGGAATCCTGCACCCTCTGTCTGCAACCCTCCCATACTACTGAGCATTGTCCTTTGAATGAAGGATGGCCTAATCCTCTTCAGGAAGAAGTTTGTGCTTTCAGCACATACAAACCACCCACTCAGAACTCGTATAGTCAATCTTATCATCCGGACATGAGAAACCACCCTAACTTCTCTTGGAGGCCTCAGTCTACTCAACCGCCGGCTCAACCTCCCCGTTAACCTCAGGGCATGTATCCTCCTAGGTTCAATCAACCCAATAGGCAATTCAATCAGGGACAATACCAGCAGAATCAGTACCCATCTACTCAAAACCAACAATTCCTACAGGGTCAATACTCTGGACAATCGAACACATTTCAAAATCAGCAAAGAGTTCCCCAGAACTTTCAGAACCAATCGATTGTCCCAACTAATTCTCCAGCCTATAACTATAATGCCCCGATAAGCTCGAGTCGCGAATTGGTGCCTCAGCTCCCATTAGCTGCCCTCCAACAGTCGGTCCCCAAATCCGGTATCGAAGACCTTCTAGCTCAACTCATTACTCAGCAACAACAATCTATGCAACGCCTAGAGCAACAGCAACAACAATCCATGCTTCGTCTAGAGCAACGCTTAGGCAACTTGGAAGCTGAGAAAGCTAAAGGCATTTTCCCTAGCCAACCCATTGCTAACCCAAAAGGAAATGCCAAAGGAGCAATATATGAGATCGGTTCCCAATCTCAGAGTCAGAATGAGAATTGTCAAGGGGGGGTGCAAGCTGTAACCACCCTACGATCTGGAAAAACTGTGGACATGGGAGTCCAACCACCTCCGGTACTATCTCCAGCACCCATCACTCGTACAGAGGAAACTAATACCAATCCTACCTCTGTTTCTTCTACCTCTGCACCAACATCAGATATCCCTGTGCAGAAATCGAAGGCTAAAGACAAATCTATTTGTCGAGTAAAGCCTCCCTTCCCAGACAGACTTGTCCAAGATAAGCGGGATCAACAATTCTCTGAGATCTTAGACGTCTTTAAAGACGTCCAGATCAATATCACATTCCTTTCTGCTATCAAGCAAATCCCCTCCTATGCCAAATTCCTCAAGGACTTGTGCACAGTTAAGCGGCGTACGCATGTACCCAAGGCTGCCTTCTTGGCCGAAAAAGCTACCGCGTTCATTCAACGCAACAGTGTGATCAAACACAAGGATCCAGGTAGCCCAACTGTCCAATGTGAAATTGGAGACAACTTTAGCTGCACTACCTTGCTAGATTTAGGGGCTAGCGTTAACCTCATACCATTCTCGGTATATTAGCAATTAGGACTGAAAGATATGAAGCCTACCAATGTCATCCTCAAATTAGCTGATCAGTCCATCAAGATTCCAAGAGGAATCATTGAAGATGTCCTAGTAAAAGTCGCTGACTTTTATTATCCTATGGAATTTATCATTCTCGACACCGAGCCGTGTCAGGATAACCGCATTCCGATCATCTTAGGCCGTCCATTCCTTGCCACTGCGAATGCACACATCGGGTGCCGGGATGGAAACATGTCCATTGCTTTCGGAAACCTCAAAGCTGAGGTCAATATCTTTCATCTAATGCAACAGGATGCCGATCGCGATGTGGCCGATGAAATGTGTGCCGTTGAGAGTCTAATCCCAGACTCCACCGAAGATATTCTTAAACAGTGTCTAGCACACTTTGGGGCTAACTTTACAACAGAGTCAGCTATTTCTGATCTCAATGATCTTTTGGAGACTGCTCCACTACTAGAGATCCCCGCTCCACTCATCGAGTTTGAGCCTCTGATAACCATGGCCAGAGAACCCATCCTTCCTTTTACTACTGAAGTCAAACCTCTTCAATCTGTGTCTTCTGTGACACCTACTTCAACTCTATCTGCTCCAACATTGGAGCTCAAGCAACTTCCAACAGATCTTTCCTATGCCTATCTTGGTCCTAAGGAAACCTACCCTGTCATTATTGCTTCCGCTTTGTCTGAGAGTGAACGTAAGAAACTTCTCGAGCTGCTCAACGAGCATAAATCTGCGATAGGTTGGACTATAGATGATATTCGTGGCATAGACCCCTCGGTGTGCCAACATCACATCTATCTCGAGGATGAATCCAAAACCTCTCGAGAACACCAGAGGAGGTTGAACCCCGCCTTGAAGGATGTAGTCCGGGACGAGGTCCTTAAACTAGTAGATGCGGGTATCATCTACCCCATCTCCGATAGCAAATGGGTGAGTCCTATTCATGTCGTCCCTAAAAAGGCAGGATTCACAGTTGTGGAAAATGAGAACAAGGAAATGGTCACCCAGCGCCTGAAGAAAGGGTGGAGAGTCTGCATCGATTACCGACGACTCAACACCAACACTAGGAATGACCATTTTCCTTTACCCTTCATAGACCAAATATTGGAGAGACTAGCAGGTCACTCCTATTACTGCTTCCTCGATGGTTACTCAGGGTATAATCAAATACCCATCGCCCCTGAGGATCACGAGAAGACAACTTTCACCTGTCCCTTTGGCACTTTTGCCTACAAGCGCATGCCCTTTGGCCTCTGCAATGCACCCGCGACCTTTCAAAGGTGTATGATGAGCATATTCTCTGATATGGTGGAAAAATTCCTTGAAGTCTTTATGGACGACTTCTCAGTCTTTGGGTCATCCTTTGATGACTGTCTGAACCATCTAGGGCTTGTACTTCAACGCTATCAGGACAAGCAACTTGTCCTCAATTGGGAGAAATGCCACTTCATGGTGAAGAAAGGCATAATTTTGGGACATGTCATTTCCCATCAGGGCATTGAGGTCGACAAAGCTAAAATTGATATCATCTCGACCTTGCCCATTCCTAAATCCGTGCGTGACATCCGGTCCTTTTTGGGACACAGAGGATTCTATAGGCGATTCATCAAGGACTTCTCTTAAATCGCTCGACCTTTGTCCCATCTTCTGGCTAAAGATAGTCATTTCGACTTTAATGTTGACTGTGTCAAGGTATTTGAGCGTCTCAAATCTGAGCTCACTACTGCGCCCATTATCCGTCCCCCGGACTGGACTCTACCTTTCGAGGTAATGTGCGATGCTTCTGACTACGCGTTAGGCGCTGTTCTAGGGCAGAGAATTGACAGAAGATCGCATGTGATCTACTACGCGAGCAAAACTCTTAACTCTGCCCAAATGAATTACTCCACCACTGAGAAAGAACTCCTGGCGGTAGTCTTCGCCCTTGATAAATTCTGTCAGTACCTCTTAGCGACTAAGGTGGTCGTGTACACTGATCATGCAGCCCTTCGTTATCTTATGTCGAAAAAGGAAACCAAGCCTCGATTAATTCGATGGATTCTCTTACTGCAGGAATTCGACCTCGAGATCAAGGATAAAAAAGGAACTGAGAATGTAGTGGCTGATCACTTGTCTAGACTGACTTTAGAGTCATCCTTCGACACCCAGCCCATCCCTGAGACCTTTCCAGACGAACAACTGTTCGCTATCTCCGTTCATCCATGGTATGCTAACATTGTCAACTACCTTGTCATCGAAGAAATACCTTCACACTGGTCAAAACAGGACAAAAGCCAATTCCTAGCAAGAGTTAAGTATTACTCTTAGGATGACCCTTATTTGTATAAATACTGTCCTGACCAAATCATTTGCCTCTGTGTCCCTGAGTCAGACCAACTCAATATCTTGTCCTCGTGTCATGACCAACCTTGTGGTGGTCATTTCAGCACTAAAAAGACTGCAGAAAAAGTTCTGCAATGCAGATTCTACTGGCTCACATTATTTAAAGATGCCCACATCTACAGCAAAACTTGTCCTAATTGCCAGCATCTAGGCCGCATCTCCCAGAGGAACATGATGCCCCTAACTCCCATCCAGGTCGATGAAATATTTGACATTTGGGGCATCGACTTCATGGGCCCCTTTCCCGTTTCCTATGGTTTTGAGTACATTCTCCTTGCGGTAGACTTTGTATCCAAATGGATAGAAGCCATTCCCACCAAGACCAATGACCACAAAGTGGTGGTCAAATTCCTAAAGGAGTTCATCTTCGCCCGATTCGGTGCCCCTAAGGCCATCATTAATGATGGGGGCACCCATTTCTGCAATAGGATATTCGAGAAATTAATGAAAAAGTATGGGGTAACCCACAAGGTTGCCCTAGCTTATCATCCGCAGACTAGTGGTCAAGTAGAGGTTTCTAATCGTCAGATCAAGCAGATCTTGGAGAAAATAGTCAATACCACACGTAAAGACTGGTCTACTCATCTCACTGATGCTTTATGGGCATACAGAACCGCCTACAAGACCCCACTCAATATGTCTCCCTATCGTCTTGTCTTTGGGAAACCTTGTCATCTACCGGTAGAGATTGAACATCGTGCCCTGTGGGCCATTAAGAAACTCAACTTCGACCTCGACTCTGCAGGGGAGGAGAGAAAACTTCAAATGAATGAGTTAGAAGAACTCAGAAATGATGCCTACAACTTGTCCAAGAATTACAAAGCAAAAATGAAGTGGATACATGACAAGAGCATCCTCAGGAAAGAGTTCCATCCAGGACAGAAGGTCCTTCTTTATAATTTCCGTCTTCATCTCTTCCCTGGGAAATTGAAATCTAGGTGGACCTGTCCTTATACGGTCACAGCAGTGACACCCTTTGGGGCAATCACTATTGAGGATCCCAAGGATCACTCCTCTTTTCAGGTCAATGGGCAGTGTCTAAAACAGTTCCATGAACTTGACGTATTGTTCATTCAGACTTTTGAGATCGATCTCATCGATTCTGTCTATGTCGACTGATGATCCACTCAGTCTCCTGTGCTCCAACTTGGTTGGGGGTGCCTGTCACCCCCCTTGTGTCTGGCTGAAGACGTAAAACTTAACGCTTTCGGAAAGGCAATTCCGGTATTCCTAGAGTACATGAGTCTCATGCATTTGTTCTTACTGTTATATCTCTGAAAATGCTGGTACATTCATTC
This sequence comes from Euptelea pleiosperma, assembly GCA_035048495.1. Classification (NCBI taxonomy): domain Eukaryota; kingdom Viridiplantae; phylum Streptophyta; class Magnoliopsida; order Ranunculales; family Eupteleaceae; genus Euptelea; species Euptelea pleiosperma. The sequence goes on along the minus strand of CM068552.1, from coordinate 24,475,532 downwards.
TTCCTATCATCAGGTACCACATACTGTCGAGTTCTGCCGACTTGGTAACATCCTCCCTGAACCTTTGCTTCATCATCACCAATTTTTCATCATTTTATGTTCCGGTCATGAGCACCGAGGACGGTGCTGTATTTTGGTTGGGGGTGGGAATTTACCAAAACTCATGTCTTCATTTTGATAAAAAAAAAAAAAAAATTTCTTATTTTTGGGGTGATTTCCGATATTCTCCAAAAATTTTCTAGAATTTCAAAAATGTGTCAAATACCCTGACTTTGATTAGCGGAAAACCTCCGTTAAGTCAGTATTGAGGATGTCAATTTTTGTTTAAAGTTAGCATTGAGTCAAGTTAAGCGTGACTACAGCAGGTTTGAAAACTCAGAAAAACTCATATTCGGCACAATTGTACACTATTAATATCAGAGTCATCCTAAGTTTGGAAATTCTAGAGATCCTGTGAGAATAATTGTGAAGACCTAACCCAGTGAGCTTTCGAGCCTTTAATCATTTCAGAGAGTTATACATTAATCCTGAGTCACAAGATGACTCACTATTCTTCATGCCCACAATATTCGTTGAGAGATCTCATTATCTTTTGCTTCGATCATAAAACTCAGAACGATATCAACATTGGATTACTACGACAGAACCTTCTCTATATCCAGTCAAGACAGTACACATGATAGTGCAAACCCTAGAAAATGATTTAGGCCATTTTTCTGAACCATTCAGCCTTTTTACTCCCTTAAATTATACTTTACTAGAAACCCTTTGAACCTTTCTATAAAAGCCTTTTCGTGTTAAGCCCATTAACCAAAAACCCAGTTCAGCTACGAAGTGTTACTAGCTACCCTACTTTTGAGAAGGATAAAGAATAACTGATGTGGGTGTACCGTGAAAGAAAAGTAAAGAAGAAGAATCAAAAGGAAAAGAAAGTGGTTCAAGCTGAAAACAAAATATGGAAAGAAAGTATGAAGAAGAGCTGAAAAGAAATTGAGCAGTCTCAGAAATATCAAGAAAAAGAGAAAAATACGAAAAAAAAAGGAAAAAGAACCAGATAATGGTGTTACGCCACAGGAAAAATGCAAGAAAATGGCAATATCCTCTCAAGATCTTTGAAATCCTGTATCCTTTTATTTTTCTACACCAGACCTAAGCCTCATTTTAACCTAGGAAAGTCCTATTTGATTCTAGGGTAGCATGATCATAAAATGTAGAGATTGGAGAAGGAGAAGCTATAGAGTTTGATCTGATGTTCCCGAGTGAAGTGGTATTCCAATCATGAGATCTTCTTCTGTTAAAGATGTCATTCCTTTAAATAATACATATGTGAGATCTTTGCTTTCATATATCAACACATCTCCTCACATATAAATTGAGAGAAAAGAAGAAAACCCTTCTTATGTAATTCTATTCTGAGTGCTAAACATGTAAGATTTGAGGTCGAGGCATAAAAACTTAGAGGTGATCTAGAAATCTTTACTGTCGGATGATGAGAATGTTGAGCACACACACACGCAGAGTCTGACTATTCTAGGTCATGATTATCAGTCTATAGTCTTGCCAAAACTTTCCAACTCTTCGCTAGTATATAACTATTTTTGCATCCATTCAATGATTTGACGAACGATGTTTTCCCTGAGCTAATATGAAAAAGTGTGCAGCATGTGCAGAGTCCTTTTAAGCTCATTTATTTCGCACTAATTGCCAAGGATTGGCAATATGCTGGTTGGGGGTTGTGATATTCGCTCAAAAGTGCTTATTTTAAGCAATTATCATTTTAGCGTTATTGCATTCTCCTACGTTAAAATACTCTATTTATCTACTTTCCTACGTAAGTCTCTTGTGTTGCGTAGAACACACTTTTCTGGACGAAATGGTATATTTGCGTGCATTAAACACATTTTCGGAAGTCTAGACATGAAGTCATTCTGATAGAGTCTCATTACGCGCTTCTTCTGTCGCAGGAAACCCCGATGGGACAATTCTCGAGACTTGCGAGCCCACATCGATCAGGAAAGCCCATTATCAAAGCTTAAAGAGCCCACATGCTATGACTAGAAGATATGGGCCAAATATGGGCTGAATAAGAGGACCAAAAAGCTGACCCAAAGAACGAAGAGAGTAGGAGAGCCAATGACCAAAAGACGGACCAAAGCGTTTAAAGCTACATGAGTCAGCAAGGAATGATAGTCTACTCTACTGGAGAAGCGTGAGGATGGTCACAGTGAAGACCAGGGTTCCAGACCCTCTGCCAATACTTTTATCTCCATTTTCTGATACTTTCTCTCTCATCTCTCCTTATTCTCTCTCTCTCTTCATCTCTCGGTCCTCGAATCTACTGACCTAACCAGAACTCCTGCCCATCGGCTCTATCTCATCTCCCTTAGCTTTCTGACCGTTGGATCTTCAATCAGACCGTTGGATCTCTCTAGATCGTCGATCTACCATTCTGGGTCCCAATCAAGTCACCATCCATCCGATCGCCATCAGACTGTCTGTCACATCATCTTGTGAGACGATGGACATCATCAATCCATGTGGGCCAGTAGCCGGGCCCATCATCATCGACCCGCTGTCCGACCAGTTAGTGGACCCCGTGAATTTCAAAATAATTTTAATTAAATTTTAAAAAATGGGGGGTCCACTAAATTGGGACATTCCCAAAGAAAAGTAGAGTTTTACTTTAAAATATATATATATTTTTTTTTATTTCAAAAATTCCCTAATTTCCATTAATGGAAACTAGGGAGCTTTAAAAGGGGAAGGAGAAGGGTTCTTTGGAACCCTAATCCCCCACCTTTCTTCTCTTTTCTCTCCCAAAAACCATCCCCCACGTTCTCCTTCTCTTCTTCCTTCCCTTTCTTCTTCTTCTTCTTCTTCTTCTTCTTGATCTCGCCGGAGTTGCAGAACTCTGGCCGCTTCTTCTTCTCCTTCCTCTTCTTCTTTTTCTTCTTCTTCCTGCGTCTGCAAAGGCGAGCAACACCACTAGCACCGCCTGCACCGTTCACTTCTACCACCGTCTTCTCCATTTGAACCACTGCCGGAATTGCAGCCCTACAGCACCGCCTCCTCCTCACGGTTCATCACGAACCCAGCAACCCCACACGGTAAGCTCCTTCTCCTCCTGCTCTTCTTCTTCTTATTTCTTCTCCTTCCACGCCGGATTGGTGAAGCACCATTAAAACTCAGGCAGAACTCCACTGCTGCCATCGCCCCCCCCTTTCGTTTTTCCTGGTTCTCCAGCCACTGTTAGACCGTGCAAGCTCCTGCCATCCTCCACGCACAACCCTTCACCATCGCCCAAAGTACAGACAGCCCTTGCAACTCCACAGCCATCTATACCACAGTCTCTCCCCTTCTCTCCATGGTTCTAATGGCTCCTCCATTGGAGCCACCCTTTGCTGCACTAAACAGCAACGTTGAAGCAAGCCTTGCACCCCTCCACAACGGTGATGCCTCCTTTCATCCTCACGAGCGCATCAACCAGTGTTGATCTCTCCATCTCTACCCTTTCTCCCACACACATCTGTTATCCACGGTGGTGGCTGCTACTCACATCACCGTTCTCACGAGCTTCTCCAATCTTCCGGGCACATCCACAGTCCACTACGCCTTCACCATTGTCTGGAGTTGCACGCTGGAATTGTCCGTTGATTTCCACATTCAGCCGACACCTACACCCTGCAACTCTGGTAAGAGATCGTACGTCTTCCTCCACGTGCTACCCTCCTCGTCTTCGATTATCACTGCTGAACTGTGTGCCCACCATCTTCTTCACCTCCTTCACGTTGCAAGTTCCACCAGACGGCATGCAACCATTTTCAGATCTACAACGTCTCCTTCATGAGCTCCTCTTTGCAGGTCTGCATCATTTCCTTCACTTGTTGGTGTAGTGTCTGGCCGTGCACATCCAAAGGACCGCTACCTGCTGCTTCTCCATAGCTCCTCAGCCACCAACACTAACCACCGGTTGCAAGTGGTTGTTCTTCGTTCTCCTCTCATCTTCCCACCGTATCTACAACTCCAATCAGGTGGTGGTGGGATCTTCTTCCTTGAGCCACCACACACGTGCAACCTTCCTTCTCATGCACCATCGCACCACCATCTCTCCCTTAGGCTAGTTGCCATCTCCTTTGATCTTCATTGTGGTACCCTTCACCATTGGGTAGGTTGGATGGTAAGTCTACACTTTCTCTCTTATTCTTCAATCACTTTCTCTCTCTAGGACTTATCTTCTTGTCTCTCTCCACTCTCTAGTTTCTATTGCTATCTCTCTTTGTTTTTTCTCACGTTCTGTCTCTATTTCTTTCTCTCTCTATAAGTTTAATTTTCTCTCTCTAGTTCTCTCTTTCTCTCTCTAGTTTATTTTATTTTATTTTATTTTTTTTATGCTTTATAATTTAGTTATTTTTACTTGATTGTAAGAGACATATTCGATTGAATGAAGTTGATTTGAATAATATTATGTTCCATTCTCTACAAATTTACCGTCATTTTATGTTCATTATTGCGCTAATCAGATTAATCCCGAGTACGGATCGACATCCGACACGAGCCACTGTGCAAAATTGCTAATTTTACAGGTCAAAAGTCTCGGATAATTACAAATTGTGTTGAATCTAGGGTTTCCGTAACCAACGACGCGGAAAAAACCTACTTACAATTGGCCTCCCACGATTTTTTTATGTGAAATTGCGTGTGAAAATAGGTGTCCCTTGAGCCTGACCCTAACTTTAATGACCGCCGCCAATAGGTAGACCTACGAACCAAAAATCAACCTGATTAGTGATTTCATACCTTTCGACCTGAGTACCCAAAATAACGGTCAATAATGCTCAATTTCCGTGGTTAAAAATTAACCCTTGAAAACCACTCCAATCCAACTATTAGAAATCACAAATCAGGCTAATTTTTTTTCTATATGTCCATCTAGGATTGGGCCAAACATCCATACGGTCAGAAATCTCTAAAAATATGCCGCATGGCTCGTATTGTGTCAGCAAAGTTTGAGAAATTTTTTGAAGCAGTGGGATTTTTGAAGCAATGATCACGGGCCACATATACCCATGGTTACTTTTTAAAAAGTAGTTTTTAAAACCAAAGCTTAAGGCCCTAAACCATGGGTACATGTGGGGCACAATTATTGGTGTATGAACACTGCTTCAAAAAATTTCTCACAAAGTTCTACTCCAATGATGGCATTCATTGTATAAAGAGCTACATAATTACAGAGTGGAAAATTCTTTGAACCAACACTTTCGATTGGATCAATCAGTGGCCCTACCTAATGCATATTTCTAGGCCCACTAACTAAACACCCTGAAATTCTATTTTAATTACCACGTTATGTCCTAAAGGGGGGTGAATAGGATAATTTTTAATTTATCTGCCGATTCTATATGGATTAAAAATAATGATCACATAAGGCGGAAAATGATAAAACAATCAAAGTATGAATCATCCACAGAACATAGATATTAGAAAATTTTAGACAAAAGAAATGCAAACATTCACAATCACACGAGACTCAGATTGATAGTGGTTCGGCGACTCTTCACCTACGTCCACTGTCCAATACTTAACACGAGTAATATTATATTATCTCAATCATGCATCACAACATATTCAATTAAAATAAATAATCAACTAACTAAGATATCACTTAGTTTTAATCTAACGAGAATTACTTCTCGCTCACCTAGAGAGTCAGCCTAGGCCAGTAGTCTATTTAGAGAAATTCTTTTTTCATGGATCTACAATCCTCAACTCAGTTAGATGAGTCATTACTCATCTACCAATCACAAATATTCAATGTTCATAAACTTCGAATTCTATCTAAAAGGATTTGATCATAAAGACACTTACTTTTAGATGAATACGATCAAATGGAGAATCCTTTGGAGGAGAATTTGCCTAAGAGACACTCTGCCAAGAGTAATCTTCTTGAAAGAAGATGCTTGCAGAAAACAATAGCTAATAGTCTCTTCAAACACTTAGAGCCTTCACAAGGAATACACAGCTTTACTCAAGTGAAACTCTCACAAATTCAAATCTCCGGACTCAGAGAGTGATAATCTAAGGATGGGAGCTTAGAGATCTCTTGATTGGGTTACTTCTTATGAGGGGGGAAGGCTCTAATTTATAAGCCGGCCTCCACTCAATAGAAATTAACCAAAAATAGTCGTTTGAAGGGCCAAAATGCACCTAAACTCGTAAAAAAGATCAAGTCAAAATGAGATCATGGAGTGGGGTCAACCGCATATTTTGGTACGTTGACCGGACTTCGGTCAATCGCATATTTTGGTCGGTCGCCCGCTCAGATCAGAACCAGAAAAATTTGGTACAGAGAGGTCCGGTCGCCCACACCTTTTGATTGGTCAACCGCTTAAAATGGTCGGTCGACCGGTCCTCTTAGACCTTCTCCGAAAAATACCAATTTAAGTATACCAAACTAGCAGGGAATCATCTAAGGTAAATTTTGATCCGCTGGCATACGCGCGGTGTACCCTTAGATATACGCAGATATTAGCAGCTCGAGATTCTTGATAGTTGAACGTTCGTAGAGTGAGAATGTGCTTTCAATCATTTGCTTTAAATTTTCATGGTTTGAGCTTTGACTCTGTCTTTAGTGGGGCTTGAACACTTTGGTTGTTATTCTTCATCTTTAAGTCTTCTTTGAGTTGATGAAGTCCACTTGATCTTCAATGCTTCAGTCTTCAACAAACTTGTAACTTAACAATATAATTAACAGAAGAGCTAAAAGTTCCTAGAATTGACAATCAAGACTTTTCACACCCCTTGGTGGATATACACACCAAAAATTAGCTAAGCTGAAGATTTCTAGTTGTTGGATATTAATACAAAAAAAAATGCTTGAATAGGACGACTAGAATTACTCCTTAAAAAGTGCTAAAATCTAATGGCTAGAGATAACCAATCATGATGAGTTTGGTGTGTATATCCTCCAAGAGGTGGGCTAAACATCTGTGCAATTAGTGCCCAAAAATATGCACTACATAGGGATACATAGGGCCAATGATCGGTTGGTTCAAAACCCCACTCGAGATAAAGAACTTCCTTACTGTAATACCTTGAACTTTCGTTCTAGGGTATTGTGGTAATATTCTTTATTAGGATACAAATGTCAATTTAAATTTGTTGACTAGGATTAATTACTAGATTGTAAGAACCGACACTTCGTAAATTTTTAGAACTTAACCCTAGAGAGGTAATCACTATAAAATTCAGTTGACATTCAAATGAACTTAGGACACCTATACATTTTCAAATCTTTATGGTCACTTTTTCAACATTTAATAATGTGTGTAACACAATAAGAGAATAATAAAATTTCTGCTGACGGGACCCACGAGATCCCTAGTTGGACTAAACTCATTCAAAACACATCCATGTGACATCAGAACGATGAACCGACATTTCCGGCATGATCGTACAACTTAATAAATTCTCTACATCCAATAATCTCAGAAACTTTATTTTCTTTATTTTAAGGTCTAAATTAGGGTTTCCATGAATAGTGGAACCCATGGGTAAAATTTGACATTTAAGAGACAAATTTTTGATTTTGGAAAAATTTATAGAGTAATTAAATGAATTATAATGATTCGTGTATAATGGCATAATTTCCAACATGATGCATAATTAATAAATGTTTAAATTATTAATATAAGTAATTTCATGTTTGATTGAGTTATAATTGTTGGGTGGTACGGGCCAATTTAGAGACCTTTTGGGCTTAGAAGTAATCTTAAATGAAGCCTAGTAGATACATATAGGCCTTGGGCCCATTTTTAACTCATAATTAATTAAAAATAAGAGTTTTAAATGGTTGAAAACTTCACTCCTTTGAGAGTTACGAAAATCACTTCTCAATCCATTTATTTATGGATCTGAGAGACTTGGATGAGGGAATAATTTTAAAATAATTCAAATTTTGAATGTTTTTGAAAATCAAACCAATCTATTTATTGAATAAACATTAGAGATTCATTCCACAAAACTCAACCACTTTTACCAAAATTTAGAGAAAGAGAAACTTCATTAGAGATAAGAGAAAAACTCTATTAGAGAGAAAAGAGAAAGCTCAGATCGACTTTCATCTGAAGTACGATCACACTCGAACTAGAAGGGAAAATCAAAAGGGACACCGAGGAAAATCACATACTCCAAGGAGAGTTCCATCTAAGCACTTCTAGAGTTGACATAATTCTTTACCTCTATTAAAGAACCAATCCGAGGTAGGTGTGGGTGCCGTATTTTCCAGCAAGTCGAATATTGACGACGTGCAGTCGTGAAAAGATGACGCATGTTGATAGACAGCATGCGAGAGTAAATGCGCCGGAGGCATCATCAGGAGCCATAAACTGTCCCATCGTGTCACACAACTTCCATTCATTGGAAGTGCCACGTGTCAGGATGGAATGATTGACATATTGAGGCAGTGCTAACAGAACGCATTAACGTTTCAACCTTTAATATGTCGGGAAGCATTCAATCTTGCCCGACATATCTATTATTGATCTCCTTGACGAGATCTATTTCAATTTCATCCCGGCAAGGTCATATGACTTGCTGGATGCATATATTCCGACAAGGTCAACAGACTTACTTGACGGGATCTATTTCAATCTCATCCCGGCAAGGTCATATGACTTGCTGGATGCATATATCCTGACAAGGTCAACAGACTTACTTGACGGGATCTATTTCAATCTCATCCCGGCAAGGTCATATGACTTGCTGGATGCATATATCCCAACAAGGTCAACAGACTTACTTGACGGGGTCTATTTCAATCTCATCCCGGCAAGGTCATATGACTTGCTGGATGTATATATCCCGACAAGGTCAACAGACTTACTTGATGGGATCTATTTCCATCTCATCCCGGCAAGGTCAAATGAGGTCAAATGACTTACTTGACGGGATTTATTTCCATCTCATTCCGGCAAGGTCAGATGAGGTCAATGACTTATGATATTCGCTTAAAAGTACGTATTTTCCACTGTTATCTTCTAAGCGTTTTCATACTCTCCTACGTTAAAATGCTCTATTTATCTACTTTTCTACGTAAGAGTCTCTTTTGTTGCGTAGAACACACTTTTCTGGACGAAATGGTATATTTGCATGCATTAAACACATTTTCGGAAGTCTAGACATTAAGTCATTCTGATAGAGTCTCATTACGCGCTTCTTCTGTCGCAGGAAACCCCGATGGGACAATTCTCGAGACTTGCGAGCCCACATCGATCAGGAAAGCCCATTATCAAAGCTTAAAGAGCCCACATGCTATGACTAGAAGATATGAACTGAATAAGAGGACCAAAAAGCCGGCCCAAAGAAAGAAAAGAGCAGGAGAGCCAATGACCAAGAGATGGACCAAAGCGTTTAAAGCCACATGAGTCAGCAAAGAATGATAGTCTACTCTACTGGAGAAGTGTGAGGATGGTCACAGTGAAGACCGGGGTTCCAGACCCTCTGCCAATACTTTTATCTCCATTTTCTGATATTTTCTCTCTCATCTCTCCTTATTCTCTCTCTCTCTTCATCTCTCGGTCCTCAAATCTACTGACCTAACCCTAGAACTCCTGTCCATTGGCTCTGTCTCATCTCCCTTAGCTTTCTGACCGTTGGATCTTCCACCAGATCGTTGGATCTCTCTAGATCCGTCGATCTACCAATCTAGGTCCCAATCAAGTCACCATCCATCCGATCGCCATCAGATTGTCTGTCACATCATCTTGTGAGACGATGGACATCATCAATCCATGTGGGCCAGTAGCCGGGCCCATCATCATCGATCTGCTGTCCGACCAGTTAGTGGACCCCGTGAATTTCAAAATAATTTAAATTAAATTTAAAAAAAGGAGAGTCCACTAAATGGAAAAATTCCCCAAAGAAAAGTATGGTTTTACTTAAAAAAAAATTTTAATTTTTTTTTTATTTCCCAAAATTCCTAATTTCCATTATGGAAATTAGGAGCTTATATAAAGGGGGAAGGAGGGGTACGAACCCTAATTTTCAAACCCCTCTCCTCCTCTCCTTCCCCAACGGCTTCTCCTTCTTCCCCTTCTCCTTCTTTCCCTCTCTTTTGGCCCGAGTCTCACCTTCTTCTTCATCTTCTTCACCGTCTTCATCTTCACATTTTCACTGGAGTTGCAGGCTGCAACTCCGGCCGATAACTCTCCCACATTCTCTTCTCTCCCCATCTCTTCTCCACGTTGGGGAAGAACGACGTTCTCTCTTCTATCCCTCTCTAGCATGTCCTCTTCTTGGGGACGTGTTCTCTTGTTGCAGGTGGTGGCGATCTCATCTCCAGTACCCCCGCCTGTTGCTGCCGCCTCCTTGCTGCTCCATTACCACCGCCTGTTACAGCAACCGCCCCATTCACTCCCTTCTCAATTTTGCAACCCCCCTTTCCAGCCACGTTTTGGATTCCCACGTTCTCCTCTCTTCTACCATTCTCTTCCTCTCTATAAAACCAGAAAATAAAAATAAAAAGAAGAGAAAAGAAAACCAAAAAAAGAAAAGAGGAGAAGGAGAAGACGAAAGGGGGAAGCCGTTAGCTTCCCTCATTGGAACCTGCCAGTGCTACCACCGGTAGCTTGCTGCCCACTCCCATAACCGTCTGCAACACCTTGGACCTGCTACTTCCGGCCAGCTTGCCTCCATGTTACTGTTTCCACCATAGCCAGCACAGGTCTACATCTCTAGCAAGAACCAAGAGCAACAACCGTGCTGCCCTCCTGATCTTCACGGGTCCGGGCCAGTGTGCATGCTTCCCTCCTTCCCATCGATCTCCTCCCTGTTCGCTGCTACTCAAACCAGCAACTCCGGCCAGCATCTTATCAGCTCTTGCTGTTCATGGGGTGCCTCTCTCCATTGTTGCGCCATCATCAACCTGAACCTGCACGTGCACAACATGCAAGTCATCTCCCCCTCTCATGCTGGAGCACCTCTCCAAACCAAGCACAACAATCCATGATTGCTCCACCAGACCATGCTCAACCGTCTCCTAGTGCCTCTTCCATGCTAACAAGATACAGATTCCTCTGCTCTTGGGCGATAGTGCAACACCTCCTCCTAGAGCCCGTGATCATCTTCATCCATTTGACAGAAGCACCACATACATCCTCTGGCCGATCTCCCCGAGCTGAACCACTCACCGGGACAAACCACTCATTCGGTCATTCTCGTGATCAAATCCGATCCGATCATTGGTAAGTTTTCGATCCAAAGATTCCCCAGGCTGATCGCCTTTTTGCACTGCCAACTCCATTCGGTGAATGCAAGAGGGTGAGTTTTTCTCTCACCTCTACCTTGTCGGCCGGTAAACGACCGAGGTGTGAAAAATCTCTCTCTACCTTCTTCCTCTCTCTCTAAAATCTCTTTTTACATGCTTTCTTACATGCTTTCTAGAATAGATTTATCGCTTTATTTATTTCTGTCATTTATTTCATGTAAGCAACAGTTTAATTAATGCAATTTGATTTTGATGATCTTAGTATTCTCTGGATCTTATTTGGATGTGTTTTAAGTCGACTAGCCCTTCTGATCTCTTCCATCATTCTCCTTTTTCTCTTGTATATTATCTGTCATTTTATGTTCTAATTCGCGCTAATCCGACTAATTCTGAGTGCGGATCGACATCCGACACGAATCCCTATACAAAAGCTCATATTTTGCAGGATTAAAATTTGGATCAAATTACAAATGTGTTGGAATTAGGGTTTCTGTAACCAACGACGCGGAAAAAACCTACTTTCAAATGGCGTCATTGCCGCTCGGGTGTTCGGGAGTGCGAAAAAGGACGTAAAGACGGAATTGGAAAGTTGCTAAAGCGGAAAGCTGCTCAATTTGGACAGCCCGACCTTTTCGGGAAACTTTCTATTTTTTGTTCTTAGTGATTTTTAGCAGTCTTTTTAATTACTATTTTTAATGCCTCGGAAGGCCGAGTACAAAGTTGTAATAATTTAAGAATTTTACTGCTTTCCAAATAACTGCTAGATCTTGTTCTAGGGTTTTTTTAGAAACCCTAGATTAAGTGAAAAATACCAAAAAAACTCATATTCGGTCTTTACGTCCTTTTTCTGCTAAAAACCCTAATCAAAAATCAAAATTCAAAAAAAAATTAGGGTTTTATCTTCTGCAGATTTTTAGAAATCACCAATCTAGGATTTGCGATTTTTGGAAAGATTCTAAAATCTTGAAACTTTGCTAAATTAGGGTTTCCCCTCTTAGAAGTTTCCACTTTAGAGGAATTTCTATCTTTAGAAATCTTCTGAATTTGGAAAAGTCTGCAAAAGGAAACACCCCAAATCTAGCAGAATTTTAATTTTGGGAAATTTCCCAAAATTGTAAGGGATCTCGCAATCAAGTTTTTCTTGGAAGATCTCCACAGTTCGGGAAACTTTCCAATCTAGGTATTTTCCAATCTGAGAATTCCTAAATTTTAACCCATCTCGAATTTGGAAACTAATTCAAAAACTTGCCTAAATCCAGTGCTTGATCAGTGAACCCTAAAAAGGCAAGGATCTTCCAAATAGAATCCCAAATACCTAGACCGTGCGATCTAACTTTTTCTACAGGAACACAATCCAGTGTGGGTAGGGAGCGAAAGCTCAAAGAGGTGGAGTCGGGCCCAAGCCCATTAGGATACCCCTCCCTAACCCACGGAGGCGACCCCGTGGTGTGGCCCGCGGGAGGTAAGTCTCTATCCTCACCTTGAGTGCGATACAGAGCAATTTGGGTGAATCATTGCCGCTTGTCTATTTGCTTTCGCATACATATTATTCGACTTGCATGGCGTGGCCGTTAATCAATCAACTCTAAGAGAGCAAACCTAGCTCCAAAATTGAAACTGGTGGGATTTCATCACCCACCTCATCACTCCAGCTGAAATTGATCCCCAGGATCCATCTATAATAAAAAGAATCAAGAAGTAGAGCTAATTAGCCCGGTGTTTGAGGAAAAATCCACACAAAGCGAACCCGCTTAACATCCAATCGAAATAAGACCACGAGCGCGGGTCCCTGTTGTCTAACACACCCATAAGTCCCTGCTACTCAAGTACACTGAGCTCGATGTGGCATCTTGGACTATTCGGCGGTTAGTTGCGTGTGGACTAGGAACACGCATCAACCCTAGCTTAACTCGAGGGAACACTCTTCTTCTCCACTTGACCAATCCAGTTAGTCTGGGATGTACTTAAGTTAGCCATTGTGCCGCACGTCTGTCTAGGCTTCGGATTGCCTTGTTGTTGACTAGAGTTAGTACTAAAGGATTCGCTCTGAAGAGTGTAGCTTGGTGAGAACCTCTGAGTGCAAACAGTTAGTCCGGCGGCTAAAAGATAAACCAGTGGTCCGCCCACTGTCATAATCTACTGTAGCCCCAAAACTAACAAGATAATGCCTAAAATATATCTGATTGTTTAGAATAGGATTATCTGTGCTTCGTGTACATCATTTAGCATCACTACTCCAGTGTCTCATTTTGGCAATTTTTTGCCAAATCTTGCGCTTACTTTTTCAAGTAGAAGCCCGGTTGGACCTGTCCTAACCTTTGACTGACTCGATCTGAGAGTTAGTCCACCGCACCCCTCTATCTCCTCTAATGGCAGATGAACGGCCTCTGTATGAGACCTACTACAGTTTCAGTGAAAATCTAGGTGATCACTCTCACCAATGGTATGACAATTCTGCGTATCATCATGATACTCCAGTCTCGTAGCCTTCTATGGGGTATGACAATTACAAAGATCCGGAGTACAAATCTGTACTCCAAGAGCTTAAAAATTCAGTCTCTGCCCTTCGTGCCGCGGTCCAGCAACCTGTGCACAATTCTCAATCTGTAGGATATTACCCTCCTATCCAGCAAGATTTATGTACCTTTCCATCTCCAATGCAGACCTCCTATGACAACACTTATTATCCAGATAATAGGAGTCACCATATATTGGTTGGGAACAGTCTGCTATCCCGCAGCAACTTCCGCAGGATAATTATTCTTCCGGGTTCCATCAACCCAATGGAGAGTATGACTGGCAATACTCGCAATCCCAGTACCCGTCATATCCACAGAATGACTATTCTGGTCAACAGTGGGCCCCTCAGGAATTTCAGAGCCAGCAACTAGTCCCAGACTCCACTTTGCCTTACAACTTTCATACCCAGTCGGACTACAATCAAGAGTTGGCACCTCAGCTCCCCTTGGTTGAACCGCCTCCATTGGCTACTAAACCCGATCTAGATGACCTTCTCTCTCAGTACATTGCCCAGCAACAACAGTATTTCCAAAGTCTAGAGCACCAACAACAGCAATCTATAGAGAGCTTGGAGCAACGTCTAGTTCAATTAGAAAATGAAAGAGAGGAAGTCAACTTCACTAGCCCACCAATAGCCTATCATGATGAGAGTGATAGGGCCACTGTCTATAATGAGGAGCCGCACAATTGGACCCAGTCCCAGCATTGCGAGGAAGAAATAGAAGTTGTACCCACCCTTAGATTGAGCCAGACTATTGAGGAGCCAGTGTATCCATCTTCGGTGCCTTTAAAAGCACCACATCCTGAACCTACCTCAGAGCAACCTATTTTTCACTCTACCACTACGGCTTCTAACCTGGACCCTGAAGATGATCTTCATAACACTGAGCTGTGTCTCGATCGTAGGATCTCAACTGTCCTAGATCTACCGTTCCTCCCCACCTCCCTTGGATTGTGCAACAATAGTGATGAACCCGAGTCTCAATCTTTGGTGCCCTTAATAGCACCAACTTCTGGATCGAGCACAGAGGAATTCAGTTCCATCTCTATCTCTGATAATTCTTTCTCTGCCCTGAATGCAGACATTCCTACTGATGAGCCATGTCTCGCACATGGGATTCCTGTTGTCCTGGACCTACCGCTCCCACCCAAGGATGAACATATTGAGTGTAGGGATTTGAACATCCCTATCAAATTAGGACACCTCGAGGGCGAGGTCAATAGTTTTCACCCGCTACCCTACGTCGATATTATCGATGACCCATGTGCCGTAGAGAGTCTAATTCAGGACTCTCCCGAAGCTAAATTATCCAAGTGTCAAGAACACTTTAGTCTGACTTCATCTCGGAGTCTGACAATTCTGATATTACTGATCTGCAGGAGTCTGCTCCGTTCAGATACATTCCCGTTAAACTCAATAAGTTTGCGGCTCTACTAACCATGGTCAGAGAACCCACTACTACTCTCCTCTCAGTCTTTACTAAGAAGCTTCTATCCCTCCCCGCTGAACTAAATATTTTTTCGAGTCTGCTCAAAGAACTTACTGTCCTTCTCTCAGTCTACACTGAGAAAGACATGTTCTACACAGGTATACCTAAACAAGGGATAGGATAGTTGTCTCCGTTCCACCTTAGGTGTCAGGAAGACTGCAGACTCACTCAGTCTCCATGAGTTTTAACCTGGTTGGGGGTACTTGATATACCCCCGTCATGTCTGGCTGAAGACGTAAAACTTAGCACTTTCGAAAAGGCAATTTCGGTATTCCTAGAGTACATGAGTCTCATGCATTTGTTATTATTGTTATATCTTTAGAAATGCAGGCACATTCATTCTTCTGATCATCAGTTATCACACACTGTCGAGTTTTTGCCGACTTGGTAACATCCTCCCTGAACCTTTGCATCATCATCACTGATTTTTCATCATTTTATGTCCCGGTCATGAGCACCGAGGACGGTGCTGTATTTTGGTTGGGGGTGGGTATTTAC
This sequence comes from Euptelea pleiosperma, assembly GCA_035048495.1. Classification (NCBI taxonomy): domain Eukaryota; kingdom Viridiplantae; phylum Streptophyta; class Magnoliopsida; order Ranunculales; family Eupteleaceae; genus Euptelea; species Euptelea pleiosperma. The sequence continues at coordinate 24,459,761 of CM068552.1, read as the reverse complement.
CAAAACTCATGTCTTCATTTTGATAAAAAAAAAAAAACTCTTGTTTTTGTGGTGATTTCCGATGTTCTCCAAAAGTTTTCTAGAAGTTCAAAAATGTGTCAAATACCCTGACTTTGATTAGCTGAAAACCTCCGTTAAGTCAGTATTGAGGATGTCAATTTTTGTTTAAAGTTAGCGTTGAGTCAAGTCAAGCGTGACTACAGCAGGTTTGAAAACTCAAAAAAACTCATATTCGGCACAATTGTACACTATCAATATCGGAGTCATCCTAAGTTTAGAAATTCTAGAGATCCTGTGAGAATAATTGTGGAAACCTAACCCAGTGAGCTTTCGAGCCTTTAATCAATTCAAAGGGTTATACAACAATTCTGAGTCACAAGATGACTCACTATTCTTCTTGCCCGCAATATTCGTTGAGAGATCTCATTACCCTTTTATTTGATCATGGAACTCGGAACGACATCAACATTGGATTAATATGACAGAACCTTCTCTGTATCCAGTCAAGACAGTATACATGATAGTGCAAACCCTAGAAAATGATTTAGGCCATTTTTCTAAACCATTCAGCCTTTTTACTCACCTGAATTATACTTCACTAGAAACCCCTTGAACCCTTCTATAAAAGCCTTTTCTTTGTAAACCCATCAACCTAAAATCCAGTCCAGCTATGAAGCATGACTGGGTACCCTTATTTTGAGATGGACAAAAGAATACCTGATATGGGTGTACCGTGAAAAGAAAAGTAAAGAAGAAGAATCAAAAGAAAAAGAAAGTGGTTCAAGCTGAAAACAAAATATGGAAAGAAAATATGAAAAAAGAGCTGAAAATAAATTCAGCAGTCTCAGAAATATCAAGAAAAAGAGAAAAATACAAAAAAAAAGAAAAAGAACCAGATAATGGTGTTACGCCGCAGGAAAAATGCAAGCAAATGGCAATATCCTCTCAAGATCTTTGAAATCCTGTATTCATTTATCTCTCTACACCTGACCTAAGCCTCATTACAACCCAGGAAAGTCCTACTTGATTCTAGGATAGCACAATCATAAAATGTGGAGATTGGAGAAGGAGAAGCTATAGAGTTTGATCTGACGTTCCCGAGTGAAGTGATATTCCAATCATGAGATCTTCTAGTGTTAAAGATGTCCTTCCTTTAAATAATACATATGTGAGATATTTGCTTTCATATATCAACACATCTCCTCACATATAAATTGAGAGAAAATAAGAAAATACTTCTTGTGTGATTCTATTCTGAGTGCTAAACATGTGAGATTTGAGGTCGAGGTATAAAAACTTAGAGGTGATCTGAAAATATTTACTGTCGGATGATGAGAATGTTGAGCACACACACACGCAGAGTCTGAATATTCTGGGTTATGATTATCAGTCTGTAGTCTTGCCAAAACTTTCCAACTCTTCGCTAGCATGTAACTGTTTTTGCATCCATTCAATGATTTGACGAACAGCATTTTCCCAGGGCTAATATGAAAAAGTGTGCAGCATGTGCAGAGCCCTTTTAAGCTCATTTATTTCACACTAATTGCCAAGAATTGGCAATATGCTGGTTGGGGGTTGTGATAGTCGCTTGAAAGTGCGTATTTTCCACTATTATCTTCTAAGCGTTTTCACACTCTCCTACGTTAAAATGCTCTATTTATCTACTTTTCTACGTAAGAGTTTCTTTTGTTGCGTAGAACACACTTTTCTGGACGAAATGGTATATTTGCATGCATTAAACACATTTTCGGAAGTCTAGACATTAAGTCATTCTGATAGAGTCTCATTACGCGCTTCTTCTGTCGCAGGAAACCCCGATGGGACAATTCTCGAGACTTACAAGCCCACATCAATCAGGAAAGCCCATTATCAAAGCTTAAAGAGCCCACATGCTATGACTAGAAGATATGGGACAAATATGGACTGAATAAGAGGACCAAAAAGCCGGCCCAAAGAACGAAGAGAGCAGGAGAGCCAATGACCAAGAGACGGACCAAGAGTTTCCGGCTGACAACTCTCCCACGTTCTCTTCTCTCCCCATCTCTTCTCCACGTTGGGGAAGAACGACGTTCTCTCTTCTATCCCTCTCTAGCATGTCCTCTTCTTGGGGACATGTTCTCTTGTGCAGGTGGTGGCGATCTCATCTCCAGCACCCCCGCCTGTTGCTGCTGCCTCCTTGCTGCTCCATTACCACCGCCTGTTACAGCAACCGCCCCATTCACTCCCTTCTCATTTTTGCAACCCCCCTCTCCAGCCACGTTTTGGATTCCCACGTTCTCCTCTCTTCTACCATTCTCTTCCTCTCTATAAAACCAGAAAATAAAAATAAAAAGAAGAGAAAAGAAAACCAGAAAAAGAAAAGAGGAGTAGGAGAAGACAAAAGGGGGAAGTCGTTAGCTTCCCTCATTGGAACCTGCCAGTGCTACCACCGGTAGCTTGCTGCCCACTCCCATAACCGTCTGCAACACCTTGGACCTGCTACTTCTGGCCAGCTTGCCTCCATGTTATTGTTTCCACCATAGCCAGCACAGGTCTACATCTCTAGCAAGAACCAAGAGCAGCAACCGTGCTACCCTCCTGATCTTCACGGGTTCAGGCCAGTGTGCATGCTTCCCTCCTTCCCATCGATCTCCTCCCTGTTCGCTGCTACTCAAACCAGCAACTCTGGCCAGCATCTTATCAGCTCTTGCTGTTCACGGGGTGCCTCTCTCCATTGTTGCGCCATCATCAACCTGAACCTGCACGTGCACAACATGCAAGTCATCTCCCCCTCTCATGCTGGAGCACCTCTCCACACCAAGCACAACAATCCATGATTGCTCCACCAGACCATGCTCAACCGTCTCCTAGTGCCTCTTCCATGCTAACAAGATACAGATTCCTCTTCTCTTGGGCGATAGTGCAACACCTCCTCCTAGAGCCCGTGATCATCTTCATCCATTTGACAGAAGCACCACATACATCCTCTGGCCAATCTCCCCGAGCTGAACCACTCACCGGGCCAAACCACTCATTCGGTCATTCTCGTGATCAAATCCGATCCGATCATTAGTAAGTTTTCGATCCAAAGATTCCCCAGGCTGATCACCTTTTTGCACCGCCGACTCTGTTCGGTGAATGCAAAAGGGTGAGTTTTTCTCTCACCTCTACCTTGTCGGCTGGTAAACGATCGAGGTGTGAAAAATCTCTCTCTACCTTCTTCCTCTCTCTCTAAAATCTCCTTTTACATGCTTTCTTACACGCTTTCTAGAATAGATTTACCGCTTTATTTATTTCTGTCATTTATTTCATGTAAGCAACAGTTTAATTAATGTAATTTGATTTTGATGATCTTAGTATTCTCTGGATCTTATTTAGATGTGTTTTAAGTCGACTCGCCCTTCTCATCTTTTCCATCATTCTCCTTTTTCTCTTGTATATTATGTCATTTTATGTTCTTATTCGCGCTAATTAGACTAATCCCGAGTGCGGATCGACATCCGACACGAATCCCTATACAAAAGCTCATATTTTGCAGGATTAAAATTCGGATCAAATTACAAATGTGTTGGAATTAGGGTTTTCGTAACCAACGACGCGGAAAAAACCTACTTTCAACTTACGTGATGGGATCAATAATAATCTTATCTCGAAAATATGACAGGTTCCTACATATGAGGTAAGTGTTCTGAACACAATCAGTTTCTTAACCAATGAATATTGGCCACATGGCAGCTAGTTGAACTATCACGATTTCGACATCCCCTAGTCCGAATACTCTACACGAAGGATGCTACCTCAGTGTCACTTTAGTTATTTCAGGTATAACCGAATCAAGGAAGTCAAGATCTAACAAGAAGATTCTGTTTTATAACAGAATCCATCCGAGTCATGATTGATTGATAACGACTAGACACGTGGAAGGTGAGTCACGCCAGTTCTAAGGGTATAAATATGAGACTCTCAGAACTGAGAAAATGATCTTGCTCTCCAGATCCAGATAGCCTAAAATCTGAAATATTTTACTATTTTCATGAACCCGGTTACCTTTCTTAAGCTGACTTGAGCATCGGAGTACTGTCAACAGGTACAACCATATCTCATCCGGAGATCATCCTATCCTTCACGGAAGATAAAGCAGTTTCATCTTGGAGCATCAGAGTCGTCCGATCATCATCAAAATCTGAATCGTCTGACCTCGAAGATTGTGTGGGTTAGATCAGATATTTTTCCCCCACAGTAGGTACAAGGTTGAAATGAAATTAGAATTCACATATGATATTTGTATTTGCTTGTTATTCAAAATTATTTACATGATCAATTATTTTCTTCCCTTTTATATTTTTTGAAATTTCATAATAAAAATCCGTACGTCGAAGGGCTGTCGATTTTTATTCATGATTGTGTATTAATAATTATATGATGATGATAATATGACAAAAATGGCATAAGATCTGTGGATGTGATTGAGAATTATAGTATGATAAACGCTGAGGCATGGGAATTGTTGATTATTAATGATTTCCTCCGATTATCAAATCGTGGAGACGTATATGATATTCGCTTAAAAGTGCATATTTTCCACTATTATCTTCTAAGCGTTTTCACTCTCCTACGTTAAAATGCTCTATTTATCTACTTTTCTACGTAAGAGTCTCTTTTGTTGCGTAGAACACACTTTTCGGGATGAAATTGTATATTTGCATGCATTAAACACATTTTCGGAAGTCTAGATATAAAGTCATTCTGATTAAGGCTCATCACGCGCTTCTCATTATTGCAGGAAACCAGATCAGATGATTCTCGAGACTGGCGGGCCCACGAGCAACCACGAAAATCACGATCAAAAATTAGTGAACCATGCGGGATAAAAAAAGGTGAACCAAGACAGTAGAGTTGGTGAAATTGAAGAACGGCCAAGTGGAATACTAGTAGACCTCGTGGAAAGCCACGATTTGAGAAATCTGAAGACAGATGGGCTAATGGGCCAACTCAACGAACCACAAGGGCAGATATTAAATGGAGACGTACCAGCATAGACCAAAATGCAGTTAATGACATAAAAAGAACGGCGAAGAGGTGATCAAACCCAGGGGCTTACAAAACAGTGTCGAAATGCAAGTTCAAGAGACTTAAGATCAATGCCCATTGCCAAGCTAGTGGGCCAAAATGCGGACAGTTGGATGGAATTGGAAATGGATCATCAAATAATGCCAAAGAAGATATGGACCCATAATGGTGAATCACAAGTTTACATTCCAAGGAATTGCATCGTGAGAAAGGAAATTCATCGGCATAATCGAGATATAATGTCAGACGATCATATGGCATGCATGGAGAACTCAATCTTTGAATCACCGTTGTTGTGATTGATAACTACTCAGGCCAAAAATTATTAGTGGACCATCCTGAGTGGTGGGCCAAGACATTGGACCTAAGATATAGGCCAAGAATGTTGGACCATAACATGGGTCAAGTGATGGATAAAGGTGTTTCAAGATCATGGAACCCATGGAATAAAGAGCCATGCAAGGCAACTAAATGGTGTAGCAAACTAGAAGATTACATTTGATTACATCAAGTTGGATGTAGTTGATTTGATGAAGGGTTGGATCACAACATGTGGCAGTGGGAACAAGAAGAGAGAGGAAGGGGAGACCTACTTGAAATAGTTGCTGAAGGTGGGACCTACTTGAAATAAACGGTGATTCAATCACATAATCTCTTTGCATCAGCAAGTGGTTGGACATGGAGGCTACAAAGAATATGTTTGAAGAACTAGAATGGGCCCCACAATAACATCTTCAAAGCCGAGATGTTGTGACATAAGGTAAGGAGGAAGTTGCCGAGTGCTGCATATACATGGGATATTTTCCCATTACAATGAAGATTTTGCAAGAAAAGAGGAGAGGAGACCTCTTCCACGTCTCTTTCTAAAAGGGGAGAACAAAACCCTAATATAAAAGGATCTATTCTCTCCTAGCTGAGGGCTCTCTCGGACATGACCAGAAGTCCCATTCTCTTCACGTTCAACTCTATCTCCCCACTCATCTCCCAAGTTTTTGAGAAACAAGAAACCGAGCCGTTCCTTCATCTCTCTCTCACTCGCTACCCTTCTTAGATCTGCACCCAATGTGCCTACAAGTTCATGGCCTGCAACTCTAGCAGGCCGTGAATTGATCCCCCACCTTGAAAAAAATAAAATCGCCCCTATCTTCTCCCCCACGTCTCACCCCATCTCTCTCCATGTTTTCTCTCAGCCGCCCTACCCTCTCCATACTATTTTCTCTTCTTGACGTTTTGGGAAAGGAGGACAAGCCTTCTTCCACGTTTTGGAGAAGAATGAAGTGATCTCTCTCAAGGAAGCCGTTCTCATCATTCTTCTCTCTTCAATCTGTAATCTCCTCCAAGACGTCCCTCTATCTTCCACGTTTTTCTAAGCATCTTGACTGCTACCAACTCCGGCAACCTGCTGCTACACGCACACCACCTGCTGGACGTCTCCACCCTGGGCAGCAAGAACTACCGTTTTAGCTCCACCTCTAGCATGTGCTGCCATCACCCTCTCAACTCCAACCTTGCTGCTCCAAAACAGCAAGGTTGCACCACCGTGTAGCTGGAATAAAACACTATACTGGAGTTGCCGATCACCTGCAAATCCGGTCAGCCTTTCTTCCATTATGGTTGGGCGAACCTGCACTTTCCATTCATGGCACTAGAAACCATAGTGCACCAAAGCCGATAGCTCTTCTTGCTGCATCTTCGCCACATGAGCTCCTCTTTGCACGACAATGTTGCAAGCATCTTCTCCAGTCCATCGCCACCACCCAAGTTGCAAACAACACCTGCAATCCCATCTCGAACCAACAACGAGCCACCAACTGCTCCTCCTCCTCTAGCACCCATGCTCATCTCCCTCAAAAACCACAGCGTCGCTCGTCACTGCTATGCACGATGCTACTGGTGCACCTGTCGATAAGCCTGCAAGCAAGCCCTCACGATCACCATTGCTGCATGCACTTGCAGCACGCTCAACCAGTGCATTCTCCAGATCTCATCTCACTTGCCAAGAAAATTGCACATGTTCTTAGCCCAATCACTCAAGGCCGGCAACCACTATCACAACCCTTCTTATGTCCGAACCCAATCCATCTTCAAAGGTGAGTTACTAAAGATATTTCTCTTTCTAGGTTTTCTTGGCTCAATCTCTCTTTTTCTCTCTAGAGCTCTTTCTCTCTCTTTTTCTCTCTAGCTCTCTCTCTCTCTTTATTTTCTTTTTCTCTCTCTAAAACCCTCTTTCTCTTTCTAGATCTCACTTGTTATCTTTTTCTCCCTCTTGATGTTTCTTTCTCTCTCTAGCTTTTCATGTTATTTTTTTTTATTTCTTTTTATCTGCTTTATTTGTTTTATGCAATTGGAAGTTGAACTTTGTAAAGTTGAAATAGATTCGATGAATAAATTCTGTTTTAGATCTTATTGTGTTTTTCATTGTCTCTGATGTGATGTTATTAATAGTACAATAACCCTCACTAGAAATCATGTTTTGAAAATCGATGTCCATCCTTCTCATCCCTCTAAGTTTCTTGCACTTTTTCGTCATTAGTATGCTTCAATAATGCATTGCCCTAACTCCGAGTGCGGATCGACATCCGACACTACCCACTGTGCGAGAATTACTGAAAGTAGGGTTTTTCCGTCGTTGAGAGAACGACCCTAACTTCAACAAGATTTGTAATTTTTATCCGATTATCCTGCAAAATTGACAGATTTGTATAGGGATTCGTGTCGGATGTCGATCCGCACTCGGGATTAGTCAGATTAGCACAGTAAGGAACATAAAATGATGGATTTTTTTTTTATTGGAAAAGCATGGAGATAATGGCGAGGTGAGAGTGGTGAGAGATCAGGATTTTTAAAACATGCTTTTTCTTTTGAATCGATTGTCGCAAACCACACATTAATTAGAAAGAAACAATAGATGCAAATAACTCCAAACACATTTTATTCATTAATCAAAACGAGAAATACAACTTATTCAAAGAACCATATACTAACCCTAACTTGTAAGCAATAACAAATCTAGAGAGAGAAAATGGGAAAATCTACTTTTTAGAGAGAGAAATAGAAGAACAACTAGAGAGAGAAAAGGGAGACAAGGTGAGAGGAATATCCTAGTGACTTACCATAGGCTTGTTTGACCATGAAGGATGAATGGAGGCTGATGATGGAATCAGCAATGGAGTTGGCCAAGTGAAGAGGCTGGCTTCAATGAACACTTGGGCTGTTCAAGATGGGGTCTGCTTGCGTGGCAGGATGAGGGCAGCAACTAGAAGTCCGAAATTAATGGAGGCGCTGGGTTTTTTGTGGAAGATGACTTGCTGGAGAAGCTTACCGGTGGAATGATGATCAAATTGTGGAGGAGCCCGGAAGAGGACAAAGACGAGGTGTTAACTTGTGGTACTTGCAGTGGGACCTGCAAATCCAGTTGAAAGAATGGAGCGGTGTTCATGTGCAAAGAGGAGGGGCAACTTCGGTTGACCAGCAAGTAGAACGCTGGTAAAAGAGAAGAAGGAATTGAAGCCTGCCAGTCCGGTGATGACAGTGCTCCAGTGGTGGTTGCAGGTTGTTGTCTGGTGTTGATGTGGACGAACCAGCAAGGAGAACGGTGGTGATGGAAGGCGGAGCAAGGAAGGAGGTGCTTGGTGGTGCTGCAACAGGCGATATTGCAGTCCACGATGGTGTCGAACCTATAGCAGAGAAGAAGAAGAAGAAGAAGAAAGGAAGCAGAAGAGAAAGAAGAAGAAGAGAAGAAGAAGGGAAGAAGAACGGCCGGAAGTTGCAGGTTCGCCGGAATCCAAACCTTTTGCTCCGTTGGAGATAATAGAGACGGTGCTAGGCGGTGCAATGAATGAGAGGGTTGCTGTTGTGTGACGTGGAGGAGGAGTGGAGCAGGTACAGGAGCTCACAGAGGCGGAGAGATAGTGCAAGCGGCCGGAGTTGCAGGCTGCAACTCCGGCGAAGATGGAGGAGGAAGAAGAAGAAGAAGATGGAAGAAGAAGAGGAGAAAGAAAGAGCCGAAGACGACGAAAACGTCGGGAGAGTTTTGGGGGAAGGAGAAGAAGAGATTAGAGGGGGATTAGGGTTCAAACCAACCCTTCTCCCTCCTCTTATAAAGCTCCCTATTTCCTTGAATGGAAATAGGGTATTTTTGAAAATAAAAAAAATATATATATATATTTTTTTTTTAAGTAAAAATCTACTTTTCTATGGGGAATCTCCCCAATTAGTGGACCCCCCATTTTTTTGAAATTTAATTAAAATTCTTTGGAAATTCACGGGGTCCACTAACTGGTCGGACAGCGGGTCGATGATAATGGGCCCGGCTACTGGCCCACATGGATTTGTGATGTCCATTGTCTCACAAGATGATGTGACAGATGGTCTGATGGCGGTCGGATGGATGGTGACTTGATTGGGACTCAGATTGGTGATCGACGGATCTAGAGAGATCCAACAGTTCGATTGAAGATCCAACGGTCCGATGGAAGATCCAACGGTCAGAAAGCTAAGGGAGATGAGATAGAGCTGATGGGCAGGAGTTCTGGGGTTAGGTCAGTAGATTCGAGGACCGAGAGATGAAGAGAGAGAGAGAATAAGGAGAGATGAGAGAGAAAGTATCAGAAAATAGAGAGAAAAGCACTGGCGGAGGGTCTGGAACCCTGGTCTTCACTGTGACTATCCTCACGCTTCTCCAGTAGAGTCGACTATCATTCTTTGCTGACTCATGTGGCTTTAAACGCTTTGGTCCGTCTCTTGGTCATTGGCTCTCCTACTCTCTTCGTTCTTTGGGCTGGCTTTTTGGTCCTCTTATTCAGCCCATATTTGGCCCATATCTTCTAGTCATAGCATGTGGGCTCTTTAAGCTTTGATAATGGGCTTTCCTGATCGATGTGGGCTTGCAAGTCTCGAGAATTTTCCCATCGGGGTTTCCTGCGACAAAAGAAGCGCGTAATGAGACTCTATCAGAATGACTTTATGTCTAGACTTTCGAAAATGTGTTTAATGCATGCAAATATACTATTTCGTCCAGAAAAGTGTGTTCTACGCAACAAAAGAGACTCTTACGTAGAAAAGTAGATAAATAGAGTATTTTAACGTGGGAGAATGCAATAACGCTAAAAGGATAATTGCTTAAAATAATCACTTTTGAGCGAATATCAATTACTATTTTTTTTTGCAGGAATTAAATTGGATTAATTACAAATCTTGTTGAGATTAGGGTTTCCGATCCGACGACACGGAAAAATCCTACTTTCAGTATATCATTCGGTTAATTTATTGTACGAAGAACGATTTATTTCCAAACAAGAAAGGCCTGGAGCCTTTGTATGAAAATCCATTAACCCCCTACAGAAGAGCTTACGAGCTGCTCTCAACGTGGGAATGAGAATGAAATCTCGCGATAGGTTGTAGTATAAAAGTAAATACATTAAATCATACGGTTTATTTTTACTGTTTGTGCTAGGATTATTATTATTGAAAATTATGAGCATGTACGATTGGAATGCAAGTATGATAAAGAATGACATGTTAATTCGATATTCTTATATATCCTTGTATTGTGGATTTTTCTACTTGGCTTTTAGCTCACGACTTTTTGTCGGTACCTAGATATTGTAAAGGGACCAGATGATGGGAAAGCGTGGGAGGATGAGTATGGAACCAAGGCGACGGGTGGCCTCAATTATGGAGAGTATGGTTCGGAGGAGAACTAGGCATCCTAATCATGGATGAATCTTAATTTTAAATGAGTGACATTGGGTCATTTCAAGTTGTAAACTCTTTTATTTTATTTTAGTGGTTGATTCTAGTTTTATTTGATTATGTAATGACTTTAATGAGTTAGGGCGATACATGTAAAAATCTGCCCTAATTGAATTAGACCGATAAATTTATGTAAAAAAGAAAATTTGACCGATAAATTTATGTCACATAAGAATATGGATTTAAAATGGGATAAAGGAATTATACTCCGATTTGAAAATTAAAGTTAGAGGATAATCCCATTAGCCTTTCGAGGATAGATCGAGACAGTCGATCTAATTAGTGTAGATCTGTCCGGATCCATGTATCCGATGCATGACACGTGGACTTATAAAAATATGAATTTAAAGAACTTAATAAATAAAATGTGCCATTAAATTAATAATCTATCACATCGGGATAAGTGATTAATACCCAAATTATATAATAAATGACTTAGATTAAAAAAATTAAATAACAAATGATAAATCATAATTTATCTTAGGGGTTTAAACGCTTCCACAGAATTGAATAATTAATCTAAGTTTAAACCAAATAAAATTAATAATAAGATTGTATGACCAAGTCCACTAGGATGGAATCGAGTTCGCTAGGCTAGGATTGAGTCCACTGGGACTAAGTTCACTAGGTTAGAACTAAGTTAGTAGGCAGGATAGTAATCATTAAATTTTTATCACACCCTAGATTTTGGATAAACAGGCCAATCCACGAGCAATCGGGTTGGGTCAGGTCGGGAACCCGAATTCGGGGCGTGACACTTACAATGCTCATGTATTCAAAGAGTTTACACAATAGGATTCATAGCTCCAGTGATTCCAAAATGTTACCTTAATGTCAGACCTTGGATTAAGAATAATGTCATCATAGATATTTATGATGTCAGTATTCACAATCTAAGGCAGAGATGAAAACTTTGATTGGGGCTCGCCATGCATTATTAGTTGCTTATAAAATAAATATACTGTCACACCCTAAATCTGGACACTCGGGCCCAACTCGAATGCTTGAAAAATAGTCTATTTTCCCAAAATCAAGGGTATGATAAAATAAATAAAAAATTGAAATGCTCTGATATGATTAAAATAAAATACCATAAATTATCATAATTTAAACAAAATTTATAAAATAACAAAAGAAATTCAATTATTATAAAATAATAATTTAGAAATTTATCATAATCTATAAGGCATTTAAAACAATTTTCATGAACACATTTTTGTTAAAAAATTAATATTTAATAATTTATATTATTTATTACAATAAAATAATATTAATACCTAATTTTTTCAAAAAGTATAATTATTTTAATTTTTATTAAAATATTATGAGTCATTATAATACACTTTTGTTAAAGAAGTTTGAGATAAATCTTCACTTACAATTTTTAAATTTTTTTTTTAAAAGTATTCGCTTATTCCACCATAAGAAATGATAACGGTAAATGCTACTGAATTTTTTCTAATTTATTTTAAATCTAAATTTAACAAATGAATATGATAAAGTTATCTACTCAAAAAGTCATAGTTTTTTATGTAAAAATCTCCATAAAATCATACTTACAAATAAAGATATTCATAAAATACTACATCGGGTTCCAAAATAGAAATTTTACATAAACTTAAATAACTTCAATTTAATGTTAAGAAATCTAAGTAGGGTTCAAACACGGCCCATTACAACAGATTAATCTTTAAAAACATGTAAATATAAATATTAGGATGGTCTTTGATCTTTCTTGTTCGTCAAATCTGTCTAAGTCAACCCTAAATCCTTTAGACTCCTCAAAGATACGTTTCTTCTTGACGTAGTCTTGTACTCCTCCGCACTACTCAACAAAATCATCTGAAATATATTTTTGTGAGAAATCATGAACAAAAATGCTTAATAATGTCCACGTGTACCAATGTACACTACAAATAATAGCTTTCAAATGTAAGAAATATTTTCATATTCTATATTTGACAAAGATTCTGTGTGACTTAAAAACATTCATGTAACCGTTCCTACGAGCACCAGTGTAGTGTGAAGATGTCGTGGTATGCATACTTCGTCAACTACGTGAAGACTAGAAGATAGAGACAACAAGAATTAGACGGTTGACGACATGAGTCATCTAAGTAACTACCCATTTGTCAGTTAGCTTGCTTAGGAATGTAAGTGATTTAGTGGCCATAGAAATAGGTTTAAATGAATAAAATATAATGGTCAAACCTAGTCATTGGACAGACCTGAGTCTTAGTCAAAGTTATTGACTTCTGGGAGAGTCCAATCGATTGAACTATTTGGGCCAATCGATTGGACAAAGCCTAATTGATTGGAGGCTTCCGTAGTAAAATCAATTGGAGCATACGAGGCAGAACATGATCAAAGCCCAATCGATTGGACACATCTGTAAAATCGATTGGAGTCTACGAGACAGAACATAATCAAAGCCCAATCAATTTGACACATCTGTAAAATCGATTGGAGACTACGAGACAGAACATGATCATAGCCCAATCGATTGGAGACCTCTGTAAAATCGATTGGAGCCTACGAGACATAAAATTATTTAAGTCCGGTCGATTGGACTATGAACATTCGATTGGATTTACGAAGGAAAAACCCTTTCGTACAAGGCCAATCGATGGGACCCAGAGTACAATCGATTGAACTTCACACGGATTGAGTATTTCTCAGATCCAAAATTCTAGTTCCCACGATCTCAAGTTCTACAAGGCTCAGGGTTACAAATTCTATAAATATAACCCTTCAATTCCTTCTCTAAATATAGTTCTACACTTCAATAGAGAGAAGAAAATGTTTATGATATTCGCTCAAAAGTGCTTATTTTAAGCAATTATCCTTTTAGCATTATCGCACTCTCCTACGTAAAACTGCTCTAATTATCCACTTTTCTACGTAAGAGTCTATCTCATTGCGTAGAACATACTTTTCTGGACGAAATGGTATATTTGCATGCATTAAACACATTTTTAGAAGTTTAGATATTAAGCCGTGCTGATTAAGTCTCATTACGCGCTTCTTCTGTCGCAGGAAACCCTGATTGGATGATTCTCGAGACTTATGGGCCCACATGGATCATGAAAGCCCATTATCAAAGCTTAAAGAGTCCACAGGCTATGTCTAGAAGATATGAGCCTATTACGGGCTGAACAAGGGGATCGAAGAGCTGGCCCAAGGAACCACGAGAGCGGGAGAGCTGATAACCAAGAGAAGGACCAAAGCATTTAAAGCCACATCAAATGATGGCCTGGTCTACTGGCAAAGCTCAAGTGAAGAACAATTGAAAACCAGGGTTCATGACCCTCTGCCAATACTTTTTCTGATATTTTCTCTCTCATCTCTCCTTATTCTCTCTCTTTTCATCTCTCGGTCCTCGAATCTATTGACCTAACCCCAGAACTCCTGCCCATTGGCTCTGTCTCATCTCCCTTAGCTTTCTGACCGTTGGATCTTCCATCGGGCCGTTGGATCTCTATAGATCGCCATCTGATCTATCAATTCTATGCATCCGACCATCCGATCGTGCCTCAGATCATTCGATCATCCATCCTATCACCCACCCGATCTCCATTGTAAGATCTCAATCTCTAGAACTCAGTTGATCCTACGGTTGATTGTAGATGAGAGAGAGAGCAGAGCTCGATCTCCGAGGAAAGAAAAATGCATTTTTCTCCCCTGGCAACCAAACGCACCCTAACCCACATCCATCGAGCCCTGTGGCCCACTATCCTACTTACCTGCCTTCTGGCCCATGGCCGATGCACTCTGGGCCCACATTTTAGCGTTCCCATTTGGCCAACCACTGGCAGACACGTGGCATCATCTCTTGGCCTAGTGGTCAATCAACCTTATGGCCAAACGGCCCATAAACCTCGAGTCCGCAAGCCCACAAGTTCAAATATAAAAATAAAAGAAATATAAAAAAATAAAAAAAATATTTTTTAGAAACCGTGAGTTTCCAAGTTGAGAAACCCACGGTTTCTCCTTGTGAAGAGGGGTTGAAAACCCTAAGACCCCTCTCCTTTTTGGCTCTCTCCCCCCCCCCCCCCTCTTCTCCTTTTCCTTCTTCCTTCATCTTTCTCCTTTCTTTTCTGGCAAACCCAGCCGGCGAGCTGGTAGCGCTCCTCCTCCTCCTTCTTCTTCTTCTTCTTCTTCTTCTTCTTCTTCTTCTTCTTCTTCTTCTCCTTCTTCGTCTTTTCCTTCTTCTTCTTCTTCTTCTTCTTCTTCTTCTTCTTCTTCTTCTTCTTCTTCGTTTTCTTCTTCTTTTGCTGGAGTTGCAGGTCTGCAACTCCGGCCGGCGAACCGTGCTCCACCACCGTCCTCTTTCATAGCATGCAACGGTGAGCTTTTCCCCCACTTCTTTCCTTTCTTCTTCTTCTCTTTCTTCTTCCTCTTCGTTTTCTTCTTCTTCTTCTTCTTCTCCTTTAATTCCACTGGAGTTGCAGGTGCAACTCCGGTCGTCTTCTACGGCGAGAAGCTCGCCGGAAACCTGCACAGTAACCCGCTGCTGTTCTCCTCTCCTATCGGTGGCCTCCATCCACAGCACCACCATTTACCGCCTCCTCTCTTCTCTCCTCCCACGTTCCAAAGTATCTCCATCTTTCCAGCCGGTTTCTCTTCGTTCAAACCTCCGTTACCGCTGCTGTAACCTGCTGCAACCTTCTCAATTCCAAGCCATCAACACATGCCCTTGCACATCACCACCTAGCCGGGCCACCATCTCCACGGCTCGTCCAAGAGGAGTAGCTGCACCATTGCAGACCTCATCGTCTCAATCAACACCTACGACACGTCCAACAACTCCACCCTCTCCTAACACCGTTGCACCCTGCTCCATAGCCGGCCGAATCTGCTACTCCGACAAGATCCTCTCTCCAGGAGGTCCCACCATGAGTTCTTCTCCACCGGACTGAAAGGGGTGGTTCCTCCCTTCTCTACCAATGTGCCACAAGCATGAGATGTGCTGCTGCCTTCTTGCACCTTCCATTTGCAGGTGCACCGATCAACACCTCCCTCTTCTAGGCGTTGCACATGC
Source organism: Euptelea pleiosperma (assembly GCA_035048495.1). Classification (NCBI taxonomy): domain Eukaryota; kingdom Viridiplantae; phylum Streptophyta; class Magnoliopsida; order Ranunculales; family Eupteleaceae; genus Euptelea; species Euptelea pleiosperma. The sequence goes on along the minus strand of CM068552.1, from coordinate 24,443,917 downwards.
TCACGATCTCTCCTCTTCAAGTAAGAGTTTTCTCTCTCTATTTCTCTTTCCATCTAATTCTCTTATTTTTCCTCTTTATCTCTCTATTTCTCTCTCTCTCTCTAGACTCTTTAGATTTTCCTTTCTCTCTCTAGTTCTCTCTCTCTAGGAATACTTCCTCTTTTAATTTTCTCTCTCTAAGTTTTTAAGATTTTCTCTCTCTAAAATTCTTTGTTTTTCTTTCTAGTTGTTGGTTTCTAAACTTAGTTTAATTCTGTCAATGGTTGTAAGGATTTAATCACTTTGAATAAAAGTTAGTTTTTCTTTATTATTTGATTGCAATAGTATACATTTCATGTTTTACTTTATCTGGGTTTTTCATGCTCTTGATATTTGCAGCATTTTTCTCTCTCTAAAAAAATTCCCTAAATCATGTTTTAAAATCACCTCGATCCATCATTCTCATCACTTCCATTAATTTCTATGAAGAAAATCTGTCATTTAATGTTCTAATTCGCGCTAATCAAACTAACCCCGAGTGCGGATCGACATCCGACACGAATCCCTATACAATATCGCATATTTTGCAGGAATTAAATCGGAAAAGATACAAATTTAGTTGGAATTAGGGTTTTCGTAACCAACGACGCGGAAAATCCTACTATCAAATGGCGCCGCTGCCGCTCGGGTGACCGGAAGTGCGAAAAAGGACGTAAAGACGGAATTGGAAAGTTGCTAAATCGGAAAGCTGCTCAATTTGGCCAGCCCGACCTTTTCGGGAAACTTTCTATTTTTTGTTTTTAGTGATTTTTAGCAGTTTTTAAATTACTATTTTTAATGCCTCGGAAGGCCGAGTGCAATTTGTAATAATTTAGGAATTTTATTGCTTTCCATATAACTACTAGATCTTGTTCTAGGGTTTTTAGAAACCCTAGATTAAGTGGAAAATACCATAAAACTAAAAAAATCAAAATTCAAACAAATTAGGGTTTTATATTCTGCAGATTTTTAGAAATCACCAATCTAGGATTTACGATTTTTGGAAAGATTCTAGAATCTTGAAACTCTGCTTAATTAGGGTTCCCCCTCTTAGAAGTTTCCACTTTAGAGGAATTTCCATCTTTAGAAATCCTCCGAATTTGGAAAAGTCTGCAAAAGGAAACACCCCAAATCTAGCAGAATTTCAATTTTGAGAAATTTTCCAAAATTTTAAGGGATCTCGCAATCAAATCTTTCTTGGAAGATTTCCACAGTTCGGGAAACTTTCCAATCTAGGTATTTTCCAATCTGAGAATTCCTAAATTTTAACCCATCTCGAATTTGGAAATTAATTCAAAAACTTGTCTAAATCCAGTGCTTGTTCAGTGAACCCTAAAAAGGCAAGGATCTTCCAAATAGAATCCCAAATACCTAGACCGTGCGATCTAACTGTTTCTACAGGAACACGATCCAGTGTGGGTAGGGAGCGAAAGCTCAAAGAGGTGGAGTCGGGCCCAAGCCCATTAGGATACCCCTCCCTAAACCACGGAGGCGACCCCGTGGCGTGGCCCACGGGAGGTAAGTCCCTATCCTCGCCTTGAGTGCGATACGGTGTTATTGGGTGCATCATTGCCGCTTGTCTATTTGCTTTCACATACATATTATTCGACTACCGTGGCGTGGCCGTTAATCAATCAACTCTAAGAGAGCAGACCCAGCTCCAAAATTGAAACTGGTGGGATTTCATCACCCACCTCATCATTCCAACTGATTTGATCCCAAGGCTCCATTTAATTAAAAAGAATCAAGAAGTAGAGCCAATTAGCCCGATGTTCGAGAAAAATCCACGCAAAGCGAACCCGCTTAACATCCAATCGAAATAAGACCACGAGCACGGGTCCTTGTTGTCTAACACACCCATAAGTCCCTGCTACTCAAGTACACTGAGCTCGACATGGCATCTTGGACTATTCGGCGGTTAGTTGCGTGTGGACTAGGAACACGCACCAACCCTAGCTTAACCCGAGGGAAAACTCTTCTTATACACTTGACCAATCCGGTTAGTCTGGGTCGTACTTAAGACAGCCATTGTGCCGCACGTCTGTCTAGGCTTCGGATTACCTTGTTGTTGACTAGAGCTAGTACTAAAGGATTCGCTCTGAAGAGTGTAGCCTGGTGAGAACCTCTGAGTGCAAACAGTTAGTCCGGCGGCTAAAAGATAAACCAGTAGTCCGCCCACTGTCATAATATACTCTAGCCCCAAAACTAACAAGATAATGCCTAAAATATATCCTGATTATTTAGAATTGGATTATCTGTGCTTGGTGTGCATCATTTTGAATCACTACTCCAGTGTCTCCTTTTGGCAACTTTTTGCCAAATCTTGGGCTTGCTTTTTCAAGTAGAAGCCCGGTTGGACCTGTCCTAACCTTTTACTGACTCGATCTGAGAGTTAGTCCACCGTACCCCTCTATCGCCTCTAATGGCAGATGAATGGCCTCTATATGAGACCTACTACAGTTTCTGTGAGAATCGCGGTGATCACTCTCAACAATGGTATGACAATTCTGCGTATTATCATGATACTCCAGTCTCGCACACTTCTACAGGGTATGATAATCACCGAGATCCGGAGTACAATTCTGTACTCCAAGAGCTTAAAAATTCAGTCTCTGCCCTTCGTGCCGTAGTCCAGCAACCTGTGTACCATTCCCAGTCTATAGGATATTACCCTCCTATCCAGCAAGATGTCTGTACCTTTCCATCTCCATTGCAGACCTCGACAACACTTATTATCCGGACAATAGGAGTCACCATAACTTTAGTTGGGAACGGTCTGCCCTCCCGCAGCAACTGCCACAGGATAATTATTCTTCCGGGTTCCATCAACCTAATGGAAAGTATAACTGGCAATACTCGCAATCCCAGTACCCGTCATATCCACAGAATGACTATTCTGGTCAACAGTGGGCCCCTCAGGATTTTCAGAATCAGCAACTAGTCCCAGACTCCACTTTGCCTTACAACTTTCATACCCAGACGGACTACAATCAAGAGTTGGCACCTCAGCTCCCCTTGGTTGAACCACCTCCGTTGGCTACTAAACCTGGTCTAGAGGACCTTCTCTCTAAGTACATTGCCCAGCAACAACAGTATTTCCAAGGTCTAGAGCACCAACAACAGCAATCTATGGAAAGCTTGGAGCAACGTCTAGTTCAATTAGAAAATGAGAGAGAGGAAGTCAACTTCACTAGCCCACGAATAGCCTATCCTGAGGAGAATGATACCACTATCTATTATGAGGAGTCACATAATTGGACCAAGTACCAGAATTGGCAGGATGAAATAGAAGTTGTTACCACCCCTAGATCAAGCGCAATTATTAAGAAACTAGTGTATCCTTATACGGTGCCTTTAACAGCACCAAATCTTGAACCTACCTCAGAGCAACCTATTTCTCACTCTACCTCTAATGACCCTGATGTCAATGACACTGAGCTGTGTCTCGATCGCACGATCCCAACTGTCCTAGATCTACCATTCCTTCCCACCTCCGTTGGATTGTGCAACAATAGTGATAAACCCGAATCGCAATCTTTGGTGCCCTTAACAGCATCAACTTCTAGACCGAGCACAGAGATACCCATGTCCATCTCTATCTCTGATGCAGACATTCCTACCGTAGAACCGTGTCTAGAATATGAGACTCCCGTTGTCCTGGACCTACCGATCCCCACCGAGGAGGAACATATTTAATGTAGGGATTGGAACATCCCTCTCAAATTAGAAAACATCGAGAAAGAGGTCAACAGTTTTCACCCGTCACCCTACGTCGATATTATCGATGACCCATGTGCCATAGAGAGTCTAATTCAGGACTCTCCCGAAGATAAATTATCTAAGTGTCATGAACACTGTGAGTCTGACTTTATCTCGGAGTCCAACATTTCTGGTATTACTGATCTGCAGGAGTCTGCTCCATTCAAATATATTCCCGCAAAACTCAATGAGTTTGTGGCTCTGCTAACCACGGTCAGAGAACCCACTACTACTCCCCTCTCAGTCTTTACTGAGAAGCTTCTATCCCTCCCCGCTGAACTAAATATTTTTGCGGGTCTGCTCAGAGAAACCACTCCTACTCTCATCTCAATCTTTACTGAGAAGCTTCGATCCCTCCCAGATCAACTCCGTACTTTTGCCGGTCTACTCAGAGAACTTACTGTCCTTCTCTCAGTCTACACTGAGAAAGACCTGTTCTACATAGGTATACCTAGACAAGGGATAGGATAGTTGTCTCCGTTCCACCTTAGATGTCAGGAAGACTGCAGATTCACTCAGTCTCCATGAGTTTTAACCTGGTTGGGGGTACTTGATATACCCCCGTCATGTCTGGCTGAAGACGTAAAACTTAGCGCTTTTGGAAAGGCAATTCCGGTATTCTTAGAGTACATGAGTCTCATGCATTTGTTATTATTGTTATATCTTTGGAAATGCAGGTACATTCATTCTTCCGATCATCAGGTACCACACACTGTCGAGTTTCTGCCGACTTGGTAACATCCTTCCTGAATCTTTGCATCATCATCACTAATTTTTCATCATTTTATGTCCCGGTCATGAGCACCGAGGACGGTGCTGTATTTTGGTTGGGGGTGGATATTTCCCAAAACTCATGTCTTCATTTTGATAAAAAAAAAAAAAAAAAAACAAAACAAAAATTGTTTTTGGGGTGATTTCCGATGTTCTCCAAAAGTTTTCTAGAATTTCAAAAATGTGTCAAATACCTTGACTTTGATTAGCTGAAAACCTCCGTTAAGTCAATATTGAGGATGTCAATTTTTGTTAGCGTTGAGTCAAGTCAAGCGTGACATCAGTTTTGAAAACTTTAAAAAACTCAGATTCGGCACAATTGTACACTATCAACATCAGAGTCATCCTAAGTTTAGAAATTCTAGAGATCCTGTGAGAATAATTATGGAGACCTAACCCAGTGAGCTTTCGAGTCTTTAATCAATTCAGAGGGATATACAACAATTCTGAGTCACAAGATGACTCTATATTCTTCATGCCCGCAATATTCGTTGAGAGATCTCATTATCATTTGCTTCGATCATAAAACTCGGAACGACATCAACATTGGATTACTACGACAGAACCTTCTCTGTATCCAGTCAAGACAGTATACATGATAGTGCAAACCCTAGAAAATAATTTAGGCCATTTTTCTGAACCATTCAGCCTTTTTACTCCCCTGAATTATACTTCACTAGAAACCCTTTGAACCTTTCTATAAAAGCCTTTTCTTGTTAAGCCCATCAACCAAAAACTCAGTTCAGCTACGAAGTGTTACTAGCTACCCTACTTTTGAGAAGGATGAAGAATAACTGATGTGGGTGTACAGTGAAAAGAAAAGTAAAGAAGAAGAATCAAAAGGAAAAGAAAGTGGTTCAAGCTGAAAACAAAATATAGAAAGAAAGTATGAAGAAGAGCTGAAAAGAAATTGAGCAGTCTCAGAAATATCAAGAAAAAGAGAAAAATACAAAAAAAAAGGAAAAAGAACCAGATAATGGTGTTACGCCACAGGAAAAATGCAAGAAAATGGCAATATCCTCTCAAGATCTTTGAAATCCTGTATCCCTTTATCTCTCTACACCTGACCTAAGCCTCATTACAACCCAAGAAAGTCCTATTTGATTCTAGGGTAGCACGATCATAAAATGTGGAGATTGGAGAATGAGAAGCTATAGAGTTTGATCTGACGTTCTCGAGTGAAGTGGTATTCCAATCAAGAGATCTTCTTCTGTTAAAGATGTCCTTCCTTCAAATAAAACATATGTGAGATCTTTTGCATCTTTATATTAAATACATCTCCTCACATATAAATTGAGAGAAAAGAAGAAAACCCTTCTTGTGTGATTCTATTCTGAGTGCTAAACATGTGAGATTTGAGGTCGAGGCATAAAAACTTAGAGGTGATCTGGAAATATTTACTGTCGGATGATGAGAATGTTTAGCACACACACACGCAGAGTCTAACTATTCTGGGTCATGATTATCAGTCTGTAGTCTTGCCAAGACTTTCAAACTCTTCGCTAACATGTAACTGTTTTTGCATCAATTCAATGATATGACGAACAGTGTTTTCCCGGAGCTAATATGAAAAAGTGGGCAGCATGTGCAGAGCCCTTTTAAGCTCATTTATTTCGCACTAATTGCCAAGGATTGGCAATATGCTGGTTGGGGGTTGTGATATTCGCTCAAAAGTGCTTATTTTAAGCAATTATCCTTTTAGCATTATCGCACTCTCCTACGTAAAACTGCTCTAATTATCCACTTTTCTACGTAAGAGTCTATCTCATTGCGTAGAACACACTTTTCTGGACGAAATGGTATATTTGCATGCATTAAACACATTTTTAGAAGTTTAGATATTAAGCCGTGCTGATTAAGTCTCATTACGCGCTTCTTTTGTCGCAGGAAACCCTGATTGGATGATTCTCGAGACTTATGGGCCCACATGGATCATGAAAGCCCATTATCAAAGCTTAAAGAGTCCACAGGCTATGTCTAGAAGATATGAGCCTATTACGGGCTGAACAAGGGGATCGAAGAGCTGGCCCAAGGAACCATGAGAGCGGGAGAACTGATAACCAAGAGAAGAACCAAAGCATTTAAAGCCACATCAAATGATGGCCTGCTCTACTGGCAAAGCTCAAGTGAAGAACAATTGAAAACCAGGGTTCATGACCCTCTGCCAATACTTTTTCTGATATTTTCTCTCTCATCTCTCCTTATTCTCTCTCTCTTCATCTCTCGGTCCTCGAATCTATTGACCTAACCCCAGAACTCCTGCCCATTGGCTCTGTCTCATCTCCCTTAGCTTTCTGACCATTGGATCTTCCATCGGGCCGTTGGATCTCTATAGATCGCCATCTGATCTATCAATTCTATGCATCCGACCATCCGATCGTGCCTCAGATCATTCGATCATCCATCCTATCACCCACCCGATCTCCATTGTAAAATCTCAATCTCTAGAACTCGGTTGATCCTACGGTTGATTGTAGATGAGAGAGAGAGCAGAGCTCGATCTCCGAGGAAAGAAAAATGCATTTTTCTCCCCTGGCAACCAAACGCACCCTAACCCACATCCATCGAGCCCTGTGGCCCACTATCCTACTTACCTGCCTTCTGGCCCATGGCCGATGCACTCTGGGCCCACATTTTTTAGCGTTCCCATTTGGCCAACCACTGGCAGACACGTGGCATCATCTCTTGGCCTAGTGATCAATCAACCTTATGGCCAAACGGCCCATAAACCTCGAGCCCGCAAGTTCAAATATAAAAATAAAAAAAATAATAAAAAAATAAAAAAATAAAAAAAATATTTTTTAGAAACCGTGAGTTTCCAAGTTGAGAAACCCACTGTTTCTCATTGTGAAGAGGGGTTGAAAACCCTAAGACCCCTCTCCTTTTTGGCTCTCTCCCCCCCTCTTCTCCTTTTCCTTCTTCCTTCATCTTTCTCCTTTCTTTTCTGGCAAACCCGGCCAGCGAGCTGGTGGCGCTCCTCCTCCTCCTTCTCCTTCTTCTTCTTCTTCTTCTTCTTCTTCTTCTTCTTCTTCTTCTTCTTCTTCTTCTTCGTTTTCTTCTTCTTTTGTTGGAGTTGCAGGTCTGCAACTCTGGCCGGCGAACCGTGCTCCACCACCGTCCTCTTTTACAGCATGCAACGGTGAGCTTTTCCCCCACTTCTTTCCTTTCTTCTTCTTCTCTTTCTTCTTCCTCTTCGTTTTCTTCTTCTTCTTATCCTCCTTCTTCTTCTTCTTCTCCTTTAATTCCACCGGAGTTGCAGGTGCAACTCCGGTCGTCTTCTACGGCGAGAAGCTCGCCGGAAACTTGCACAGTAACCTGCTGCTGTTCTCCTCTCCTATCGGTGGCCTCCATCCACAGCACCACCATTTACCGCCTCCTCTCTTCTCTCCTCCCACGTTCCAAAGTATTTCCATCTTTCCAGCCAGTTTCTGTTCGTTCAAACCTCCATTACCGCTGCTGTAACCTGCTGCAACCTTCTCAATTCCAAGCCGTCAACACATGCCCTTGCACATCACCACCTAGCCGGGCCACCATCTCCACGGCTCGTCCAAGAGGAGTGGCTTCACCGTTGCAGACCTCATCGTCTCAATCAACACCTACGACACGTCCAACAACTCCACCCTCTCCTAACACCGTTGCACCCTGCTCCATAGCCGGCCGAATCTGCTACTCCGACAAGATCCTCTCTCCAGGAGGTCCCACCATGAGTTCTTCTCCACCGGACTGAAAGGGGTGGTTCCTCCCTTCTCTACCAATGTGCCACAAGCATGAGATGTGCTGCTGCCTTCTTGCACCTTCCATTTGCAGGTGCACCGATCAACACCTCCCTCTTCTAGGCGTTGCACATGCTCACGATCTCTCCTCTTCAAGTAAGAGTTTTCTCTCTCTATTTCTCTTTCCATCTAATTCTCTTATTTTTCCTCTTTATCTCTCTATTTCTCTGTCTCTCTCTAGACTCTTTAGATTTTCCTTTCTCTCTCTAGTTCTCTCTCTCTAGGAATACTTCCTCTTTTAATTTTCTCTCTCTAAGTTTTTAAGATTTTCTCTCTCTAAAATTCTTTGTTTTTCTTTCTAGTTGTTGGTTTCTAAACTTAGTTTAATTCTGTCAATGGTTGTAAGGATTTAATCACTTTGAATAAAAGTTAGTTTTTCTTTATTATTTGATTGCAATAGTATACATTTCATGTTTTACTTTATCTGGGTTTTTCATGCTCTTGATATTTGCAGCATTTTTCTCTCTCTAAAAAAATTCCCTAAATCATGTTTTAAAATCACCTCGATCCATCATTCTCATCACTTCCATTAATTTCTATGAAGAAAATCCGTCATTTAATGTTCTAATTCGCGCTAATCAAACTAACCCCGAGTGCGGATCGACATCCGACACGAATCCCTATACAATATCGCATATTTTGTAGGAATTAAATTGGAAAAGATACAAATTTAGTTGGAATTAGGGTTTCCGTCACCAACGACGCGGAAAATCCTACTTTCAGTTTATTTATTAGAGTGTCCATTCGAAGAGTAAACAGCCTAGTTATCTCATAAACATCTTGTGAGCTTGTTCCTCTTCTTGATCAAAGCCAAGTACTTGATCCATTACACAGCTTAGGTCTTCCACTTAGTTATTTGACATAGTAGCCTGAGTGTACCAGTGTGACTCAACACCATTGAGCAACCTAGGGTTCAGGGTGTACTGAATCCTTCACCTTCAACAAAGGCTTGAGTATTGAGAATTATGATCGGAGTAGCCGATCGATGGTAGGTTTGGTGTGTACCAAATTGAACAAGCGGACAAGGCTTCTTGGCTGGGAGGGCGCGCGTAGACTCGTAGCGTTGATTCAGAGGACGTGGACGCATCGTCAGAAGGCCTTGGCTAAGGTTGGAAGTTGTATTTGCAACGGTACTGCGTAGGTAACCTTTGTTTCGTTTAACTTTCCAGTTAGTGATACTTTTCGTCTAGATGTGGTCCCGTGGTTTTCCTTGGCTAAGGTTTCCACGTAAAAATTGTAAGGAATATTTTCAAATTCAATTTGGCAAAGATTCCGTTTGACATAAAAACATTCTTGTAACCGTTCCTACGAGCACCAGTGTAGTGTGAAGATGTCGTAGTACACATACTTCGCCGACTACATGAAGACTAGAAGATAGAGACAACAAGAATTAGACGGTTGACGACAGGTGTCATCTGAGTAACTACCCATTTGTTGGTTATAGATCGTGTACACTCGCTTAGGAAGGTAAGTGACTTAGTGGCCATAGGAATAGATTTAAAATGAATAAAATATAATGGTCAAACCTTGTCATTGGACAGACCCCTTCTCTATCTCATCCCTCTCGACAGTCACCTTCTGTAAATATTTCTCAAGTTGATAAGCAACCTGACGAGATCTCTCAGCTTCCCTCTACAGTTTTTCAATCTCGTTATTAGCTTTGGCTAGATTGAAGAATAGTTTGGAACTGATCTTCACGGGATTTTAGATCAGCTTCCCAAGATTTCACATCAGCTTCAAGATCAGCAACTTTCTTCTTTCCCTCCTCATATCGATTAGTGACATCCGTCACGTAATCTCTGAGTCTGACATATGAATGGGCAGTCTGCAAGAATATGAAAGAGTTAGAATTGGAATTCAGATGAAGAAAACAAACATCCAAAGAATAGTTCTTACCTCGATCAAGAATAGAGCGGCTCAATACATCATGGATCGCCGTCGGATCAGTTAAATCGACATAGCAAAGTCTGTCTTTAGGCAGACATATTTGCTCAATATACTTCATCGCCACCCTAGGGTCCGCGATTGAGCTCTCCCCCGAGATTGGTTTCCCGTCGTCCAAGCATCCAGCCTTGATCACATATTGTTGCCCGTTGTCGAACTCCGAAATACCTACAATGGGATGCTTTCTCTGGTAAGCCTCTTTTTTCAATATCCATCTATCTACCATATCAAAATAAGTCACATTCGGGAATGAAGCCCGAGGTGTAGGTGGTACAGGTCTCTCACCTGCAGAAGTGCTCACTCCACCGAGTCGTTGAAGATTGGCTGGCAGATGAGGGATTAAGTCTTGGGACGACGGGGTTACAACCTGAGCTCATTGATTTGATAATAGAAACGGGAATCCCGAAGGGGGGGGGAATTAAAGCAGGAGAAGGATCTACCCATTGAAGTATCGGGCTTGGACTTGCTGGTTAAGGAGATGATTGGGGAATGGTAGTAGGAATGAGTGATGCTGGGATAAGAGAGATACCTTCAGTAGGATGAAAACTGGAGGCATCAAGTTCTAGCATCAGGCCTCTTACCAATTTCCTCTTCTTGGGCCATGGAGCTATTACATGGCGAAGAAAATCGGTGCAATTCATTTGATCTTTCTTGCTTGTCATCTGCATTAACAGAATATATTATCAGAATAAGTTCTGGAGGAAATAGGAAGATGAGACGTTTACCTCTTCAGTCCTGGCTAGTTGATGGGCAAGTTCGTTCGTTGGTTCCAAATGACTGTCTGGATGCCTAGAATATTCGGCAATTGGCAGAGAGTCAGAAGGAGATTGGGAAGATTGAGGTTCTGGGGAACCCGACGCATGGGCCTCAGGTTGAAGCCTCCTCTTTCTTTTGAGAAGTACGTCAGGGCTCATTCCCTCTGGGATTTTGCCGCTCTCCCCGATAGAGATCCCGGGAGCAAATGAGCTAGTGGGGTTCTTGGGAAGAACCGACAGTTGAGACTGTGGAAGAAACCGCCCGGCAAGCGTCCAGAATTTTACTATCGTTGGGATCTTCTTGAGAATATATTCAATTTTACCTTCTATCCCAGTAGGGTATTTCAATGAGGGTCTTACAAAATCTGCAAACAACAAGCGAAAGGGGTTAGAATTCTCGGGATATTGCTGTTCTTAAATCAAGAATTGATGAAATGCATAGGAGCTTACCTTTAAAGTTAAAGTTCGATCTAACCCTGCTTCTAGGAGGAACCTCCTCTACACGTTCATCAAACTCCCAGGACCATGTCACCAGGAGAGGATTGGAGTGCCATCCTTTATGACTAGTAGGCAGGTTCTCAACAAACTTCATAGCCTTATTCCTAGTAGCTAATGTCCAGAACATTAAGGGATCCGTGGAATCTGGTACAAGAAGTCGATCTGGAGAAGACTGGTCTTATGTTTGCTAGAGGCATTGAAATAGTCAACTCTAGCCATCAAACTCCAAAAATTGCTATTCATTTGACCGGGAGCATTGTCGTAGAAACGAAGTACTTCCCGTACAAGAGGGGGGAGGGGAAGAAACATCCCAAACTTCAGCTGAGGCCGAGTAATACTAATCTCTCCGGGATTGGTCGGCTCTCCATGACGAACCCCGATCTGTATGAACATAGAAGCCGGAATTTCGAATTCCTTTCTTAGACCCACAATATATGGGTCATTTCCACGGCAGGGGACTCGTATTATCAGACCTGGAACGTCAAGTTCCACTATTGATTCGATCGCAGGAGCTACTTCTTGTTCTTTATCAGGCCCAACCACATAGTGTTGATGGCCTGATCTATCGAATCAGAGGTTTTCCCCTCTTCCAAGAGGAGATTAAACCCTTCAGGCTCATGCCTGGGTAACTCAATACTGTCTTCTAAAACTATCACATCCCTCATGATTCTGATTAAGAGAGGGGGAAGGGGTAAAAACAGAGGATGGAAAAAAAGAGATACAAATACCAGATTACGAAGGAGACCGATGAAGGCAAGGTGTTGTGCTAGAGAAACTTCGGTTAAACACAACGAGTACCTTCAGGAAGAAGACGAACCAGAGCTTGAAATCGCACAGCGCATTGGACGAAGAGGTAAAAATGGTGAAAAGAGGGGTTCAGACCTATTTATAGAGACGAGTCTGGTGTTAACAAACCGACTATCTGACGTTAACAAACCTCGGGCGCCAAAAATTTAAAAACTATCATTCCGACGATTTGACGGCCTGCTGCCTTGAGTATTGTACGCTTAAATCATTCCATTTGACGGTCGTACGTTGGGCTTCACACCCGTACGGACACGTTTCTCTGTTATGACATCGATAGATGCAACATTAAATGAGAAGAACGACGGTCGAATGACTGGTGGAAGATCCAACGATCAAGAACATGCCATGTAGCATAAACGATCAAGATCATTTTCAGAAGATACGATAGCAGCTTCTCGATCTCCTCGAAAGGGGGGCGATGTGGGTACCATATTTTATGACAAGTAATATGATTACACATGTCATTGGAGCGGCACATGTGAGATACGAAAGGTAGACACCTGGCGTCACCTAGCATGTGTGAATAAATGCGCCGTAGAAGGCAAAGGCAATTATCCACCTTCTTCAGTCGCACGTTGTCCATTTGCAGAAAGAGCCACGTGTCAGATGAGACATCCAAAGAAAGTGCACCTTGGGACAAGTTAGTAATAGAATGCATTGAAGTCCTAACAATAAATATGTTGGTAAAGCATTCAAACTTTCCGACATATTAGAACAACATTTCACTTGCCGGGATAGACCTTCAACTCATCCCGACAAGGTCGAACAGTATACTCGATGGGATCAACCAACAACTCATCTCGACAAGTTCAACAATATACTTGACGGGACCAACATTCAGCTCATCCCGACAAGTTCGAACTATACACTCAACGGGATCAACCGACAACTCTTCCCAACAAGTTCAACAATATACTCAACGAGATCAACCTATATCTCATCCCGACAAAGTCAAACAGCATACTCAACGGGTTTGACATACAACATATCCTGACAAATAAAGGACATCAAACTCGACTAAAACAACTAAGTATCCTAACTGTTGTATCTATTACATGTGGATCATCTATTCAAATAGTGCCATATGGTAATAGGTTCAATGAGTATTATTTTTTTGCCGCTTTCTCTCATTCGAGATATTTGCCACGCAAGACTAACACCATAGTCTTTTCAGAACTAACCGAATGAGAGAAGTTCAGATCTAACAGGAAGATGTTGTATCTAACAAACTCTTCCTGGATCGGATCTAATCAGCGAGAAGTGGACGCGTGAAAGGTGAGTCATCCAATTCTCAATCTATAAGTATGTCATGCTTAAGACTGAGAAAAAGATCTGGATCTGCTGATCTAAGATTTACAAGACTTTCTGACACTGACTTGATCGTTGGAGCTTTGTCAACAGGTGCACCACCGTCGTTCTTGAAGAAGTTACTCTACCAGTTGCAACAAGGAGACATCCAGATTCTTTACATCTGTCAAATCTACCTTGAGATACGAATCATTTTTCCTCGAAGATTGTGTGGGATAAGTCACATATTTTTCCCCCACAAGTGGTATGACTGATATTTGACGCAATGCCTCTTATAGCGAGGAAGACTCGTGTAAACCATGATTTCATTACTATGATTGCTATTTTTTCTCGACCAGTTCTCTGAGGTGCAACTCTTGAATTCTCGGCTCTATTAAGATTTTTATTACCCTCTTAGAAGGAGGGAGAAGACCACAAAGAGTCGCCTCCTTTTATCTAAAATTATATCAAAGGAGAGGGGAAGAGAATAAAGCGACACCTTTTTTACTTGAAGGGGTGTTATAATTTCATTGGGTGTCGTGTAGATTAGTTGAAGGGATGTAAGGCTACGTCTATTTTTTACAAATGTGCACGCATTGGCTCTGTTGTGCGCAACTCAGCCAAAAAATGTGTGTTTGCTTGCACCAATGTGCGCCAAGGTGCATGTTGCAACACACACTCCTTGAGCATCGGAACACATATGAAATTGTGTGTTACAACACGCGCCGTTGTACCATAAGGCATACTTATGGTGCATTGCACGGTGTATCACACTATATTTAAATAAATATTTTTACTATATTGTATATATTATATGTGGAAAATTTCTTAAATGAAAAATAATTTTAATGTATTTACAAAAACAAAAATAACTTTTAAAAATTGCCAAAAAAAGTAACTATCAAATCTAAGAGCATCTGTTAAAGAGCGTTTCTCCCTAACATATGGTAAAACATCCATACCGTCAGCGCCAAATAAAACTTTGATGACAGGCCCTGTCATTAAAGCCAATGACATGGCACAATAAGAACCACGTGGAACATTCTTAAAGAACTCTGACCATATGGATGTTTGGCCAATCATTAGGTGGACCTACAGTCCGATCAGTGATTTCTAGGCGTTGGATTGGAATTATTTTCATGGGTTGATTTTAACCGTGCGAAATTTGAGCATTATTGACCAAAGATCCAAAGGTTGAAATCACAAATCAAGCTGATTTTTTGTTTGTAGGTCCATATAGGGATTGAAAAAACATCCATACGGTCAGAGTATTCTAAGAGTGCCACGTGGCTCTCATTGCATCCACGTGGTACACCCATTTTGGCGTACCCACATAGATGAATCAATGGCTGATTTTTGGTGAGGATGATCTCTATGGTGAGGAGATCATCCTCACGAAAAATCAAATCATTCTGATATTCATAGACTGGTTTAGAAGTTGAAGAATTATGGACCGTCGATTTTTACCATGCAACTTGAAAACCACATTTAACGCTATTTTAAAAAGGGTTTGCCTGTTACAAACGCTCTTTAAGTCTGTCACGACTGATAGACGTTTTTTTAAAGAGCGTTTAGTTACTTTTTTGGGAAATTTCAAAAGTTATTTTTGTTTTTGTAAATACATTAAATTTAGTTTTCGTTTTAGAAATTTTCCGTATTATATATTACATAAAATAATATATATAATATATAATATATAATAATATTAATATTAATATAATAATATCATTATAATTTTAATATAAATATAATATAAATATTTTATTAATAATATTGATATTATAATAATATTATGTAATAATATAATATAATAAAATAAAATAATATATTATATGTATATCTAAATTGTATAAAAATATTCGAGTACACATGACAGTCTGGAAACGTGTATGTATAATTTTATACAAAGCAACGCTATACACAAAATTAGATGCAACATCTACTATCATTTGCACAAACAAATACACATAATCAATTTTCGCGCGTAATTTGTTGAGTTCATCCAAACATCATAATTTTAAAATGACAAAGTGGTGGTGATGCCATTCAGAGTAAAACTTCGATGACAGGGCCTTGTCATCAAAAGAGATGACATGGTTACAAATCTCGGCACGTGGATTTTGTACGGACGGACCACATCGGCCTCACCACACACGTACCCAAGTAAGTTTTTTTTGCAAAAAGCACTGGAGTACACCTTAGGTATGTGTGCAGTGAGGCCAAGGTGGTCAGCCCGTGCAAAATCCACGTGCCGAGATCTGCAACCCGTTCATCTCCTTAGATGGCAGGGCCAGTCATCAAAGTTTTACTCTGCCATTCATCATCTTTCCTTTTTAGAGAAGATTTCATCTTTTTTATATATTTTTATATTAAAAAAGAGAAAAAGATAGTGAGGATGTGTCACTATCACAATTGCATTTTTCCTAATCTTTTAACAGAAAGATAGTGTGTATGTGAGTGTAGTAAGTTTTGGTGCATCATATCTTGGTTATGTTTGCGTACATATGAACTATGTTTTAAAACTCGTTGAGTCGACTTGGGACTTGGCCGAGTCGACTCGACTCGACTCGATTGTATTTCGAGTTGACTCGGTGTACAAACTCAGATTTGCATAGTCCGGCGGGTTGACTCAGACAATCGTCCGAGTTGACTCACAATTCAGCCGAGTCACCCGTTTAAAGGCCGAGTCCAATCAAAACTAAATTTTTTTTTCCGATTTTCTAAATGTTTTTTATATTTGTTTGCTACTTTCAAAGTTTTTCTTAATAAATTTTATTTTTTATATATTTAAATAAATAATAATCAATTTACTGACTCACCGAGTCGACTCCAGAGTCATCGAGGTGACTCGGCCCAATGGACTTCCGAGCCGAGTCCGAGTTCCGAGTTTTAGAACGTAGCATATGAAATGTATGAATCGTCGTCCACTTCCCACCCGTGTTTAGGATATTATAGTATTTATGTAAACACACGATGTGCTTTCTGAACCACAATATCATGTAGACCACCGAAGTATTGAATATTTCATTGCCAAAAACCATCCGGTTGGTGTACCCAACCTAGGCTTACCTGTTTGTGCCATATGGATTGAGGGCTAGATTGCATGATCTCAGGGCTTGATCCATACACGCATTAGATTGTCGATCAAAGCACAACCTGGGGGCTTGGTCAATGCACCTGTGAGGCTACTCGCCAAGTCTTGCCTATTTTTCTTAAACTTTGGCCAACTACTTGGAAGCCATATAGATCGTCCTTGGTTTAGCTTATTGACTTCGGATCACAGACTGGGGGGCCTCTCCAAATGATCATGTGACATTGCATTGTTTATAGTCCGGTCACATTGCGTTGTCTTTTTGGTAGTTCAATCATGCGACCGACTAGTTATACGGTTTGCTTAGACTTTGTAGCTTCCTAAATAGTCTGATCACAAAGCGTGGGCAAAGAATGCCCTTAGATTAACTTGTCACACGAGGACAATCACTCGATCAAACAACTTTGCATAAGAAGATAGCACCTCGATCGACCTATTCAAACAAAGGCAAGTCTGACCAAACACCACTCGCATGGAAAAGTCCCTCAATCAGACCATTTTACAGCCTTCTGGTTCATCCAATCATGTTTCAAACAGCTCGATTGCATTGGCTTACTTGACAATCTCATCAAATGTTGAATTCACTTCAGATTTCTCGAAAGTGAACCACCGAATTGTTGCGCCCAGAATTGTCCTTCTAATCTTGACTTGACACTGACACCTATACGCCAAGCTACAACATAGAGATATCATAGACAATCCTCCCACAAATGGGGCCGCCCTAAAGACTATTATGGGTTCACCCAAGCGGATATCACGTAGTAGTCATCTCTTTAAATAGTTAACATTTAAGAGATATGAAGGTTCTATGGTGTAGTGGTTAGCACTCTGGACTTTGAATCCAGCGACCTGGGTTCGAATCCCGGTAGGACCTCTTTTTATTTCATGTTTCCGAAAAGAATGTTACAGGTGACAGCACCATCCTACCCGTCAGATTCATGAATGATCTATATATATGCCATCTTTTCAACAGTGGTTGAGAACCCAGATCTCTTTTTGCAATAATAAATAATTACTTTCATTGAAACATAATTTACATACATACGCCTTTTACACTGTGAACTGCATTCCTAGCATACAAAAAAAACTCGCTTACCAGGAAAAATAAAACCGTAAAATGAACTTTCTATGACAAAAATAAGAGATGAGCTTTGAAGATGGCAACATAACATTTTTTCTATTACTCCTCGTGATTTTGCAGGTGATTCTTCTCTCTCTTGTATGCTTTCCAGAGATCAAGGCCAAGAAATACATTGAGTAAATTCATTCCAGCCATGCCAAAAAGGGCGAGTGGGAGCTCAACACCCTTTCCAAACTTGTTAGCATCTCTGATGAGCTTGATTGTGATGAGAATGTGGGACCCAAGCCTCGCTACGACAAAGGTGACCAAATTGAATACCCATTCTGCTCTGACAATTTTGCTCTTGGCGTCACGTACTCCGGCCATCCGTCGCAGTTTCCTCACATGTAGAAAGATCGAATTTAACTGTATATAACAAAACTCATTAAATGCAAAGTGCAAACACATCCTTTGCATATATAGAGATGTACATGTCAGTATGTTTAAGAATACTCCCCCAGCAAAAGATGAAGATTTGCATATATGCATATTTCACTTGTGCAAGATATCTGCTGCATTCTCCCCCATTCATGCATGTTGCACATTTAATGCATGGGCAAAATATGCATATGATGTATACAGATCCTTGGCAAGTAAGGAAATAAGATTATGCCCAACATATATCCAGGGGAGATTTTTCACTTTAAAGGGCCGTTGCATAATTGTGTTCTATTGACTGTTCAGAATAAGACTAGATACCATGTGTTTCCTACAATTCTAATACCTGCAAGCTGCAACTGTTCTTAGGAAAATGAAATAATAAACAATCTGGAAAAATGCTTAACTGCTCCTTGCTTCCTTGGGTTGATCATGTAGGCTGCAATTCATGTGACTCGGATGATTTGAACATGCAATCTCCTATTTGGTCATCCAAATCGAAGTTCTTTATCCGAGTCTTCTTCTAAATCATTTGACTCATCTGAGTCTTCTTTAGTTTACATTTCCAAACAGGACAGTTGGGCTTTCACCCTCAATTGTTCGAAAAACCTGAATTGAAACCATTGCTCTGAATATCATACCGGACCTGCCGGTTTAACTGCTGAACCGGTCTGGGTGAACATCTAACCAGAATTTTATTAGAACCGTTTGAACCAGCAAGTTAAACCAAAAAATCAACCCAGGTTGGTCAAACCATTCAAGCTGGTCCTTCCTGTTTTTTACTTTAAATAAATTTACATATGATGTCATGATTGAACTGGGTGGTAACTTCTCCAGTTCGATTAGCAGTTCAGTTTTCATATCAATGGTGAAAAAAATGAAAGTCGTAAGGGTCCAGTTGGCGTAGGTCAATGTGTAAAGATTTGAAGACGTACCTCACAGATGAGGGTGAGGATGAGGTAGTTGATGGTCACGTTCCGGTACAGTGCAAGGGTAAAACAAACCAGGAGGATCAGATGGTGAACAAGGATAGAAGGGATCCAACCGCTATAGAGACGATAATGGAGCATATCCCATTGGTCATATGCAAAGTAACCACATGAGAAACACAAAGCAGGGTATGCCCCTGGCCATGTGCCCGCAACCAACTGTGAGTGCTCAAACATCTCATCCGGACCCTTTGCTGCCCACTGATTAACCAGAATGAGAACCACTGCACATGACATCAACATAAATATGACGTAAGCTCGGCAAGGCACAAGGAGCCCAAAAAGTAATAGCCCACATCATGGGTTACAGAGCTGCAATTACATGCTCATATAGGACGATAAACATCTACTTAACATGAATACAAGAAAGAAAAGTTGACTAATGAGTATTTAGTTCTTAATAATGTGCTTTTTGGACCACGGAAAGATTTGGTTCCCTCACCATAAACTTGAGGGGGACTGTCTTAAATTTAAACCCTAACTAAATCCAATACACACCAAAAATAATTCAAGAAAAAGCTTTCCACCTATTTTTCGGCAACTGAAAATGGTTTGGTAATAACTGTGAAGCTCAACAGGAGCACACAAAGAATGAACATCGAGATAGATGGATGATCTGCATCAAAATATCTATCACTGAGGGCGACAAATCAGTAAAAAAAGCAATATTCAGAAATAAATCTGAATAAATCTGACCTTGAGTGAATACACTAACGGAGCTCAAAATTCCAGCTGAATATACTGATCCAATGAAAACCTCTTGAAAAATATCTTGCTTAACACATCTAATAACCAAGGCTGACATGAATCTGAGCACGCTAGAGCATCTGAATTATCTAGTACATAAAAGCTGAACTAGCAGGTTTCGATGAATCCATTTCAGAAATAATTGTTGAGGAAACTCCCATATGCATATTGGGCACCACTGCCAAGGGTTTTTTTAGTCATCACTGTCAAAAC
This sequence comes from Euptelea pleiosperma, assembly GCA_035048495.1. Taxonomy (NCBI): domain Eukaryota; kingdom Viridiplantae; phylum Streptophyta; class Magnoliopsida; order Ranunculales; family Eupteleaceae; genus Euptelea; species Euptelea pleiosperma. The sequence continues at coordinate 24,423,767 of CM068552.1, read as the reverse complement.
TCATGATATATAATCATTATTTTATTCATATTTACATGTCACCTCAGGATTTATACCTTTTTTGTTATCAACTTATAACAAGTGTGTTGTTATATTTTCTTTCTTTAAGGTTCAAGTCTTCACATGGTAGCAAAGTGATGGTTTAGGTTTCAAAATCATCAGTCGTTTCGTACATCTATCAAGTTCAGAATCAATCAGATATAGGATTCGAATCCTTTTTTTTTCTCGTTACTGTACAGTTTAATAGTGCAACACCATCACCATGTATGCCCAACCATGGCAGTAAGATTAAATACATAAATAAATAAGCCATAGCTACAACTCTTTAACTTTAGGCAGGTTCTCTCCGCAGAACTAAAGGTAGGTACCAAATATGAATGATGTCATCTTTTTCATTCAAGATTAGTATGGGACCTAGATAGCTCTTGATTTTAGGGGAATGCCTTAATTTCTTCAAGAATTTTAGAGAAATTTTTGTCCTTTTGTGTAATTTCAAAGCTTAAAAAATAAAAAATTTAATATTTGCAAGTCTTACACCGCCGGTGTAGACAGTGTAGTGCTTTACGCTGAATTGTCAGTCCCAAGCCCCGATGAAGAAGGAGGATTATGTCAGATGGCAGCTGGTGTAAAACTTTGCCAAATCATACCATGAATCCTGATCCTGATGATGTGTTTCAGCTTATTTTTTCTATCAAGAATTCCAACTACGTAGGGGCTGCAGTAGTGAAAGAAAGAAAGTGTCGAGGATGGAGATAAGAAGAAAGGAAAAAAAATTAGGGTAATGTTTACAACTTACGACCCTTGTCTCATTACTCAATCCACCACTAATCTATATCATATGAAATTCCCACATAACAGGGTCTAATGTGGGATACTTTGATGAAGTGTTTAAACAAATACATTTCCAATGCATCAATATCCCCCCTCATGCTGGGAGTAGATGTTAATAATTCCCAGCTTGACAGTGATCTATTGAACTCTACCATTATTATACGCCTTAATGTATGTGTAAAACCCCAGATTTTTCTAGACCCAAATTGGTATGGGCTGCAGTGTAGGCCCATACTGACCTTCGGATGGAAGCCCATTAGGTTATGGGCCGGATTATTTTGAGATAAATTACTTTTATGGGCCAACCGCAGATAATGGAGAGGACATATTTGTTGCGATTTAGGTTGTAACCAGTGGAGAGAAGATTAAAGAGAGGAGGAGAAATTGTAATGGAGGCGGAAGATGATGGAGGATATTAAGGTTAGTGAGAAGTTGTGGGAAGAGAAGAGATTGAGTTGTTCAATCTCTCTCACTCAAATATATATATAACAAGGGTAAAACCCTACAAGCCAAAAAGTGGAGTTAAGTGGTGGGCCCACTTAACTCCCACAACATAAGAAAACGTGGGTTAAATGGCTGGCCCACTTTTCCCTCTAACATACGAATAAAGGCCCCCACGTGGGAAGTGGGACGCAACCCACTTGAACACCCACGTGGGATAACATAAACCCCAACACTCCCCCTCAAGCTAGTGTGAAAATATCCATCATGCCCAGCTTGCCGATCAAAGTATGAAGAATAGACTTGTTCACCCCTTTTGTAAGTATGCCAGCAACTTACTCCTAGGTTCTCACGTATGGAGTACAAATCAATCCTTGTTGAAGTTTCTCTTTGATGAAATGACGATCGACTTCAATATGCTTGGTCCTATCATGCTGAACTGGATTGTGAGCAATGCTGATGGCAGCTTTGTTATCACAATATAGCCTCATCGGCTCTGTCATCTGGAGACCTAGTTCCTCAAGCATGGTCCTCAACCAAAGGAATTCGCACACACCATGTGCCATAGAACGAAACTCTGTCTCTACACTGGAGCGAGCCACAACCGGTTGCTTCTTGCTTCGCCAAGATACAAGGTTCCCTCCAACCAAGGTACAGTATCCTGACGTAGATCGACGATCAGTAACTGAACCTGCCCAATCTGCATCAGTATATGCTTCCACTCGAAAGTGTCCATGTCACCCGAACAGTATGCCACGACCCGATGAGCCCTTGAGGTACCGAAGAACTCTGAGAGCTGCCTCAAGATGTTATGACCGTGGTGCGTGCATAAACTGACTAATAACACTCACGGCGTAAGCAATATCCGGATAGATGTGTGAAAGAACCATTTACCCAAAAAAATTAACCTATTGGGGAAAGGCGAAAAAACTGTGTATACCAACAGGTCATCGGCCCAACACAACACGCGTGGGAACACCATCCGCTAACACACCCCCTCAGCAGGAATACACTCCGCTCGAGACTTGAACCCGCAACCTCCCAGACCTTAAGGCTCTGATATCATGTTGTGATTTAGGTTGTAACCAGTGGAGAGAAGATTAAAGAGAGAAGAGCAAAAGTTGTAATGGAGGCAAAAGATGATCGAGATTAGGGTTAGAGAGAAGTTGTGGGAAGAGAAGAGATTGGGTTGTTCAATCTCTCTCTCAAATATATATATATAACATGGGTAAAACCCTACAAGCCAAAAAGTGGAGTTAAGTGGTGGGCCCACTTAACTCCCACAACATAAGAAAACGTGGGTTAAGTGGCTGGCCCACTTAATCCTCTAACATACAAATAAAGGCCCTCACATGGGAAGTGGGAAAACCCATGTGGGGTATTACATAAACTCCAACAATTATGATATTTTAAGCATGTCTACTCACATTTTACCTAGTTGATGATAATTTTACGATAGGGGTGAAACAAAAATTATACCCGCAAGGGTATTTTCATTATTTATCAACCTATGATTAATTAAACAATTTCATTGTTACATGAACAAATAATGACGAATGGTAAGGACATTAGGGTAAATTCACAAGTCATTTATAATTAGTAACCCTGTAGGGCATTCCGGGAGTCTTTTTGGTAATTTCACCCCACTGAGATACCTTGATAATTTCACTGTAGGAACCAGTCAGAGACTACACAGTGTCCTTTGCAGAAATTCCGTTTTGAGGCTCTAAAATAAGCCCATTTCCGTCATTTGTTTTTAAATCTTAAAACATGAGTCGAGTTCTGCGAGTCAGCTTTCCAACCCAACCAAAATCACTTCAAAATTCCTCCTATGATGTCCTGTAGATCAATTTTACTGAGTGATTGTTAGGTAGAATTTGTCCGCAGAAAATCCTCGTATTCGCTCTACTATTTTTAGGGCAGATTTCCAATGCATTTTTTTATTTTTAAAATAGTAAATTCAATTATTGTACTTAGTGACCATTGGACAGAATTTGTGCGAAAAATCCTCATTTTCGCTCCACTTTTTTTAGGGCAAATTTTCGATACTTTTTGAATTTTCAAATAGTAAATTCAATTATTTTTCTTCGCGTCTTCACGAAAATGTCTTACAATTAAGTATATTAATTAATAAAAATTTTAAATTGAATTTTTGAAATATTTTATTTTCTAATCACCCCTTGACCCTTGGGTCATGGGTTCAACCATGGATCGCAGGCCAAATTGGCCCACAGATTTCAGGTAAAATCCCGGTTTGCAGGTCGGGTCCTAGACTCTGTGATCAGAGCGCGACAATATATTTTCCAAATGACGATCCAAAACAAACAAGAGTAAAAGCCTAGGCTGATCAACCACACCCACATGAACAATACCCATGAACAGTAACTGTGAATAGCATTGTAAACAATATCCGTGAACAGTATGGGTTGTAACAAGTGTTTAGCTATATAGAAGAAGAAAACTAGGGTTTAGAACACCAAGCAAAACCAATTAGTGCTAGCCGAACCATAAATCATTACAATAAAAATTGATGAAAAGACTCCTATACCCCTACTTTAAGTAATCCTAATCCAACTGACTGACTTCAAATTAAAATATGCATAAAAATAAGGGAATTTTTGACATCCCCATGTTATCTTTGAAATTTGACATACCCCCCCCAATTTAAAAAATGCTGACATACCCCCCCTATTGACCCGGTCCAACATCTAAGACTGACATTGACTAACAATTATTTTTGGAACAGACAAAAATGCCCCTACAACTTTTAAACCAAAAAATGAGGTTTGGGATAAAACCCAGTTTAACTGTAATCACCTCTAAGTGCCATGAAATAACAGTACTAAAATTATCTCAAGTGAATTCCTTGCTACGTAAAAAAAAATGGAATGTCTTTAAGGTCTGATAGGATTGGTACAAATCAGGCTTCGAGTAGTGTAACCTGAGTTTGACTCACGAATCGTAAGTTTGGCTTTAGATAGAAGGGCCCTTAAATGGCTTGGGCTTGGATAAAGGACCCTTGGTTGGTTCGGGCTGCGATGGGGAGTCCTTTAATGACTTTGGCAGGAGGAGGAATGGACCCTTGTAGGGCATAGCTTCTGATAAGGAGACTGTGAGATGACTTGGGAAGGACTGGGAATAGTCCGAGGTCCTCTTCATCAGAAAGGGTCTTAGATTAAGGTCCCAAAAGTTGTTTACATAAGAAAATGCATTTTCCTAAATTTTAATTCTAGAGTAATGCTAGGTAGATTCCTAAGTCATCTAGGTAGCCGACCATCATGCTCAGGTTATGCCATTGTGGTGGGGCAAAACAAGCTATCAGTCCCCTCTCCTTCTTCAACCTTTACAAGCATTAAAAAAAACCATTGTCCTATCTCAAGATTCTCAACTCTTCCTCGGCTCACCAGAAGAAAACCTCTTCCTCCGTTTTTGGGTTGTTAAATTCTTTTCTTGAGATGATAAAACCATTTATATTTTTAATTTGCATATCCAGCATATGCTTCATTTAGTTAAAGGTGAGGTTGGTTATTGGAAACCAGCCCCAAGCAGAGACTTCTTATTTATCTCGTTGGAGTGGTGGCTGATCAGCCGGCCACAATACTCCGGTAGATTGGTCGCTGATGATGGGCGGCCAACTCATCAGAATCTTGTGGCCGGCTGTCAACTGCAATCATTTGATTTGAGGTTTGGGTTTTATCCCAAACCCTATTTGTTTTTTGTTACAAGGTTGAAGAAAGGGGCATTTTTGTCCATTTTAAAAAAAAATATGTTAGTCAATGACGGTCTTAGATGGTGGACCAAGTCAATAGGGGGGTATGTCAACTTTTTCAAATTGTGGGGGGTGTCAAATTTTGAAGATAACATGGGGGGTATGTCAAAAATTCTCTAAAAATAAACATACTATACATAAACTAAAATTAATAAAACCCATATAACAATGTCCAGCTTGGTCGACTCCTCCCTGCGAGTCTCCTTAGTCAAAGTCATCACTTTGACCAGAAATCCTAATATGCAATCTTCAAAAATTAGCCTTCAAATAGTTCATTGATGGAGCCCTTCCACTTCTTGGATCGACCTCAAACTTTGAACACTAATAGTAGACCGATAGAAATACTTCATATCCAAAACTCGGACTAATCCATGTTTGGATGACAAGATATAAGCTACTATTCAAACACCAATTGTTGTCATTGCACATAACTGGAAAAATCAGCAACTACCCTCATTTCTTCTTATTCCAGTTCTTAGGTTTAGGAGTCGTCTTGGAAATTGTACTTGCAGTAGACCCTCCTTAGAAAGAACTCAACCTTGAGTTTAAGTCATCGTACACCTCCAAAGACTTAGGATCCATCATTCGCAAATCCTCAGAATCAATCCACGTTCCATCACCCTTCTAGCGAGGATGTCCACAAACTTTCAATCTCCCATCGAGCAAGAATACTCTAAATTTCATCCCCACCATTAGTACCATGATAACGATAAAGGTCAAAAGTATTAAAGGTAGAATCAATTCCCAATTAATCTGACAAATCAACGTCATAGGCATTATCCTTGATCTTGAGAAATTTTCAAGAGTCAATCTTTTGCTTGCTAAGCTTGGAATAAGTACCTACTAGAAAAATCTCTCGTTGCAAATAAACCATGACCATATCACCTTTTCACTAAAAGACTGAAATTTTTGCCACTTATTGTCAGAGACTTTATATTTGGCATTAGACTCTTCAATCTTTTGACAATTATCCTTGTGCAACTGCTTAATCATCTAGGCCATCTTCTCACCTTTCACACTAATCTTACTAACTTGCGGCAAAGGAATAGGATCATAGAAGTGATTCGACTGTAGCCCATAAACTATCTCTAAAGGACTCTTCATCTTAGTATGATTCCTTGAGTAGGTATAAGCAAACTTTGCTTGAGCAATAACTACTTCCCACTGCTTAGGATTATCACCAACCAAACATCGTAGAACATTGTCCACGCATAGGTTGATGATCTTCGTCTGCCCATCGGTCTGTGGGTGATGTGAACTATTGTATTGTAGTCCCTTACCAAACCCCTTCCAGTGTTCTCGAGAAGTGAAAAGGAAATTTGGTATCATGGTCGCATGTAATAGTCGTAGGAACCCCTTTAAGTCGAACAATCTCACGGAAATACAGATTTGCGACATGTGAAGCACTCACAGTCTTCTTGCGAAAAATAAAGGAGCAATCTTAGAAAAATGATCCACCACAACGAATATGGAATCCATACCTCGTGTTTGCAGTAATCACAATATGAATTACATACTAACGTCATCCCATGGTGCTACAAAATCTGGCCTTTGAACATATGACAAGCACGACATCTGTCCACAAGCCTGTTAACTCTCGTCCCATCATAGGCCAAAAGTAATTTTTTGCTACCATAGCAAACGTCTTGTCACGCCCAAAGTAT